>BTPG01000006.1:21397488-21517488 GCA_036245525.1 Semisulcospira habei | reverse complement strand
GAGAGAGAGATGTGCACTTTGTCTCAATACAGTCAAACTTGCGCAAGGGACTATGAAAAAGTGGTTGCATTAGACAGGCGGTCTCCTTACTCAGGTCATCAACGTTGCAGAAAGAACACCGTGGGACCAAAACAACTGCTGGTCTTCTTATGCAGGTGGTCGCCTAAACACGTTGTCGCTTTGATAGGTTTGACTTGCGACCAGAAGCTAGCTCGTAGACCAAGCGCATACTAAGGTATTGTGTTCTCTGTTCTAGAACCCCCCCCCGCCCCCAACAAAAAACAAAAACAATTATAAAAAACAGAGGCCTCCTAGCATAGCAGTTCAGGGACTATTATGAAAAGGTCAATTCCTATTTAGCAAAAGTCCGCCGGGCCCACTTCGGCCGCAGTCGAAGGGCCGGCCGCGCGCAAACGCGCGCGGGCCGGCGAATGCGGACGACGTGGGCCCGATGTCCTTCGCGCACTGGGCTGATAGATTGTTGAACTAATTTCACGCCGTGCAAGCAGAAAGCAGCGTACAAGGGAAACAGACAGCTTCGGCCCACAACAATAACAACTTGAACGACATCAACGACAGGAACGACTGGCTGGAGGGCGGGGGATGGGTGGTGGGATTTTTCTGGAGGCTGGACTGTCGCTTGCCTTTGAAATCCCCCCCCCCCCACACACCCCCCTCCCCCCTTTCACAACCGATTTTTTTTAGGCTGGACATTAACATGTAAGGGAGGATGACCCTCCAATCAAAAATATTTTTCTACGCCACTGCATGAACAACAATAACCTGAACAACAATTAGAAAACAACAACAGCAGCAGCAACAACAACAATAACAACAACAACATTAACAACTGAACACAAATTACCCCTATGATGTATTCGAGTCATTTATATGTGTGTTACCGTTGTTTATTTCTTGTTGTCTGATGCTTTATCGGCCGGCCTTTACTCAGTGTCGACAACTCAAGTAAACACTACTATCCAACTGTAACAGACAGTCGCGGGGACTCATGAGGATCTATGCCTGTTGCTGAGACCAACGTGTGTCCATGCTTTTTGACGGGATGGTTTTTGCATTTAGTCGTTCTGGGGGACTTGGGTGGGGTTAACTACTTTTTAGTTCCCAGCATCACCCTGGTCAGCCCCACAGGGTGGGTTTTCCCCTCTATTCTGGGGCATGTGTTTCTGTCTACCCTTGGTCCATTCACCTGTATTTTCCTTTTTTAAACTCTCCCTACTGTCTGCGCTGCCTGTAGCTCTTGGTATTGGATGTGTGTTGCTAAAGTATGATGGTCTTAGCTTTATTTAGCGTATTAGACCGGCTGGCGACATACAATCAATTTTCTGTTTAGTTTTTTTCACAAGCAGTGCAGGCACGTCCTGAGAAAGTCTTGTTGCTGTCGGAACGTTAAACAATATACAATCAATCAATCAATCAATCAAGCTTTTAGTCGTTGAGTGAACGGAGCCGCTGGATTTCAGAAAGTCAAATATTCAGTGCGTCCCGTGGCAGTCAGCTTCATCGGTATCGTGTTCAGTCGCTTGACCCGTGGATACGGGTCAAGCGAGCACGATACCGATGAAGCTGACTGACCTAATTACGTTTACTTCTCACGAGAAACAGTCTCACGAAACAATATCCAAATATCTTCTATGAAAACTAGGGCAGCAGGAACAAAGAAACATCAGAGAACCGCGGCGGGTACTGAACTTCAGTGAAACTGAACTGACCGGCCGTCAGCACGGCAAACAGAATAATGATGGTGTCAGTACTCCCCCGACAGAAGAACGCTGACGTACTAGGTAAAGGTTCGCAAGACACATAGATCTTCATAAGCCCCGCATATGCGAGGGCTCATGAAGATCGTTCTCCTGAAGATGTGTGGTTTTCGTTGTAGGAGTAAGAATCAAAGGAGAACGGAGGGAATGAAGAGGATAATTTGATCATTCCTTGTTGCCCTGGGTGCGGCAAGCAGGGGCTCATGAAGGTCCGCCTATGTCCCTTTTAGATGTGGGTGATTTTCGTTGTGGTAGTGAAAAGTAGAGAAAACGAAATGGCCCACTTTGACTAAATTATATAACGTCGAGCAGGCTACTAAGACTATCTCAGTCACGGCGGGTTATCTGAGGGACAAGGAGCGCGTGTGGGTCTTTCCGAGCGCAGAGATACCATCTTCAACGCGGGCTGAAGGAACTGAACTGCAGACAGAAATCGCCTGCTAACTCGAGAGTGTGTCTTGGCGTCTTTGCCGAGATTGTTAAAAGTGGCGAGTCTAAACATCAATGTCGCTATTTCAGGTAGCTAACTGCATCATGTGCAGGGCTCTGGAATTTCTCTTACATCATCACGTCAGACACGTGCACAAATGTATAGCTTGTGAAAAACACGTCCTTGCTGATGAAGACAGCGCACATACCTTCCGGCCTTGCCGCCCTATCTTCTCTCCAGACGAAGAGGCATATATCTTCATACGCCCCCGTATGCCGTAAGATATATGCGGCCTCTTGCAGAGAAGGTAGGGCTTTTGCAAATGACGGTGTCACTGAAATCATTGAAAAATAGTGAAAAATATATTTATAATGGTAAGGCACAAAGGCAGTCAGGTAATAATAATAATAATAATAATAATAATAATTATTATTATTATTATTATTATTATTATTATTATTATTATTATTATTATTATGAAGACAAATCTCCTTTATGGACAATACATTTCTTGAATCTTGAATGATAATAATAATACTAATGGTCATAATAATAGTCATAACAGTCATAATAATATACTATAATAATAATTATTATTATTTATTATTATTATTATTATTGAAAAGATCCCAGAAAAGACCTCATCTGACAAGATAGATTGTTGTTTGAAAAGGGGGTCTGCTAACGCCTAAATAAGGTCAACTTTACTCGGAAAGCACCTGTGACTGATGCATGTAAAAACAATGTATATCGCAAGCTGCCTACTCCCCCCCCCCCCCCCTCCCACCCCCTCCTCCTCCCTAATGATCAATACAAACCTAGAAAATGCTGTTGACGCTGCACCTCTATGATAACCTATGCTAATTTATCGAACTCCAGGTTACAAAAGGAACATTTTTACAACAATGACAAAAATGGAGCTTTTCAGTTCTGTCGATCCCTGCTGTTGCCCGAAATTGGATGCTGACAGTGAAAAAGACAGTGATGCAGCGGCTGTTGCGTGGCATAACACAAATTCCTTCTAAATCGACACAGCGAGCACTAAGTAAAGTCGAAATTTTCAGACTAGGAACAGTTGTCCCCAGCAGATTATAGTATGACTGTTCAAGTGGTGGAAAGACCATTATTGGACAGTTCAAGAGTGGCACGGTTTCAACTGACATGAGGCTTATCCTCATGAGCCCCCGCAACTGCGGGGGCTCAAGAGGATCTGTGTCTCTTGCCGCAGGAGGTTAAATTGGGGTTCATTTCTTGGCAATGTAGGGGTTAAAACTACATTAACCTATTTATTTCTCATCCCGTAGACGGAGGAAAATTGTAGACAACCGTTATATCTTTCAGTATATGTTCCGTGAAATGATGCAATAATGTCACATTATATACTGGCGAGCAAAGGAAACGCGACAATTTTGGGAATCTTTGGAAACATTGAAGTGTTTCAGTCCGATGATTCCAAAGATGTCGCATTCCGTTGCTCGTCAGTATAATAATACATAGTAATTATACGGCGCATTTCTCATACTATGTTTATAATATAACTCAATGCGCAGAGTATACATACTCAGAATGGAATGCTAATTGACGTGAGTCCCGCAGGAACTATACACAGATCGCGACATAATTCTGGAATGGATGGAATGCAAAGCGTATCAGTAACCACGGATCAACATTAATTCTTTCTTGTCAGTCAGTCACAGCAACTGAACGAACGTATACATGGCATGTGTCGGCTTAAACATTCATTCTTACCCTACAGCTGTGGCTTACAACTTGGTATTTTGTGTGCGGGTTTGTCATTTTGGACCTTACGGCTTGGAGCCCTAAGGTCCGAAATCACAGACCAGCACACATGAGGACTGACAGGGAAAGGCTTCCTGATCGTGCATGAATTAAATTTGCGGCAGCAGACTCGGTGAAAACCTGTTTATACAATGTACATTAAACACAGTCTAATCTGCTTATATTTAACCCATTTGTAGCCCCGGAACCCTGCAGCAGGAGATGGATTGATCATGATAATTCAAGGGTAGTGCCAGATGAGCTTGGCGCCATCAGGCGCCAAGCTCATCTGGCACTACCCTTGAATTATCGTGGTAGAGCCATTTCTTGCTGTAGTCCGTCAACTTGGGGCTAACATTTTAAAAACTCGAACTGAAATTATTATCAGTACACGAAACCAAGCGGGGGGGGGGGGGTGTGTGGGGGGGGGGGGGTTGCGGGGAGGGCGGGAGGGGGGGGCGGGGGTGGGGGGCGGTGGGAGGGGAGGGGGCCGGTGTGTGTGTGTGGGGGGGGGGGGGAGGGCACAGTTCTCTTATCGGTGCGGCCTTTTCCTACCTACTTGGTACGTTTTAAATAATTAATTAGTAACTAGTAACTCGCAGTGCATTGACCCATTCCAAGCTTTGAGGAGAAGCACTGTAATATTCCATAATTATTCAGTTGTCAGTCACAGACCTGATGCGTTAAAAGCACACATTTGGTCGCATTTACAGCTTCTTTCTTTTGTCCACGTGAATGTTGGCCAGTGCAGAAGTTTCAGACGCGCAATTGGTGATCACTGGCAGCGAAGGGGTTAACCGGCCTAGTCAGTCACAGTTCAGGTCAGGGGAGACATGTTTGATGACAAGATACATAAACCCTCATGAGCCCCCGCGACTGCGGGGGCTCATGAGGTTTTATGTCTCTTGCAGATGGGTAGTGTTCTCTTTGCCACAGCAGTTACGGGGGGTAATTACGAATTTTATCAGGTCTGGGGTGTTTCGTTGCCCGTGTGTGGGCGACAATACTATTACGGGGGTCACTGGGACAACCGTGACAAATTCAGCGCCGTCTGCCGTAGAATGTCACGCTTTTGACCAGACCAAATCACCACAACTGACAAATGAGTGAAGAGGTCTCATAATGATGGATGAAACACCTCACCCCCACCCCTATGCCCCTCACGAAAAACAGCGACGGGCAAGGCAAACATCGGCTCACGTTTATAAATAACTACATAAATAAATAAATAAAAATTTGATTACTAGTAGACATTGCGGATCAAGTCACATTCCTTCTGCCAATGAAGATAAGTAGCGACTAATCTCTCTGTTTGTTTGTCTATTTTGACAAAGGGTATTTACCCGAAATATTAATAAATTGTGTTGTACCCGTCTTTTCTAAGCGTGTTTCTTTCTCCGTTGGGTACTTCTTTGCATATCATGAAATATTAATAAATTGTGTTGTACCCGTCTTTTCTAAGCGTGTTTCTTTCTCCGTTGGGTACTTCTTTGCATATCATACAGCTTGGCAGTCACCTTTTTGGTCTGGATTACACCAGTCTTTGCATATACTGTCCCGTCCCGATAGGTAGATGAGGGGACGAGAAAGGGTAGGAGAGGGGGGGGGGGGGGCGTGAGCGGTGGGGGCGGGGTCAGTTATACAGTTCACTATGACGCATTGGCACATCTGCGAGGCTTTATTTAAAAGGAGATATTTCATCAGAATCAAGTCAAAGACAAAACTAGGTCGAGACCCTTGACAGCGAAGACAGCTCTCATATAGAAGGGACTTTGTGGGTTATCAGGTTCATCCCATCTTGTGTTTTTTTTACAACTCTCGTGATACATGACACAATACACACATACAAGCATAATGCGTACTCGTGTACTTCAGCTAAGGAGGTCCCCGGACACTCCTTCTAGAAAGAGTTTGGAACTTTCTCGCACCTTGCCGACTGACTTCATACCTTCATGTTTAGCATCTGCCGCCGGCTCTCTTTATCTGCTCTCCCTCCTCTAACCAGTTATTGGCCTAAAACCCTTTCCTTCCTCTTTCTGAGGTGCACATACGTAAATAACCTGAATGAACGGCTTTGAATTGTCGAAGAAATTTCGCAGCAAGAGGCATAGATTCGCATGAGCCCCTGCGGGGCAGCGACTCGTGAGGATCTACGCCTCTTGCAGACGGTAGTTATCTGTGGCCGGCGCTTTGCACACACAATCGATTACTGAGCAGAGGCGCTTGCCGCGTGTGTACTGTGCGTGTAGGACTGGCTCTGCCAGCGGCTGCTAGCAGACGACACAAAGAGTACTCACTCTCGCGCAAAAGCTGGGCAGACCAGACGACTGAGTTGGACTTTTTACCAAACGAGGCCTGTTCTCATCTGTTTACTTGGATTGGAAGCTGACATTTCGAGAGGATAATACACGCAGTGAGTATTCTTGTCTTTCGTATGTATATTTCATCGGGAATGGCAAGTCGTGCGTTGATTTTTGTTCGGTGAGTTGCGTTTCGGTTCGAGTTCATACAGTGAAGCTTTGGTAATGATGTTCAGCTAGTGATGCGCCGTGCAGATGCTTGCGTGAATTCATCTGTGACCTACTGTCCGTGTTAGAGCAGTCCCGTTTTAGGGATGCTGTTTGTTTTAGTGTAGTGCCGTGTCTGGTGAGGGTCAGATGGTTCTGGAAGTTTCTTTCAATGATGTCAGTGGGTTAGCGCTGATGGGAATGTGGTGGAATTGGGAAATTGCCAGTGTGGCTTTCTCATCCGCAAGGATATAGCAACGTCTTCAATGATTCATGTATTACGCTGTGCTTTACTGTAGTTAACCCATTTAGCCCTGACGCACAACAGCCGGAGACTGGAAGTTATTTAGTTCTGGGAGTTTAAGTTCCTTTCCCTGAAACCCCCTCATCAGTCCTATATTCATTTGTTTCCTTTAGAGAGAAAAGTGGATGCCCGGTCGAACATGCTAATTCAAGGCATGGCTTTAGTGTCAGATTAGCGTGACGCGTGATGGTGCCAAGCTAATCTGACACTACCTTTGAATTATCATGGTTGATCCATCTCCTGCTAATGAAATTTGTGAAATGCGGTCATGGGGTTAAAAGCCCGGGTTACGTTTTTAGGTGTGACCGGGAAATCGCAAAACTAGTATACGGCGTACCCGGAATTGGCCCGCTGTCCGATAATTATATCAACTGGCTTCAATAAGCAGCAGTTGAAACAATTAAACTACTGAACTACTGTACTAACTGAACTGGAACTGCCGAAACCGCAACATTGTCAAACACAGCGCGGCAGAGCCGGTCATCGTAACCGGCGACTGACTGAGAAGCTCGTGCGAACTGAGCCAGTAAAGATAGACAAGAAAATGTGTATCAACTCGAGACGCAAGTTCAGGTTACCCCTGACGGCTTTTCAGTCTTTGGTTGGGAAGGCCCGGGAGGGGTGGGGTAGTCGGGGGAGGGGGATGCCGGGGGGGGGGGAGGGGGATGGGGGGGTGGGGGGGGGGGGGAGGGTCGGTGCTGAAAGTCGAGTTATCATTTTACAGCAGAAGCAGAAGCAGTGAAAAATCCACGGAACGCGTTGTACGTGCCATGCTGACATTGCCTGCAGTGCCTGACGTTTCCAGATAAATTCCTTCAGCAAGAGACATATTTTTTATATCCTCATGAGCCCCCGCGAACTGCGGGGGCTCATGAGGATGTATGCCTCTTGCTCAAGAAATGTACCTCATGCTGGCACAATTTATGTGTGTGTTCCTCATGGGCCGTTTCAATGAGTAGTGGGTGAAGATTCCAGATAAATTCTTTGAGCAAGATGTATCGATCCTCATGAGCCCACCAAAACTGCGAGGACTCATGATCTGACCTTCATACGAGCACGCTTTCAGTATATCTGTGTTCTTCTGTCGAAAGAAGACCTGGGACATTCTTTGGCTGAAGTTTCGAGATAAATTCCTCTCAACAGTTTCCCTGGCTTCGGCTTTCGTCTCCATGCCTGTGAACCGCCTAAACAGGAGGGTGAAATATTCAGTCTGGCAGATACTTGGATGAAATAATGCGGGCTTATATTCTCTTCACTTTAGGTACCGACCTGGCATTTTCATAAGTCGTTGACATCACTTTGTTGCTATTGCTGAGTCTGTGAGGTCTTGAGAAAGATGGCAGCCGGGTGTGGTGGGTCATTGATCACTTCCTAACACGGGTAGTAGTAAATAGAGAGCTGTATACTACTATACTGCCCGTGTTACTGAGTAGGTGAGCAAATCAGCAATGACTACGCAACGATCACCCTGTGCCTGTGGCTGGGCAGTGACGGACAGCCAAAGTTTCTCCGCATATAATTCAGTCATGTCCGCTTGCAATGAATGGGGCAAACCAATTCACTTTATATATAATATACAATAATTTTATGGTTAAATCCTCTTTACTGCCGAGAAATAATGAACACCACGCAGCTGCAAGAGGCATAGATCCTCATAAACCCCTCTTTGCAGGGGCTCATGAAGATCTATGCCTCTTGCCGAAACCACTGACATAATATCCATTTCCCTTTGAGGACTGGATATCAATAATGTGCAATGTACTGACGCTGATTTGAAACACAATAATTTGCGTCCAATGGCAATGACGACCGAGTTCAACAATGCACCTAGTACAGCATCGCAGTGGCTAAAAATAAGCACATACTAATCGATATGTCATTGACCCGTCCACCACAGGACGTCCCGTACGAATGAATTCAGACAATATTGAGTGGTGTTTCGCGCGCTTTGAGGTTAGTCCTGTCACTTCTAGTCAGTATTATGGGCTAACCTTTGTCTCTTTAATTCATTTAGCCCCGACGCACTATAGCAGGAGGTGGATCGACCATGATAATTCAAGGGTAGTGACAAATTATCTGGCACTACCCTTGAATTAACATGGTCGATCCATCTCCTGCAGCTCTAGTCAGTACATAGTAATTTGGTGGCATCTCTAAAACTGGAGGAATGCGTCTGTGGGGTTAAATGGATTAATTTTTTTGTGATATTGTGTTGTATGTGTGATTAAGCAGAGTTGTACTTTGATCTTGGCGGGTATCCCCAGTGGGAGTACAGTGTTTGGTCGTGAGTGTAGTCCGTTCTGTCACGGTATTAAATGCCTCACGTTTTTGTTCAAGTCTTGATTGGTTGTCCGGTCATGATTTTGTGTCGTTCTAATCATGTAAACATGTGCTGTTAATATTCCTGGAAGCCGACCCCTCCCGTCCCCCTTTCCGCTCCCCCCTCCACCCCCTCACTCCCCTCACCCCCCAAACGCCCACGCCCCTGGTCCGGCGGATAGGCCCAGCCTACAGTTTGTTTGTGAGTCGCCAGCGAAACCACACTTGATTCGCGTGAGATGGATCGACCATGACATCTCAGGAGTTGTACTCCTGATTATCTTGACGCCTGTCTTAGCGCCATGCAAGCTAATCAGACAGCTCTTGAGATCTCATTTCCGATCCATCTCCCGCGGATTGCAAGTCGCCAATCTCATCAGGCGCGACAATGAGATCTCACGGCGATCTTGTCACTAATGAGGCACAACCTCCAGTTATCTTGGTCGATCGACCCCCCCCCCCCGCCCCCCTTCCCCCTCCATTCCCCCACCCTCCTCCGCAGCTGTCGTTGAAAATTGAAAGAATTGGGACTGATGCAGCTGTCGCCGCGGCGGCGACCTGATGCTGGTGTTACCGTAAACTTAGATCATTAGTATGCACGGTATTTGTCGAATGCGGGCTGTGTGCGGTGTGCGTGCATGTGTGTAGTGTGTGCTTGCATGTGTGTGCTTGCATGTGTGTGTGTGTGTGTGTGTGTGTGTGTGTGTGTGTGTGTGTGTGTATGTGTGTGTGTGTGTGTGTGTGTGTGTGTGACCGTTCTAGCATGTGTTTCACTCAGCGACGCAGCTTGTTATTAGATGCCATT
This sequence comes from Semisulcospira habei, assembly GCA_036245525.1. Classification (NCBI taxonomy): domain Eukaryota; kingdom Metazoa; phylum Mollusca; class Gastropoda; family Semisulcospiridae; genus Semisulcospira; species Semisulcospira habei. The sequence continues at coordinate 21,507,566 of BTPG01000006.1, read as the reverse complement.
TTAACCCATAAAGCCCTTGCATGCTACGACAGAACTGTGTGACCTGACAACGGTAGTTCATGGGTGGTGTCAAGCTATTCTGACACCGCCTTTGAACTATCATGGTCGAGCTGTCTGCAGAACTGTGATATAGACTTCAAAGGTTATCCGTCTAAAAAAAAGTAATAATTTCATACTCAGGACTGATGTAATGAGCTAAGAAACGTGATAATAAATTGTGTATTCTGAGGCATCTTGTTCACGTCTTACTTGTGGTTCATCAACACTTAGTAGCAAAGTCCGTTAATTTCTCACCCAGTCAACGGGCACTCCTAGAGGATTAGGTGGGAATGTTTCGGCCGCCTACAGCAGTTACTACAGTACTGAAGTGCACTGTATCGGTAGTAGTGATGGATAGTATTGCCGTTCAGCATTTCGTTTCCCCGCCGTATAAAAAGGCATTCAGTACTGAGTAGCGCGCGCGCCAGAACACCCCCCCCCCCCCCACCCCCCCCACACACACAAACTGACACACACACAAGCACACTGACAGACGAACGCACGCATACACACACACATACACACTCAGACACACACTATCGCGCACACGCACGCACGCACACATACACATGATATTTCTCTCTCTCTCTCTCTCTCTCTCTCTCTCTCTCTCTCTCTCTCTCTCTCTCTCTCTCTCTCTCTCTCTCTCTCTCTCTCTCTCCACAACCGTACACACATCTACACACATCTAAAAAAGAGCTAGCGAACATCAATGAGGTAATCCCGTATAGCCTGGACGAAGTAGCTGACTGGTGCACTAATCACATGATATTAGCATTCCAAAGACAAAGCGCATGTTATTTACGACACACCAGAAACACCAGCGCGGACTACCAACTTTAACACTTACTTTAGATGGCCAACCTATAGAACAAGTAACTAAGCATCGCTTGCTGGGCGTAACAGTAGACAACAAGTTATACTGGAAACCCCATGTTGATAACGTATGCAAAAACTCTGTCCAAAAACTTGTTCCTTTTGTCTAAGCTCAGCCGTATAGTTAATCCTGACGTTTGCAAACTTTTCTTCCACGCGCATATCAAAACGCACTGTAATTACAGTTCCACTGTCTGGGACGGTTGCAGCGAAGTTCATATGAAAAAACTGAGTAAATTCAGTCTCTGTATCGTCGAGGTGTTAAACTCATACTTCCTGGGCCCGCCCCCATATACAAAAAAATCAAATCTCTTAAATTGCTGGCATTAAACAATTCGAATTTAATTGGTGTGTATTAATGTTCAAGATTTTACACGAGAGAGCCCCACTCCATTTGCGAACTCTGTTTTCAGACAATTATAGATAAAACACGAGAAACAGGTCGCTCCACCAACCAAGAACAAGATTAGATATATATAATCCTTTTCAGGTGCAAAAGCATGGAATAATTTACCCCATCATCTTAAGTCTATTGCTAAATTTAGTATATTTAAGGATCGCCTTTATCGCTTTTTACTTCTAAACTAATACGACGATTTAATTCTCCTCTATTAATGCTGTACTCTCAGAGACATGTTCTAATAATAAGATGACCTTCAGCTTATGTCGCTGTCATTATGTTGTTGTTGTTTTTTTTTTCGCCTTTTGTGCTTTTCGTACACTTGAATGTTCTTGATACTATGTTTGTTTGTTTGTTTTTTTTAATATTTTACTGTGTCGCTCGATCTATATTTATGTGTGTAGAGTAGCAGGACAGTTCGTAAGAGAGGCATTTGCATGCCTAAAACTTTATCCTGAATGACAACGTTTCATCATCATCATCATCATTTTCATCTCTCTCTCTCTCTCTCTCTCTCTCTCTCTCTCTCTCTCTCTCTCTCTCTCTCTCTCTCTCTCTCTCTCTCTCTCTCTCTCTCTCTCTTACACACACACACGCACACACACAGAGACAAAGAGGCACACACATGACACAGAGGCACCCGCGCGCGCACACACAAACGCACACACACACACACACTCAAATGCACACACAGGCACACACACACACTCAAATGCACACACAGGCACACACACACTCAAATGCACACACAAGCACACACACACACACACACACACACACTCGCGCACACACGCGCACAAACGCACACACATACATAACGCAGACACATCATTTTGTGAGGAAGCCAAAACAACAATAACAACAGTAGCAGCAACGTCAACAGCAGTAACAACAACAAAAACAACACTACAGCTTCAACCACAACAACAGCAACAACAACAACCATCAAGAGCTTTACATGAAAATAGCCAACCGCTGCTATGCTGCACGGTCGCGGGCACTTGCAGTAACATGCAGAATACACTCACCACTAACAGCCGAGACTGTGATCAAAGGGATTTTTATACAGCTCTCTGCGAAGACCCTCTACTAACTCCGAAAAACTGTCAATCCTAGCGCAAATTAAAAATACTCCAAGAACTCCCTCGGACAGTGGAAAACGGACATAAATAGGTCGAGCAAGTGGCATGGATCCTTATTAGCCCCCGCAATGCGGGGGGCTCATGAGGATCCATGCCACTTGCGGATGGTCGAAAATTGGCTCTCTGCAGGGATGTATCTGAAGTCTCTTAGAAGTCGGGAGATCAGGGCTACCTCTAGAGCTATCGGGGCCGATCTGTAATGGAGGTCATCCTTTCACTCGTATAGAGGTCAGACAAGGGCGGGATAAATGGGTTGCTGGTGCATGCGATCACAGGTGAGATCAAACGAGCGGTGCAAGGACAAAGAGTGCGATCTGCTTACTTTGTCTCTCTTAAAATAAGGCCAATATATATATATATATATATATATATATATATATATATATATATATATATATATATATATATATATATATATATATATATAACTGTTTCTTTTGTATGGGGAGTCGGATACAGCTGATCGCATAGCAGAGTCCATCGCTGCTCGTAGTTCTGCCCTAGGAATGTTGTATCTGATCCGTTCTAATTCAGTCGGATCTGGGGGTTCCAGGGGTTTCGGAACACTCCCCCCCCCCCCCCCCCCCCCACCCAAAATTCTTAAAATGCTACAACAAAGGCCCTTTTCGGGGTGTTTGGACACCACCACCCTCCTTCCCCCACCCGTTGTTTTATGTTTTTGCAAATGGTGAGAGTCTTAACACACACCACACACGCACCTTCTCTCCCCCCCCCCCTCCCCCCCCCCCCCCATCTCCCCTCCCCCTCCCCCACGCCCCTCCGCTTTTCGATTTTTTTTTCGGCTCCAAGAAGCAAGGTCTAGCGTCGGGGAGACCTTTTATATCAGGTTGAAGGTTCAAACAAACATTTGGACCCCCCCCCCCCCAACCCACGAGGTAACTGATCCGCCCCTGATATGTATAATAGTACCATAATAAATAAAATATATGTGAATGGATGAGCTTCTGCTTCATCATGCCTGTAACTTCACCCTTTTAGTATGCAACCACCGGTATTCTTTACAGTAAACTGTAAACAGTACCTGTAAACAGTACCAGTAAACTGTAAACAAGTGGCTGCATGCACGAGGGGGTTAACCCCTTCACTGTCAGTGCACGCATAATTACATCTTTGACAGCAGAGCGAAGTCAATACCGAATCATCCCCTCAATCCAAGGAACACAGATGTGAACAGGGTTAGCAAGTGGCAAAGAACTTCCTGAGTCCCCGCATATGCGGGGGGTCATGAGGTTCTTCGCCTCTTGCAGATGGGTGGTGTTTGACATGTTTTCCCGGCTGTGAAGGGGTTAAGATATTGCAAGCTACACGTATAAGGACGCCTGAACATTAAGAATTAAGAACGTTAACAGTTGCACAGGTGAATCTGATTCGCACCGGGGTCAACCAACTTACCTCAAGGTTAATTTTGTAGGTGTCACCAAACGATTATGTACCATTTACCGGAGATGGATCTACCGTGATCATTCAACGGTAGTGCCAGATTAGCTTGACGGCGCCAAGCTAATCTGGCACTACCGTTGAATGATCATGGTCGATCCATGTTTTGCAGTAGTGCTTCGGAACTAAATGGGTTAACAGTTGCACATATGAAGTCGTTTACGAATTACACAAGTAATGTCTATGTTGATCACGTCATGTATAACCTGGTCAAATATATCCCAGCTGTAGGAAGTACGTCTTGTACTGACGCAAGTAATGCCTATGCTAGTTGCGTCGTTATGCATAACTGACCCGGTCAAATGTATCCCGGCTGTAGTGCTGCTACATGTAGTCACTAGTCGGGCACAACTGAGCAGTGTCTATATTAGCCCTTTCACTCCAAGGACGCATTTCCCAAAGTTTGGAGGTGTCACCTAATGACTATGCACCAGTTGCAGTAGATGGATCAACTATGATAATTCAAGGTTAGTGCCAGCTTAGCTTGGCGCCTGCTGGCGCCAATCTAAACTGGCACTTCCCTTGAGTTATCATGGTCGATACCTCTCCTTGCTGTAGTGCGTCTGGGCCTAAATGTGTTAACTCACGTGGTCTGTGGGCAGTAAAGGGTTAACAGTTCTCACTGTCTCCTGTATCAATGATCTTTGTATGTCGATCTTACAACAAGTGCTGGACAAATTCTCAAGTTTAAATGCCGTGAAATGAAAGATTTTCTGCTCTTCTTCTGCTGTGTACGCAGGAGATTTCCTTCCTTTACACTTTATCGACAGTAAAAACCTCTGGTACGTGTGCAGAGTCCGAAACAGCTCAGGCGGTTAAACGTCGGAGCAGGAGAGCGAAGGGAATCGCCGGGTCGTGGGTTCGAATCCCGTCCCGGCCCCGGTAGCTGGACTCACAATCCAGGGGGAAAACGGATTTGTTCAATAACATGTCCGTTGAAAGGTCCTGGTAAGTCAAAGTGGCACAGTTGGAGTGCGCCTGAGTTGATCAGTGTTCAGGTCGTACTCCATAGGCAATAGATTTCCTTGTCCCCCCCATAACCCGCCCGTCAGGGCCGTCCATGATCACCTCGGTGCTGTGGACGTTAAACCCGAACTAACCAACCAACCAACCTGGTACGTGTGCAGACTCAAATTGCCCGGCGGATTGTACCCCCACCCGGGTCTGCCCAGGCGGACTTTGGTGGGGTTAACTACTTTTTAGTTCCCAGGGTCACCCTGGTCAGTCCCACAGGGTGGGTTTCCCCCTCTATTCTGGGGCATGTCTTTCTGCCTACCCTTGGTCCATTCACCTGTATTTGCCTTTTTTAAACTCTCCCTACTGTCTGCGCTACCTGTAGCTCTTTATATTGGATGCGTGTTGCTAAATGGTCTTAGGTTTATTTAGCGTATTAGACCGGCTGGCGACGTACATTCAATATTCTGTTTAGTTTTTTTGTTTTTTTTTTTCACAAGCAGTGCAGGCACGTCCTGAGAAAGTCTTGTTGCTGTCGGGACTATAAGCAATGTACAACCAACCCGGCGGATTGTGAAAAGAAGGGTATAGAATTCTTAGCTGGGGCAAGACAACATTGATAACCCGTTGTAACGGCGAATTTTGGCAATCAAAACCCGTCAAGGAGCAAATCGCCTTGACCCATTTAGCCCCGACGCCCAACAGCAGGAGATTGACCATGATAATTCAAGGGTAGTGCCAGATTAGCTTGGCGCCTTCAGGCGCCAAGCTAATCTGCCATTACCCTTGAATTATCATGGTCAATGCATCTCCATTGAACTGGTGCATGGTCCTTGGGTGACCCCTCCAACATTTGGGAAATGCGGCCGTGGGGGGTAAATGGGTTACTGAATAATGTGTCCTAATGTGTATCCTAACTGTACAGTGTGTATATGCAGCTCTTAACCCATTCAGCCCTGACGCACTACAGCAGGAGATGGGTCGACCATGATAATTCACAGCCCAGTGCCAAATTAGCTTGGCGCCTGTCGGCGCCAAGCTAATCTGGCACTGCCCTTGAATTATCATGGTCGATCGATCTCCTGCAACAGGTGCATAGTCGTTAGATGACGCCTCCAAAATTTAGGAAATACGTGCGCCGGGCTGAATGAGTTAATAATGTATCCCGAGTGTATCCAAGGGGCGGAGGTCGGCGGCACCAATTAGCCTCTTACGAAACTCTACTCTGCATGCAGTGCGCTGCTGTCATTGGGAGGGCAATGGGCAATTAACCTTTACCGTCTACACCTGTTGCAACTCCCAATTGCCTCCCTCGATTTGCTACCGCTGATCAACGGTTGCGAATCGAGTGGAGCAACCAGTGTGGCCCAAAGCATTAAGTATCAAATCTCAGACATCGTTGGGAGGGCTCTAGCTCGACTGAGCTTCAGTTTTTGAGATCATTATCATCTTGTTGGTTCGTAACTTCATGAAAGCAATTGGCCGTTGTTTTGTCTGTGCCATTGTAGATTAACCTCTTCGCTGCCAGCGGACGCGACTTGAAATGACTTGAAAAACTCGGCTCTAAAAAATAAGCATAAAGAACATGGGACTAACAAAAGACATAAATCCTCATTAGCCCCCGCGACTGCGGGGGCTCATGAGGGTTTAAGTCTCTTGCAGATGGACATCCTTCCTCTTTCCCAGAAGCTCAGTATGGTCTCCTACGAGAAGGGAACACGCGCATATCTGTATAACGGGAGCAGCAAAGTATTTTATGTATCGTAATGGGCCTTTGTGTTTGCAGGATGGTTCATCATAGTGTTGTGTATTATTATTATTATTATTTTTTTAAAAAAATATTTAGTTAGTTTTAAAAGCATGCTGCTTAATGGCACATTTTGTATCAGAATAAGCAGTGACTGAATTGCCGAAGTTTCTGTTTAACCACACCAATGAAAAATTCATTCAGAGCCGATGTAAACGGCCACACTCATCAGAATACACACATGAACGAACCAGCGTCTTATAAAAAAAAAAAAAAAAATGCCTGGTAAGCAAATCTTCACCCTCCTCTTTATCATCGTAATGCAGCCTGAAAACGTCTGAATCTGAACTCGTGGGGTTATCATCAGTGTGAAGCCATAATTAACTCGGATGAGCTGTCTTCTTGGCGACTCAGACTACCCAGGATATATTAAAGATAACAGGCGGCATGGAATGGCTGCGTCAAGATGTGTATACTTTGGCATAAGCGCAATGCTATTCATTTTCAAGACTTGAAATGTATTATAAATAGCTTATAAATGATAACCAAGACGACTCGAACATTCCTGAGCGTGGTCTGGACCGGAAGTAAGTGACTGATTTTAAAAAAACTGCATCTGATTTGGGATTGTAATTTTACAACTAATTTTTTTTTTTTAAATTAAAGATAGTCACTCTTTAGGAGCCACAACGGGGATCTTAGCGTTTTGACTGTTAGTAGCGGTTTTGGTCGCGATGATTCCTGCAGGAATCATCACGACAAAAAACCCGCTACCAACAGCCAAAGGGTTAACTGACAGTTCAGGAGTAGTTCCAGACTACAGTGGCATCATTGACCTACACATTGGACGATCAGTGACTTAGCGGCAAATGTGCACTAGGTTGAAGGTTCGAAATCACGGCTGAATCCGCACACACACTGACATGTTTAGCAGTTTATATATTTCTTTCCCCGTGTGAAGGCAAAAGACATCCATTAAGTCTATTTTCATTGTGTTACAATGACAATTTCGCTTTTCACAAAAATGGAGTTAATATCACAGGGTACTGATCTTTAGCCTGGTTTTCGAAAGTGACCTTGGGAGGAAGATCTAGCGGGAGAGGGAGCACCCCTCCCTAATCCAAACCTTGATCCATTTGCAAGAGACAGATTCACACGAGCTCCTGCTGTCGCAGGGGCTCGTGTGAATCTATGTTTCTTGCAGAAGATAAAATCCGTAGACTGACTCTTTGTTCCTCCAAATGAGTGGTATTTTGGGCGGTTACTGACATATACGACTGGAAACACCGCAAAGAAATAACCAACAAAGAAAAAGAAACACAACACGAAGTCGAAGAGCTCGGACAAAATACAACTAAACAGTAAAGGCTTCTGGTAAAATGAAAGACAAATAGTAAATTGCTTTCTTGTCTGCATATTATGTCCATTTTGTAAAGAATTTTAGTCCAAAAGTCAGTTTAATAAATTTTGCTGTAAGTGTCCTTTCTGAGCGTATTTCTTCCTTTGTTGGGATTTTTTTTTTTTTTTTTTTGGGGGGGGGTGGGTTGGGGTGGGGGAGTGTGGGGGGGGGGGGGGAGTGCATTTTACGTCTGTTTGATCTGAATTTAGTATGTTTTATCAGTGTTTTCCTAGGAATGTTTCTTTCTTGCTTCTAAATGTTCTTTCATGTTGCACGCCTGGCCGCGGTCACCTTTTGGCCTGGATTTCGCCTGGTATGGAGGCGGGCCGAGAGACACGTTATCAGGTTGGCGATTCCTTGGTGAAGTATCACCAGATAGGTGGGCGATTTTATTAGCTGTGTATGCCAGAAATGCTGACTTTCCGCCCCAGAATAGTTCTGGTCGCCAGATAACAGGATTCAGTCTCTCCGCCGGCCTTCTCCCCGCTTACTTTTGCACGTGCTATATATCCTCATGAACCGCTGTTGCTGCATTCAGTCGTAGTACACCGCAATGAGAGATGCATCCTCCGCGATAAGTTCATCTGGCACTGGTCTCTCTCCAGTACTTCAGTGCCGAGAAAAAGTGAACACCATCCAACTGCAAGAGGCATAGATCGTCATGAGCCCCCGCAGTTGCGGGGGCTCATGAGGATCTATGCCTCTTGCTGACACCACTTTGAATCCATGTTCCTGGGACAGCTTGGGTTTTTTGTGTGTGTTGAATTGACGAAGATTGCAGAACACAGTCTGCATCAACTCTCATGTTACGGGTTTAAGAACCATCTATCATCATCGTCGTCGTCGTCATCGTCATAGTTGTCGTCATCGTCATCATCATCCATTCTCCTACACAGAAGTTGGCGACGCTTGCGCGCTCGCCGTCGCTGTCCTAAGATTAGATATTTTGCTGGCAATATTGTATCATCAGTATCATCGCCATCATCATCATCGTCACTAACACCGGTTGAGCCATCATGACATGGTGGATCCATCTCTCTCACCTAATTCACTGTCATTGTGTCATGTCACCTCTCAATGTTGTGAAAGTCAGTATTAGCTGCGGCTGAGTGAACAGCCACGTCAGTACCAGCATGTACGACACGTGTCTACTGAGTGAAGAACCACTAGCGGATGAACTGACTCCGGTTAGACAGGAGACTGATAGTTGGTTTGTGTATAGGACAAGCTTTCCTGCCGGGCACTCTTACCTACAATCATTATTTTCTTTGACATGGAATCCTGGGGCCAGTTGCATGAGCGAGCTTAGTCCTGCACCAGCCACTAAGCAAGGTGCGCCGCTATAGTGCACCTTGCTCAGTGGCTGGTGCAGGACTAAGCTCGCTCATGCAACTGGCTCCTGGATCTGTTTATTTTGATGCCTATAGTAACGTCATCCCTTCGGTGCAAGAGGCATAAGTCCGCCATGAGCTCTCGCGAGCAAAGTGACGAGGCTCATTATAATCTGTGCCTCAGCCGCCTCAGGCTGCTGATACTTCAACCCCTTGGCAGCCGAGAACAAGTAATAATAATAATGATGCATCGCATTTATATGGCGCATTTCTCATATTTATAATATAACTCAATGCGCAGAATGTAGCCGCGAACTGAACCCAACAAGCACGCTCAAGTACAAGTAAACACTGTCCAACTGCAAGAGGCGTAGATCCTCATGAGCCCCCGCAGTTGCGGGGGCTCATGAGGATCTATGCCTCTTGCCGACACCACTTTGAATCCATGTTATTTGAACGGTTGGGTCTCTTTGACCTATCATTAATCGGATTTCGGACACCTAATTTGCATCATCATGGGTTAACTCATTGGCGACGCGCCGTATACGGATACGAGGCTATTCGCCGCGTATCCGTATACGGCACGTCTCCAATGAGTTTAAAGTCCCCCACCCGGGTCTGCCCTGGGGGACTTGGGTGGGGTTAGGTACTTTTTAGTTCCCAGGGTCACCCTGGTCAGCCCCACAGGGTGGGTTTTTCTCTCTATTCTGGGGCATGTGTTTCTGTCTACCCTTTGTCCATTCACCTGTATTTGCCTTTTTAACACTCTCCCTACTGTCTGCACTGCCTGTAGCTCTTGATATTGGATGTGTGTTGCTAAATGGTCTTAGCTTTATTTAGGCCCCATGTGTTAGGTTTATTTAATGTATTTGACCGGCTGGCGACATACATTCAATGTTCTGTTTAGTTTTTTTTTTCACAAGCAGTGCAGGCACGTCCTGAGAAAGCCTTGTTGCTGTCGGGACGTTAAGCAATGTACAATCAATCCAATGAGTTAACGTAATCCTTTCGCAAGGGGCATATATCTTCACGAACCCCGCAAGCGTGTAGGGGCTTACGAGGATGTATGTCTTCTGCGCGTTTTCATGTTTACCTTGGCACTTTTCAGTGCTTCTGATATTTAACCCTTTCACTGCCAGAGATCGCAGTTTGTTTTTTCTGAAATCTTTGCAAAATTTACGAAATCTTTGTGAATTCATCCCCAAAGATGTCCAAGGGCCATTGATGCAGAGTGGGTAAGAAAAAGGCATAGATCCTCATGAGCCCCAGTTGTGTTTTGTTTGCTCGCGTGTTTTGTTTGCTCTTTCCCGGCAGTACCCCTACCCGGGTCTGCCCTGGGGGACTTGGGTGGGGTTAACTACTTTTTAGTTCCCAGGGTCACCCTGGTCAGCCCCACAGGGTGGGTTTCCCTTCTATTCTGGGGCATGTGTTTCTGTCTACCCTTGGTCCATTCACCTGTATTTGCCTTTTAAAAACTCTCCCTACTGTCTGCACTGCCTGTTGCTCTTGATGTTGGATGTGTGTTGCTAGACAGTCTTAGCTTTATTTAGGCCCAATGTCGTAGGTTTATTTAACGTATTAGACCGGCTAGCGACATACATTCAATATTCTGTTTAGTTCTTTTTTTCACAAGCAGTGCCGGCACGTCCTGAGAAAGTCTTGTTGCTGTCGGGACGTTAAGCAATGTACAATCAATCTTTCCCGGCAGTGATGGGGTTAACTTCATTCTGTTGCTCGAGGCACAGATCCCCATCCCCCCCCCCTCATAGCTGCGAGTCATCATGAGGATCTATGCCTCCTTGTCAGTTTTATCCTCATCTGTTTTCCTGGAGTAGGTCATCGGGTGTTCACCCAGCGGTTGCACCTCTCATGTGTGTTGGTCTGGATTTGCTGATATTTTGGTAACGGTTCTCTGCCCTTGGGGCACAAATTTTTCAGGGGTCAAGCAGAGTTTTTCGCCCACCCGTCGCGCCCCTGTGTGTATTTGTGTTCGCTTTATTTTTGCTTTTACAGACGTTTTCGCTGAAAACGCATTCACGAGAGATATCACGTAACACATAGTAACCCCTTTGGTGCCATTGAATGCAGATTATGTTTCTGAAATCTTTAATGCAACGCCAAAGAGCCACAACCGTCCAAGGAACATGGGGTACAGTGGCGTCAGCAAAAGGCATAGATCCTCATGAGCCCCCGCAATTGCGGGGGCTCATGAGGATCTATGTCTTTTGCAGCTGGATTGTGTTCACGTGCTCTCGGCAGTCAAGGGATTAGGATTAAATCTGATAATTTTCATACTAACCAGTTTAACACTGCCATGCAGTGAACACCAATCAATAGGGAACGACATAGGTCCTCATGGGTCATGGCAGGTAAATGTAGAGATAATGGAATTATGCTAATTCTCGGCTTTTTGTATTTTGTGTTCCGCGAATGGTGATCCTTTCCGCTGAATTTGAAATTTTTCAGGAATATGAAATATTTCAGAAATACAGCGTGTGGCCTGTGGCTGTGAAGTGGTTCATAACCCCAGATGTCCAAAATGAACATTTTATAAACCCCATGAAGGCTACTGACGATACCGCTCGAGCGCTAAACGATTTTTTTTGTGTGTGTTTGCTTGGGTGTGGGGGATGGGGTGGGGTTGTTTTTTTAACCATAGAATCCATTGTGATATTGCGCCATAAATAATTTGAAACACATGTGGTCTGTTGTTAAAGAAATGAGTTTGGCTCTGGCGACCTTTACTGTAATTTGGTTTTGGACCATGTACGGTGTGTGCTGGTTTGTAATTTTGGTCGTTACGGCTGAAAGATCCAAAATCACAGACCAGCACACAAACAGTCCTTGTGTAGAGGAGTAATTTACTTCTAAAAAATAATAATAATAATTACGGTATTTATAATGCGCTTATCTTATAATAATTATAACTCTAAGCGCGCACTCACAACTCGTGCACGCATGCGCACGCTTTATACAACGACTCACGTACCACAAATAGTGAAATACATTACGACAGTCTGCTTAGGGTGGGGAGTGTGGTGGTATAGTGCTTAGAACTGTTGAAAGAGGTGAGTTTTGAGGGCGGACTGGAAGGAGGAGAGAGAGTGTTTCTGACGGAGAGAGAGTGGGAGAGTGTTCCAGGTGGATGGACCGTATACTGAGAAGGAGCGGGGGCCGAAAGTGCTGAGTTTGATGCGGGGGATGTGGAGGCGGAGAGGGTCGGAGGCGGAGCGGAGGGAGCGGGGAGGAGTGTAGGGGTGAAGTAAGTTTGAGATAGGCGGGAGCGCAGTTGTTCAGGGATTTGTAGCAGAGAGACAGAATCTTGTATTGGATGCGTTGGGGGATGGGAAGCCAGTGAAGGAGTTTGAGCATTGGAGTGATGTGGTCGGATTTTTTCTTTCTGAGGACGAGGCGGGCAGCATTGTTCTGGATGCGCTGGAGAGTGAAAGTGGTGGAGTGAGGGAACTGCACAGAAAAAGCAAGGGCAAAGCACGTTTTATGGCTTTCATTTCATAGGGGCCTGACGATGACGCTTTGACTAAATGCACCATCGTCAGGCCCCTATGTTTCATTTCTAGTTAGTTAGTTATTTGGGTTTAACGCCGAGCAGGCGACTAAGGTCATCTCACGGTAGGTGTTTCATTTCTAACCCATTTTTCCCCTACGCACTACAGCAGGTGTGAAACGACCATGATAATTCAAGGGTAGTGCCTGATTAGCTTGGCGCCTTCAGGCGCCAAGCTAATCTGGCACTACCCTAGAATTATCATGGTCGATCCATCTCCATCAAATAGTACCTAATCGTTAGGTGAACCCTCCAAAATGTGGGATGTATATGCGCCCTTGGGATGAACTTCTCTATCTAAATTAATATTAAATGCATTGAAAAAGGCAAGGGCGCGGTCCCTTGTATTGCTTCTAGTTCTAAATGTGAATTCATGCGGAGGGTATGTATGGTAAAGTGTAATAATAATAATAATAATGTACATTTATATAGCGCTTAACCTCCAAATGAATGATGCTCTAAGCGCTTTACAAGAGCAAAAATCACAGAACAAAAAGTACAAGAAGGTAAAAGCTACAATAAATATTACACAAACTAAAGTGACACATATCAAAAGCTCACACACACACACACACACACACACACACACACACACACACACACACACACACACACACACACACACACACAGACACACACACACACACACACCGATACAAAAACAGTTACTGCCAACGATTGTTAGCACACACTGAAAATGCATCTAACTATACGCATAAGAAAACAGATAGGTCTTGAGCAGTGATTTGAAAGCAGACAGAGTTAGAGCATGTCTGAGATGGGATGGAATGCGTTCCAGGTGACTGGACCGAAATAAGAAAAAGCACGCTGGCCCTGGCTAGACTTCTTTCGCCTAGGAACCCTGAAAATACGCGTGTCTGATGCTGAACGGAGGGATCTTGAAGGCGTGCAAATATGAAGCAGGTCGGACAAATATGAGGGAGCAGAATCTTATTGTGCAAGGATCACATTATTTTTGTCACGGAAAAGTACGAACACCTGCTTGTGGTCTTACTCGAATTGCATCACCCACAGGCCTGCAAGTGGCAGTATTGAACCTCATGATCCCCTGCATCTTGGTGGTTAGTTTGTTAACTCAATCGAGACATGCGGCCTCCGGATACGCGGCTTACGCCGCGTATCCGGAGGCGGCACGTCTCGAATGAGTTAATTAAAAAGAAGTTAGTATAGATCTACGAACTGTGCGTATGCCATGTCGGATGCTACTGGTAGTCCCCACTTTCCTGGAACAAAACAAAAAAAAAGAGAATATGTTTAGATTTATGGACATGAATGGTTTCGCTATAAGCGCTGACAACTAACTTTTTTTTTTTACTACATGGGAATTGTCAGCATTCGCCCTGGTATCCACCCCCGAATCGACAGGTATGGTGGGCACACATTCACATTTCTGTTCGATTTTTTTTTTTGGTCGAGAAAGACCCGGTCTATTACATTATTATCGTGTACTTTGCCCCCATGGACCCGACACACACAATACCGAGAATGCCAGGACTCAGTCAGCTTCCCTGCACACCTGGACCTCCTTAATCCTCCTGCCGCGTGGGCTCCAGGTAAAAACCACCCCAGGCTGAACACTCATGACCTCCACAGCACGAGGAACGCAGATGCAATGACTCGAGGATTAAAGAGGAACATTGGCTTATCAGTGACATTAACTGAAACCTTGATTCAGGGGCTCAGATTTGGTTTAGATGGGTCGAACAGCCAACGCAAAACAGTCTTGCTTTCCGGAATACACTTCTATTCGCTCCAGACATTACATGTAGATCGGCGATGCAAGCTTCCTTTTTTAAGCTCGTACACCAAGAAGCAAGAAGCATATATCCTCATGAGGCCCCACAATTGCTGAAGCTCATGAGGATCTATGCTTCTTGCAGATAGGTAAGTTACGACGAAGAAGTAGAGTTAGTGTTTGCATCACATCCTAGATTAAACTAAACACCCAGTAACCTCACCCACCTGAGAAACACAGATAGACATTGGTTTCAGCAAGAAGCGTAGATCCGCATGAGCCCCCGCAATTACGGGGCTCATGAGGATCCATGTTTCTTGCAGACTGGCTAATTTTGATGGGGGAGTACAGGGAAAATGTCTGCATTGCTGATCTTTTTGCTATGCCTGGAGGGAAGAGTGTTCCGGAAAGTAAGTCTGTTTTACGTTGGCTGTTCGATCCAGGTTCTACGTTCTTGCCCCAGGGGTTATTCAAGGGTTTCGGAAGGAAATACTGTTGTTTTATTCATAAATTTGACGATAAGATCTATGATATCGTGGATCTTGGTAAGGTCTCGTTTTTATGATGATGTCTCTTATTTTATCGTACGATTGGCGATAAGTTTGGGTCTTTTCGGCCTCAAACACAACTGTCCCTACAGGGGCGAATCAGTTACCTCAAGGAAGAGGTGTGTGTGTGTGTGGTGGGGGGTTTGGGGGGGGGGGTGAGGGGGGTTCCAACGTTTTGTTTGGAATCTTCAACCTGACACAAAAGGCCTCCCGACGCTACACCTTGCTTGGTGGCCGAACTGAACTTGCATAGAATTACTGATTTACTATCTCTTGCATATATTTTGAAGATGGATTCCCTACTGAATATTTGCGGGGGCTCATGAGGATCTACGCATCTTGCTGCTTAACCCTTTCATGCTGATACACCCGTTGCTTGAAATAAATTTGACTGATAGTTCAAGGGTGGTGCCAGAATAGCTTGGCGCCTGAGGCGCCAAGCTATTCTGGCACCACCCTTGAACTAAAACAGTTGATCAATCTCCTAATCTGTAATGTAGCCTTCATAGGGTAATAAGCAAATTTTACAAAATCAGCCTCAGGATGTAATGGGTTAAGCAAATTCCTGTAAGTCTGAGATCGGTAGTAGATTTGGTCACTGACACGGCTGCCGTAGCTTAAGACAGACGGTGCCTTCTGTCAGCAGATGCGAAATTTGCAATCACTCGGTGCTCCCACCGGAAGATTAGCAATCGTCGCTGCGACTGCAGGTGCTCGTGAGAATCTTACAGACTGGGGAAAAAAGTACGCGGCAGGACGTGTTGCATGTGAAATCTCGATGACTTTTATACCTGTTTATCTGGGATCCCGGGAAGAAATCTTCCGATAAAACCGTTTTCATAGCAGGAAGCCAGCAGATCTGTCTGCAGCTCTGCGCTAAGCCCGAAATAACGCCCACAAGTTGGGGTTAGCAAGTGACATAGATTCACATGAGCCCCTGCGGATGCAGGGGTTCATGTGACTATATGTCACTTCCAGAACGAAAGGGTTTAACAGGGAACGAGAAAGACACGAACCACGAGTGATAAAATTTAATCCCGGGCTATCAACGAGAGACTGACCTTTTCCCATGACGTCAGCGGCGGTCTTTTCTTGAATGGGACGGAAAGCCCACATGAGGAAATAAGTAAAAGAAATTGAAGAAAATACTAGGAGGAACTGAAGAATTCAGACAGAAATGCAAATATTGTAGCTTAGTCCTTCATGGTGTGTGTGTGTGTGTGTGTGTGTGTGTGTGTGTGTGTGTGTGTGTGTGTGTGTGTTCGTGCGTGCGTGCGTGTGTGTGTGTGTGTGTGTGAGAGAGAGGGTGGGGGGGGGGTGGGGGGTGGCGGGGGGTAGACATCTGTCTCCTAACAACCGGTTTCTCCAATTTTATCAACCCCCCCCCCCCCCCCCCTTGATTTGTAAAGCGCTTAGAGCTTATTTGAGGATAAGCGCTCTACAAATAGTCACATACAGATAGGCCTACTCATATTAAAAAGAAAGTTTGACTATATCGGAATTTCAAACTTTTTGCATAGGCTGATTGTTTCATAGTCAAATTTTACCTGTCAAAGTTGGCTTAATTCTAAATCAGTCATAGTCGGCTGAATTTTGTCTCGTGAAGTTCTAACGTAAGACAAAAGGCAGTAACGGCAGTTTTTGTGAAAAGCCAGATTTTCATTGAAATGCAATGATAATCTCGCATTTCGCAAACGCGGAGTAGTTTCCTTTTGCCATTCCTAGGGCAAGGCTTATGTGTGTATACAAAACTGTAATCAACAGATTTTTAATTTTTTCAGCTTTCTTTCTGTTTTTTCTGTTCGACTGAAGCAAACAGCGAAGATTGCGTCACGTCCTAAAACTGCGCAAAGGGTGAACATTGGGTCGTCTAAGACGGTGCAATGTTCACCCTTGCTCAGTTTTAGAACGTAACACTATCTAAGAATATTAGACAGGATGGACATGTACACACACTGGTTGTCTCCCTCGATTAGCTACCGCTTGACAGCGGTAGCGAATCGAGGGAGACAACCAGTGAGGTACATACTCTGCGTCATGCCTGGTATTCTCATTCTTTGCTCGTCAGTTGCGTCTTATCTCACTATGAGCTCACGGCACAGAAATATAACATGACAGTGACGGATCACTTCGTCAGATCTCTTGTTTTCTTTGCGTTAGTATCATTTTGTACTTGTAGGCAGCAGACCAAACCGAATGCAGCGTTGCAGCTGGTATTTTTGTGTCTTGTAGTCAACACACACAAGTTCTGGAGCTAATTGTGTTTTGACAAGAACCGAAATAGCAGAAAAAGTGGTAATAATTACCTCATCAAGGAAGAACGGTGGAGGCATGTAGAACTTTGGAGTACTTACTTTTCTGTGGGGTCTCGCTCTCCGAGTTGAAATGGTAAGTGCTGTAACAGATTGGCTTGTAATACCTAGTACACAGTTAGTTATTTGAGTTTAGCGCCGAGCAGGCAATTCAGGCCATCTCACGGCGGCTTAGTACACAGAAGGCAGCGGTCCTCGCACAGCTTGTGAAGGTCCGACCTCGGCCGATGTACTTTTGCCTTATGTATAGAGACAGTTACACATGCATTGTATGCTACCTGCATAACATCAGAGATCGTGAAAAAGAAACATTCATGATTGTTAGCCCAAAAGCCCTGGCATGCTATGACAGGAAGTGGAACGACCGTGACTAGCGAGAGTTTGATCGACCATGAAAGCTCAGCTGCAGCGCCAGCAGAACGCGGTGTCAAGCTAAGCTGTCATGGTCAGTCAGTCAGTTCTTTTAGCCCCTTAACTGCCGGGGCAAGGCAAACGCTACCCACCTGCAAGAGACATAAACCCTCATGAGCCCCCGCGAATGCGGGGGCTCATGAGGATTTATGTCTCTTTATCGTCCTGTGTTCTTGTTACCAAATTTTGGTCCCACTTGCTTCTGTGTTGTGCAGGCGAATGTCGGTCATTGTGCAGTGGTTTCAGCCCCGCGCTTTTCGCGGCGACTGGCAGTGAAGGGACTCTTAGTGATATGTAGGGACCCGTGCAGTGTGGCGCCCTACTTTTCTTCATTCACAGAAAGGTTGGCGCCGTGACCATGCAAACGAAATGTCATCGGGTCGATCGAATTTCGAGCGTCAGTTGGCTCTCGCGCTGCTTTTACAGCGTGTTTCTTCCCTGTTGGTTATTTCTGTGCATTTTACACGCATTTTCGGTCATCTTTTTTGGTCTGGATAACCCATTAAACCCTGAGGTCGAAATTGCAAAATGTATCGAGTTGTCCTGTGAACGTTATCTTTAATTACAGTTCAGGAGATACGGTGACCTTGACAGCTCAAGGGTGGTGCCAGAACAGAGGCGCCAAGCTGTTCTGGGCACCACCCTTGAACTGTCATGGTCATTTTTTTTTTCTCATGTTATAGTATATCAGTACTCAGCGTATATGGCTATGTTCTGAGTAAAACAAAAATTAACATAAAAAAGGTGACCGCCAAGCGTGTAACTAGTGCAGAGAACACAACGAAGAAAGAAACACTCTTAGAAAAATCGGTTACAACAAAGTTGCTGGGGGCTCATGAGGATCTATGCCTTTTGCTGATGCAACACTTTGAATCCATGTTCCTGGGATAGCGAGGGTTTTCGGGTGTTGAATTAACGAAGATTGCAGAAACACGGTCTGCGTTAGCTAGCATTGAACGGGTTAATAAATTGTGTTGTAAAGCGTGTTTTCTTTTCTAAGCGTCTTTCTTTGTTCGCCGTTGAGTTCTTCTCTATAATAATAGTTCGGAGTAAGTTTGGTCGGGCCAGCTGCGCCACGGTCTAATTACGGACCACAGACCATTTGATGCATGATGGGCGGTTTCGCTGTGTGCCCGACACTGCACATGTCTGAAGTGTACGAGGCAAATTGTGGAAACGTGCCCGAAACAAAGGATGTTCCTATTTGCACTCTAGTACACAGACAAGCGCTAAATGTCGCGGGGGCATCACGAGTCTAATCTGGTTACAGACGGGGAAGACGTGCTCCAGATGGCTATTAGAGCTGTATCGGTATAGGCGCTATAGCCTAGTACATAAATATACGTATACTCGTTTAACCTACTACATCCTTTTTTTTAAATTTGCATATTGTCCTATGACAAAACGAAACCGCCCATCGTGCATCAAATGGTCTGTGGTCCGTAATTAGACCGTGGCGCAGCTGGCCCGACCAAACTTACTCCGAACTATTATTATAGAGAAGAATACATTACAGATTAGAAAATAGGTCAACCCTTCTTCGTTCATCTCAGAATAGCTTGGCGCCTCACTGGCACCACTCTTGAACTTTCATGGTCAAACTAATTTCAAGCAGTAGTGTATCACGATTAAAGGGATAATACATGTTGTTTACATGGTTTAAAAAAATCCAGACCAAACGGTGTAAGCGTGTAAGTGAAATGCAGAGAATAACACAACGAAGAAAGACTGAAGCACGCTTAGGAAAGACAGTCACAACGCAGTGTATTAATATTTCGGGTTTTTGTGTTTGTCTAGTTTGAAAAAGTGTTTTCACAATTTTTCAAAGTAGACAATTAAACAAGTAAACAATTCGCTACTTATCTTGACACTGTGTGGAGAAAGTAAGTGGCAACTGAAGGATCTCTCTGTGATTTAGTTTAGGTTTGAAAAGGTCCTTAAAAGGTTCCGATCATGAAACTGTCAGTGCCACTGATGTTCTGAAGATGGCTCGCCACCTTATCTTAACCCTTTTAACTCGCAGACCGCATTTTCCCAATTTTCGAGGTGTCACCTAATGACGATGTACTGACTGCAGGAGATAGGTCGACCTTGATAGGCACTAACCTTGAATTATCATGTTCGATCCATCTCCTGCTGTAGTGCGTCGTGGCTATATGGGTTTGGAGCTCAAGTCATCTAACGACTATGTACCTTTTGCAGGAGACGGCTCGACCATGATAATTCAAGGGTGGTGCCAAATTAGCTTGGCGCCACCAGGCGCTAAGCTAATCTGGCACTACCCTTGAATTTTTATGGTCGATCCATCTCCTGTTGTAGTGCGTCGGGGATATCTGGGTTAGTAGCTCAAGCGTATAAGTCTCTCAAGTTTACTCAGAGCTATCGTAGTGAGATGTCTGTTTTGCCTCTGGTATGCCGGAAACCACAGTTATATCTTGAACCGCTCGGAGATTACTCTGAACTGAGGTACAGTCGCTACAGCTCCAAAAACACATGGCCCCACGAGCTCCTTAGCATCCGCGTTATCGCGGAATTGTTTATATTACAGCGGACGGCAGACGCAGCCGTCCCGTTTCTCACTTTCCTTTTTGTCCCTTGTCTCCTTGACTGCGTGCGCAAAATAAGGTGAACTTGTGTGAATTCATTGAAAATTCGCATCAACTTCATTTAAAAACAAAATGAACTCTAGAATTTTTTAGTGCGTGTACGGGTTAGCGCTTTTTTTGGGGAAACAATAGGCGCACAGCCTCTTTTCGTGTTTGTCCTTGCTAAACTACAACATTCTTAGAGAGAGAAAGAGAGATGAAATGAAACTTTATTAAGAGAGAGAGAGAAAACAACAGACTAGTGATAATAAAGTGTAAAAATGGTTATAACTAAATAGTGTATACACGGTATAAGTGAAGACACAGTCGTACTATCCGTGAACTGAAAAACTCGAAAAGCTTTTGGTCAGGCAGGGAGCCGCAGGAGCAAAAAAGGAGGGGAGGAAATACGGTCGCGGCGGGTTTGATATGTGCCAGATATCTCTCACGACAGCTTGATGATAACTGACTCGCACCCACACTTCATGCCGGAATTCAGGGACCTTTTTTCTCTGTCCGTTGAGTTATAGGACCATATGTATGTTGGATCAGAGTGTGACATGTCTGACAGTCATGGTTTCTGGTAGTTACTTTAATAATAATAATTATTATTATTATGTACATTTATATAGCGCTTAACCTCCAAATGAATGATGCTCTAAGCGCTTTACAAGATAAAAAAATCAGAGAACAAAAAGTACAAGAAAGTAAAAGCTACAATAAATATTACAAAAACAATATTACAAAAACTAAAGTCAGACACATCAAAAGCTCGCACTCACACATACACACACAGCGTTACAAGAACATTTACTGCCAAAGATTGCTAACTCACTGAAAATGCATCTAACTATACACGCATAAGAAAAAAGATAGGTCTTGAGCAGTGATTTGAAGCAGAATTGGAGCATGTCTGAGATGGGCTGAAAGGTCGTTCTAGGTGACTGGACCGAAATAAAAACTGCAGATTTTCTTTTATACCCATTTAGCCCCAACGCCCTTCAGCAGGAGATGAAGTGACCATGCCATGATAATTCATGGGTAGTGCCACATTAGCTTGGCGCCTTCCTGAAGGCGCCAAGCTAATGTGGCACTACCCATGAATTATCATGGCCAATTCATCTCCTGCAACTGGTACACAGTCGTTAGGCGTCGGCCCCAAAATGACTGGGGCCTTGGGGTTAAATGGGTTAAGTCATTTAGTTAGTATACAGGTGTGTTTATGTCGCTGTTGCTGGTTCACCTGTGCAGTCTACGTACCCTGCAAAGGTGCCGGTATCCAAACTGGATGTGACAGAGAGAGGGAGGGTCGTGTGTAACAGGACACAGGCAAAATGGCAAAAGGTGACAGAGGGCAAGGGAGGATCGCGGAACCTGCGTCAGTTTTGACCTCAGGGGTCAGGGGTAAATTAGATAAGTGTCGACAGAATTGCTTGTAACAGTGAATTGTACACTGCATGATGGTGCTTTTATGGAGTGATGCCCCGCCTGTCCCAAGTGTGGTCGCAATTTCACAGTATGCAGAATACCCCAGTCTGGAAATAGCCATGCCACTTTCTGATATTACGTTATGTTAGGTAATGTTACTGATGCTATTTAATATAATGTAGGTGTCTGAATAGGTCATTAATGGTCTTGGCCACACACACCCCATGAAGAATACAAGCTTTGCAGAACCAAAATGTCAGCATTTCATACATACTTAGCTATACACACACGGACACGCGCGCGCACAAACACGTATGCAAGCACAAACACGCATGCACGCATACTCGCTCGCTCAGTCGTACGCACACTAGCTCGCGCGCTCGCAAACACACACACACACACACATAGAACTGAGAGAGAGAGAGAGTGTGTGTGTGAGTTAGTTGGGTTTACCGCCGAGCAGACGACTAAGGCTATCTGAGGGCGGGGGGTGTGGGGGGGGGAGTGGGGGGGGGGAGAGAGAGAGTAAGTAAGTATCTAAGCAACGTGTTTAGGCTTCTCGGTCAAAGCCAGGTTTGTGTTGGCAAATCATTCTTCTGGCCGTTGTCTGATCAAGATAACCCGCCTCATATCTGCTCCCTACATCTGCAAGAGACACAGATTCTGATGAGCCCGTGCCGGTATACTCTAGCTCAATTTGCATCTGTGTACATCCTTATATTGATATAGTCCCCCTAGTCAGTGTCAGTCCATTTTACTGACAGGCCTGCGTAGTCTGCGAATACTCTACAAGCCTATCCGCTATGCCATGATGCACTGGCTCATGAGAATATAATGTGCTCCGTGTTTGCCAGAGAGCTGGTCTACTGATGCTTAAAAAAGATATTCACAAAATGTGTATTTCAGTGTCTATAATATGATATTAGAAATTACAAACAAGCTCTGTCATGTACGTGTGTGCTGGTGTGTGATTTTGGACCTTCGGCTGAAAGCTGTAAGGTCCAAAATCACAGACGTGCACAGGTCTACACTTTTCAGTCTGCTTCTGCCCTAAGCCCGTCTGTTGTATTAGTTGCGTTCACGCGGCCCTATCTTTCGACGAGAGATACTCATATGCGGCCTCTGGCAGTAATGCGGCTAATTGGCGTTTCCATGCATTATGTAGGGATAGGAAGCTTGGAGGTTGTTTGGGGTATGGTTCGGGTAGCTAGGTCTTGAACCGAACAGCAGCTATGGTGCGGGTAGTGGCCGGATCGGTGGAGCTATCGGCTCCCGAAGTTTTATCAGTGTACGGTAAACTTCGGACTGGAGACAACAACTCTCCTAGGGACCGAAATGTTCTCGCTGTATCCAAAGTTTGTTATAAGCGAAGTAATTTGTATAGAAAAGGCGTTTTCGTGGCCTCTGACAAAGTGTTGTTATATCCGACCTTGTTGTAAGTGAAGTCGACTGTAGTAGGAACTAAATGAACTTAAAGAAAAGGGGAGACTGCCAGTGCTAATATCAGTTTTAGAAAGATCATAAAGTACAGTAGGTAAAAGCACTGTCCGGGGAGAGAATTGTGCAATATCGACCAATGATCATAGATCGAGTTTGGTCCAACAACAAAACAAAAAGGAAAGGATGGTGCGCTAAGTAAGTGACTGTAGTAGGAACTGTATAACTTGAATCACCTGATTGCAGTTGATGTATTAAACCCTTCACTGACACTGATGGTAGATTTGAGTTTTCTGAAATATTTCCGGCAGTGGTTTCAGCACGTGGTTTCAACTGCGGGGGGCACATGAGGATCTATGTCTCTTGCATTAGGATTGCGGTCACCGCCGTTTTCGACAGCGAGGGGGTTAACTCATTCGAGACGTGCCGCCTCCGGATACGCGGTTTATGCCGCGTATCCGGAGGCTGCACGTCTCGAATGAGTTAAGGCTACCGGATCATAAACTCCCTCCTTGGGTCACATAGTTTGGTATCAAGTTTGGCGCACCGGTTCTACTTGGCCTGGAACGGGCAGTTTCCGTGTGATTTTCATGAAATTTCTTTGGTGTATTCTGGGCTAATCGTGTACCCTTCACAGGATTACAGAAATAGTCGGACACCCCCTCACAATCTGCCTTTCATGTTATTATCTTTTCACGCCTTAGTCAGTCAAACTGGTCGGTCTCTGTATCAGTTATGCAGTGCAGATAAGACATAACTTGATGTTGTTCAAATCTCATCGACAAATGTTAACCCTTTGCGTGTCGGTAGCGTTTTTTGTAGCAATGATTCCTGTAGGAATCATCGCGACAAAACCCGCTACCGACACGCAAAGGGTTAAACATTTGGCGTCTAGCGTTGGTAAAACTAGATGCGAGAGATGGCGTACTTTAGCCCAAAGGTTCTGTCTGAGTAGTTCGGCGTCATTAGGACAGGCACTATCTCGAACTGTTACGCCATTTCATACACTTGACACTAGAAGCGCTGACTAGTTGATTCGCCTTTCATCTCTGACCCCCTGGGGAGGATTATCAAAATAGCTCACGTACTCCGGCTCTATTTACCTCCGCTTTTGTGTCTTCCCAGAAACAGCTTCTGGAATTTGATGCTACGGGGCAGAAAGGGGGGTGGGGCGTGGGGGGGGGGGGGGGGGGGGAAGGGGGGGGGGCAAGGGAGGAGGAGAGAGAGAGAGAGAGAGAGAGAGAGAGAGAGAGAGAGAGAGAGAGAGAGAGAGAGACTAGAGAGAGAGAGAGTGTTTGTGAGTGAGAGAGGACACACATTAACGCAGGCCCTTTATTATTTATTATTTCTGTCATTTATTTATCATTTTCGTTATTTTCAAGGACACCAAACAAGAAGCTGTGTTGTGCCTCAGCGGTTATCTGCCTCACGCTTGACAGCTGTACAACCACATTATCTACATAAACATTAGACAGCAACGGTTTGTACCCAGTCGTTAGCAGCAGACGGTTTTATAATTATATTCCTCAGTCTAGTTTCCTGGCTCTTACAATTGCTTGTTACGCGTCAGCACGTTGACAAGGTGTAGCACTCGCACTTCAAAAGTGCTAGCCAGCGGCTAGACACGTCTCTAAAAACTTAGTTTACTCACTGGCAGAGGCAGAGGATACAAATGCGACCCGCACAAGACATAAATCCTCATGAGCCCCCACAGATGCGGGGGCTCATGAGGATCTATGCTTCTTGCATTTCTGTCAGTGAAAGGATCAAGTGTGTTAATTACACAACTGAATCACGGTATGGTATCAGACTTTGTCATAATGTGGCAACTGTAACACAAAAAAAAGCTTGTGGACAATTTTTGGAGTTGGCTTTCTTTAAAAAAAAATTTTATTTTATTTTTTAGATCATATCACAGTTTTCTGACAAATTTTACAAAGAACACGCAACTCCGTGAGATTGGTGACGAAAGTGTCAGAAAACTCGTAAAGACTGCAAAGAAAATGGGATTCTCATTGTCACAAAACCTTGTCGCAAGTTACAGTACACAGTTCACTGTACATTTGTGGCTTGATTAGTTGATACAATTTTAAAAGAATAATTTAAAGACTGTGCTTCCTGCTCGCATTACGTGTAAAGTTTGTCATGACGCCTGATTAATATCTCTGACGACATTTATTGGTGACGGTTTTTTTCCAAGCTCATTACTCGATTACACAAGAGTAGGTACAATTGTACCTCCAATTAGTGTGTTTTCATTCATACCGTTATTTCATTCTCCTGGTGGCATTACGTCAGTGTAACGCTTGTCATGATGCCCAGTTATTGTCTCTGACGTACAGTGTCTCTGACGACATTTGTCGCTGACGTTTTTTCAAGCTGATCGGCACTCGGTTACGCTTGTAGGTACAATTGTACTCCAATTAGCGTTTTCTCATTCATGCTGCATTTCACTCTTAGTTTGTTTTGCGTACGAGTTCAGTTATGGGCGGAAATGGTAGGAAAAATAGTGGGGAAACATGTTCCCTTCACTACTTTGGGGTTTACCATTGTAAGCTTTCAGTTCTAGCACAATCAGAAACCCCATGAATCTTTCCTCCTCTTTCTCTGCAGTAGTGACGTGAGCGAGGTGTCGTGAGCAAGAGGCGAAAATTCTCATGAGCCCCGTGACTGAGCTGCAGGGGCGCATGAAAATCTGTTCCTCTTGCTGACAGAGGCCGGTCTAAACACTGGAATGAATGGGGTTTTTTTTGTCGGCGGAGTCAGAAAAGTGAGAGGGCCTCACTGTACCTGTCAGCTGTTTACTTTTCACACCCTGTAGTGTTAGAGCTGTTAGCACTTTCACGTTTACTGCAATAGTCACGCAGGTGCAAGATGGAACGACCGTGTTAGCTCAAGGGCCCACATGGCTGATGGATGTAGGACTGAGCACTCGTTCAATGACAGATCGTGAACCGCATCCCGAAAAAGTATGTATTCCTTACGTACCATAGGGTCCTACTGTCCGTGGTGGCCCACGAGAACCTATGCACCTCTCTTGAACTTGGGAGGTGTTAACTACAGGAGTAATGAACCCTAACCCCTTCGCTGCCACTTGACGTAGATCATGGTGGTGGTGTTTTTTTTAATCATTGTAACTACAATGTCCAATAAACATGGAGACAAAGTGATTTTAGCAAGAGGCATTGATTCTCGTGAGCCCCCGCGACTGCGGGGGCTCATGAGGATCTATGCCTCTCGTAGTTGGGTTGGCCGTGTCACCTTCTCTCGGCAGTAAGTGGGTTAAAGTAGGTAAGAATCCACGAACGGCTAATGAGTAGCGGTCCTGCAAACCTTTCACCTGCCCAGTCATAGGTTGAAAACTCCGTTAGCCCCGGTCACTGAGTGAGAACAGACGTGCATATGGTAGATCGTCAGTGCGGTAGAAGCCTGCAGATGTTTATTAAGGTCCGCGCCTGCTTGAGATGCAGTGAGTTCTCCGTGTGGATAGGCACGGTTAGCTTTAGGCTGTTCAAAAGCCACAGTTTGCAAATACTCAGTGCGACTTTCATTATGGGAAGCAGTCAGAGACTTTGAAAAAAAAAAACAGAGACCTCCTCCGTGGGAAGCAGGCCTAGAGTTGTGATTAAAGTAACAAGAGGCATAGGTTCTCATGAGGCCATGCAGGTGCAGGGGCCTATGAGAATCTATGCCTCTTGCAGGAGGAACGGTCTGGCGGAGAGACTGAGTTTGCTAATATTGCGGGTGAGGGGGAAACTTGTTTGGCATGCTGGTTAGAGCCGGTTGTGGCTTATCGGAGCCAACTCAACTTCTTAGTCCTGTCATGACCTTTCGTGACCTTTTGAGAAGTTGCTGATGTCAGCCAACTGTGGTGCACCGCAGTGCGGTTTTCATGTTCAGCTAAATTGGCATTTTTGTCTCACTTAGCAGCATGTGATCCTACACATTGATATTAGCGGTTTACACAGAAAACGTCTTATGACTATGGCCGTGACCTTTCGTGACCTTCAACGGGGTCACCTGTGTTATTTAAATACTTCAGCAACGTACGTATTTTGGCAGTGTAGTGAAGATTTTCCGCAATAATATTTGTGTCTCGTTCTGGGTGTATGGGTATTTAGTTCAGTGCAGTTAGCCAAGGTCCATGAATTCGGAATGCCGCCAGCAAGACCTTCAGAACAAGTGCAGTTGATCCTCATGTGCCCTTGCAAACTGCTGGGACGCATGAGGATCAACATCTGTACCGTTTTGCAGATGGCGCGTCCCAAGGGGAGTCTGGAAGAATCTTGTTGGCACTTCAGCCTGACCTATATTTTTTTTTTCACTACAAAAAAACGCAATGTAGTGCACTTGTGAAGCATTTTTAATCAATGGCATCTGACGTCTGCGCCATAATCAGTCCATCAGGCAGTCTCTCATATCTGGAAACAACATAGATTCATATCTGCAAACGACATAGATTCATATCTGCAAACGGCATAGATTCTCGCAAGCCACTGCATTCGCAGGGGTTTGCGAGAATCTACACTGTTTGCAATGTAGGGACAGACATTTCGGCATATCCCCACACCTCAGAACGACGAAGCCATGGGAGTCCAACCGGTGAATGTACTCAGTGTCTGGGTTCTAAGTCATCTTCTGGCCTACTTCTTCGGGTTTTCTTTGGCGCGTCTCGGATAATGCGTAGAGTTTGTCATGCAGCGAAGACGCTTGAATGTCAGCTTGTACACTTTAAAAGCGTATACCTTATCTCTTTGGCTCAGGGCAAGACTTTCATTATTAGTCAGGTTTTTTAAATTTTGTTGTTGTTGTTAGTTTGTTTTTTATTTGTTTGTTTCTTTATTTTGTTGTTTGTTTGTTTTGTTATTTGTTTCTTTGTTTGTTTCTCTCTTTCTTTCTTTCTTTGTTGATTGCTGGTGTTTTTGAATCGCTGCCAACACGTTATGGGAGATGGATGAACTGCATGATAGTTCTAGTCTTGTCATTCGACAGTGATCATTTAATTTAGTTGCTGGAAGCCGGGCGCCAAGATTAAATACCTACCCCTGAACTGTACACAACTATCAAATCAACAAAACAAGCACACCCCTCGACTGACGCAGCCACCCGACACTCATTTAGTTCTTCCGCTTCTTCAGTCGTGATATTAGTGGTGGTGATTATTCGACTGTGACCATTCATTCGTCCCTGGATCAGCCCTGGACGTTTATCGTTGCCATTCCTCATGGGTGATCCGGGCAGTTAAAGAGATGTTTTGTCAGCACCGAATATACCTCGGTAACTTTTTTTTTTTTTTAACCACAGACTAACTGGGTGTCGGCTTCAGCCGAGATTTCGTCTGCCTTCTTTTCTGCTGATGCAGCTATTTTGTTTCCCTCTTCACCCTTCAGTTTCTCCCGTTAAGCCTTTCTGTTCTAAGGTCAATCGCGGAACATAAATCGACTGACCTCTCAAGGGTAGTACCTGATTAGCTTGTCGCCTATAGGCGCCAAGATATCAGGCACTACCCTTGAGACGTCACAGTCGATGTATCTCCCTGCGACTTAGGGACGTGCATCATACGTAACATGACGTGAGAAATTTAAGTTTTTGCCTGTGGAAGAAAAAAGGCTAAGACAACACCTTGGAACGCGCGAACGTGTAATCTCAGACACCGTGAAGAGCTGAATGACAGCAGTCCAAACAGAAAGGGGGGCAGTTGCGTTTTAGCAACCGCATCTTTAGTCCAACGAAGAAACGCTTCGACTACAGGCGATGGTCGAAATACGCGTTTGCCGACCGACACGTAAAGTGGTCGATTTATTCGATTCAGTTTAATTTCGTCCGTTTGGAATATCGTCCGTTGGCATAACGTCTTTCGGCATATATCGTCCTTCGCAATATTGACGTCTTTCGGCCTATAACGTCGTTCGCAATATTGACGTCCTTCGGCATATAACTCCTTCGCAATATTAACGTCCTTCGGCATATAGCGTCCTTCGCAATATTGACGTCCTTCGGCATGTATTGTCCTTCGCAATATATACGTCCTTCGGCATATAACGTCCGTCGCAATATTCACGTCCTTCAGCATAATATCGTCCTTCGCAATATTGACGTCCTTCGGCATATAACATCATTCGCAAAATTAACGTCATTCGGCATATAACGTCCTTCGCAATATTATCGTCCTTCAGCATACATCGTCCGGGCACTAGTTTTTTTTTATCATCAATGTATGTCAGTACTTCTGTAAGATTATAATCACTTGTCAATTACTAGCGTGCAAAATGTAGTCTGAAAAATGACGTTTACAGCCTAACTCATTCAGGCGCCCTGCATCAATAGCTGCGAAAGCTATTGATGCGCAGCGCCTTGTATGAGTTAATACCTTTAAACTCATCCGAGACGAACCCTCAAACGGCTACGCCGCAAGAAGTCAAGGAAGAATGCCAGACTTTTGACATAGATCGACAAGTGGCAAAAAGTCTCGATGATAACCCGACGAATCGTCAAAGTTTAGCAATCGAAGCATTCCATAGAGCAGGCTGCTTTAACCTTTCATGTTTCTTGTGGTATAGAGGCAACAAGAAGAAACAAAGTGACCATCTCTTGTCGATGGTATCTGGGATGCGGCTGTGGGTGTATTCTTCACTCCCTTTTCTTCGCGCAGACAGGAGTTCTCTTGAGGCTGGGCTGGCCATCTGCTTTGTTCGTTACGTCCTGACGTGCTGAGTGAAGCTTGATACAGGTAAAACCCAGGTGCAGACTCAGACGTAAAGACTGATGTCGCTGAGTGCACTAATGACGTATCTTTGTACAAGTTCCTGGAGCAGCCCAGATGTAGCCTACAGACTGGCGGACATGATCGTGAGCTTAGTCCTGCGCCAGCTATTAACTCACCCATTGCATCCTAAGGATGAATTTTTTTTTCTTCAGATTTTTTAGTTGTCCTATAAAGGCTGGATTGCGTTAGGTTGACCATGCTAGTTCAAGGGTGGTGCCAGGACAGCTTGGCGCCCATGGGCGCCAAGCTGTTCTGGCTCCACCCTTGTACTATCATGGCGAAATTTATCTGTAAGAGCGTATTAGGAATTAAAGTGCTAAGCAAGGTGTTCCGCTTTTTGCATGAGTGACATTAGTCCTGCGCCAGCCAGTAAGCAAGGTGCTCCACTATGTATAGCGGAGCACCTTGCTTAGTGGCTGACGCAGGACTAAGCTCAGCGCCTTGCCTTTGTGGCTGGCGCAGGACTAAGCTCAGCGCCTTGCCTTTGTGGCTGGCGCAGGACTAAGCTCACTCATGGAACCGGCCTGCATTTTGGAGTGGGTTCATTGTAAGAAATGGTAGATCTGAATGCAGTAGGGTTCGGAACATTATTGGAATCTGACGTGCAATAGCCAGTTAAGCTTATTGAGTCACATCCAGAAAAGAAAAGAAAAAAAAACTCATCATGGAATCGATTGAGCATGATATTTCAAAGGGTAGTGCCATAATTATTAGCTTGGCGCCTCGTGGGCGCCAAGCTAATCTGACACTACCCTTGAAGTAACATGGTACATCCAACTCCTATGTTTGTTTTTATTGATTAGTTATTTCACTGCCGGAAAATGCGGACACAAGCCGTCTGCAAGGGGCAAAGAACCTCATGAGCCCCCGCATATGTGAGGACTCATGAGGCTCTTTGCCTCTTGCTGACCTTATTTATATCCATGTTCCTTGGACTGATGGGACTACTCCGAGGCTGTGTTGAAATTCCCCTGCTTTCATAGACAATTTTGCCTCCACTAACAGTGAAGTGGTTAACGTCCACCAAACAATAGTGATTGTAGACGGCCCTATTGAAAGGTTATACAGGTTATGAAATCCAATTCAATTTTGCGACCAGCAACACTATATCGCTGCGTTATAACTGCAACCTGGAGTGTATCCCTTTTGGCGGTCGTATGATTATGAAGCTATTCTTGGCGTTCTGCGTGTATTAAGTTTAGCCGGGCAGACAGGAGGGCTGTTTGGTACGCGTTCTTTCGATTACTTTGTATGTCTGGCTATGCACGGTGAATACATACCATGGCGTCTCCTCATAATACGGGCTCTACAGTAAGCAAATATCGCGTGATCATCAAACGGATTTGTAGTACTTTAGCCGGTGTGCTAGTGCCCAGGTGTATAAAATAATATCCAATAATTTTTTTTTAATGTCTTCAAACAGAACTCGCCAATAAAGTTATTTAACCACTTCACTGCCGAGAAAAAATGGACAACACACATCTGCAAGAGGCATAGATCCTCATGAGACCCCGCAATTGCGGGGGCTCATGAGGATCTATGCCTCTTGCTGAAACCACTTTGTATCCATTGTTCGTGGGACGGCCGGAGCTCTTTCACGTTGAGTTTACACAGATTTCTCACGTAAAACACGCGTACAGTGGCACAGAAGGGGTTAAACTGATCACCAACTGATTGCGTATAGAAATAAGCTGAAGCGGAGCTTGTTTTCAAACAGAACTCGCCAATAAAGTTATTTGAACTGAACATCCAAAACATAAATGCAATAACAATAAACTATATCAGAAACCATTTTAAACACAAGCGATGAAAATTTGCGAAACTTCATTGGCTGAGCTGACCCTTCGCACCACGTGAAAGTCCTGTGTTTGTCTTGTACTGTGTTTGTCTTCAGAGTGAATGTGTGTGTTTCACGTGAGCATGTGTGTTGGCTTCAGTTCGCGGCTCTTTGAGCCGATTCACAAAGCGCCTCTGTAGTTTATAATGACCCGTATTATTATATCGTGTGCAAAATTTGATAGCTTGTAATGAGGTAAATTTTATTGGACGGAATTCCTTGCACCGCTGAGGAGAATGCGATAAATTTCTGCTGCGTACTAATATAGCACGGGGAAACCTCTAACATTCTGACCAATCGTTGAGCGGGAGGTATGATGCATCATGATCATGTGAAGTTCCGATGGGCAGACCCATGCGAGGGTCATATTCATTGGACGCCTGCACAGGCATGGCCGGGATGATCGTTGCGTAGTTGGTGCTATTAACGTTATATAAGTGTTAAGAGATGACCAGTTATCAACGATCATCCCATGCCTGTGGAAGGCTGGACCTCTTTGGCTTTCAGTTAACCAAGATGCCGGAAGCACAATCTGCGATAACTGGCAGTGAAGGGGTTGGAATAAAGTATAGTCTTAGCAGAGAACAACACTGTCGTGGATTTAGAAAGACCTTAGAGCTCAGTGTGTTAACAGTGCATGATCAGCAAACAATCGGCAATCTCATCACACGAGCGACGTAGGTCGGGATAAAACTCTAATCACGGTTCAGGGTATCTCAGAACATTTGTCAGGCTGCTTATCTAAAGTGCCGTTTATGGGACTCGGCTTAGACATTTGGCGCATAATTATCGACGCGAGTAAGTGTCATTTATTCTAATCGAGCTCGCAGCCAGCTCCCCTTCAGTTCCACATGCCAGCGGACATAGACTAAATTGCTCCAAAGCAACATCAAGACTTCATGAAGACTCAATATACCAATGCGACCACAAGAGTTCATGAAGACTCAATATACCAATGCGACCACAAGAGTTCATGAAGACTCAATATACCAATGCGACCACAAGACTTCATGAAGACTCAATATACCAATGCGACCACAAGACTTCATAAAGACTCAATATACCAATGCGACCACAAGACTTCATGAAGACTCAATATACCAATGCGACCACAAGACTTCATGAAGACTCAATATACCAATGCGACCACAAGACTTCATGAAGACTCTGACGTTACTATGCGGCCTGAAGACATACTCATGGAGACTCAAATTCACCGATACAGCCTTTAACTCATTCTACCCCAGACACACCACAGCAAGATATTGATCGACCATAATAGTTCAAGGGTGATGCCAGAATAGCTTGGCGCCTATGGGCGCTAAGCTATTCTGGCATCACCCTTGAACTATCATGGTCGATCTGTGTCCTGCACTGCAATGCAGTCTTCAGAGGACAACGGCAAAATTTGGGGATTTCGGTGATGGGGTAGAATGAGTTAACTCATTCGAGACGTGCCGCCTCCGGATACGAGGCTTAAGCCGCGTATCCGGAGGCGGCACGTCTCGAATTTGTTAAAGGCTTCATGAAGACTGAAATATGCCTATTCAGCCTTAAGACTTTATGAAGACTCAAATACACCTATGCGGCCTCAAGTCTTTCATGGAGACTTGAATGTTCCAATGCAGGATTGAGACTTCATGAAGACTCAAATACTCCTTCCTATATACAGCCTTAAGGGTTCATGAGAATATACAATTTTCCCACATGCTGACCTACTAACCCAAATCAATTTCAAATTAAGCTTCAAAGTTTATAAATTTCGCGCTTTTTTTTTAACACATTCGAGACGTGCTGCATTCGGATACGCGGCTAAAGCCGCATATTCGAATGCGGCACGTCTCGAATTTGTTAACCCATTGTGTCCCGGGTACGAAATACCCACGTTTTGGAGTTATCCTCTGAGGACTGCAGTACAATTCAGGAGACAGATCCCGCCGTGAGATGGCCCTAACCGCCTGCTCGGCGTTAAACCCAAATAACTAACTGACTCAGGAGACAGATCGACCATGATAGTTCAAGGGTGGTGCCAGAATAGCTTGGCGACTATCGGCGCCCAGTTATTTTGGCACCACCCTTGAACTTTCATTGTCGATCCATATCTTGCTGGGTGTGTCGGGACTGAATGAGTTGAGACACTACTGCAGGAGATGGATCGACTGTAAAATTCCGATCACCGAGCTTATCTTCAACTATACCGCTCGTTCAGATTAGTCTCTGTGGATCATCTCCTAAAGTTACCGAAGTCAGTATTAATATACAGGGCAGCGTCGGATCAATCAGTTTTCAAGGGGGGGGGGGGGGGGGGGGGGCTCAACGACAATTTAAAAACTGTACACTGTTGTAATTGTCACGGCACAGTGGAAAAAGGGGGGGGGGAGGAGGGGGTAACATTAAAACACCCCTCTCCTTCACGGACCATGTTGAGGACTGGCAGTGAATGATTTTTTTTTTAACTCATTCTACCCCAGACACACCACAGCAAGATACAAATCGACCATGATAGTTCAAGGGTGATGCCAGAATAGCTTGGCGCCGATGGGCGCCAAGCTATTCTGGCATCACCCTTGAACTATCATGGTCGATCTGTGTCCTGCACTGCAACGCAGTCTTCAGAGGACGACTTCAAATTTGGGGATTTCGGTCTTGGGGTAGAATGAGTTAAGCCGGGGGGGGGGGGGGGTGCTGTAGTACCAAAGCACCCCCTGGATCCGGCCCTGCAGGGGTGAATAACGGGCTCGCACAGTTTTACCCCTTTACTGCCAGTGGCCACAGATTGTGAGTTGTAAATCATTGCAAGAGATCAACAGTCGTCGAAGGAGCTTGGATACAAAAGTGGTTTCAGCACGAGGCATAGTTGGGTGGTGTTCAGCGAAAGCTATTAAAGTGAATAAATGAACGGCTCACATTTAAGAATCGTATGCGTGGCACCATCCAGATCTGGTGGCAGACGATTCGATGACACTGGTCTGTGACTGATTTTGAACCTTACGGCTTCCAGCCGTAAGGTTCAAAATCGCAGGCCAACACACACGCCTAGCCCAACGGTAGTGTCTAATTGGCTACGAGATTTACGTCACATTGGCAGTCAATACACCGATGTGGATGAAGATCTGTATCGCAGAAGCGCGGCGCCTCGTGTTTTATTCATGAAGGAATGGCGTGCCGATATCGCGTTTTGTCACATGGGGGCCCGACAACGTGTTTTATGTATTCATGGTGCTGGTTTGGGTGCCAGAGACGGAACACGGATGTTTTGTTTTTTTTAATATCTCAATTTTGCGCAAGGATGCTGTTTTGATTTTCTTTGATCATTTCCTTAGCAGTACTCCTCCAACTGCAACAAGCACAGATTCTCATGAGCCCTGCGGCTGGCCGAGTTTGGCTCTAGCTGTGCTGACGAGCAAAAGAAACGCGATATCATTGAACTAGAGTGCTTCCGATGATTCCAATGACGTCGCATTTCTTTTGCTCATCAGTATATATTCCTGAGATTGCGTATGTCTGGAGTCATGAAAATCCCTTCCATTCTACGTCTCTTGCAGGCGTGATTAACCCCTTCCTTCCCACTGCACGTACATTTTTGTTTCTGAACTCTTGGTCTATTCAACGACCAAAAGCCAACACCATCCATGAAACATGGATACAAATTGGTCTCAGCAAGAGGCATAGATCCTCGCCCCCTCTGTTTCTCATGAGGATCTATGTCTCTTGTACTTGTAGTTGGATCATATTAACTGTTTTCCTCGGCAGTAAACAAGGGTTTAGTTTGCCGTCTTCTCTGTCTCGGTGTTTGATTGCGTCTGGGCAAAGAGTTTGTCTTTGAATACATATTACCACCGGTCAAGGTGGTACATTTACATCAACAACTGCGCATATCAGCCCAAATTAGGGACTACGTTTCACTGTCAAGACAAGGCTTGTCACCCTAACAAGAAAATGGCAACTCGTAAAATGCTGATTGCTGGTAGTGGAAAAAATACTTGGAATACGTATGATAAGACAATACAAAGAGTTGGTGTTTCTAGGTCATGGCTTCCCGTAGGGAAATAGTTCTTTTGTTCAAACACATTGCTAAGTTTGTAATGGCAGTACTGACAGCGGCCTGTTGACAGATTTGTGTGTGGTGCAAGCGACAAACGATGATCGTGGACGCTGAGAACTACAGGCACGGGATGATCCTTGCGTCCTTGGCCACCTCTTATCACGGATATCGTCTATTTACTACTACCCGTTTTAGGAGGTGACCAGTTCCGCAAAGATCATCTCGTGCCTGTGCTGAGAACCATGCTGAGCATCCTCGTGATGGGGGCGGGGGGGGGGGGGAGGCATTATAAAATGGACATGCTCAAGGTGATGATTTGAGGAGCTTTTTTATAAAAAAAAAATCCCAGTCCCATTTTCTCTAATTTCTAAAACAGTCCTTACAAATCCCCAAATTTGCTCTTTTTCTAGTATCTGTCCAAAAATGCACCACAAATAACAAGCATGCATTATTCATAAATCAAACCGTCCATTTGGCTGGCCGTCTGCTATTATTGCTGCATTATGGGAAAAGTGCCCTACAATGACACAAGCATTACTCTCTCATCATATTGTCCCAACGACTGTGCAGCACTGATGAAAGCACGCTAGATGTAAATGTGCTGCCGGCAAGAGGCAAAGATTCTCATGAGCCCCTGCGAATGCAGGGGCAAATGAGAATCTGTGCCTCCTGCAGACGGATGTAATATAAATGTGAACTGCTAGTCCGTCAATTTGTCTGGGGAGATGGAAATGTAATCCGTTTCATCCGGGGCATTTATTCCGGATGCGGTGTTTGATGTCGTCTGCTTGGGCAAACCGTTCGCATGATCAGCAAGACCTTTGGCTGTCGGTAGTGCTTTTTTGTCGAGGTGATTTCTGCAGCAATCGCCTCGAGAAAAAGCACTGCCGACAGCCAAAGGTACCGTGACATATATCAAGTTACTGTTAAACTTTAGTCTAGTGGTATTCGAGAAATAAGGCCCCCTTTTCTGTCACAAGAATGAATAGAATATAATGTTCACTGATATCATTGTTTAATTGCTGCAGAAATGCTTTGCTTCTCATTTCTGCCGCGAAGTTTGTTCATTTTTACTATCTTTTTTTTTTTGTTGTTGTTGTTTGTTTGCCCCACGAGGGTAAATTTGGGCTGCCTTCCCAAGGGGGAGACACTAAGCCGTAATTTCAAATACAATGATCGGACCCTCATGACTTTCTGCAGCAGGGGTTGAGGACAATCTACGAACCACTGATCTATGCTGGCTGCATTTACCATGTGCCTCAGACAGACGGAGACATCGGGGCCAAAGATCAATGTCACTGTGAATCCGTTACGATGATTACCGATCTGCGGTTAGCTGTGCTGGCAATAACATTAATTTTAGTAGCACGGGCTGTGTGTGGGGTTATGATACATTTAGGCGCAAAACTTCGACCAGTGCCCGTACACCAAATGTCTCGGAAGCGTACACCCTACTCTGTACCCCAGTAGCGTACACCCTACTCTCTACCCCAGTAGCGTACACCCTACTCTGTACTCCAGTAGCGTACACCCTACTCTGTACCCCAGTAGCGTACACCCTACTCTGTACCCCAGTAGCGTACACCCTACTCTGTACCCCAGTAGCGTACACCCTACTCTGTACCCCAGTAGCAACACGTCTTCGGGCCCACGACGGCCGCAGTGGGCCCGCGTCGTACGCGGGCCCACTGCGGCCGTCGTGGGCCCGATGGATGACCTTTGCTCACTGGGTAGAGATCACTGGCTTACAAACTCTGTATTGACTGTTCATGGTTCTGGACTATCAATGAGTGTCTTCAAAGAAGAAAGGTTGATGTGATCATATGTTATTTAGCAGGTTCACAAGTAAAATTGGCGTTAGTTATTGTTTGTCCTACGTGAATGATTCGTTTCATAACCGTTCACTCGCTTTTGCGTTGATACAGCGTAGATACACGTAGCCACAAAGTCTCCGGTCGAGAAAGATGCCAGATGTGGATGCAGGTGAGATAGATAGCCCAGTCAGGTTGGGGACCTTTAAAATAGGACAAAATGTCAGACCAAGACTGTTGAGACTGGTGGTGAAGACTGAGGAAACCAAGAAAAAGATGTTGAAGGGGATTTTTGATCTGAATAAAAACAAACCCCCAAACATGCGCATTTACATCAACAATGACAGTACCCCTAAGGAAAGAGAAAAAATTAAGGAACTAAGGGAGGAGATGAGAGAGAGGGTGCAGGGAGGGGAGGAAAATTTGATGATAGACTACAGAGCACTGAAGATCGTCACCAGAAAAACCAGACCTGTTGGCGCTAATGCAGCACAACAGGATGCTTCTACCACGCAAGCAGGGGCAGACAATTGACAGTATGACAGCCCACACAAAAAATCTTCATTTGTAAATAAGTGTACATATACTGAAAATGACACTAGACATTCAACTTCAGAAACTTCAGATTCCTCTTTGTCTTGTCATCCTTCTTCTTGTTCATCGTCTTGTCTTTTGTTTTCAAGTGATTCCAATTTTTGCACCGTCATCTATAGTAATATCGATTACCTGTTAAATAAAAAGAGTGAACTTTTAAAAAGGGTTGATGATATAAAGCCTGACATCATTGGTCTTACCGAAGTAAAAGCTAAAAACCAGATCTATACTCCATTGGATTCAGAATACTCATTACCGAATTATGATATGTTTCTTAACACAAACCCTAAAAGAGGAGTTGCCCTTTATTTTAATAAAAAGTTAAATGCTCAAGAATGTGAAACACTGAACAATAGTAAGTTTGAAGAGAGCTTATGGTACTATTTTGTGAGTGCTTCTGGTGAAAAAATTCTTGTTGGTTGTGTGTATAGAAGTCCCAACTCCACAACTGAAAACACAGATTTACTATTACAACTTTTACGATCCGAGGAGATACAAGCATATGACAAAATTTGCATTTTCGGAGATTTTAATTTCCCTTGTGCAGGATGGGATGGCTCCTGGACAGGGGAAAAAAAATAATCAAATTGTTGAGTGCATAAGAGACGCCTTCCTGATTCAAATGGTGAAAAACCCAACAAGACATAGGCAAGGTCAGAGGTCGACATTAGATGACCTAATCTTAGTAAATGACGAGTTGCTAACGTCAGATATTCAACACTTGGATCCCATTGGCAAGAGTGACCATGATGTTTTGCTCTTCCAGCTGTATGTACCTAAGGTTAAGGTGACGCAGAGTATTAAACACTCCCTTAACCTTGGGAAGGGAGACTATGATAGTCTGAGAGCATATATGGCAAATATTGACTTTACAACTACTAAACCTGAAAATTGCGGAGTGGAAAAATTCTGGGCATTAATTAAGTCCTCGATTCTGAAAGGTATGGAGTTGCACATCCCAAAAGTGAAGAGCAAATCACATAAAAGAACCACACCATCTTGGATGAATAAGGGTACTTTAAGAATGATTAAAAAGAAATACAAGTTATACAAAAGATATCTTCAAACTCAAGAAGGTAGAGATTACCAAAGATATATTACCCTAAGAAATGACTGTAACAAATTAATAAAGCGTAACAAAAAATTGCATGAAAGAAATATTGCAGATAAATGTAAAATGAACCCCAAAGTGTTTTGGAAGTATGTACAGGAACAAACTAAATATAATTCTGGAATAAATGCACTTAAAAAAGAAGATGGCACACTTGCTGTAGGAGATCATGAAAAGGCATCAACATTGAATAAATTCTTCTCAAGTGTATTTGTGGAAGAAAATTTGAGTAATGTTCCGTTGCTTGGTAGAGGCTCAAAATCGAATGGGTGCACCATAACAGATATCGTAATAACTCCTGATATTGTCAAAAAAAAACTAAAGGAGTTGAATCCTTCCAAAGCTCAAGGTCCAGACTGCATCCCTCCCAGAGTTTTACAAGAGTTGTGTAATGAGTTGGCAGAGCCACTTTGCACATTGTTTATTTTTCCCCTTGAATCAGGTATTGTACCGCAAGACTGGCGAACCGCAGAGGTAAGTGCGATTTTTAAAAAAGGTTCTAGGTCAGATGCAGGAAACTACAGGCCAGTAAGCTTAACGTGTATAGTATGTAAAGTTTTAGAGTCTATAGTCCGAGATGAGATCGTTAATCATTTTATGGTGAATAATATGTACACTGAATGCCAACATGGTTTTAGAAGGAAACGATCATGTGTTACTCAGCTACTGCATGTTATGGATGATATAACCTCCTTACTTACTTACTTACTTACGCCTGTCACCCCTACCCGGGTATAGGCCGTCGACGAGAGACCTCCAGCAACTCCTGTCCTGTGCTTCTCCTTCGATTCTACTCCAGGTGGTTCCCAGTCTCTTGATGTCTGCTTGGAGGTCTCGACGCCAGGAGTTTAAGTCTTCTGGTAGAAGAACCTTCCTCCTCCAGGAAAGGAATTACTGTTAGTCTTTTCGTCGGCGTTTTTGTAGCTATTTCCTTTTTTGCAGGGTGGGGAAGCTACCCCCACGCCCAACCCCCTTACTAGGAGGACCAGGGGTTTTATGTCGGGGTCACCTTCCCTTAGACCATGTTGGTTCACGGCACCTTATTTCATTCGGTGCACCCCTCTCACGAGGGACCCCCTATCCACCACCCAGGGGACGCGCCTCAAAGCCATATGGTCCCAGAGCGAGGAACCTCCTTACTGGACAACAACAAAAAAAAAAAAACGGTTGACATCATATACTTAGACTTTAGAAAAACATTCGACACTGTTCCTCATGAACGGCTTCTTCAGAAACTAGAGGCCTATGGTGTATGTGGAAACATTTCCAACTGGATAAGAAGTGTTTTTACATGCAAGAGAACAAATGGTAAAGGTTGGAGAAGCAAAATCGGACAAAATAAAGGTACTGAGCGGCATACCTCAAGGTAGCATCTTAGGACCTATATTATTTACGATATTTATAAATGACTTGCCAGATTGTGTTAATAGCATGTGTAAAACTTTCGCAGATGATACTAAAATCTATAATGAATCGAGCAATAAAGACGTGTTGCAGCACGATTTGGATCACTTGCAAGAGTGGTCCGACACATGGGACTTACATTTTAATGTAGAGAAATGCAAGGTCTTACATGCTGGAAGGAACAATCCTGAACACGATTACTTGATGAAAGTGAACAGCAACATTAAAAAGGTGGTATCTTGTGAGGAGGAAAGAGATTTAGGTGTGGTCTTCGACAAAGTTCTATCTTTTGACCCCCATATTCAGAACTGCATCAATAAGGCCAACAAAATGGTTGGAGTAATTAAGAGAGCTTTTAATTATTTGGACAAGGAAATTTTTAGTAAACTGTATAAATCACTAGTCGGACCACATTTAGAATATGCAAACACTGTATGGTACCCAGGTTTAAAGAGACAATCAGCTGCACTCGAAAGGGTACAGAGACGAGCAACAAAACTGGTCAAAGAATGTAGAAATATGACTTATTCAGACAGACTCAGATACTTTGGATTACACTCCTTACGCGGACGTAGAATACGTGGAGACTTAATCCAAGTTTTTAAAATTTATAATGGCATCGACGACCTAAAGTGGAACGACTTTTTTGCAACACCATTCTGTGACAGAACCCGAAATTCTGAAGGGAAAATCTTTGTACAGCACTGTAACACTAACCTGCGGAAGTTTTGTTTTACTAACAGATTGCCATTGTTTGGAATGACCTACCAGTCTCATTAAAA
The DNA here is from genome assembly GCA_036245525.1 of Semisulcospira habei. NCBI lineage: Eukaryota > Metazoa > Mollusca > Gastropoda > Semisulcospiridae > Semisulcospira > Semisulcospira habei. Next base: position 21,465,828 of record BTPG01000006.1, on the reverse strand, counting down.
AAAGCATCTAATATAAATTCTTTTAAAAACCAGCTGGACGAATTACCAAAATTTAAAGAGATTTTTTATTCCTATGATGAATGATTTTATAGGAAAATTGCATGCATAGCAGACCCATAAAGGAACTAAAGAAAGAAAGGACATTTATAAAGGCCTCACGGCCTATTTTGTCCTCACAATACTACTACTACTACTACTACTACTGTGTTGTTGCAAGCAGGTTGCATTTCTGCAACTCAGTAAAACTCCCTACGTCTAGCAAGTTTATAGAGGCAGGCCAAAGCGTTGTCAGTCCCAGCGCACCCCCGCGATGTTCGCATCATGATTGATTTCAGAGTGCATTTGTAGCAGTGTCATTAATACATGTTAATTTAACCGTTTGGCTGTCAGTAGGAGATGGTTCCTGCAGGAATCACCTTAAAAGAAAGCACTACCGACAGCCAGATATACTGTCAGGAAAGTGGATGTCTTCTAGGTCCCTGGTACTGTGACAGACTAAAGGAAATATTACTTACTGTTCAGAAGAAACTATACCGATTAAATAGAAGAAAGAAACCTCTTTCAGGGGAGAGAATTGTACATTATCGACCAATGATCATAGATCTAGTTTGGCAGTCAACGCACAAAAAAGAGATAGGAACTCAGCGCACCCCTCTTTCTTATCTCTTTCTTTTTGTGCTTTGACCGAACCAGATCTATGATCATTGGTCGATAATACACAGTTCTCTCCCCTGACAGTGCCTTTTCCTACTTACTTTCCGGTTGTTTCTTCTAAATAACAATCACTGGCAGTCATCCCTTTTGTCTCGGTTACTACGATCTTTTGTGATCGTTTGATATGTTGCGTTAATGTTTATTTTCAGATGCCGCCTAGTGCAATTTAGAGAACAGCGTAATGTTACAATATTACAAAATTTGTTCACTTGAAGAAAAAAAAGCATGTCAAGATAACCTTAATAAATAGTAGCATGTAGTGCATCATTTTGGTTATTTATTGTTTCCTCCTCATGATATCTTTTTTTGGTAAAAAATGATATATGACACATTTGGTGTTGTTATTTCTTTCAGTCATTTCTTAACGTGAAAATCTGTACGTATATAAAAACTCATAGAAGAGGACCCCCATCTGCATCCGCTTCTGTGTATCCTTGGGCTTTATGAAGAAAATGTTATTACACTAACAAAATCACAATATAGGCCCAGTTAATATCAAAACGCAGAAGAAAACGTATGTGAAAAGTAGGTCACCATGACCTAATTAGTTACTGCGTGCTAACTAACACTTCCTGTCGGATACTAATTACATCGCTAGTAAACCATAGTATGTAGGTATGCAAAAGATCATTAGTTTATCTAATCTGATTTTGTCTCGACTGAAAATAATAGTAATTTCCAAGTTCCCACAAAATTATTGAAATATTACCGTGGCCTACTTTGGGACGCAGCCACGCCCACTTCCGGTTGAATGACAACGTGTTTCCCTCGCTTAAATGAATCACAAAATACAATATTCAAAAGAGATTTTGCTTGTTACAAGTTGTGCAGTATAATTACCTCGAATATGCACTATAAGGGCCCTCACTATACTCGCTGTTCAGCATTAGACTACCGTCATTCAGAAAATAAGCCCCTCTTGTCTGTCGCAGTTTCCAGTAAGCAAAGGTCCTCGGACCGACGCGGCCCGAGGACCTTTTGCGTACTGGGATAATGCAATTTACAATTTAAGTGACCATATTAATTAACCCTACTGTGTGAACGTTTATCAGCCGAGCCGTGTGACGGGCTGTGAGTGTGATAGAGTACTACCGCCAGCCGGCACTCGGTGGTTAGAGGGCGAGTCACTGGAGGGACTACCTGTGGGTCCGGTATAACGAGTTCATGTTTGTCACAGTGAGGTTGTGACCTTTGCCGGTGGGTGGGGCTTGGGCCTGGGACAGTCAGTTAAAACAAGGTGTGTGTGTGTGTGTGTGTGTGTGTGTGTGTGTGTGTGTGGCTAGAGATGTAGGTGTGTGGCGTGTGTGTGTGTGTGTGTGTGTGTGGGGGGGGGGATATAAAGATGTATGTGAAGGGGATGGGAGAAGAGGTGTGTCTGTGTGTGTGTGTGTGTGTGTGTGTGTGTGTGTGTGTGTGTGTGTGCGTGCGTGCGTGCGTGTGTGTGTGCTTGCATGTGTGCGTGCGTACGTGCGTGTGTGTAGTTTAAGTCTGTCCCTCCTAACTCCCCACCCCTTCCAATAGCTGTCGAAATGTATCTTCCAACTTCGAAGTCAATCAGTCATTCAAGTAAACGTGACTGGAGCAGTCAGCCGCAAGAAATGTAAGTATATATACGAGAGGCACAGATCCTCATGAGCACTGACGACCTGCAGTGAGTACATGAGTACATCTAAGCCTCTTGCTTGCGCGGCCTATTGTACGTGTTTGGCTTTGTAGAAAACTGTACAAAGGGTCGTGGGCTTCAGTCTTCAATACACATAGTTGAGAGGACAGTTGGCAGCTCTCGGCACTCGGTGCTACTTTGTGGGAGAGTAGCTACTGAATAGCATTTGTACGCATGTGTGTTTATAGACTGAACGCCCTGGAGCCACGACCCTTCGCTGGAGGAACATAGATATACATTGAGACAGCAAGAGGCATGGATCCACATAAACCCCCGCGATTCGCGGGGGTCCATGGATCCATGCCTCTTGCAGAAGAATAATAAATCTCGACAGAATATCTTTGAAATCATGTTTCAGTTGTGGAGTATTGCATTCAGAAAGATATTAATAGGAATAGTAAGAGTCATAGAGCCTCATGAACCCCGCGATTCGCGGGGTCATGAGGATCTATGCCTCTTGCAGATAAATTGTTTGAGTGAGCGCCTACATTCAGTTTCGTACGGAATTCAGTTATACACGCAGACGTACATTACTACGACTGACGAGCGCCGGCCGTGTCGAAGTGTTGTTTGCAATACAGGTCAGCCGTGCATGATGGATTCATATGGATTCATATATTCATAGATGGTACCAGATTGTGTTTCTACATTTTTTTTTTGCCACAGGCTAGGGTAGAATAATGCGTTTTCATAACGTTTATCAATGTAAATAAGAATTACTTGTTGTACAGTGACTAGAATGAATAAATAGGCTACTGTGCATTGATATATCGCGGAAACGTACTTTTGCCTACCCCACCCTGCGTTCTTTCTACTGATCTAACGGCTGTGATAAAATTAGCGTAGAGCTCACACAAGGGCTTAGCTGTCTTCGAAGGCCCCGCGGGAAACCCAGGAATTTTAACTGCCGTAAAAATGCCCTCTGCTGTGGGATATTATTACCAAATGATCCGCGCAGTGATTTTCACTGGCAAATTGTGTTGTATGTTTTAGGTTCTAGCTTTAGAATCCGCGCCCACGTTTTTGGCTTCTAATACGTCGGCCTCGAAGTTTAAAACGCTTAACCCTTTGGTTGCCGGTAGAGGTTTTTGTCGAGGATATTCAGTCCTGTGACTTGGGACAAAAACCGCTACCGACAGACCAAGGGTTAATAAAACGTCGTGCGTTGTGCATTAGGAACACATTTCTTTTTGAACATCGGATCAGTCAGTCGTGAGTGCTGTGTAAATTGAAGGGCAGTGCCAGATTAGCTTGGCGCCGACAGGCGCCAAGCTAATCTGGCACTACCCTTCCATATTTTTTTTTTTTTTTTTTTTTTTTTTTTTTTAAGTAATGACCATTTCAGGTTGAACTGTAACGTGTGTATGTGCACCTCGTAGGCAAAAGGCCATCGGGCTGATGTGGGCCCGATAATCTTGTACGCACTGGTAGATGTTTGGGAGACTTTGGACACTTTGACTCACAAAGCCTTGACATGTTGTGACAGGATGCGGATCGACCATGATAGTTTAAGGGTGGTGTCAGAATAGTTTAGCGCCTATAGGCGCCAAGCTATTCTGACACCACCCTTGAACTGTCATGGTCCATCTGTCTCCAGAACTGTGACGCAGAACTCAGTGAATATCTCCAAAATGTAATAGTTTCGTCCACAGGGCTTAATGAGTTGGGTTTTTTTCCGTGAATGGAACGGCTCAGACAGTCCGTAGGTTTGCGGTTTTCTTTTCAAGAGTTCTTTCCTGTGGTGCTGTACTGTTGTGCCGGTGCTAGAAACTCTTAGGCTTGTATATCAGTGGAGTCAACAGAAATTGTAACCCATTTATCCCCAACGCGCAACAACAGAAGAGATGGATCGACCATGGTGCCTGATGGCACCAGGCTAATCTGGCACTACCCTTGAATTATCATGGTCGATCCCTCTCCGCCTGCAACTGGTATATAGTTGTTAGGTGACACCTCCAAAATTTAAGAATGAAATCGGCCGAGGGGTTAAATGGGTTAAATATTATTCCAGTGAAGCGTCCCAAGATAAGCTACGTATAGTTGTGTGCTAGTCTGTGATGTTTTTCCCCTCACGTCCTTGACCCATGAGGTCCAAAATCACAGACCAGCACACTTCATTCCAGGACTGCTGTTGACTTGAGTCGTATACGGTTCACAGAAGAAAGGTCGGTGGCATGAGGCGTGTCTGTAATTTTCTCTCGCTATGCATGGATGATGACAATGTTCTTACACGTCACGCGTGATTAGGTTTGTGACAGGTGAGTGACTTTCATTTGGGAAGTTCATTGACCAGCTAGAAAGGTAAGAAAAGATTTGTTTTCATTACAGACTTGTATTTAACCTTTGCGTGTCGGTAGCGGTACGCAAAGGGTTCAAGATACAATCCCGAATCTAGAACCGTAGGAGGGAGCGTATCAGTTGCCTCAAAAGGGGATGGGGGGTGGGGGGTGTCCAACTTCTTGTTTGGGACCTTCAGCCTGACACAAAAGGCCTCCCAGACGCCAGACCTTGCTTCCAGGGGCCGAGAAATTGAATAACAAGAATGTGTGTGTGTGTGGGGGGGGGGGGGCGGAACGCCTGAACCCCCTCCATCCCCCAACCCCAGATCCGCCCCTGAGTAGTTCTAAAACCTCAACCCATGACACGACCAGAATGAGTCATTGTTTGGCTTACTGCAGAAATGTTATCGATGACATGGTCCAATATGAGCTAGTCTGAAATACGCCATCTGTGCTCTGATAAAAAAAAAAAAAGGCACTCTCGTGTCAAGTTCCGCACGGATAAAATTAATATTATCAGCGGATTGATGTGTGTTGCACCAGCCATGTTCACGTTGTTGCTTGAGGCTCAAGCACGCACGCGCGCACACACACGCTTGCGTGCGCATGCACGCATGCACATACACACAAACAAACACGCTCACACACGCGCGCGCACACACACACACACACACGACTATGATAAAAATGGGTGACCATGATAACAAATGGCTCTTTATTTTTCAAGAAAACCGATGTATGTACTTAATGACCTTTCTCCTACCTTTCTCTTGCTAAGGGATCGAGGGGTGAAGGGTGGGGTGGGGGCGTGTGACCCTAACAAAATATTACTGTGAACCAACCACGATGAGTCAGGCTAACCCTTTGCACGCTATTCAAATCACACACAATAATTCATGTTTTTCCGGCAGCGCACAGGGCTCTTTCATTTAAGACATATTCACTCAGACGTTCTCCTTTACTTTCTCATTCACAGACTGTAACGCACGCAGACTTGCCCACAGTCGTACGTACAGACTCTCACGCAACAGACGCATACACCGCCACTGACTCAGACGGGCGCATTCATGCGGTAAAACACAACACACGGGCTTCCTTTCTAAAGTAACCTTTATACACTATAAAAGAAAAGAAAACTCTTTAAAGACTATCAAACTATATATACAAGGCTCTCTATCACACACTCAAATCACAGTATCTTTGCCAGGCTAGGTTTCAGTCTCTCAATGTCTCCAACCTGTTTGATGTTGTTGCCTGGTTACGTTGGTCCTTCTCACGTCTAGGCGTGAAAGTCCTTCGTCGTACGCGTATTGCCGTCCTGTCTCTTTGGGCACGGACGTCCTCGTTCTCGTACGGTACACTCAGTTCTCGCTTGGACTTGGGTGTCTTGGTTCCCAGTCAGACTCACTCTTAGAAGAGTTGGAGGGATGACCTCACGTAGGTCCCACCTGCGACTCGACGTCTCGGCGTCTGTCTTCCACTCTCGTTACAAGAACTCTAAATAGATAACAAAAGTCCCAACGTAACACTTGCTAAACACACAACATATTGGATCAATGAGAAACGTCACGTAACCTGGCTGATACAAATAACTCACACGTGCTTCATAAACTATTTTCGTATCACCCCCATATCTGTCACTATCTTGAAACAGACTATAGCCTAACTGACACTCTTGCTATACATTACTCTATACCCTGGAAAAGACTATGCTTAATCAACCACGTACTACTCTTCATAGCGGTTTAGACATACACACTTCATATTCCTTTAGTCATCTAACTCGGTAAACAACTGTATACAAAAACACCGGTTACTTCACCGAATTCTAAATATACTATACCAAACCGGAACACCGCTATACAACCACATTAATCTTACCACGCATACTGTCTTTAACTAAACAACTATCAATACTAAGTTTATAGAAACATACCTGAAATCTAGGCTTCAGAGTCAGGGAATGCGGGCTAGGTAACTCAACAACCGTTCCATACGACAAGACAGCCCGCAATAACCAAACTAGACCTCTGACAGTCACAGCTTCCGCCTAGAACTCACTAAACAGAACTCACTAAAAAAAAACCGTGCTAACCATGCCTTACAGATTTCACGTACGTCTAGTCCAACACGGACTTTCGGCAACAAACCGTTAACAAAAACCGTACCGTACTAATCCTACTCGTTAACAAAAACCGTACCGTACTAATCCTACTAAATGAGCACTATGCCCGAGCATAGAGCTTCATCACAATTCCCCCTTCCTCGGGAAAAAAAGAAACGACCGAGTTTCTTTTTAAGACTACTCGACGTAATATTATCCGAAACAGGAAAGGACTAACTTTTACTACCTAGAACAGAAGAAAACATTACAGCCTCACGCCTCAACGCACAACTTAAGATCGCACAGCGAACGCAAAAACAGAACTAACGCGCTAAAACCTCCAGACATGAAAAAGATCCAACGACTGCCCACACGATCGCGAGATCCCAGTCTCCGAGCTACCTACAATCGCGAGATCCTAGTCTCCGATCTACCTAAATATTGGGTGCTGAGCGGCATTTCTGTCCGCAACAGAAGTATGCCGTCTCAGACCAACCCGACTGTTGGGCCACACCCGCTGACCGATTCCCTGTTTCTGGACGGAAATAACACGTTCCCTCTGCCCACGAGCACGCTTGCTCTGAGCTCTCGTCGCGACTGCACCGCCAGGAACATGAGCTCGCTTAATCGCTCCAACTTTAGCGATGACTGGCTGCACACCCGTCATGTTACCCAGAACTAAATCAACTACTGGCTCGTCGATGACACACGAAACCAGACTACCTGTAAAAAACTCTGTGTCAATCTCTATCTTAGCTAACGGAAAAACTTCTATCTTTCCTCCAAACGAAACTACTTTCTGTGACTCGCCTGTGAACTGATCTGGTCTAACAAGGCCACGCCTGACCCCCGCGGTCGTTGTACCAGAGTCACGAAGAACAGAAACAAGACATCCATTCACCACACCGTCCACCAGCGGTAGGCTACCACCTCCCTCAGCTGAACACACCGCGCCCAGCTGTGGTTCCTCCCCGACTGGGACCGCAAAACTGGCTACGTGAGTGGGCTGCACCGCCCCATCCACCATACCAGGATTATTAGGACCTTGATGAGCCAGATGGCCGTGCTCCTGATAACTAGCATACTGCGCGCCTGCACTGTAGGACGGACAGCTCCAACTGAAGTGCCCGTACCCACTACAAGAAAAACACTGCGTGTCCGAACTCGCAACACGACCACGACCATACCCACGCAAAGAAGTCCCCCCCACGTGCGTACGGATCGCTACCGCCATTGCTGTTACCTCGATCACCGCGTCGAAAACGCAAAGTACCTCTACCGTTAATCCGGTGGCCTCCACGTAAAGTATTGACCACCCGGTAACCCCCAGACGTGTTAGCAGCGACCAACCCGACTGGCGGTGTCTCGGTCCTACGCGCGAGGTTTTTCGTAGGATGCGCCATCCGAAAAGCCTCCGCGTGCTGTACTAACTCGTCCGTAGTCTTGAGGTTACGCTCTCTCAAGAATACCGCTAGATCCTTGGAAACGCTCCCAAAGAACTGTTCAGCCAACATGAGATCGAACAATGCTTCGTACGTGTGGTCGATCTTTGACAGTTCGACCCAACGTACGAGCAAATGGGACAATCGTTTGCCAAACGACATAAACGATTTCCCTGTCTCTGGCCGACAAGCTCTCAAGCGTTCCCTAAAACCTTCCGCATTACACTGGAACTTCTGCAAGAGACACTCCTTCAAAGTCTCGTAATCTATGGTCCCCGAAACGGTCAAACTATGGTAAAGACTCAAGGCCTGTCCCTCAAGCACAGATGAAAGCAAAACGGGCCAGTTGGCAGGAGGCCAACTCAACGCCTGCGCATGAGACTCAAAACGGCACAAAAAAGCGTCAGTCGAGTCCACGGACTCTTTAAACATCGGCAGTTTAGGAAAATTGCGTATTCCTCGGCCTACTGAATCACTATCTGCTTTAGACCCCGCATCCCGAGCTAACTGTATTTGTACCTCCCTATCCTTTTCCTCTTTCTCTCTCTGGTACTCTAGTTCCTTCTCTCTTAAAGCATGTTCCCTCTCGTCTTTCTCTCTGAAAGCATGTTCCCTCTCGTCTTTCTCTCTTAAAGCATGTTCCCTCTCGTCTTTCTCTCTTAAAGCATGTTCCCTCTCGTCTTTCTCTCTTAAAGCATGTTCCCTCTCGTCTTTCTCTCTCTGAAACGCTAGAGACTTCTCGTCTCTCTCTCTCTGAAACGCTAGAGACTTCTCCTCTCTCTCTCTCTCTCTCTCTCTCTCTCTCTCTCTCTCTCTCTCTCTCTCTCTCTCTCTCTCTCTCTCTCTCTCTCTCTCTCTCTCTCTCTCTCTCTCTCTCTCTCTCTCTCTCTCTCTCTCTCTCTCTCTCTCTCTCTCTCTCTCTCTCTGTACTTCTAATTCCTTCTCCTTAAAGACTCTTTCTTTCTCTTCTCGCTCTCTCTGAACTTCTAATTCTTTCTCCTCCCTCTGTATCTGCATTTCCAACTCTTTCTCCTCTCTAAGTCTACGAATTTCTAATTCTTTCTCGTCCCTCACCCTCTGAACCTCTCTTTCTCCTTTAAGGCTTTCTGAACTTCTAGCTCCTCTTTCTTAAGTACTCTCTCTTCTCTCTCTCTCTCTGAGCTTCTCTTTCTCTCGCCCTATCCTCCCTATCCCTACATTTCTCCACATAGTCAAAAAGTTTCTCATCCTTAAGTCCTAACCTTTCACCCTGTTTAATGTAAGCCTCTACCGGGTCTATCTCCATATTTACTACAACTTCCCAAAACTTGAAAACGGAAATATACAAATACCACAACCAAATGACGGGGGAAAAAACTTAATGAAATCTCACAATATCAACTTACGCAGAAACAGTGACCTACTTGACGTCCAGATGGAACGAAAAATAAGAACGATAGAAAGAAGAGCAAGAAAAAAGAACACTACCTATACAAAAGGAAGAAACAAGAACTAGCTCCTCGTAAGATCCCGAAAACTACAGAAATAACGGATCTTACCCCTTAGAATCGGAGAGGGGAATCTAACACAACATGCACATATCAACAAATCCTACTCTAAAATCGCTATCGCCCGCAGATACTTTAACCTACCGCTAAAACAGGGTCACCACTGTAACGCACGCAGACTTGCCCACAGTCGTACGCACAGACTCTCACGCAACAGACGCATACACCGCCACTGACTCAGACGGGCGCATTCATGCGGTAAAACACAACACACGGGCTCCCTTTCTAAAGTAACCTTTATACACTATAAAAGAAAAGAAAACGCTTTAAAGACTATCAAACTATATATACAAGGCTCTCTATCACACACTCAAATCACAGTATCTTTGCCAGGCTAGGTTTCAGTCTCTCAATGTCTCCAACCTGTTTGATGTTTTTGCCTGGTTACGTTGGTCCTTCTCACGTCTAGGCGTGAAAGTCCTTCGTCGTACGCGTATTGCCGTCATGTCTCTTTGGGCACGGACGTCCTCGTTCTCGTACGGTACACTCAGTTCTCGCTTGGACTTGGGTGTCTTGGTTCCCAGTCAGACTCACTCTTAGAAGAGTTGGAGGGATGACCTCACGTAGGTCTCACCTGCGACTCGACGTCTCGGCGTCTGTCTTCCACTCTCGTTACAAGAACTCTAAATAGATAACAAAAGTCCCAACGTAACACTTGCTAAACACACAACATATTGGATCAATGAGAAACGTCACGTAACCTGGCTGATACAAATAACTCACACGTGCTTCATAAACTATTTTCGTATCACCCCCATATCTGTCACTATCTTGAAACAGACTATAGCCTAACTGACACTCTTGCTATACATTACTCTATACCCTGGAAAAGACTATGCTTAATCAACCACGTACTATCTTCATAGCGGTTTAGACATACACACTTCATATTCCTTTAGTCATCTAACTCGGTAAACAACTGTATACAAAAACACCGGTTACTTCACCGAATTCTAAACATACTATACCAAACCGGAACACCGCTATACAACCACATTAATCTTACCACGCATACTGTCTTTAACTAAACAACTATCAATACTAAGTTTATAGAAACATACCTGAAATCTAGGCTTCAGAGTCAGGGAATGCGGGCTAGGTAACTCAACAACCGTTCCATACGACAAGACAGCCCGCAATAACCAAACTAGACCTCTGACAGTCACAGCTTCCGCCTAGAACTCACTAAACAGAACTCACTAAAAAAAAACCCGTGCTAACCATGCCTTACAGATTTCACGTACGTCTAGTCCAACACGGACTTTCGGCAACAAACCGTTAACAAAAACCGTACCGTACTAATCCTACTCGTTAACAAAAACCGTACCGTACTAATCCTACTAAATGAGCACTATGCCCGAGCATAGAGCTTCATCACACAGACCGCTTTCACTTCCACGAGCCTGTTAGAATCATCTGCCAGAGAATGGGCGGGGCGTGGTAGCTTAACGTGCATTGAATCGAGATACCTTGGAGCCATCAAGTCAGACCGCGTTATGGAGCTAACGCAAAAGGCTCATGAAACACACACACACACACACACACACACACACACACACACACACACACACACACACACACACACACACACACATACTCACATACACACACACACACACACTCACACACTCACACACACACACACACACACACACACTCACACACACACTCACACACACACACTCACACACACACACACACACACACACACACACACTCAGCATAACGTCCTCTGACCGTCTCCATCCTTAGTTGGCCCGCGCCCTGCCGGGCGCGGGCTAACTAAGGCTGGAGACGGCCAAAGGACGTTTAGCTCATCTACCTGGTATTTACCTGGAAGCCACAGACCTGACGGCGTTATACGCGACGTCACGATATTCTGATGCGCGCGAATGGCATTTCTTGAAGAAATCGTCAAACAAGCAGGAGACAGCTTATAAAAGAATTGTTTTATCTGGAATAATTGTCCTTGGCTGCATGTCGTTGGCAAGCCTTTTGAGAGCAGTCGGTTAAACTATATTGTCCTAGGAGGGGAAATTTGGGCTGCCTTTCCAGGGGAAGACTCGTTGCTGCAATGTAGGGCCACCCTACCTACCTAGCACTTTATTATTATTATTAGTAGTAGTAGTAGTAGTAGTAGTAATATTGGTATTAGTATTATCAGTATGACTATTATTGGTATCACCATTATCATCAATTATTATCTGACCAATTTTAAACGCATCCGGATATGCGGCTTTATCAGTGTCGGCTTTTTGCCGCGTATCCGGATGCGTCATATCTCAAATGGGTTAATGTTGAGTAGATTTGGTGTTTCTTTTATTTAGACTGGTCGACGTAGGCATATGCAGTTTTTATGCCAAAATTCCGCGAACTTGACCCCTGGGCTACGGTTCAAAACGTATGTGTGAAAACCAACCCAAAGGGCACATTAGAAGTACATATTATAACGTATGATTGTAAAGAGCCATTCCTCTTTTGCGTTTCCGTTGTTAGTGCCAAGTGCCGGAGGTGGGTCGACCGTGGTGGCTGATTTACACGGTTGTTTTATCGATAGTTCAAGGGTAGTAACAGATCTTAGTCGTTCCATTTCACTTAACTCACGTAGTCTGGCAAGGCTCCAAGCTAATCTGTCGCTACCCTTGAACTGTTATAGTCGATCTCGGTCGTTCCATTTCCCGTAACTTTCGTAGTGATTGGCACCCAGTCAATTGTTCGTGTTTATGAGTGAACATGTTCACATTGCAGTCCAACCTGCAGTCACGACCACCTGTATAAGTCGTCCGACTGTCTAAGCCGACCACTCGATTTAGGTCCCACGGTCTTCCTTCTGCAACTTCAGTGGACCTGTGTAAGGAAACCGCCTGTCTAAAGCAACCACTTTTTATAGTCACTTGTGGGGTCGCGTTTCATAGGTTTGGCTGTGTCAGCAACCTTTGTGGTCACACGTTCGATCAGGACTGATCCACTTACCGCAACTTGTACGTAATGTTGTGCGAAAGGTTACGAAACGTACTTTCCGCCCTCTTACTAAGAAAAAACTTGTACATTATTATCGCTTTCACGTTATAATATAAGTTATAACTGTGTATGCCGGTGTATTAGTGTGGATCTTATGGTTCTAGGCCCTGAGGCCCAAAACCACAGAACAGCAAACGAATGTTACTTGGCCGTGGAAGAGAGATAGAAGTTGTGACGGAACGGTTGTATATACAGTGTCACGGTTCATTGCACACTTTACGCAACCGCCACCGTATATATTTACCCGCGGTTACACATTAGTTGTTTAACCTATTGTGTCCTAGGTACGGAAATACCCACCTTGTACTCCGAGGACTGCATTACAAGTCAGGAGACAGATCGACCATGATAGTTCAAGGGCGGTGCCAGAATAGCTTGGCGCCTACTGACCTATAGGCGCCAAGCTATTCTGGCACCGCCCTTGAACTATCATGGTCAATCACTATCTTGCTGTGATGTGTCGGGACTGAATCAGCTAAAGTCAGTCAATCCGTACTTCCGTCTAACTGTGCAAGAGGCACAGATCCTCATGAGCCACTGCAGGGCTAGGGATCATGAGAATCTATGCCTCTTGCCCACATAGATTGTCTCGGTGTGACACGGATCGCCTCTATTGCTGTTCCTCCAGACGGAAGGAGGGAGAGATAGGGAAGTAGGGATTGACATAGGAAGGGGGCGGGGGTGGGGTGGGGGGTGGGCGGGGGGGGGGGGGGGGTAGGGTCCATCGAGGTTAATCATAAAACATCAATATTGTTAAATCAAGTCGTGGTGCTGGAATCCAGGATACGGCTGAGTAGTAATACAGTGGAGGGGAAGGGGGAGGTGTTGGGGGCAAGGAAAGGGGTGCAGTTTGGAAATCGGAGGGGGGGGGGGGAGGGGGGCGGGTCATCGAGTTTAATCATAAACATTAATATTGTTGAACCAGGCTGATGGTGTTGGGAATCGGATACGGCTGAGTGGTAATGATTCACGGGTGGTTGAGAAATTGCAAGGGTTCATGTGAATCCATGGCTTTTTTTGTTGCCGTCTGACATGGCTTGGTTCCAGCTGGCCTTCAAGACATTGAGGGTTCATGCGGTTGATTTCAGTATTGTCAGAGTTTGTGGTGTTGGAAGTCGGATACGACTGAGTGGTAATAATTCTCGGACGGTTGAGAAATTGCTTTGGTTCATGAGAATTTATGGATCTTACTGACCTCAGTAGACAGACAATTTTGGGGTGGGGGGGGGGGGTGGGGGGGGGGTTACTTTAGAATTGTTGGAAATGGGATACGACTCAATGGTGATATTGGTTGAAATAATGGCATGGGCTCATTGGCCTAGATCGACGCAAGCTGTTCCTTTGTACTTTAAGGGGCATTAAGGTTAACCCTGTGACTGTCGGGAGCTTTTCTTGTCGCGATGATACCTGCAGGAATCACCTCGACAAAAACCGCTAACGACAGCCAAAGGATTAAGCGTTTGTCTTCCATATTGTCAAGCTGTGGTGTTGGAAATCGGATACGGCTGATTGATAATACTTCACAGGTGGTTAAAAAGTCTTGTGAGCCAGAAATTGATACGTCACGGGTGACACTCGAGAAATACCACACACGGTGATTTTGCGACTGATCGTAATATAGCGGACTGCTACGGTTATCCTCTTTGAATATATTCACGGTGGAAAACCAAGCAGTGCGATGTATTTTGCTTTGATAGCACGTCAGTACTTCGTGTTACTTTCTTGGTGGACATCTGGCAAGTCGGTTTGAAAGTTTGTGCTTGTTAACTCATTCGAGACGTGCCGCCTCCGGATACGAGGCAAAAGCCGCGTATCCGGAGTCGGCACGTCAGTCTCAAATGAGTTAACACTTTTGACGGCATGCTTACGAGCCGGCGCTGGACTGACAGAAAAACGGTTGGATCCCAATCTTTTGGATGCCTGATAGGAGGGGGCTAGAGATCTAACCGCCTGTCTGTCCAGTAGTTCTTGGTATGTGTACTATTTCTATCAGCGCCAGCCTCACTTATTTGGTTTGTGAGCATGCTTACACGCCGTACAACTCGAAGTTGTATCCTTTTATATTATCAGGTTAACCCTTTTAGCCCCAAGGTCCCATTTCTCAAATTTTGGAGGTGTTGCCTAAAGACTATGTACCAGTTGTAGGAGATGGATTGACCAAGCTAATCTGGCACTACCCTTGAATTATCATGGTCAATCCATCTCCTGCTGTAGGGACTCGCGGCTAAATGGGTTAACGGTTAGTTTATAGTTAGGTACAACAGTTAGGTGAAAAATAAATTACATGCCAGCACACAATTATTGCGATACACACAGTAACGTGATAGGTTGTGGGCTCAGTTTTGTCTTATCTTGATGAATTGACCACTTATCATTATGTGTTTAACTTGAAGATTGCCATTTGATATCACGTATGTGACACTAGTATCGCATTTCTGATCCAAGAACAGTAAGCCAGCCCCTAGTCTTTTATGAGTCCTTATTGATAATTCCTGGTTTGGGGATTTAGTGAGCGCAGTTCAATGTGCATATTAAGTGTCTATTGTCTGTTTCTCTCAGTTATTTTGCTGAATCTGCAGCTGTTGAAATCCAAGCGTGCAATATGCAAAGAAAATTCCAACAAAGAAACAAACACGCTTAGAAACGACAACTTTGACACAATTTTGTTGTAATTGTTTGTTTCTAAGCGTGTTTCTTTCTTTGTGTTGTTGGGATTTTTTTTTTGTTTTTTGCAGCGGTTGAAGCCAGACGCTGGAACGTGTAAAAGACGTGCAAGTTTCGTATGTAGAGAATGGCCCAGCCAGTGTGTTGTAACGGGAAAAGAACACGCTTAGAAAGGGCAGTTACAGCACAATGTATTCAATAAATTGTGTTGTAACTGTCTTTTGTACGCGTGTTTCTGTCTTCGTTGGGTTGTTCTCTGCATTTTACACTTTTTGGTCTGGAGTAATTTGAGTTATTTTTGTAGCATAACTGTTGCTTCTACGCGATGGAGATGGGAGCCTGGACCTTTTAAAACTCCTTCGAGTCGTGTCGCATGCGACACGACTCGACTCGACAGAGTTAACTCATTCAGCCCTGACGCGCACTACGCGATGGAGATGGGAGCATGGACCTTTTAAAACTCCTTCGAGTCGTGTCGCTTGCAGATACGCGGCTATAGCCGGGTATACGCATGCGACACGACTCGACAGAGTTAACTCATTCAGCCCTGACGCACACTACAGCAGGAGATGGGTCGACCATGATAATTCAAGGGCAGTGCCAGATTAGCTTGGCGCCTGTCGGCGCCAAGCTAATCTGGCACTGCCCTTGAATTATCATGGTCTATCCATCTGCTGCAACAGGTGCATAGTCGTTAGATGACGCCTCCAAAATTTGTGAAAGACGTGCGCCGGGCTGAATGAGTTAATCCGCAGTTCACCGTCGGAACACAGAAAACACCGCACAGCAAGAGGCATAGACTGTCTTGCGCTCAACAGTCACGAGGATCATGGCCTCCGTTCATTTGTTGCCACTCCATTTACATTTGTATTCAGTCTCGTGCAGACGGAGATGGATTTTCACTCCGCTGTCGTTTCAGAGAGTTCATTTATAGCCACCGACAGTGTAGAGGCTTAATCCCTTAACTGCTACTGACGATACCACGCCGAGAAAAAGACGCTTAGTTACGCGTATGCTCCACAGAGCGGTATCGTCAGTAGCACGGAAGAGGTTCGTTACCAGCCCGCATCGGGCTGAATAATATTCGGCCGCAGTGGGCCCGTGCGCAAGCCCACTGCGGCCGACTTCAGCCCGATGGTCTTTGCATCCTGATAAGGTCTTTTCCGCGGAGCAGGACGGTATCGTCAGTAGACGTCATGCTGTGAACCGTCATTTCCGTCTTATTTTTCAGCGGTGATTGCTTCTCGCCACATACGTGTTGACCTATTTTTTTTGTAACCGGCGGTGTGTTTTAACCCCTTTATTGCCGAGAAAAAGGCAAAGCGATCCAACTGCAAGAGGCACAGATCCTCATGAGCCTCCGCGACGGCGGGGGCTCATGGGGATCTGTGCGACTGCGGGGGCTCATGGGGATCTGTGCCTCTTGCTGAGACCAATTTCAATCCACGTTTCCGATTGGGCGGTTTCGGTTTTTGGTCGTTGAATGAACAAAAATGTATGGCCGTACAGTGGCAATCAAAATGGTTAATGTCGGTTCTCTTGCAAGGTAAGACACGCTTTGAAAGCGTGTTTTCGGTTATTTTTGGGTGTTTTTTTTTTTTTCTGACATTTGATACTGATTGGTTTAAAAGCTTCCTTTGCAAGCTTCCTGTCTATTTCAGCACCTCGTCTGAAAAAAAAAATTGTTTGTCTGTCAAGGCCGCGCCAAGCTAATTAGGCAGTCAGGCGCGCCATCCACTGCCGAGAGAGTGAAAGTCATTCATTTGTTTAGTGAAAGTCCATGATTCATTTGTTTAGTCTTTTGCCTCAGTTTATTTGTAATTTTACAGTTTCCATACACGTATTGAAAATGTAGGGTACATGGGTAACACCAGCTGCAGCACTATTAGTGCCATGTGCTTTCACGTCATGTTGATGCCCAGGATTATGTGTTGCGCCACTGATTACTGAACTTAATATACACACAAGCTTGCCGAGGTTTTGAAACAAAAACACGACGCTCGGCCGAGTCAGTCACGTCGGGCACAGAACTCTTGGCTCCAAAATCGTCGATTCCCCTTCGACTGTGATCGAACAGTAGAATCATATGCAAGTCATCTCCTTGCCTCCATTTCTCATTTCCGGCGGAAGTGCGCAGGAGCGCGCTACGTCAGTGAGTTTGTTTCGAATTCGCGTGGACGTGTTGCGAGTCTCATTTCGCATCGTTACGTCTGTTGATCATCTCGTCTTGCAAGAGGCGGTGATTCTCATGATCCCCTACAACCGCGCGATTCAGCAGAACCTGTTTTGAGCGACCATCCTAATGAGAGACCACCTGTCATTAAAGACCATCATTCAGGTGGCTGTAGCCACCTGAATGATGGTCTTTAATGACAGGTGACCTGTTTTGTCCTTCAACACTTCTCTTTAGGGAGGACCTGTCTTTGAAGACTTTTTTTCTTGCGAGAAAGATGGTTGCTCGAAACAGATTTTACTCTTGCTTGAAGAGATTTGCCCTATTTACATCCTCATCTGGGCTGATTTTTTAAAAAAAATTATTTATTTATTTATTTTTAACAAGTCTGCGTGTCTGAAAGTTGCTTCGGCATACCGAGTAATTTCAACTTTGACGATTCCTGGAGAGGTGCCAGCAAAACCTTCACAGGGAAAATTGTCCATCCATTTTTCATATTTATTGGCGAGATGCTAAAAAAAAAACTGTGACGTGGATAGATCCTGCTAGTTTGAGTGAATTTCCTCGTTAGCTGGAAAAAGCCATCTATCTCGTTTAACGTTGTTGATTGCGGTCGTGTGCTTAATCGGTTCCTCAATGTCGAGAAGAAGAAGAAGAGGAGAACGCCACCTAACTGAAAGAGGTATAGATCCTCATGAGCCCCCGCGATTGCGGGAGCTCATGAGGATCTATGCATGTTGGGTTTAACGCCGAGCAGGCGGCTAAGGCCGTCTCACGGCGGCAGTTAAAAATAAACCGATCATTGTCATGCAGATGGATTCAGAGACTTATGTCAAGCTGTGTCTGTTGCTGACTGAAGGGATTTGGTGCGAGACTTTAGGTGTTTTATAACTATATTATACATACTGTCGAGCAAAAGAGATGCGACATCAATGGAGTCATTTAATGTGATGCGAGACTGATGAAAGGTTTTATAAGTACACTGACGAGCAAACGAAACGCGACATTATTGGAATAATTATTGGAATCATCGGAAACACTAATTCGGAAACACTAATATGTTTTAACACATTACATCTTGAGGCTGAATTTTTTAAAACTCTACTTATTGCCCTACGGAGACCACATTTCAAATTAGGAAATAAATCAACCATTTTAGCTCAAGGGTGGTGCCAGAATAGCTCGGCGCCTCAGGCGCCAAGCTATTCTGGCACCACCCTTGAACTGTCATAATCAAATTTATTTCTTGCAATAGTGAGTCAGGTTGAAAAGGGTTAAATGATTCCGATAATATCGAGTTTCTTTTGCTCGTCAGTATATTTATAGGCTGAATATATCTGAATCAATTTTTCTCCTCGTTTTGACCAGCAGAGAGGTAACTGTTGAGATCGCTATCAAGGAGATGGTGTGATTAATTTCCGTGAGCCCCTTTGGCTTCGGAAGCTCATGAGTATCTGTGCTTACTGCTCAGGCAAGGCTGTGTTATGAGTATGGCCCTAGATACTGTACAGTGTCTTTATTATGGATTAGTAAATTATGTTCGGAGAGAGCTTTCAGCCATCAACACTGCATCGTAAAAAAACGCCAATTCTGCATAATCTGAGCTGTCTCCTAATGCAGATGTTGCCGAAAATACCGCTAACCGGATCAAGTGTAACGCTGGCTAGCATCACACCCTGCCCCAGTAACAAGACGTCTTCGGGACCACGACGGCCGTAGTGGGCCCGAGGACCCTTTGCTTACTAGGTAAATCCGTCTTCGAGCAATACAATGTGTTAGCCCCTCCAGTCAGAGATCTCTCGGTGTCTCTTGCTGTTTAACAGGTCAGAGCCTCATTTACGTCTGTTGTACGAAGGAGGTGAGAGGGCTTTCACGGACAGGGACCTGACCAGGAAATGTGGTATAGTGATCAACGTGCAGTCAAGCACAGTCGTTTTTTGCACGCCTGAGCCCCAGACACATCCTCCCACTGCATGAGGAACAGCAGGAGTCGATCTCGGCCAGCCAGGGACATAGATCTTCATGGGCCCTTGCAATTTTCCCTCAAGAGACCTAGATCTTCATGAGCCCCTGCAGTTGCTGCGTCCAAAGTGGATCTGTCTCTTGCGTGTGGACCTTTGAGCTTTAGCTTAATCCATTTACCGCCTGATGGCGCCAAGCTAATCTGGCACTACCCTTGAATTATCATGGTCGATCCATCTCCTGGAACCGGTGTATATTTGTTAAGTTACGCTTCTGAAATTTTGGAAATGCGGCCTTGGGGTTCAGCGAGTTAATGGGCATGATGAGAGTGTCTCGCAGTTGTTAACACTTTGGTTGTCGGTAGCGGTTTTGGTCGCGATGTCAGTTTCCCGACAAAAACCGCAACCGAGAGCCAAAGGGTTAACTCATTCGAGACGTGCCGCCTCCGGATACGCGGCACTAAGCCGCGTATCCGGAGGCGGCACGTCTGTAGTCTCGAATGAATTATTGAAGTGTTTTACTTTTAGCCCCTATAATTTCATGGGCCTATGAATCTGTGTTTATTGCGTTTGAAAGTGTTCGAGTCCCCTTTAACAGCATGGGTTTATGAGACATTGTGTATCTTGAATAAGGCAGTGCAAGGCTTTGTGTTGGATAGCTTGTACCTTTAGCGCACGTCCGTTTAAAGTTTAGTCAAGGCCGACTACAGCTGATTCATCCTCACTCTAGTAACCTCCCCTGGAGTTAATGACGCATAAAACTTGGCCTCCTCCGGGGCAGGCTATCACCATGTCTTTTCGATGTGTCAGGACGGCAGAGACTGAAATGCTCACATAAAACTTTGGCACGTGCGGTTTCGATGAGGCTATGAAAGTTCCTCGCCTCTTTCACACCACTAGCGTCGTGATGCTGCACATTGATTGTGACACTGGACTGTCGCTGTGTGAGAGGTCAGTTATGAAAATGTGCAGGGACCACCTATTCACCGGCATGGTACTATCAGTCCTAAACATAATCAGTAACAAAGTAAGGGCACTAAATACTGCCTTAGTGGAAGAGGCTCTGGAAGCATCTGGCATGAGTTTGTAGGGTAGTGTGGACGGTCATTGATTACTACACAGAGGTTAGGTACAGTCGTAAATACAACTTTGAAGACCTTGCTGTTTGAAGATTACTCCAGCTCTAATGAGGCCAGTCTGATACCTGACAGTAAGAGGCATAGATTCTCATGGGCCCTTGCAGCTGCAGCTGCAAGGGATCATGCGAATATGTGCCTCTTGCAGCACACTGGTTGTCTCCCTTGATTGCTGCGCTGATCAGCGCAGCAATCGACAGAGACGACCAGCGTGCTCTTGCAGATGCAGCTAGGACTTGCAGTTTATAAGTTTTCATGGGAGTTTCAGCGTTTGTTGACTACAGATCAGAGATTATAGCGGTACATGAATTTGACCGGATTGGCCGGGTTCTGCGCAGGTCTATTTATGGGTGATTGTCAGCTTTTATTTGTTACATGGAGTCTTAAACTCAAGCAGTGACATTACATATTTTCTGACTGAGAATAGTTATGGAGATAGTATCTGCTTGAAATCCGACAAAGAATCGCTGACAGGAATATGTATGCTGGTCTGTGACTTTGGACCTTACGCCGAGCTTGCCACAATAGCTTCATGTCCAAAATCACTAACCCGTACAACAATGCATCGTGTTCTAGTCTATCACGACTATGCATCAGCAAAGCAAACAAAAAAATCTCGCGAGAGATATGACAGCGAGCGCACGAGCGTAGTCAACCTCCGCGTGGGAACATGCAAGAAGCCGACCTTCGGGCATCCAGACCAAAAAGATTACTGCCAAGCGTGTAAGATGCACCTTACAAAGAAACACGTTTAGAAAAGATATTTACTACACAATTTATTAATATTTCGGGTAAACCCCTTTTTTTTCAAAATAGAAGCACAAACAAGTTTACAATTATCTTGTCAACGCTAGTGTGTAGAAGTTAAGCTTCTTCACATTGGCACTGACAAGATAAGTAATGACTTGTATACTTTTTGGGGGTGTTGCCTATTTTGAAATAGAACCCCAATTAATAATAAACTGTGTTGTAACTGTGATTTCTAAGCGTGCTTTTTTCTCCGTTGGTTTCTTCTCGACAACCAACAGCTAAGATAACTGGGTGTCTGAACGCTCATTGTGACGGAAGTGAAGATCATCACACAAATAGCCCATGACCAGAGGCTATTTCAGTGCTTGGAAATATAAACCGGAAACTTCCTTCATTTCTTCACGTATTAACCCCTTGACTGGTACTGCCGATACCGTTCGGCGGAAAAGACGCGGCGTTCACGGCGGTAGCAGTCAAGGACAAGGGGTTAAGCTACGCGTCTGTTCTGCTGTTGAAAGGTCCTGGTAAATCAAAGTGGCACAGTTGGAGACGCCTGAGTTGATCAGTGTTCAGGTCGTACTCCATAGGCAATAGATTTCCCTGTCCTCCATAACCCGCCCGTCAGGGCCGTCCATGATCACCTCGGTGCTGTGGACGTTAAACCCGAACTAACCAACCTGTTCTGCTGAACGGGCGGTATCGCCAGTAGCAGGCACTGGGTTAAAGATAGTTTATAATGTTTAGTCAGTCTCAGGCCATTATCAATAGACTTAGTGGGTTGTCATAGACTCATGCAGGTGCATCACATTAGTTGCAACAAGCACGTCTATGTACGTCAAGGGCGGAGAGGAGAGAGCTGAAGATTACGGCTGCGTTGCACTACACTGTCTTGGTCTGGAGAATATGTGGATGTTGCAGACAACAGTGCATGTTCAGTTATGATAAGCAAACACTTTTAATTTTAACGCCGTGTTTGCAAGGAAACTACTTAGATGGTGCTTATGGACACCAATGACAAGCAAACGGTTTTAATTTTGTTGAAATGTCCCATTGAAATTCCATTCACAGTATTAGTATGATCGAATGAAGGGATCTCTTACAATGGTCAGCGTTTTAGATGCACACACATGTGATACTCAGTGGTGATGGAAAAAGTCGCCCGGTCACCTGTGCAAGCTTCAGACTGTCGTCCGGCTGGCGACTGAATGGTGCCTGGTGAAGTAAATGGAACTGCATCTCAACCTCATACTTGGGCAGCTTTCCTTTAACTCATTCGAGACGTGCCACATACGGATACGCTGCTCAAAGCTGCATATCCGTATGCGGCACGTCTCGAATGGGTTAATGGGCAGCTTTAAATTTTTGTCGGGCTACTAACATTTCTGTTTTGGTAGCCGGCCACCTGGCTACCTATATTTTTGGGCATTTATCACCCAGGCTGGTGATGCACACGACTAGTAAGCTGAGTATATAGTCAGTTGCCTTTTCATGAAAACTGAGATCAATTCCATTAGCTTCTTCTGTGTTTCAATGACTGCATAGCCTATCTGATGACCGCCGCAAGCTGCCATGAATTAGTGGGCCGTTCTCCGTCAGGAGGTCCCTTTAGTCTTTCCCGAGTCTGGTATTCTGGGGCCAGCGTGTTTGAAAGTCAAACCAAAATTGCTGGTCAGCCTCTAGTCTGTCTGAGCAGGTCTGAAGAATTCTGTTCGGTCTGTTCGGGCGTTTGCTGTTCTCACTGGCCACATTGACACTCGGACACCAGTGAGTGACCTCAAGGCTCAATTTGGGCTCTTTTGAATCCCGAAACGTCGTGCAACCGGGCTGACCCTTGAGCAAAGATGGGGTGGCAGAAAAGCCGGAAGCTCCCTAGCACATCATCAGTGCAAGCTGCGGAACTGATTCCGTTATATCAGTTGCAGTCCTTCAGCAAAATGAGTCCATCTGCAAGAGGCATAGATCCTTATAGGCCCCTGCAAATTGCAGGGGCTCATGAGGATCCATGCCTCTTGCCTGCAAGCGGCTCCAGGTGAACTAGTGTGATGCCGACTCAAGTTTGATAGGGCCTTATCCATGAGGCAGTTACATTAGCGCTGCCGGACTTGTCTTTTAGTTTGATTTAGGCTAGACTTTTTTAACACGTATGTGCACTGGTCTCTGCCGACTTTGGACCGTACGGCTTCCAATCGGAAGCTCAAAAGTCACAAAACAGCTGACTTATCTGGCTTGAGGCTATAAGATCAGTCCAAAGAAGTGCAGAACAGTGCATCAATTGCCGCATCACTGTGCGAATGTTCTCGTAATCAGCATTTGAAGCAAAACAGCCGCTACAAGCATCAAATAGATCTGTAAGCGTGATGTACATATATGTCTAGCGCACAGAGGAAGTAATATGAGTTTCAGCCTGCAAACTGTGCGAGTGAGGACCGATTTCACAGGTGAGGGGGTGTGCGCGGTTCGTTTAGCCGTGATGTCCGGGTCAGGTGGCTGCGGCGGAGATAAATGTCAGAACGGATGGAAACCGGCCCCCTTGGTACACGAGGCACTCCTGAGGCGAACTCCCGCTCCCCTCCGGCCTATTATTAAGCGAACGCCTTCTCAGTGTGTGCAAGAGGCTTAGTGATCCGCATGTGGGATCTTTGCACCGAACCGCTGCAGTTTGGGGTTTTCTGTCTCTACATGTCTGTATGTCTTATAGAGGGGAGCCGTCTTTTGTCCATGGTACTTTTTGCTCTACTCGGCAGCTTAAGGATAATTCGAGGGTTAACTGGGTTAAACGGCAATATTCCATTAACCCATTCAGCCCTGACGCACTACAGCAGGAGATGGATGGACCATGATAATTTAAGGGTAGTGCCAGATTAGCTTGGCGCCTGCAACAGGTGCATAGTCGTTAGATGACGCCTTCAAAATTTGGGAAATACGTTCGCCTGACTGAATGAGTTAACCGCCCGACGATTTTGCCCGTTAGTAGTCTGACCACACAGGCTACTCACGGAAGTTCCCCGCGTTGCCTAGCAGCGTCGGCGCGTCAGCCGCCATCTTATGAGGATACCATAGTCATGAGATAGTAGCGATAGTAGTTTTTTAACTTTTTTTCTTCATTTTCTTCCTCTTTGGAAACAAACAAAGGCAGATTCTGGTGAGCGGTTTCCTACAGTGATGGCAAGACTTGCTGTTATTGCTTATATTACGTCAGGACTTTCCTGACATTACAAAAAAAAAAAGCGATTTCCCTATGAGCGCTTAGTCCCGTATCCTCACAAGATGGCCGCCACGACTGGCGTGATGACGTCAGCTTCCCGAGCCCTATAAAACTGACATGAAAATGTGTGCCGCTAGTCTGTGATTTTCAGCCGTACAGTACAAAATCACAGACCAGCGCACGGAGGGGGACTGAATCGCCCTACTGAGGAATGTCAGTAGGTTGGTAGGTTTGTAGTGTAGCCTTGTTGTTTGTTCAGTTATGAATTGTTAATATTCTGTGTTTTTGAAAGGCCTTTTCAAGTTTTATGGTCGGTTCAGTTTGTCGGGTTTACCTGTGCTATGTGCTGGAGTCAGTAGAGCATGTGTCCTATAGTCCAGTGTCCAATAGCTGTTATGGTGGATGGCTTTTATTTCAATCAGGTTCTGCCAACAACAAAAAAATGGTAATCTCAAAAACCAGTAGCCGCACGCCTGAACAGAATGTTATCGCATCGCGGTGAACAGATTGGTGATGATATTCCCTCTGGCTTTGGCACACTGTTAGCCAGAGACACCAGTTACTTCATATCGCCATGCCTTGCAAGGGCTTATCAGAGATGATCTATGACGCCATCTCACTGTTGGTTTTTATCTGAGGCACAATCTGGTAGTGAAAATGTCGTGCCGTCCTGACTGAGTGCGTTGTATTTTGTTTTTGTACTTTTTGTTAATTCCATTTTTGTAATTAGTTATTTTTTGTACATTAGTTTTTGTTAATCTGAGGTTAGGCGCTATACAAGTACTCATTATTATATTATTATTATTACTGAGAGAGTTCCCGCAGCCAACTGAACGCCACTGGTTATATATAGTTTTGGACAGTCCAGAATAGCGCCATTGCTTTGACGAACAAGTGGTGGGCGATCATGGTCGGCACTGATGAGGCATAGATTCACATCAGCCCCTGCGTCGATAGACGCAGGGGCTAATGTGAATCTATGCCTCATGTAGATGGGATGATTAGAGCTGCCCCAAGGACTGAGGTTGGGTTTTCCAGGAAGGTATCTGTCTGGCGATCGTAAAATTGTCACCGCCGTCCGGCCACCCGCTGTCAAAGACGGATTGACGTAGCCGGGGAGCGGGCGGGGGGGGGGGGGGGGGGGGGGGAATTACTCATCGTTCATTCTAGAACACCATGCTCCTTTTTCCGTACTGGTCTGTGATTTTGGCCGGACCCGCTTACGGCCTCGAGGTTGGCATAAGGTACTAAATCACAAACCGTCGCACATTTGGAATAAGTTCGCTTACGAGGTGAACTGACGTTGAAGACAGTCCGATCGGTGTAAGTCATTCATACGGCAAATTAATCATTCATCAGTGAGTTCGATCAGCCCGAAGACTATCTCTCCGAGTCGTTGATTTGAGAAATCGGCCTCTAGTTGCAGGGAACCTGTCCAAGCCATCAGCTAGTGCCTACCAATCATAGACCAATATAATTGGTCTATTCTACCATGAACTGTCACTTTGCATTACAGCGATATTTTTGCGTCGGGCTTAAAATAGTTCAAAACAAAGCCGCTAGGTACTGGCTGTTATCAGTTACGTGCAATTCGAGCTGCCTGTCCTTAAAGTACCATTATGCGTACATTTGAAGACACATCTCAGCACCATTTGCGTTTGTTTTGCCGTGTCGACACACCTAATGAACATTAACAGCAGTGTGGACGCACAGCAAAAGCACACGCGTAATCGCACTTATTTATTCTGCGCTGCCGTTAGAGTGTCAATATATTTTTAGCTGTTTCTCGTACTGAGAGAGTTGTATTTATAGAACGGAGTAGAGTCATTGTCGAATTACTTGATATCGAAATGACGTGTGCTGAACTGTGTCTAAATGAACCATATCTAGACCTGTGTGTAGCGTTTCGTAAACATCTGTCACAGAAGTCAGTATCTTTGAACAGTTACGGCGGTAGAGGGCCTTCAAGTGATTACGAACAAGATGTTGAAGATGGATCGACCGTGATTGGCCATCCACCTGGAACACTCTCCCACTCTCTCTCCGTCAGAAACACTCTCTCTCCTCCTTCCAGTCCGCCCTCAAAACTCACCTCTTTCAACAGTTCTAGCACTATATCACCACACTCCCCACCCCAAGCTGACTGTCGTAATGTATTTCACTATTTGTGGTACGTGAGTCGTTGTCTAAAGCGCGCTTACAGTTATAATTATTATAAGATAAGCGCATTATAAATACCGTTATTATTATTGTTGTTTAAGGATAGTTCCTGAATATCTTCAGGCACTATCCTTGAAGTATCTGGTCGGTCGGCCCGTTGTTGTTGTTGGGTGTCGGATCCGAACCGGCTATAGGTAAACCTGACCAATGTTTGTACAATATGGAAAGACCAAACTCTGGGGAGGGCTTTTAGGTGATGGATTGGAGCGCGTATGGGCAACGTCGTTGTAACTGTGACGTCCACCTGGCCAGAGTTACATGGTGACGGAAAGACCGCGTACGCGCATTTCTCAGCGCAGACACTGATCCCATCTTGGAGGAACTGAACTCCGCTGAACTGGTTATCTCAATTGATCGACGGGTGATGACTCCTGCTAAAACCTAGGAGCCAGCTGCATGATTAAGCTTAGTCCTGCGCCAGCCACTAAGCAAGGTGCTCCGCTATAGCGGAGCACCTTGCTTAGTGGCTGGCGCAGGACTAAGCTCAATCATGCAACTGGCCTTAAGGCAGTCCCCATCAGTGGCAACTCATCTGCTAACGATACTGCTCGGAGGAAAAGACTCGGAACTACGTTTTATCTCATTTCAATAGAAGTGAACTTGTGGCGTACTCCCCGAGCTGCTAAGCATCTCAATGGCTGACGATAATCAGCTCCACACTCAGTATCTGTGTTGTGACGGCGGTTTGCTTTGCTTTTTGTTTCTTCTGGGAGTAAACCTTGATAATATCAAACTTTGCCCGTTTGAGGCACAATGCATCGGATGATCGTGAAAAATCGTGCCGTTACCTCCATTACACGATTCAGGTGATCGATTACGCAACCGGATCATCCAGTGCCTGTTACAGGTTTTTCACAACGTGACTTAAGGACCTGGAACCCCGATGGCATTGTGTGTGGTACATGTGTTACCAAAATAGTTGTTAGATTATCTCCATTCTCTTGTTCCCTTACCTGTACACGCCCATTGACTTTTTTTGCTCGCACGTGTGCTGGTCTGTAATTTTGGACCTTACGACCAAGAGTCTTAAGGTCCAAAATCATAGAAAAGCACACACATATAGCTAAGTTCACTTTTTGTGTCTCGCATCGCTGCTGACGTAGAAGCCGGAAAGAAACGTCCTTCCCCGGGGATCGAATCTGACAAGGCACCTGCCGGCGGGACTCTCTTCAGCAGGTGTGGCCCGCCTGCCGGTGCTCATCAATGTCAGGCCCCTCCCTGAATAACGGTGGCCCCGGTCGAGATTATCAGATAGAGCGGGTCTCTTGGCCAGCCTCAGTGAAGGGTATGGATTATCAGACTATTATCTTTCCAGACTAGCAAGAGGCATAGACTGTCATGAGCCCCTGCATTCACAGGGTCTCATGAGAGTCTATGCCTCTTGCTGTCTTGATTTTGATCTGTGGTATTCAGACTGCCCGCACCAGTTTGGGACTGGTCTTGTTTGCCTGTGATCTGTGATAGTGATAGTGATACTGTGCGGAATCATCAAAGAGCAAATTTACTGATAAGCACTACACGTTTGGTCAGTTTAGAGTTTAGCCTATATTGACCCTAAGGTCGCATTTTCCAAATGATGGATGTGTCACCTAATGACTGTGCCATTTACAGAAGATGGCTCAACCAAGATAATTCAAGGGTAGTGCCAGATTAGCTCGGTGCCTGATGGCGCCAAGCTAATCAAGCACTACCCTTGAATTATCAAGGTCGATCCGCCCTTGCTGTAGTCCGTCGGGGCTAAATGGGTTAACGTCCACGCCACGCCAGAAGAGTGATAAGAGACGGCCCTGTTGAATACGGCCTGAGCACCGATCAATTCAGGCCAACTGCAACTGTGCCAGTTTGATTTGCCAGCACCGTTCGTTTTCTTTTATTTTTATATTACTTTTGTTGTGATAGAGATTCAGAATATCATTATCAACCACTTGGGCGGGGGGAAGGGTGGTGGCGAGGTGTGTGTGTGTGTGTGGGGGGGGGGGAGGGGGCTGATGTATAATTTACTGTAAGTTTCCAGGCGCAAATGCTTTTAAGTATTTTATACCCCCAGACGTGGAGTTGCGAACGGCCATTGTTTGGTGTGAATCGTGAATTAGACTCAAGGCTTGCTGCACCCAATTAAAAGTTCTAGTTGTTTCTTTGTCGAAGCCGGAGTGTCTTGTGTGTTTGATGCGCATGGACCCAAAGCATCCCCTGGTGTATTTGGTGCGTTACCTGTCTGCATCTCCTGGCTAGATTCCTGTGCCTTCTTCATTTCTAGTGCCAAACAGATCAAGCGTGATAGCTCAAAGCTTTCCTTTAGAGATGCCAAACTGATTCAGCTTAGTGTTCTTTGTGCATGCGTACACAGGTAATGCATGCACACAGAGGAACTAAATAAAATGACGGTCTGTGTGTGTGTGGGGGGGGGGGGGGGGGGGACGGGGGGAGGGGGGGGGGGGGTGCGAATGTTTTACAGATTAACGATTTGCGTGTCGGTAGCGGTTTATCCATGTAGGAATCATTGCCGCAAAAACCGCTACCGACATGCAAGGGGTTAAAGAGTCGTCCGTCGTCCTCTGAAGACCACCTGTCAGCTAGATCAAGAGATAGATCAACCATGATAGTTCAGAGGTGGTGCCAGGATAGTTTGGCGCTGCAAGGCCATGGTCATATTTTGATATTTTGTTGTAGTGTGTCTGTGCTGAATGGGTTAATGTTCTAAAATTGTTTTCCGAAGGCTAGGGGCAGTCCCATCTCCTTGCGATTGCGGGCTCTCTCTCTCTCTCTCTCTCTCTCTCTCTCTCTCGAGAGAGAGAGGAGAGAGAGAGAGAGAGAGAGAGAGTGAGAGAGGAGAGAGAGAGAGAGGATTTTGTGTACGCCCATTATTTTGTTTTGTAATGTGTAGCAAGGGCAAGAATGAAAACAGGTTTGCGCACCTATTCTTTTATCCTTGGAAAATAAATTTTCATTCCATTTCTCTCTCTCTCTCTCTCTCTCTCTCTCTCTCTCTCTCTCTCTCTCTCTCTCTCTCTCTCTCTCTCTCTCTCTCTCTCTCTCTCTCTCTCTCTCTCTCTAGAACTGAAAGAGCTACACATCCCCGACTCTTCTCCTCTGTTTTCTCGCCCCGCTCTAAATCCGCAGTAAGCAAAAGATCCAGTCCTCGTGCCGACGTCGGCCGCAGTCGGCTCGCGCACGTCCGTGCGCTAGCCGACTGCAGCTGACATCGGCCCGAGGACCTTTTGCTCGGCGGGTGCTTGTTTGCCCTTCTCTCGCTGGTGCAAAATTGGCAGAGCAGACAGATCTAGCCCGTGCATAAATGGCAGAGAGGGAACCGATTAAAATATCTCAGGTCTGATGTTTCAGTTTTGTTCTGACTCTGTGTGCGGGTGCGTGTATTGTTTTGCACAGCAGACCTGCAGAAGCATGTACTGATAACAAACAACCCCGCCAAGCCTATCTGATCGTGATCATATTCAGTTTTGCATGAGGGTGGCTCAGTGTCGGATAGGGGTGGGGTGTCGGGTACGTTTTCAGAGATTCTAAAGGAGATACAAGAATTCCTGATTCGAAATGGAAACTGTCTTAGAGGGATAAGAGAGATGTAAAGGTATAATCTGCATCGTCGGCTTTAGAAGGTGGCCTCATTACAAGTAATTTTCCCTCAGTCTTTGTTGTAATTTCAGCTTCAAAGACTTTCTCACAACAAGCTATCAACCAGTTCGTATATCTGCAAGAGTCAAAGATCCTCATGAACCCAGCAACTACAGGGGCTCATGAGAATCTATGCCTCATGCACTCGTGTTCGACCTCAAACTGAGAAAGTCTTTGTGTTTAAATCTAGTAGAGCAGAGCCTGGTTTGTGCGGCCATCTTAATGAGAGCTCACCTGTCACGAAAGACCATCATTTAGGTGGCTGCAGCTGTGACTGTGGCTGTAGCCACCTAAATGATGGGCTTTATCCCATTCAGCCCTGACGCACTACAGCAGGAGATGGGTCGACCATGATAATTCAAGGGTAGTGCCAGATTAGCTTGGCGCCTGTCGGCGCCAAGCTAATCTGGCACTGCCCTTGAATTATCATGGTCGATCCATCTCCTGCAACAAGTGTATATTAGTTAGATGACGCCTCCAAAATTTGGTAATACGTGCGCCGCCCTGAATTAGTTAATGACAGGTGAAACCTGTTGCCCTTCAAGACATCTCTTGAGAGAGCACCTGTCGTTTAAGGCATCCGTACACGAGGATAGAAATGGGCCTATCCTGTCCTATCCGCGCCTATCCACCCACTCGATAGTTTGTCGATAGGTCTCGCTAGCTCGCCGATACTTTTCTATCCGCCTGATAGTCCGAATAGAGACTGCTTCTATTTTTCCTATCCTAGCCGGCTCGCCTATCCGCCAACAACCAATCAGCAGAGCAATACGCGTCACGTGTGATTGTGGTTTTCTACTGTGCAAATATGGCGGCAAAGACGATGAGCGACTGCCAGACTGCCCATTTTATTGAGCTAGTCAGAGAAAATCCGTGTATCTGGGATACACGAGATCCAGCCTACCATGACCGAAATGCGGACGCTGAAGTATCCACTCCCTCGCCCACACTCTTTTCTCCTTCTTTCTAGCCACAATAATTGCGGTTGCTGCGGCAATTGTGCTCAGTTTTACGTCGGATGAATCGTCTCTCATGTACGCAGCCATTTTGTTTGTTGTGTCTCGTGTACATGAACGTCTCGCGAGATTTTCCAAATAAGGAAATAGCGCACACGCCTCTTGCTGAGAGCTATCGCCGTGTACGGTGAAAAACTATCAACCAGATAGAATAGTCCGCCGATAGTTTTCTATCCTCAGGTCAAAACTATCCACGTGTACGATTGCCTTTAAGACTGAGGACTTTTTTTTTTCTTGAAGTTCTAAACGGGTTCTACTGTGCTGATCATGATTAGTGGCTTGAGAACAGGTGCACAGGAATTGAACTGACACCGGGTGGCCCCGTTTCTGGAAATGAGGGAGATGTAGGTTTGTAGAGCGCTTCGTGAAGTGGATTTCATTGGCTCTAACATTCAGAATCCAGGCCAAAATGGTGACTGCCAAGCGTGTAAGACGCCGCCAAGAAATACCAATAACCGAGTCTGATTTAACCCTTATCATTCGGAATACACCAGTGTGTGAAATAAGTTTGACTAAAATAGTTCAAGGGTAGTGCCAGAATAGCTTGGCGCCTCTAGGCGCCACGCTGTTCTGGCACCACCCTTGAACTAAAGCCATTGGTCTATTTCCTCATCTGTAAGCACTATAATGTAGCTTGCATATGGCAGTGTTCAAATTTGAAGCTTTTAGCCTCAGTATGATATGGGTTAACACATTCCAAACCTGCCAAATCCGGATACGCGGCATAAGGTCGCGTATCCGAACGCATTACGTATCGAATGTTTTAACTCATTCTACCCCAACACCGAAATCCTTAAATGTTGCCGTTGTCCTCTGAAGACTGCATTGCAGTGCAGGACACAGATCGACCATGCTAGTTCAAGGGTGATGCCAGAATAGCTTGGCGCCCATAGGCGCCAAGCTATTCTGGCATCACCCTTGAACTATCATGGTCGATCTTTATCTTCCTGTGGTGTATCTGGGGTAGAAAGAGTTAATGAACATGTAGGTTAACCCGTTCAGTACCAACCGACGCAGACTGTGTTTGTCCGCAACCCGACGTTGATTCTACTGCAAAAAGCCCGGCCTAGCTGTCCCAGGAACAAGGATTCAAAGAGGTGTCAGCAAGAGGTATAGATCCTCATGAGCCCCCGCAACCGTAACCTCTTGCATTTGAGTGGTGTTCAGATTTTCCCGGCACTGGACGGATTATAAGACTTTTTTAGTTTTAGTGGACCCAGGCGTTTAGATTAAGTACTATTATGCGTAAATTTGAAGTCACATTTCAGCACCATTTGTGTTTATTATGCCTTGTCGACACACCTAATGAACTGTAACAGAAGTTGAGACACGCAGCAAAAGCACACGCCTAATCGCACTTATTTATTCTACACTGCCTTTAGGGTGTCAATCTATTTTTAGCTGTTTCTCGTACTGATAGAGTTGTATTTATAGACGGAGTGGAGTCATTGTCAGCTTACTTGATATAAAGACGACGTGTGCTGAACTGAATTGTCCTGTGTCTATATGAATCATAACTAGACCTGTGTGTAGCGTTTCGTAACCGTCTGTTACAGAAGTGTATCTTTCAACAGTTACGGCGGTAGCGGGCTTTTAAAACGTTCCACTGGGACTTTACAGAAAAAAAGTTATTTGGTCCAGACAGATGTGGTCTAAATTGTATTTTGTTTTTCTGGTGTTTTTCAGGTGTTTGTCATATAGGGTTGTTAGACCACTGCCACACGAAGGTCGATCACCGGAATCGTACATCACATCGGCAACAGGAGTCAACGTCACAAGCTGAGTGCAGTCCGCCCACTACACACCTCGTTGCAGGATGGCGACGCGAATCCCTATAAACAAGGACAACGGGTATGTTTGGCTACTTGAAATCACTGACGGCCGGCGCTGTTTGCGGAAGTACATCCCAGATTAACCTATTTAGCCCGAAGACTGCATTTCTGAAATCGGTTTCAGGAGATGGATCGACCAAGATAATTCAAGGGTAGTGACAGATTATCTTGGCGCCTGATGGCGCCAAGCTAATCAGGCACTACCCTTGAATTATCATGGCCAATCTACCTCCTGATGTAGGGCGTTGGGGCTAAGTGGGTTAACTCACTCGCGAAGTACGCCACAAATTTACTTTCTATTCAGATGGGAGGGGGGTTGTGGGGGGGGGGGTCATCTTGACGTCACGGCTCTGCGATCAACAAATCTCGCATGACAAGATATTTTAATGTATTTGTCATGACATGGACCATTGACTGTTGTCTTTACCAGATGATTGACTATTATACTAATGGTCAAAACTTAAGGGCCACCTCACTTTTTGTGTCATTGTTTATCGTCGCAAGTGCGCTAATAAAATACAATGCTCTTTCGACCCAAATGGGTTAAAAGTTGATCTGAGACAGTCCACAGTACAGGGAACAATAAACAACAATTCATCAATTTCCACGAGCGTGTCACATGCACGTGAAACATCGTCAGTTTTTGTGAAAAGCGGTGCGATATTGGCAAGCGTACCAAAGGCAGGCAGGTGGAAAAACTCGGTAAAGTCGTGATGCACGTGCTAAAGGGGTCAGCCGTGAACACTGAGCACTTGTTTCGCTACAAATACCGGTACAGTAGGGGCATAATTGTCACTTTCCTAACCATGCCACCACGACGAAGCCTAACGCCAGTAGATCAAGGCCGGGTGCTAGCATGGCTGCATGATGGAATTTCCGGACGAGAAGTTGGGAGACGTCTTAGGGTGTCCCATTCAGTGATCCAGAGGCTGCTGGCACGATTCCAAGAAACTGGAAGGGCAGAACGACGACCCTGCTCAGGACGCCCGCGCTGTACCAACAGAAGGGAGGACAGATACCTCTGTGTGGCGGCTCTGCGCGACCGAACTGTCACGTCAACCACTCTGCGACGTCAACTGATGCAAGCTGCAAACCTTAACGTCAGCAGAAACAGACTGCCGACGTCTGCTCGAAATTGGCCTGGCTTCATGCAGAGCAGCAGTGAGAATACCCCTCACTCCCCTCATCGCAGAGCCCGAGTTGCCTGATGTCGTCAACATGTGAGGTTGAACAGACTCCAGTGGACTCAGGTTCTGTTTACTGATGAGTCACGGTTCACTGTGTCCTTCAACGACGGCAGGGTGAGGGTCTGGAGACGCCAGGGCGAGCGATGCACGGATGGATGCGTCCAAGAGGTGGATCGCTACGGTGGAGGTTCAGTCATGATCTGGGCAGGCTTCAGCAGGGAAGGCAGGACCCTCCTCCACGTCATCCGAGGCACCCTGACTGGACTGCGCTATCGGGACGAGATTGTGCAGCCCCTCATCCAGCCAGCTCTCCAAGCCATAGGCGACAATGCTGTTCTGCAGGACGACAACGCTCGACCTCATCGCGCCCGTGTGGTGGATGAGTACCTTGAGCAACGGGGCATCATGAGGATGGAGTGGCCAGCTCGTTCACCTGATCTGGCTCCCATCGAGCACCTCTGGGACGTGCTGGGGCAACGTGTAGTCAGCAACCCCCCCCCCCCCCCCCACCTCAAGGCGTCTCCCAGCTGACTCAGTTCCCGCATCAGGAGTGGGAAGCGATCCCACAACATGTTCTCCGAACCCTGGTGAACTCCATGTGTCAACGCTGCATTGAATGCTTGGCTGCAAACGGTGGGTACACTCGCTACTGACTGGACCAGTCTTGTGTGACTTTTCAAATGAGGGGTGGGTGAACATTCTAATGTACTGCTGTTGTTACAATTGCTTGATTTACTCAAAACTTAAATGAAATTGTTACTGAATAAAATAGCAAAGTACTGACTCGAAGTATTGTTACATGATTTGTGTGGTGTTGTCGGTGCATCTGCGATAAAAAAGTGGCCCTTAAGTTTTGACCATTAGTATATAGGTCAGGGGCGGTGCCAGATCATCCCGTGCATGTGCATACAGTTCTGCATTTGAAGATTAGCAGGAGGAAACATGTTATTAGATGAAAACATATGCT
The DNA here is from genome assembly GCA_036245525.1 of Semisulcospira habei. Taxonomy (NCBI): domain Eukaryota; kingdom Metazoa; phylum Mollusca; class Gastropoda; family Semisulcospiridae; genus Semisulcospira; species Semisulcospira habei. Next base: position 21,430,317 of record BTPG01000006.1, on the reverse strand, counting down.
GTAAATATTTGACCCTCCACGCAGGCACGGATTTGAGAGCTAGCAGCAGTCTTCCGCGTGCAGGCAAAACGCAACATTTCACGCTCAGATGTAAATTTGCAGTATGACGTCCACATTACACAATTTCATAGAACACGTCATGTGTGATTCTACAATGCACATGCAAAGGAGAAAGCTTTGCTTTTACGTGTGACTTAACACTTCAAAGATGAAAAATAATTTCGGGACGCACTTTTACATCATTCTTTCTGCAAGATTGACGTCAGAGCAAAGAAAGAAAGCAAGAGACAGCGTTCTTCAGACTGATTTAGTCAAAATATAATGCTGCGTTTTGCCTGTATCTTGCAGGACTTGTAAGTCCAGCAAGAAACAGGCAGAACACAGCTGAGCAAGTCCCGTAAGAAGCATGCAAAACACAGGAATTCCTCAATAAGCAGACACAACGCAGTAAGTCGCGCATGAAGTAGGCATGGAACAGAATGATGTCATTTTATTATTTATACTTTGTCTTGCTAGCATTTTCGACTGTCGAGTTCACAGTAAAAAGGCAAGCAGAAAAAAAGTAACTTCTCTCTTTTATTACCAAACGAAATACAAAATCAGAACGAAAATAACACAGGAAAGTGTGTTTGTATGGATACTTTTAAACAGCATTTAAAACATGGTCATATTTTCAAAATCCAGACCAAAATGGTGACTGCCAAGCGCACACCTGGTCAATGACAGTAATAATCAAACACTTGCAGAAAAAAGAAGAAAATGCAAAGAATAACCCAACGAAGAAAGATTGATTGTACATTGCTTAACGTCCCGACAGCAACAAGGCTTTCTCAGGACGTGCCTGCACTGCTTGTGAAAAAAAAAAAAACTAAACAGAAAATTGAATGTATGTCGCCAGCCAGTCAAATACGTTAAATAAACCTACAACATGGGGCCTAAATAAAGCTAAGACCATTTAGCAACACACATCCAATATCAAGAGCTACAGGCAGTGCAGACAGTAGGGAGAGTTTTTAAAAGGCAAATACAGGTGAATGGACAAAGGGTAGACAGAAACACATGCCCCAGAATAGAGAGAAAAACCCACCCTGTGGGGCTGACCAGGGTGACCCTGGGAACTAAAAAATACCTAACCCCACCCAAGTCTCCCAAGGCAGACCCGGGTGGGGTAACGAAGAAAGAAACACTCTTAGAAAAGACAGTTACAACACATCTGTGTTGTAAGTCTTTTCTAAGCGTGTTTCTTTCTTCGTTGGGTGATTCTTAAAACTTTCAGAGAAAAGTTTGAAAATCATAAGAAAACCCAGTTTTCTCGAAATTATGTTTCGTGGACTTGCCGTGTTTTGCCTGCACGCGGCAGCATGAGGTTACATCCGTTGGGAGAAGACGGGCATTGGATGATCGTTGCCTAGTCGATCACCTCTGCCTCACGGGTACAAGGAAATAGCACTACCCGTATTACGAAGTTGATCGATTGCGATAATCCCACGCCTGTGTGAGATGGAGACAATTTGTTGTTAACTTTGAATAGCGACTCACGTGATCTACCATTCAGGTACGGGTTTTAGTGCATGGGTGAAGCATTGTCCTGCACCAGCCACTAAGCAAGGTGCTCCGTTAGCTTGAGGACCAACTGATTACTTTAAAAAGTACAGATTTGAACTGTACATTGTGACACTAGAGAATGATAAATAAAGTAGTGTACTTAATAGTTAAGTCCGATCCCTCTGTGTCCTTTGGCCCCAATGGGCCCCTCGACAATAAATGATGTTCTGTTCTGTTATGTTCTGTCTTCCCATACCAAACATGTACGGGTTTGAGGACCGTCATATGACTTAGGGATTTGATGTGGAAATTGTAAAAAGCTGGTCTCCCATACCTAACAGGTACAGGTTTGAGGACTGACAGATTACTTATGCGATAGAGATGTAAATTGCAAACTTAGGAGATAGAGATGGAACTGTAAACTTAGGAGATAGAGATTTGAACTGTAAATTGTGACACGAGTGGTCTTCCATGCCTGACAGGTACGGGTTTGAGGACCGGCAGAAGAAGATCTGGGAGGAGATGGAGACGGATATGGACCGGCGGAGGCGAGAGTGGGAGGACGAGATTGACAAGATGAGGCGAGAGTTCTTCATGCTCCGCCCCGAGGGGGAGGAGCGATCCAGCCTGGGAGCTGGGGGATCTGCCCTTCCCCTGGGTCTGGGAGGGGAGCGGCTGGGCGCGCGGAGCAGGCTTCTGGAAACGACAGCGGCTGATGACTCGCGGGGCATGGTTGTCAAGGACGACAAAGGAAACCCAGTCTTCAAGGTCAGTTTCAGGTCATTTGATGATGATGATGATTTTATTTCGAGTCACACAAACTCCGACTTGAAACGCTTTACAAATATGAAATAAGAAATAAAACAAAGAAAGAAATAAAAATACACACAGAAGACAGAAGCACCAGCAATAAGATACAATAAGATAAGATACATGGTGCACGCTGAAGAACAAGTAAATGAAAAAGGTGAAAAACAACCACAGAAACATTACATTCGTGTGCTGATCATTGATTTTTGATCTGATTTCTAGAAGCAGCAAGATCCAAAATCACATGATCTTAGTGGGAGTATGGCCACCAGTTTGGTGGTGGTAGATAAAAGCAGCCGCACACGCAATTCTCTCACTGTGCCCGGTACTCCTGTATACTCCTGAGAGGGGTGGGGTTGCACTTTACGCGAACAAACAACATATAGTCCAGCACGCATTTAACCCGTACAGCGACAGGATGGGCAACGACCATGATAGGCGCCAAGCTATTCCCTTACACTATCAAGGTCGATTTACACTATCAAGGTCGATCTGCCTCAAGAACTGTGATATAGACCTCAAAAGACATCTAATTTATATATTCAGCCCGGCGCACGTATTTCCCAAATTGTGGAGGCGTCATCTGACGACTATGCACCTGTTGCAGGAGATGGATCGACCATGATAATTCAAGGGTAGTACCAGATTAGCTTGGCGCCGACAGGCGCCAAGCTAATCTGGCACTACCCTTGAATTATCATGGTCGACCCATCTCCTGCTGTAGTGCGTCAGGGCTGAATGGGTTAAAAGAAAAGACAATTTCATCCCCAGGATGTCACAGTAATAAGTTAAAATCCAAAGTCACAGACCATATTATGTACACACTGGTTGGCTACCGCGGTAGCGAACCGAGGGAGAAAACCAGTGTGACCTGTGACAACTACTGACATATTGCTCCTTTCCTTTTCCGCCAGGTTCTGTTTGACGTGCACGACTACCAGCCGGAAGAGGTGTCGGTCAAGATGGATGCCAATAAGATCATGGTCTCGGCGCGCCACGAGGCCACGCAGGGCGGCTCTTCCGTCAGTCGCGAATACTCCCGCGAGGTCAAGATCCCCAACGAACTTGACCCCATGACCTTGCAGTGCACCATGGGGCCTGATGGTATCCTGGCGGTGGAGGCGCCTCTCCCAGTTCCCAAGTACGCCGCGGTTAAAGACGACTCGACCTCACTGCCTGTCAAGACGGGGTCCCCGGGCGGGTCAGGCACTGCCACGCCATTATCCACTAGTTCAGCGAGCTATCAGACGTCATCCACCTACCAGACCGGCCCTAGGGGAGCTAACTCCACTTCCGCTGAAGTGACTGGGCCGCCAGGGTTCAAATCCGTATCGGCCCCCTTCCAAAACTCCGTGCCGGCAGCCTCCACTCTGCCCACCTCCAGTTTCGCTTCCAGCGCTCAGCCTACATTACAGCAGCAGCACGTAGCTTCCTCCGTCTCCTCCGCCCAGTCCTCCTTCCGGGACGCCGCTCCACCGCCCGTGCCAGCTTATTCCAAAGTCAGTCCACCTTTCCAGCCCTTCTCCACTCAGCAGGCGTCGTCCTCCAGCTACAGTCCGCCGCTAAAACCTGGATCGGTCGGCAGGATCGGATCACCGGTGGTCTCGCAGGACCGCGACGGCAAGTTCAAGCTGGAGATTGACATTGAGGACTTCAAGCCGGAGGAGCTGACGGTCAAGACGCAGGACCGGAAGGTGGTGGTGTGCGCGCGCCGCGAGGAGAAGACCGGTAACCGCACGAGCACGCGCGAGCTGAGCCGCGAGCACACGCTGCCGGACGCCGTGGACCCGCTGACCATCAAGGCGTTCTTCACGGACGGCGGCAAGCTGATTGTGGAGGCCCCCTACCGGGACGCGGCACCGGCCCAGATCACCGGCAGATAATCAACACACGGCCACAGCTTTCACAAACTAACCCAATTCAGCTAGGACCGACCCAGTAAGCTAAGGCCATCGGGCTGTAGTCGGCCGCAGTCGGCCCGCGCACGACAGTGCGCGGGCCGACTGCAGCCGACTACAGTCCGATGACCTCCTGCGTACTGGGATCTTCCAAAAGTTTGGAAGCGTCCTCCAAGACCACGAAAGACATTTTTTTTGTACCCTTGGACCTGACTTGCCAAGAGTTGGGGGTGTCCTTGTACCACACAGTCAGAGACTTTTTACACGTCACCTTATAGGACCCGAGTTCCCAGATTTGAACGATTTCCCAGGGGTGTGCAGATTTGGAGAATTCCTGGCGGCGTCCTGTAACGACCGAATCAAGCGACGAAAGGAACATTGCCCAGCGCGTCCAGTCTCCAGTCATCTGAAGGCCTTTGGTAAAAAGTGTCTCAGTCGAAAGATGTTTCTGTATTTTTCAATGTGTCTGTCGAGGGGGGAAAAAAAAAACACGTCTTCCGACTGTGACACTTTGGACAGGAATTTTACAGCACAATGCAACTGCATCTGCCTCAGCTGCAGTCTTGCTGGAGAGGCGGTGTAGAATACACTGGTTGTCCCTCTCGATTCGCTACCGCTTATCAGCAGCGGTAGCGAATCGAGAGTGACAACCAGTGTGGATGCAGATGTGTCCCAGGCTGAATGCTGCGCATCTGAACTGAGGGAGTCCGCCTGGAGGCGTTACCTTGAGGCAGTAGTCTCTTCAATGTGCATTAAGATATTTTGCCTGGAGAGCTTGCTTGTGGGTTACGATTGCAAAAGGATTGAGTATTTGTAGGAAGAACCATTTTGACTGCTTTCAGATTGTGACTGTGTGTTTGAAGCCGACATTTTTTTTTTTCTGTCTTCCAGCACACAGTCAAAACCTGAAAGAAAACAAAATGGTTGTTTATATACTGAACTGCCAGGGCGGGCTGGTTTTGCAAACAAGAACAGTTGATAGTTGTTTGGCGTGAGCTGGTTTATGATTTGGGGCCTTACAGCTCCAGGCTGCAGGGTCCAAAGTCATATACCAGCGCACATTCATAGGCTAATGTACATGTATGTATGTCTGAGTATTTTTTTTTTCCTGTATGAAATAGGTTAGAACTCTGTTGTTTCAGCCTGCATGTAGTTTCAGTGAAGTACTCATGTTTCATTGCGAGTAGATGTCGACAGGTGGAAAATGGGATTGTGTCAGCTGTGTGCTGGTCTCTGTTTTTGGACCTTGGTGTGTATAGACGCAAAGTGCAGAATCACAGATCAGCACACCTATACTCGTTCTGTCTTGTGAAGGCAAAAGTGCTTTTTTTGGGAAAAGCGGGGTTTTCATTGTAAAACAATGAAAATCTCGCTTTTCACAACAACAAAAAATGGACTATCTTTTGCATTAAAATAACAGCCTAGTGCTAACTTTAATTTTGTTCCTGCGTCACAATTTGTGTATCTGCTTTGATGTTTCGTGGTCGCTTGTTTGATCCAGCATAGTAATGCGGCAATACTTATATCTTCACACACACGCTGTTTGGGCCCGCCAATAGTCTGAGGTTGTTCTGGCCTTCATTGCGTGAAGGTGTCGGGTGTAGGAACAGGTTAACACATTCGAGACGTGCTGCATTCGGATACGCGGCTATGCTGAGTTAACGCCACAAATACAAACATAAAACTGAAATCCCTCCCATTGAAAATCACTCAGCAACCATATTCACTCACATATTATAATATATTCCTGCTTAAATTCCTCTGTAACGCAGCCAAACCTGTCGAGGCGACCACATGTCTAAACAGACCACCCATTTGTAGTCCCATGGTCTTTCTGCTACTTAGGACCCTGTGTGTGGAGAGCACCTGTCTAATGCGACCACTTTGTGTGGTCGCCTTCATCAAAGTTTGACTGCGTCTGTTGATGAAAACGTTGGAAACAAATTTTGTTCAGGGTTGTCGTTTCAGACACGGAGTTCTGAGATAGTCTCGATTTGTTAGACTCATATGCCTTTGTAATATTAGTTGAATCTGCTGATAAAAAAGAAGTGTTTATTCAATGCTGCTGCGTACAGCTCTTTTGAAGATTGCGTCGAAATCGGACTCATTTGCTTAACCCTTTCACTGCCGGATAAATGCGAACACCACCCCGGCAAGTGCCGAGGCGAAGAAATTCATGAGCCCCCGCAGGTGCAGGGGCTCGTGAGGTTCTTTGCCTCTTGTTGACCCTAGTCGACCTCACTGTCAAATCTGTGTCAGACTCCCCAGGCGGGTTCAGGATCGGCCATGCCGATCCGTGATATTTGGACTTACGGCTTTATTCGGTGCTTGCCTCTGCTTTCAAAGATACCTTTTTGTGTCCACTGGCAGTGGAGGGGTTAATGAGCTCATATCGTCTACCTTTACGCACATGTTAAGAAAATGTACATCGTCTATTCAACACTAAGTCGTCCATCTCCACGGCAACAGTTACAGGCCCATGGCGTGGCGGGACTGGGTGCTAAGGCCATAACTACAACAAGGGATGCAACTGCATGTTGGTGAGCCGTGGTTTTGATCACAAAGAGTCCCAGTGCCGATTGTCCCATTGGAATTTACAGGGTTAGAATGCAAGGCCCACATACTACTAGGGACGCCGAGTTGGATTACTTCGCCCTATCCTGGTTGTAAATGTACCCTTGATTTGTGCACTCTAGTCCATTCGTGCCGAGGTTGAATGTCAGTACCTACTGAAACGGAATAGCGCCAGATTAGCTTATGTATAGTATAGCTTATATAGCTAATCTGGCACTACCCTTGAATTATCATGGTCAGTCAATCTCCTGCTGTAGGGACTCGGGGCTACATGGCTTAATATGGAGCAAAACGTAAGTTGTCTGCATTGTTTTTTTTTTTTTTTTTTTTTTTTTTGTTGTCTGTTTTGTTTTATTCAATCCTTTCTGCGTCCGTTGATGTGTCGGAATATGTAAAATTGTGTTTAACCCCGTTTCTGCCGAGGAAGCAGGTGAACATGACCCAACTGCAAGAGACATTGATCCTCATGAGCCCCCGCAGTTGCGGGAAGCTCATGAGGATCAGTCTATGCCTCTTGCTGACGCCACTTTGAATCCAAGCTCCTGGAACCGGCAGGAGCTCGCAGAAACACTTTCTGCGGCAACTTGCTTTAAAAGAGTTAACTCTGTGTGTGTGTGTATTTTTGTTTTCTTCTCTCTTTCGACTGTTGTCTTTTAATTCTGAATTGCCTTTAATAAGCGTGCACTCAAGTTTGTGTTGCACTGTGGGTGTACGAGGAACAGCGCAGCGGATGGACGTATGCCTTTTTTTTTTTTTTTTTTTGATAGTGCCATCTTTTTTCAGGCGCAAATCAGTATGCAAAATTTCTGTTAGTGCCTGAAAGCTTTCTTTGACAAATTTGTTGGTGTTTTTTTTTTGTACCGGCATTGTTTTCGAGTCAGTCAGCGTGTATTAGTTCAGTCTCCTGGGCTGGGGTTGGTCGTCCGCCCCAAGGGGTCTCAGGCGTGTCACCCTGCCCGTTGCTTAAATCTACGTGCACGATCATATATGTCACTGCATTGGGAGTATACGACCCTCCTACACCGTCACCGCCGAGAACCCAAAGCATGCATCGCCCTCACCGCCGAAAAGGCACGCACACACTGCAAGAGGCATAGATCCTCATGAGTCCCCCCCCCCTTTCCCCCCTCATGAGGATCTATGCCTCTTGCTGAAACCACGGGGATCTTTGAATTTACCGTGATTTCCAAAACACGATCTGCGCGTCCACTGGCTGTGAAGGGGTTTAAGAATTTTGTTCGAATTTTGATGCAGGTGATTGATTTTTGGTGTGTACCTCCTGTGCGAGTCCGCCTACGAGAAAACGTGAACACCACCCGGGGGACAGCAAGAGGTATAGATCCTCGTGAGCCCCCGCAATTGCGGGGGGGGGGGGGGGGGGCTCATGAGGATCTATACCTCTTGCAGTTGGAAAGGACTGTCTGTGAAACCGTGCACGTTTCTGGGTTTTCGTGATTGCGAAAATCTCTTCCTCTCATTTTGCGTGAAAATCAATCTCTTTTGTACAGGCCTTCGCTATGACTTGTCATGTCCATATCTAGACAGTCGCGTAGATACTTGTGACGTGTAAGTTTTAAACCAAGATCTAGACAACCAACCTGAAGTACCGATACGGATTTTAAGGGTACGGGATACTTGTTGCTGCTTTACCCATTTAACACCCAAGGCCGCGTTTCCCACAATTTTCAAGTGTCGCCTACCGACTACGTGCCAGCAGCAGGAGGTTAGTCGAGCATGATAATTCAAGGGTAGTGCCAGATTAGCATGGCGCCTGCTGGCGCCAAGCTAATCTGGCACTACCCTTGAATTATCATGTTCGATTCATCTCTAACTGCTGGGCTGAATGGGTTAACTAGGCTGGATTTTAGTTAACACTTTTTGAGCCAACTTGGGGTTTCATTTTCAGTATCAAGCATGAGAGTGGTTTTTTTTTTAAAATATATTTTAGATTCAAGATATTTATTGTCCCAAAAGGAATATTCTTGTTACAGCTCGCAGCTCGTGCTACAGACTTAATTTGATCATCTGTACACCTCTGTGAGCATATCTCAAATTTAATGTGGAAGAAAGAATGCGCAGGGTGGTTTTTTTTTGTGTGTGTGTTTTTTTTGTTTTGTTGTTTGTATGTTTTTGGTTTGTTTCTCAGTACTGCCGTTCACCATTAGTTTCTACAGGTTATGTCGGCCCGGAGACATTAATACTTTTTACTGTTCATCAGGGTAGACTCAACAGCGTACGAAGATAGTTTCCATTTGAGGGCCCAGCGTACCGGACATGTTACTTTGTGTCAGCGCCCAAAACATCGAACAACGGGGGAAGGTCCAACCTAAAAAAATTCCAACAACGGGGGAGGAGGGGGGGGGATGTGTTGTGTTGAGGGGGAATAGTTTTCCAGCCTCAACAAAATCAGACCTTCAGAATGTTTAACCCTTTGCGTGTCGGTAGCGCTACCGACACGCAAAGGGTTCATTTTCCCCTCAAACACTTGTCAAGTTTTCTCCCCTCAATATAATTACGTTGCCCACTTTCTCCCCTAAGCCGCTGTGATTAGCAGATGTGATCTGCACGCACACCGAATTCGCTAACAATAATTGTGGTCTCTTACTTTTGGAGTGACCCTACGGCGTGGCGTCCACAGAGGTGAATAATTGTGTTACATGCAGCAGCAACGCGAATAGGCAACTAGAACATGTTTTGAGTGACCCCCCGTGCGTGAGGTCATCTGTCATTAAAGACCTACCGTGAGGTGGCTGCAGCCACCGAAGTGATGGTCCTTAACCCCTTCCCTGCCACTGTACGTCTGTAACCCTTTCCCTGCTGTGCGTACAGTTTTGTTTCTCAAATCGTGTTTCATTCAACGACCAGAAGCCAACACCGGCCAAGCAACATGGATTTTAAATTTTAAAAAATTGGCCTCAGCAAGAGGCATAGATCCTCATGATCCCCCGCTGTCGCGGAGGCTCGTGAGGATCTATGTCTCTTGCAGTTGGATGGCGTTTACTTTTTTTCTCGGCAGTGCGTTTTTATTAATGACAGGAGACACTTCGTTTTGCCATTCGACTCGAGGCTTCTCTCGCTTGAGAGCACCTTTTTCTGAACAGGCGGTCGATCATAACAGGTTCTGCTGTATGGAAGATGAGGATTGTCTTTTGGGTTGATTTTTTTTTTTTTTTTGTAGGCCACCGTAGGAATAACGGGATACTCAGCATTTCATTTTTAAAAAAAAAAAAAAAAAAAAAAAAAAAGAAATCCCCTTTGTCTGTAAACATTTAGGTCATGTATTCCTTTTGCAAGCATTCCGTTGTACTATTAACGAATGCTCCGCATTTTGTATTGTGTGTGAACTATCTTATTGGTCATTGCCAGTCAATTCACAGGCTGTTTTGGTTAATCGTTCGAGAGAGCTCCTGCCTCGCGCCTTCAAAACACCACTGTCATTCCTGCCGGAATGACAGTGGTGTTTTGAAGGCGCGAGGTGTGAGCTCTCTCAAATCATAAACCGTCGAGTGCTTGGGAATTGGTGTTTGTTTGATTGTACATGATGTAACACGCGCATAATACAAAAGGTATTCATGTTTTTTTGCATACCACTGTAAAGCACATTTGTATCTGTACATTTTATACTGCTTACAAACAATGATTCAGTTTTTAAGATGCGATTTTGAAATATAACCGTTGACATTGGTAACAGTGATGAAATTTCAAAATCAAACACACGACTGTATTTTATGCGCAGAATGCTGTACCCTATGATATTAATTTTGTTGGGTAGTTTGAGTCCACTTAGTTTAAGTTTTTGCATTTAGTTGTGTAGCTATTTATTGGTTATGTTTTGTAACTTGGTCAGAGACTGTGTGGTTCGTTTTTAGATGTATGCTTAACTTCGGTTAGTGTGTATTGTGTAGCGAAGAGAAGTCTATTGACTGGACTAGTGCATTATTTGATTTTCATCACGTTTACATTACAGTTTGGTACACAAATACGTATAATACAAACGCACATACAAGCTCGCTCGCTCTCTCTCTCTCTCTCTCGCTCGCTCTCTCTCTCTCCTCTTCTTGCGTTCTCGAACACACACACACACACACACACACACACACACACACACACACACACACACACACACACACACACACACACACACACACACACACACACACACACACCATGACACGTAATCTCAGTCCCTCCATCTCCGTCTCTGCATCTCCGTCTTTTTGCCTTTTTTTTTTTCTCTCTCTCTCTCTCTCTCTCTCTCTCTCTCTCAAACCAACATGAGAGTCCTGCAAAAGAATCATCAGAAAAGAACCCAACGACGAAAGAAACGCGCTTAGAAAAGACAGTTACAACACAGTTGTGTTGCAACTGTCTTTTGTAAGCGTGTTTTTTTTTTTTTTTTTCCTTCGTTGGGTTGTCCTCTGCGGCATTTTACAACGCTTGTCAGTCGCCTTTTGGGTCTGGAATTTTTTTAAGAATCGTCGCGATAAATGATTTGTTTGAACCATCCTGATCCATCCCATGTATGTTTCCTTGTCAGAAATAATTGCGTTGGTCTATGATTTTGGATCTTACGGCTCCGACAGGAGCCGTAAGATCCAAAATCATAGATCAGCAGACATCGGGTCTAACTTTTTTTTTTTTTTTTTTTTTTTTTTTTTTCACCCCACCCGGGTCTGCCCTGGGGGACTTGGGTGGGGTTAGGTATTTTGTCACCCTGGTCAGCCCCACAGGGTGGGTTTTTCTCTCTATTCTGGGGCATGTGTTTCTGTCTACCCTTGGTCCATTCACCTGTATTTGCCTTTTTAAAACTCTCCCTACTGTCTGCACTGCCTGTAGCTCTTGATATTGGATGTGTGTTGCTAAATGGTCTCAGCTTTATTTAGGCCCCATGTGTTAGGTTTATTTAATGTATTTGACCGGCTGGCGACATACATTCAATGTTCTGTTTATTTCTTTTTTTTCACAAGCAGTGCAGGCACGTCCTGAGAAAGCCTTGTTGCTGTCGGGACGTTAAGCAATGTACAATCAATCAATCTAACTTTTTTTCTATTGGAGTTAAGCATTATGTCAACAGCAAGATGTTTTTCAGAGGCATTTTTTTCTTTATTGCCCACGATGTTAGGTGCATTTGTCACGGATCCGATGGATGACGAAGAAAAGGATTAGACACAACCCGGCAGCAAAGAAACAAGCTTTGAAATGACAAGCACATTTCAGTTTACTTATGAAGTGCTCGTCTTCTTAAAGCGGTTGTTTTTTGGGGGTTTTGGTCATCATATACATGCCAGGCAGTGACTTTATTCTGAATGTGTTCATGATTGTAGCCTAACAGTTATGTTCGAGCGCTCTTAGAAACAGTATTGCTAGAGCAAACGCGTTTATCAAGCTGTTTTGTTTTGTTACATTATCACCATACACGTATGACTTTCCTTTCCAGCGGTACAGACCTGAAGGTTTCTACATTGTGTACATCTTTTGGCGACAAATGCGCCTAAACAGGTTATGTGGGTGGTGACCTAATTTTGGTACATCACCGTTGACGTACATTGTATCGGTATGATACCTTAATGATACTGTTGATAACTTTAACATTTGTCATACAACAATAAAAAATTATAACAGTGTGTGTGTGCTGTTGTGTTGTTAATGTGTGTGTGTGTGGGTGCGAGTGTGCAATGCTGTTGTCTTATGTTGTGAGTGCGAGTGTGAATGTGAGTGAAGTTTAACGCCGAGCAGGCAACTAAAGCCATCTGACGGCGGGAAGGGTAAAAGTCTGGTCAGCCAGACTGAGAGAAAGGCCTTAAAACATGATGTAAATACAGTTTAAAAGTATTCTTGGCTAAAAGTTACACAGGTTAACCGTACATGTCTATAGACTGGAAGTTCATAAGAACAGTCAGATTTATATAGACTACAGAGACTTACATTTTGTAAAAAAAAATTGGCTTCCTTTAGAAAGCCCCCTACTCAATTTATCAATGATTTGCCTCTACATATTACTTGCCAAGATGTACAATGCGACCTTTTTGCTGACGACACCTCAGTTTATACTACTACAGTACTAGTAAAATTATACAGGTAATTTCCGACAACCTACAACAAAGTCTTCATGAAGTATCAGCTTGGTGTATAAACAATTCTATGGTTGTTCATCCAGCCAAAACGAAATCGATCGTAGTCGCCACGCGCCAAAAACAGCAGATCACCACGCCTCAATTACTTAACCTTTCACTTAAAGGTAGTCAGGTAGAACAGGTAAATGAACATCGAGTACTGGGGATTACAATCGACAGTCAGCTAAAACGGCAAGCTCATACAGACGCCTTATGCAAAATAGTAGCCAAAAATCTCTTTATGTTATCAAAACTGAAATATTATACTGATTCAGATACCCGTAAACTATTTTATAACGCTCACATACGTTCTTATATCGATTACGCGTCAACGGTATGGGATGGATGTAGTGAGGTCCATTTAAAGAGACTCAATTCCCTACACAGACGAGCGGCCAAAATAATCTGCCCTGATCAGTCCACACCTAAGCACTGAAGAAAAGCTCTCAAAAAAAAGGTCTCCTGCCTCTTCAAGGTCATTTCAAATATAACAAAGCAATCTTTATGTTCAAAGTGTGGAAACGCAAAACACCTGAGTACATCTCCACTTTGTTCCGTAAGTCTGAGTCCAAGCTTGGAAACATCAGAAAGCTTTTCATAGTCCCAAAACCAAGGATCGATCTATATAAAACTAGCTTATCCTTCTCAGGGGCACTTATCTGGAATGCTCTTCCCGACCATGAAAAATCCACCTCCTCGCTAGCCTGTTTTAAAAAGGGTCTCTGCAAATATTTTGTGGATCATTCGTAGGGATGCCTTAACCACTTGTATTATATGTCTCTTTTTATGCTGGGTCCAATTTATTCCCAATTAAGCCTGTTATCCTTTTCATTTATCATTTGGACTACTTGGTCTATGTGTGAAGGGGGTCGGGTGGAGTGGGGGGTGTGTGTGTCTGTGAGTCTATGTGTATGTCTGTCTATGTGAACAGTGTTGTCAATTGTTTGCAAGTATTATGTTTACTTATATGTATGTATATTTGTAGTTAGTCTTGTAGTTGTTAGCAACGGCAGGTTTGTAAAATGGCTGTGTCGATGACGATGTCAATGCCTAAACCGTTGTAAAATAAAGTTTCATTGATTCAAGCTGAAGATTATGTCTGGGGGAATGTCCCGAAACAAAACCTTCAAAGAGTCTGCTGTATAGTGTTTCCGCCTTATATCAATTAGGTCAGCATATGGTGTCAAGAAGTGCTTCCCCGTGTGTGTGTGTGTGTGTGTGTGTGTGTGTGTGTGTGTGTGTGTGTGTGTGTGTGTGTGTGTGTGTGTGTGTGTGCAGAAATAAAGAGGGGGAAAAAAAAAGAAAATGAAAGAGAGAAACCGTAACGCTTGGCTTTACTTTCTCTTCATTCTCCGACTTCATAACGTTTCTACACTGCGGTACAGAACGACAAACGCAAAATCACTTAAAACTAATACAAGTGTACCTGCCTTCCACCCTTGTAGGAGGCCGAGCACTCAATCATACGCAGGTTTGTAAAAAAACAAAAAAATTACACGTACATATAAGCAAATAAATGTCAGCAGATGCTCTGGCAGAAACGAAATGCATTCCAGGAACTTGGCCAAAGCATGAGTGATCTTTTGAACACACAATATGTCAATATCAAAAGATTTGGTAAACACAATTCAGCAAACAATGAAGACTATCTGCAAAGGCAGAGATCCTCATCAGCTTCAACAGTTTAAACTATTTTTGCCAGTACTATAGTAGGAGATGGATTGACCGTGATAATTCAAGGATAGTGCCAGATTAGCTTGGCGCCTGATGGCGCCAAGCTAATCCGGCACTATCCTTGAATTATCACGCTCGATCCATCTCCTGCAACTGGTACATAGCCTTATGGGGACACCTCCAAAATGTGGCCTTGGGGTTAAATGGCTTACAACAAACAAAATCAATTATAATTTAACCCGTTCAGATCTGACACTACAACCGCATACACATCAACCATGAAAGTTCAAGGGTGATGCCAGGATAGCTTGGCGCCTCTAGGCGCCAAGCTATCCTGGCATCACCTTTGAACTACCATGGTCGATGCGCCTCCTGAGCTAGCGAGCAGTCTTCAGAGGATAGGTTTTGATTTTCAACTTGCGTTGCAGAAAGTGTTTTAGTAAGATGTAGAATAACGTCCGCCAAAATGTTGCACATTACACCCCCCCCCCCCCTGCCCCCCCCCCCCTCCCCGCTGACCACACTCCCCCTCTTATTAACAGTGAACACTGGTTTCCTCTGTATGGAGCACCTGTACTCATGGGATATCAAGGGAACCTGATGATTACAAACATTTTCAACATGAAGGATAACAGAGTCATACCTTAATATGAAGCAATGGGATTTTTAAAATATACAAATAGCTATTAAAGCGGCAGTGAGCACAGCACCATATCAAGTAGTAAAATGTACTCCACATCAGGGGTAAAAATACACAACAAAGTTCTTCAGATCTTGTTCTTCTATGTATAAAACTCGCATGCACAGTTGATGAACAGTCAAACACATGAACAACACACACAATTGCGTGCACATGCAAACACACACACACACACACATAATACACACACGCACACACACAATCTGCAAACTGTGAACGGTCATGCTGAAAAGCAGAACTGCTTTTTAAATGTACATGTACAATGTACAACATTAACCCGATTTACCACACAGTCCGACTTGCCAAATTTCGTAAGTGTTACTTAATGACTGTGTATCACTATGTATTGCAGGTGATGGATTGAGCATGATAATTCAAGGGTGGTGCCAGGATTACCTTGGCGCCTGAAGGCGCCAAGGTAATCTGGCACTACCCTTGAATTATCATGCTCAATCCATCACCGGGTGTTGGAGCTAAATGGGTTAACAGCAACAAAGACTATTTCAGCTTACAATACTGCAAAAGGTCAAGGGAAATAAGCCAAGGGAAACACATGTCAGCAAATGAACATGAAATACATCAGCAGCAAACATTTCTGTTCTAATCCCTTTGGGCGTGCAGCCTCCGCTGCTCACATTTACAGTTCTGTTGGCTTTGTGCACCAGGGTGTTAAATGACTAACCCTGGCTTACCCCACACATGCAGTCAGTCAAATACCAAACTGCAACAACTTCTCCATTTGTTCTGGTCGGTTCTTTCAGGGTTTAATGTCCACGGCAATCAAGTGATAATGGACGTGACAACGGCCCTTCGTGGGTTCGGGGCAACTACTGCAAATGGAGTATGACCTGAACACTGATGAACTGCACTGCAACTGTGCCATATTGATTTACCAGGACCTTTCAATGGACATGCTACGTAGTTAGAGGAAGCCAGTCTCTTTGCCTGGGTGTTCCCCATCTATGGAACAAAGACTAATACATACACCTTCAACCCATAAAACCCTGACAAGAGGATGTGGATCAACCATGATAGTTCAAGGGTGGTGCCAGAATAGCTTGGCGCCTGTAGGCGCCAAGCTATTTTGACACCACCCTTAAACTAACATGATCAATCTGTCTTCAGAAGTGTGATGTAGACCTCAAAGGGTTAAAAAAAAAAATGATACATTCAGCCTTAGGTTGTATCGAGTTAATACATGAAGACCTCAAGTCAAAATTCTCAATCTGGGAGATGTCTCCCACAGAGCGCATACGTGTTCTGGGTCTGAATACAGGAGCAGGTACTAAGCTGGCTATTCCATAAATATCTTCTATCCTCCGGAATAGTCAGAAAACTGTGTATGCAGGGGAGCAGAATAGAGCTATTCCCTGGTCCTGTTACGGACTAAAGTTATACTCAGCTTTCAGCTGGGAATAGTGGCCTGTTCCAAGGTTAACTCATCTGTGGCCAGCCACATCCGGATGCGGCTGGCCGCGAATGAGTTAGGCACGAAAGCAAGATGGCGGAAATCATGGCAATCCGGTAACAAAGAAGATGTCAACTTTCTAGAAATAGGATTTTCCGGGACCGAAGGAACCCGTTAGACATGTTTGATGACATTCGCCTTTACAAAAAGTTTAGATTTAGGCGTTGCCACATCATCGAGATCACAGACGAGACCATTGAACAATCGAACAGGAATGCTCAATGGACACTTTGTTCAACAAAACCATGGTCTCCGACTGTGGAATTTGGCTTTCTTGCTTGCTTCTCCATCTACACTCTCCATCTACACGTGCGATCGGCGGAAGTGCAATGCATGGAAGTTGAGCATGCGCAGTGAGCGCAAATTCTGGGGGGAAGCCCTATTTAAAAATAGCCCGAGGGAATCACCGGCGGATAGATATTCCGGACTAATCCTCGATCCCTGCATACCGATGGCAAGTCGCAATAAGTGGAGAATAGCTATTCTGTGAGTAGGGGTTATTCCGGATTAAACTTAATACCTGCTCCTGCATTCAGGATGAGGTAGGTCAAGCAAGATAGTTCCATGGGTGGTGCCAGAACAGCTTGGAGCCTCCAGGCGTTAAGCTATTCTGGCACCACCTTTGAACTATCTTGGTCGATCAGTCTCTTGTTGTAGCATCCCAGTAAACAAAGACGTTTTGCTACTGGGGACGTAAGGGCTTTATGGGTCAACTTAACCCATTCAGCCCTGACGCACTACAGCAGATGGGTCGACCATGATAACTCAAGGTAGTGCTAGAATAGCTTGGCGCCTGTCGGCGCCAAGCTAATCTGGCACTACCCTTGAATTATCATGGTCGATCCCTCTCCTGCAACAGGTGCATAGTCGTTAGATGACGCCTCCAAAATTTGGGAAATATGTGCGTCAGGCTGAATGAGTTAGAGAAACCACAACAGGATCAGCCATGTGATAGTTTGCAGGTTGTGCCAGATTAGCTTAGCGTTTGGGAAGGCACCCAGCTAATCTTGTACAACCATTGAGCTATCAGTTCTGTTTTACAATTCAGTTCAGTTGCAAACAATGGGATATGTGCACTAGGAAACGCCCCAGTGTGCTCTACTCCATAGCCTCACAAGTCTTTCTAATGGTTTTACAGGGTTACAAAATGAACAAATTAACAAGAAAAGCAAAGCCATTATGGCTCACGTGTATGACCTATTTACACATGTGTGACCTTTGTAACAATAAGTAAAGGGCTGCCTTTTGCACCAGCAAAATCCATGTTTTCTGAAAATTTAAGCATTTTACACTTATCTGTCAACACCCCCCCCCCCCCCACCCCCCCCCCCCCCCCCCCCCCCGTGACCCTTGACCGTTGCGATGAGTCGACTAAATTAGTATGCATAGGAAGGTCTTATCATCAGCTACCTTTGTGCCAAATTTGATTGAAAAATTTGCAAAAATGGTGATAATACCTACAATTTTATCAAAAATTTGCATTTTACACATTGTGACCCTTGACTTTTCCGAGGGGTCATCCAAATTAGTATGCATAGATAGGTCTTACCATCAGGTATCTCTGTACCAAATTTGGGTTTGAAGTTGTTAATAATATTTCCAAATTAGTATGCACAGAAAGGTCTTCCCATCAGGTATCTCTGTAGCAAAGTTTGGGTTTTAAGTTGTGAATAGTATATGAGAAAAAAAAAAAAATCTTTTGTCAAAATATGGCTATTTTGGACCTATTTCCTGAGCTCTTGTGACCTTTGACCTTTCCGAGGGGTCATCCAAATTATTATGCATAGCTAGGTCTTATCATCAAGTATCTCTGTACCAAATTTGGGTTTGAAGTTGTGAATAGTATTTGAGAAAAAACATCTTTTGTCAAAATATGGCTATTATGGACCTATTTCCTGAGCTCTTGTGACCCTTGACCTTTCCGAGGGATCAACCAAATTAGTATGCATAGAAAGGTCTTATCATCACGTATCTTTGTACCAAGTTTGGGTTTGAAGTTGTGAATAGTATTTGAGAAAAAATAAATTATGTCAAAATATAGCTATTTTTGGCCTATTTCCTCATCCCCTGTGACCTTGACCTTTAGGAGAGGTCACTGAAATTGGTATGTTTAGAAAGGTCTTGCCACAAAGTATCCTTGGGCCAAATTTGAAAACTGTGGCTTGAACAGTCTCAGAGAAAATGTTAACGTTAAAGTTTACCACGGACGACACCAGATGGACGCCGGACAGATGACCACTGGCCCAGAACATAGACTCACTTTTGCTTCACATGTGAGCCAAAAATAATAATAATAATAATAATAATAATAATAATAATAATAATAAAGGCATCAGAACAATTAAAAAATCTGAGAATGACTGTCACAGCCTTGACTTAAATAAAACAACAAAATGTTGGCACCATTATGTTTATAAGCCTAAGAAATAATCAGTAAACCTGGTTGGCTAGTTCGAGGTTTAACGTCCGCAGCACCGGAGTGATAATGGACGGCCCTAAAGGGCTGGTAAACATGGCGTTTTGAAGATTCAATTTAAAAGTTAACACTTTGCATGTCATTCCACTAAAGGAATCATCATGACAAAAACTGCTACAAACATGCAAAGGGTTAAAAAAATGTTTGTTTTATACTCGTTCAGTCTCATTGAAAGGGTTGTGTCTTCTCTCCGGCCCAGTTAACACATCAGGTGCGGCGGAGCCGTCTCTACTCTCCTGCAAGGTGCTGTAAGCCACTGAAAACTCTCCTCTCTCCCCCCTCCCCCCAATGCCCCTGCAACCCCCGCAGAAAATGATCCTCCTCCAGAGAGAGGACAGAGCCTGGCGGAGGTCAGGAAGCAGAAACCACGAGGCAGGCAGCAGAGCGGCACGCAGGAGGTAAAGCCGGTGAAGAGTGACAGCCATCACGATGACCTCTTCCGGCTTCATGCCCGCGTAAAACCACCAGCCGATCATCAGCGGCAAGGCGCAGATCAGTGTCACCATCAAAGGGACGATCATGTGAAAAGGGTGTTCCAGATATGACTGTCCACCATCTGAATTTGGGGCTTCCAACATTCCCAGGCCATTTTCTGACAGAATGACGGACGCTGCCCGCGCTTCACCATCAGCCGCTAAAGAGTCTGATGCCGAAACATGTTCAACACCTGCCATTCTGCCAGCCCTGAGCTCTGAAACCCGCATGCCCCTTCTATCAGACAAACGTCCATCTTGGTGTTCAGTAGCATCCGAAGTAACTCTGGCACTGAGAGCAGGATCGTTAACTGCCGGGAACATCACGTGAGTAGCGTCCGCATCATAGTTAATGACGTCACCACCAACGGAAGATGAAGCATCAGTTCTGCGTCCAACTGCCCCTCCAAGACCACGACTACTGCTTGTTGTGAAGGCTGCACTGTCATTACCCATTCCTCCGTTTTCCGCATACACAGCATTGCTCTCCACAAGGGACTCTGTCTGGTGGGGCCTGAAATGATATAAAAATAATGATTCAAGTAAGCATTACACCCTGAGGATGAAATAATCAATATTTATTTTAGATATCTTTTGAGGTCTATGTCACAGTTCTAAAGACAGATCGACCATGATAGTTAAAGGATGGTGTCAGAATAGATTCCTCGCGCTGGGACCATATGGCGTTGAGGCTCGTCCCTTGGGTGGTGGATAGGGGGTCCCTCGTGAGAGGGGTGCACCGAATGAAATAAGGTGCCGTGAACCAACATGGCCTAAGGGAAGAAGACCCCGACAGAAAACCCCTGGTCCTCCTAGTAAGGGGGTTGGGCGTGGGGGTAGCTTCCCCACCCTGCAAATAAAGAAATAGCTACAAAAACGCCGACGAATAGACAAACAGCAATTCCTTTCCTGAAGGAGGAAGGTTCTTCTACCAGAAGATTTATGACGTCATGTGGTGAAAGCCGGAAGTCTTCAGAAGCCACAGGACCGAGCCGCCTCTCTCTATCCAGGGACACAATCATGGGCACATGGAATGTCAAGACCATGTACCAGAGCGGGAAGTCCGCAAAGATAGCAGCGGAAATGCAAAAGTACAACCTTTCCCTGCTAGGTATCAGTGAAGCCAGATAGATGCAGTCTGCCAGAAAAGGCTGTTAACTCATTCTACCCAAACACCGAAATCCTTAAATGTTGCCGTTGTCCTCTGAAGACTGCATTGCAGTGCATGACACAGCTCGACCATGATAGTTCAAGGGTGATGCCAGAATAGCTTGGCGCCCGTAGGCGCCAAGCTATTCTGGCATCACCCTTGAACTCTCATGGTTGATCCTTATCTTGCTGTGGTGCGTCTGGGGTAGAATGAGTTAAGTGGGGAGATTATTCTGTGTATTCAGGTCATGAAGAGGAGAATGCCCCCCCATACAGAAGGTGTAGCATTCATGCTGTCACCAGTGGCACAGAGAGCGCTGATGGGCTGGGAACCTCTTGGGCCAAGAATTATCACAGCAGCCTTTAGAACCAGGAAAAAGATCAAGCTGAACGTCATCCAGTGTTATGCGCCCACTAATGACAGTGACGAGGAAGAGAAACAAGAGTTCTACGACCGACTCCAGAGTGCTGTGGACAAATGTGCGGAGCGAGACATCACCATCATCATGGGCGATTTTAATGCCAAAATAGGGGAGGACAACACCGGATACGAAGAGGTGATGGGGAGACAGGGACTAGGGCAGATGATTGAGAACGGGGAGAGGTTCATAGACTTTTGTGCTCTAAAGAGACTTGTCATTGGAGTCAGCATCTTCCCACACAGAAGAATACACAAAGCAACATGGGTCTCACCTGACCATACTACAGAGAACCAAATAGACCATATCTGCATTAGCAAGAAGAAGATGGGGATGGATCGGTCACAGTCTGAGAAAGCCAGCTTCCAGTATCACTAGGCAGGCATTGTCATGGAACCCCCAAGGAAAGAGGAAAAGAGGTAGGCCGAGAAACTCCTGGCGTCGAGACCTCCAAGCAGACATCAAGAGACTGGGAACCACCTGGAGTAGAATCGAAGGAGAAGCACAGGACAGGAGTTGCTGGAGGTCTCTCGTCGACGCCTATACCCGGGTAGGGGTGACAGGCATAAGTAAGTAAGTAAGCATTAGCAAGAAATTTAGAAGATCCCTTCAAGATGTTCGAGTAAGGAGGGGAGCAGATGTCGCCTCAGACCATCATCTGCTTATCTCGAGTAAGGAGGGGAGCAGATGTCGCCTAAGACCATCATCTGCTTATCTTAAGAATAAAGCTCAAGTTAAAGAAAAGCAGTACAGGGACAACAAGAAGACAGCGCTACAATGTAGGCCTCCTGAGAGAGACTGGAGTGAGAGAAGAGTTCAAACTGGTGCTGTCCAACCGGTTTCAAGCGCTACAGGAGCTAGTAAATGAAGAGGAGGCGGTCACCACAGAGCAGCAGTGGAAGGCAGTTAGAGAGGCACTGAACTCAACCTGTAAAGACACTGTGGGTTTCAAGAAACACCATCACAAGGACTGGCTGTCGGCACAGACCTTGAAGAAGATAGAAGGGAGGAAGCAGAAGCAAGCAGTTGTTAACAACAGTCGAACGCGAGCAGCCAAAGCAAGGGCACATGAGGAATACTCGGAAGCCAACCGCGAGGTGAAGAGGAGTATCAGGGCAGACAAGAGGGCCTACACAGACGGCCTAGCAGCAGAGGCAGAAAAGGCAGCAGGCAGCGGCAACATGAAACAGCTCTACGACATTACCAGAAGATTGTCTGGCAAGTATAGCCATACAGAAAGACCAGTAAAAGACAAAGAAGGCAAGCCTATTGCAGACAGAGCAGACCAACTTGACAGATGGGCCGAGTATTTTGATGAGTTACTGAACAGACCCACCTCACCCGACCCCCCAGACATCCAGCCAGCAGAGACTGACCTACCCATCAGCTGTGAGAGACCCAGCCGGGAAGAGATCAGAAGGGCAGTGGCATTTTGGAAGAACGGCAAAGCAGCAGGGCCAGATGGCATTCCAGCGGAGGCTCTGAAAGCAGACCTAGAAACAACAGTAGAGATGCTGTACCCACTGTTTGGAAAGATCTGGGAAGAGGAGGTGATGCCGGCTGACTGGAAGGAGGGGTGCCTAATCAAGCTTCCCAAGAAAGGCGACCTCAGCAAGTGTTCAAATTACAGAGGAATCACCTTGCTGTCAGTACCAGGAAAGGTCTTCAACAGGATCATCCTGGAGAGAATGAAGAGCTCCGTCGACCCCCAGCTGAGAGACCAGCAAGCAGGATTCAGGAAAAACCGATCATGTACAGACCAGATTGCCACTCTCCGCATCATAGTGGAGCAGTCTCTGGAGTGGAGCGCCCCATATACGTCAACTTTGTGGATTACGAGAAAGCATTTGACAGCGTGGACCGAGAGACTTTGTGGAAACTCCTACGACACTACGGTGTACCCACAAACTCGTCTGCCTGATCAAGAGCAGCTACGATGGCATGACATGTCGCGTGATCCATGAAGGGAGCTCCAGGTCAGAACCGGTGTCAGGCAGGGGTGTTTGCTGTCTCCGTTCCTCTTCCTACTGGCCATAGACTGGGTCATGAAGAGGACCACAGAGGAGAGAAAAAGCGGAATACAGTGGACCCTGGGGACACAGCTTGACGACCTCGATTTTGCAGACTTGGCTTTACTGTCCCACACTCATCAACAAATGCAGGACAAGACCACGAGGTTTGCTGACATCTTGTCCCAAGTGGGCCTCACCATCCACAAACAGAAAACAAAGACAATGAGGCTGAACGCAACCAGAGAAGAACCAGTCTTGCTTGCTGGCACCCCGTTGGAGGAGGTGGAGTCCTTCACCTATCTCGGGAGCATCATCGACAAAAAAGGTGGCACTGATGCAGATGTCAGATCACGAATCGGTAAAGCCAGAGCAGCCTTTCTCCAGCTGAAAAAAGTGTGGAGTTCCAGAGAGCTGTCACAACACACCAAAGTCCGGATTTTCAACTCAAACGTAAAAGCAGTTGTCCTATATGGAGCAGAGACTTGGAGGTTGACAAAAACCACAGTCAACAGAGTACAGATCTTCATAAACAGTTGCCTTAGAAGAATCTTGAAAATACACTGGCCAGAGAAGATCAGCAACGTCAGACTCTGGGAGAGAACAGAGCAGATAACAGCAGAGAATGAAATTGGACGAAGAAGATGGGGATGGATTGGTCACAGTCTGAGAAAGCCAGTTTCCAGTATCACTAAGCAGGCATTGTCATGGAACCCGCAGGGAAAGAGGAAAAGAGGCAAACCGAGAAACACCTGGCGTCGAGACCTCCAAGCAGACATCAAGAGACTGGGAACCACCTGGAGTAAAATCGAAGGAGAAGCACAGGACAGGAGTCATTGGAGGTCTCTCGTCGACGGCCTATACCCTGGAAGGGGTGACAGGCGTAAGTAAGTAAGTCAGAATAGATTAGCACCTGCAGGCGCCAAGCTATTCTGTCACCACGCTTGAACTATCATGGTCGATCCATATCCTGTTGTAGCCTGTCAGGGCTTTATGGGTGAAATGAAAAAGGAACATGTGACGTCAGATGACTGCTAGTGCTTTGATCTTTGCAAGGCTGCTAATTAGAAGGAACTAACAAGATGGGATTAACCATGCCCAAGGAGTTCCTTCTATTTCAGCTTACATGCATTTTCATACATTTAGCACAATACACTTACATACTGTCCTCGCTGTCATGACCTGCTGTCTTTGGACCGGATTCTGATGCAGAAATAACTATTACTGAAAAAGCCTTGTTGATCTGCCTATATCCAAAATTTCAAATGAATACAAGAAAAATTATGGATTCAAACGTGACTCTGCAAACTTTCTACAAAAGTCTATTGGTGCATAGTCATTAGATGACGCCTCCAAAATTTGGGAAATACAACCGTCGGGCTGAATGAGTTAATGAACCATCCAGTTTTACATGCTCAGAGGCTCTTGTAATTGTATGTTAAAAGAAGCAATTCCTCAAATTTCAAGCTTGTATACACAAGCTTGTATACACCTATACACCCCAAACACACACCCATACAACCCCCCCCCCACCCCACCCCACCCCACCCCACCCCCCTCCACCCCCAACATACACACACACACACACCTTACCTCACTGCACCAGAACAAGAAGCCAGCCCAATTCCAACCACCAGCATTAGCAAAGCTGCCATGGGCAGATAGAAAACCAGGACCAGCACAGCGATGCGTGCGGGAAAGGTGATATGGAGTGGGCAGAACGTCTCGTCCCAAAACACTTCACGAGCCCTCGGGTCTACAGACACCAGCAGGATAGGGATGGGGATGAGGAGGACTGCAATCCATGGCCACGCCACCAGCAAGATCTGAAAACAAAATTGATTATGCCAGTGAGCTGAAGACCCTCAGACTGAACATATTGTAGTTAGCTTGCACTCAGCCATCCTGTACCGTTTGTGGGTGTACCCCCAAGATAGACGCATTCAGGGTGTATGATACAGGTACACTTCTATGCAAATGAGATGCTTAACCCATTCAGCCCTGACACATTAAAGCAAGACTAGGATTGACCATGATAATTCAAGATTAGCTTGGCACCATCAGGCTGTTGTGGGTTAGAGAACACACACCCTTTTGACACTGTGACAGAATCGCAGACATGGTGGAAGGCGTGATGAGGATAGGCGGCCATACTGTCCTGGAAGTGACATCCTCCATCCCCACCTCTGGCCGACCAATTGGTACACGTACAATCCGCCAACAGTCACAAGCGTCCAGAAGCACACGAAGTCCTGCACACACAGTGACGGCAACTCTTTCAACAGTGATGATCGATAACCAATAAATCAACCGATCTTTATTTCACAATGTCAGTGCAGCGTCAGCACAGACATCGGCAATTCTCACCCCTGCCACTGCTACATCTACAAGCAAAACAAAAAGGACCCGTTTTGAGCGAACACCCTTACGAGATATCACGCTTTCATTACAGACTATCATTTAGGTGGCTACAGATGTAGGGGCTCATGAGGATCTATACCTTGTGCTAGTCTCACTAGTATCTGCCTACCAAATGGCTTTCAAGTCCGTGATAGTTTTGTGGATACAAAATTCACCATTTGCGTGTCAGCAGCGCTTTTTGTCGCGACGATTCCTATAGGAATCATCGTGACAAAATCCACTACTGACATGCAAACAGTCAATGATCACCAACAATAAAATAAAAACCTGTCTAAGGAGACAAACCATGGTCTTGTTACTGCTATTTACATGATCCTGTATATAACCCGGCCACCTGTCTAAGGTGACCACTTTTTCATACCGTCCCTTTGGTGGTCACCTACATGCCTTTAACCCATGTTTAACCCAGGCTGATTTTGTTCAGATAAGTGAGTTGTCCTATGAAGGCTTGGTTTCAGTTTCTTCGATTGACTGACAATGATAGTTAAAGGGTGGTGCCAGGACAGCTTGGCGCCCTTGGGCGCCAAGCTGTTCCGGCACCGCCCTTCAACTATCATGGTCAAATTTATCTCACAATTTATGAGAGTGTGTCAGGACATAAAGGGTTAACTGTATGCCTTTCCTAAGGAAGCAGCCAAAATTTCCCACACAACAAAGACGATACGTCTAACCCGCATTGTGCATTCATCCACTAGTACTGAAAACAGTACCAGTGGCCTGCATGCACAATGGTGTTAAAAGAAAGGGATTAAAGTGAAAAAAAACTCACCTGCGAATAATCTCCAATAAGCTGTAACAGCAAGTGCAGCTCACATGATTTCAGAAATGTCCCCGTCCTGTATGAGTGGATGTACACAGGGTGAGTGAACGCGCCCACCAACAGATCAGCCATGCACATGCTCACGAGGAGGGCATTACGCGTGCGTGCACGTGCAGCTTTGGAACACACGATGACCAGGAGCAGGGTAACGTTGAAGAAAATGATTGCGGCACACAGCAACACATCCACGGCTGACACAAAGTGGAACAGCGCCGTATTGCTCCCCATGGTTGAATGGTTAAATAGCGATGGTTACAGCCGCATGGGCTCTTCGAATGAGTATGCGCTATAATGGGTTCATGTGTTCTTTCTCATCAGTTCATGTGTTCTTTGTCATCAGTTCATGTGGTCCTTTTGAGGTTAAACCTGCACACAACACAAGTATGATGCACATAGTGCATTCTGACTAAACTATTGTAATTAATAACTTTTTCTTATATTGCATCAGACAAAGGTTATCACAACCATTCAAATGGTTGTTTGAATGGTTGTGATATCTTTGTCCGATGCACCCTGCTCCTGATCCACTGAGAAATGAGATAATGAAAGACAAAGATGTGTTGTACATTATATATTCTTCGGGATAATAATAGACATACAAAAATGCCTGCCCAAAACTCTCTCTCTCTCTCTCTCTCTTGCGTAAAATCAATGGTTTTAGAAGCAAAAAAATCTCTCGTCAGTACGGTAGTTAAGCAAAGTAAAGACTCCTCCACTGTATGGCGTGCCATCAATTTAGTAACCAAAGGTACAAATAAAAGTAGTGCGTCTTTACCACCCCACCTCACTGCAAACAGTTTTAACAACCATTTTGTCTCTGTGGCGGAATCACTAATGCCACTGGAAAATAACTCACATGCGTATATTTGTCCAGACAAATACTAGACTACTGTAACCAGAAAAATAAAAACAACGAATCTTTCATCATACTACCTATAGCGGTTCATGAAGTGGGCAGATTAACTACCTCGATGGAAAATAAAAAGTCATCCGGGCCTGATGAGATCAACTCAAAAATACTCAAGACATCTCTTCCATATATTGTTGAGAGTCTCACATACATCTACAATCTCTGTCTAAAACAAAACTGTTTTCTGGATGCATTTAAAGATGCAAAAGTAATCCCACTACCAAAATCAAAAGATCTCAGTGAAATTAATAATTTTTGTCCCATTTCATTACTGCCAGTTTTGTCAAAGCCTTTAGAGAGGCATATTCATAAACATTTATCTAAATATTTAGAAAACCGAAATCTTATCCATTCTTTGCAGTCAGGTTTCAGACCAAACCATTCCTGCCATACTGCGCTGATTAGGATGACAGACACCTGGTTAGCATTTATCAATGAATCCAAACTAACAGGTGTAGTCTTTTTAGACTTCCGTAAAGCTTTTGATTTAGTAAACTATGATATACTGATAAAGAAAATCTCATTATACACCAACAGCGCTGCCACATTCTTCAAATCCCACTTGGATGACAGAAGACAAAAAGTCCTTCTTAATGGTACATATTCTAATCACCGCTTAGTCAAGCATGGCGTGCCCCAGGGCTCTATTTTAGGCCCTCTTCTATTTTGTTTGTTCATTAATGACCTTCTGCTCACAATTAGCGATCATAATGTTTCATGCGATATGTTCGCGGATGATGCTGCAATACACACGCCCGACGAGGATTATCTATTATTGATACACGCCTACAAAACGCACTACAAGACATTGACAACTGGTGTAGTAACAATTCCATGATCCTAAACCCAGCGAAGACTGAATGTATGGTATTAAGTACCCGTCAAAAGCACCAGCTCGGCTCTCTCTCACTCAGCTTGTCTCTTCAAGGAAAACCCATCAGTCAAGTAACAGAACATCGTCTTCTCGGTGTTACTGTAGATAGCCAGTTTAAATGGCAGTGTCATATTACTAACATATGCAACATAATATCAAAGAAACTTTACATTTTAGCCAAATTAAAATATATCACTGATGTAGAAACATGAAAACTGTTCTTTAACGCCCGCATCAGGTCACATATCGACTATGCTTCTACAGTGTGGGATGGAGCAAGCGAGGTACAGTTAAAGAGACTGAACTCTCTTCATCGTAGAGCTGCAAAACTTATCCTACCTGACCCTAACTCTACTACCGATAATAAATTAAAAACCTTGGAGATTCTTCCCCTGAAAAATCATTTAATGTACAATAAGGGAATAATTATGTTCAAAACATTGAATAGCAAAATGCTTGATTATATTAAGAAACTATTTTCCTTTCCATCACCAACGTACTCAAGATCAAGGCAATTCATTATTGTACCACGACCTAGAATCGATCTCTACAAGACAAGTTTAGCGTTCTCAGGCCATAGCCTGTGGAACACTTTGCCTAGGAAAGTTACAACATCAACAACCCTTTCGTATTTTAGAGCCAGTATTTTCAATTACCTCACGTCATTATCTTAATACTTTCACTGCGACCCTATATTACTCAGTGTGTGCGTGCATGTGCGTGTTTGTGTGTGTGTGTATGCGTGTGTGTGTGTGCACATTTTTTGTTGTTGTTTTGTTTTGTTTTTATATCATTTATCACTTCTTTTTTTTCAATATAATATTTTACACTTTGTGCATTATTTGTAGATTAGATTAGCAACAGCAAGTTCGAAAAATGGTTGTGCCAGCCAAAACTTTCACTGTTGTAAAATAAAGAATCATTGTCATTGTCTCTCTCTCTCTCTCTCTTACACACACACACACACACACACACACATTCCATGTTCCACACACTTTTCATACAATGTTTGTCTGTTAACCAGTCACTTCCTGGAAAAGGCAAACACTAAACATTACACGAGCCACAGAGCCTCATGAGCCCCCTGCAGTTGCCTCTTGCTGGAACCACTTTGTACCC
Source organism: Semisulcospira habei (assembly GCA_036245525.1). Taxonomy (NCBI): domain Eukaryota; kingdom Metazoa; phylum Mollusca; class Gastropoda; family Semisulcospiridae; genus Semisulcospira; species Semisulcospira habei. The sequence continues at coordinate 21,400,865 of BTPG01000006.1, read as the reverse complement.
GCATCTCTTAGATGCCTGGGGATACCTGACGTTGAACCTACAGTGAATTCAAAAACACAATCCGTTGCGCCCACTGGCATTAGTAGTAGTAGTATTGTGAGGACAAAATAGACCGTGAGGCCTTTGCAAATGTCCTTTCTTTCTTTAGTTACTTTATGGGTCTGCTATGCATGCAATTTTCCTATAAATCATTCTTCATAGGAATAGAAAATCTCTTTAAATTTTGGTAAATCGTCAAACTGGTTTTTAAAAGAATTTATATTAGGTGCTTTTTTTAATGAAACTGGTAAGTCATTCCAAACAATGGCAACTCTGTTAGTAAAACAAAACTTCCACAGGTTAGTGTTGCATTGCCGTACAAAGATTTTCCCTTCAGATTTTTGGGTTCTGTCACAAAATGGTGCTGCAAAAAAGTCGTTCCAATTTAGGTCGTCGATGCCATTATAAATTTAAAAAACTTGGATTAAGTCTCCATGTATTCTACGTGCACGTAAGGAGTGTAATCCAAAGTATTTGAGTCTGTCTAAATAAGTCATATTTCTACATTCTTTGACCAGCTTTGTTGCTTGTCTCTGTACCCTTTCGAGTGCAACTGATTGTCTCTTTAAACCTGGGTACCATACAGTGTTTGCATATTCTAAATGTGGTCTGACTAGTGATTTATACAGTTTACTAAAAATATCCATGTCCAAATAATTAAAAGCTCTCTTAACTACTCCAACCATTTTGTTGGCCTTATTGATACAGTTCTGAATATGGGGGTCAAAAGATAGAACTTTGTCGAGAACAACACCTAAGTCTCTTTCCTCCTCACAAGATACCACCTTTTTAATGTCGCTGTTAACTTTCATCAAGTAATCATGTTCAGGATTGTTCCTTCCAGCATGCAAGACATTGCATTTCTCTACATTAAAATGCAAGTCCCATGTGTCAGACCACTCTTGCAAGTGATCCAAATCATAATGCAAGACATCTTTATTGCTCGATTCATTATAGATTTTAGTATCATCTGCGAATATTTTGCACATGCTACTAACACAGTTTAGCAAGAAATTTAGAAGATCCTTTCAAGATGTTCGAGTGAGGAGGGGAGCAGATGTCGCCTCAGACCACCATCTGCTTACCTTAAGAATGAAGCTCAAGCTAAAGAAAAGCCGCACAGAGACAACAAGAAGACAGCGCTATAATGTAGGCCTCCTGAGAGAAACTGGAGTTAGAGAAGAGTTCAAACTGGTGCTGTCCAACCGGTTTCAAGCGCTACAGGAGCTAGTAAATGAAGAGGAGGCGGTCACCACAGAGCAGCAGTGGAAGGCAGTTAGAGAGGCGCTGAACTCAACCTGCAAAGACACTGTAGGGTTCAGGAAACACCACCACAAGGACTGGCTGTCGGCACAGACCTTGAAGAAGATAGAAGCGAGAAAGCAGAAGAAAGCAGCGGTCAACAACAGTCGCACGAGAGCAGCCAAAGTAAGGGCACAGGGGGAATACTCGGAAGCCAACCGCGAGGTGAAGAGGAGTATCAGGGCAGACAAGAGGACCTACACAGACAGCCTGGCAGCAGAGGCAGAAAAGGCAGCAGGCAGCGGCAACATGAAACAGCTCTACGACATTACCAGAAGATTGTCGGGTAAGTATGGCCATACAGAAAGACCAGTAAAAGACAAAGAAGGCAAGCCTATTGCAGACAGAGCAGACCAACTCGACAGATGGGCCGAGTATTTTGAAGAGTTACTGAACAGACCTAGCCCACCCGACCCCCCCCGACATCCAGCCGGCAGAGACCGACCTACCCATCAGCTGTGACAGACCCAGCCGGGAAGAGATCAGAAAAGCAGTGGCATTTTTGAAGAATGGCAAAGCAGCAGGGCCAGATGGCATCCCAGCGGAGTCTCTGAAAGCAGACCTAGAGACAACAGTTGAGATGCTGTACCCACTGTTTGGAAAGATCTGGGAAGAGGAGGTGATGCCAGCTGACTGGAAGGAGGGGTACCTAATCAAGCTTCCCAAGAAAGGCGACCTCAGCAAGTGTTCCAACTACAGAGGAATCACCTTGCTGTCAGTACCAGGAAAGGTCTTCAACAGGATCATCCTAGAGAGAATGAAGAGCTCCGTTGACCCCCAGCTGAGAGACCAGCAAGCAGGATTCAGGAAGAACCGATCATGTACAGACCAGATCGCCACTCTCCGCATCATCGTGGAACAGTCTCTGGAGTGGAGCTCCCCGCTGTACGTCAACTTTGTGGATTATGAGAAAGCATTTGACAGCGTGGACCGAGAGACTCTGTGGAAACTCCTACGACACTACGGTGTACCCACAAAGCTCGTCCGCCTGATCAAGAGCAGCTATGATGGCATGACATGTCGCGTGATCCACGAAGGGCAGTTCACCAGAGAGCTCCAGATCAGAACTGGTGTCAGGCAGGGGTGTCTGCTGTCTCCGTTCCTCTTCCTACTGGCCATAGACTGGGTCATGAAGATGACCACAGAGCACAGACGAAGTGGAATACAGTGGACACTGTGGACACAGCTTGACGACCTCGATTTTGCAGACGACTTGGCATTACTGTCCCACACTCATCAACAAATGCAGGACAAGACCACGAGGCTTGCTGACATCTCGTCCCAAGTGGGCCTCACCATTCACAAACAGAAAACAAAGACAATGAGGCTGAACGCAACCAGGGAAGAACCAGTCTTGCTTGCTGGCACCCCGTTGGAGGAGGTGGAGTCCTTCACCTATCTCGGGAGCATCATAGACAAAAAAGGCGGCACTGATGCAGATGTCAGAGCACGAATCGGTAAAGCCAGAGCAGCCTTTCTCCAGTTGAAAAAAGTGTGGAGTTCCAGAGAGCTGTCACAACACACCAAAGTCCGGATTTTCAACTCCAATGTAAAAGCAGTTCTCCTATATGGAGCAGAGACATGGAGATTGACAAAAACCACAGTCAACAGAGTACAGACCTTCATGAACAGTTGCCTTAGAAGAATTTTGAAAATCCACTGGCCAGAGAAGATCAGCAACGTCAGACTCTGGGAGAGAACAGAGCAGATAACAGCAGAGAATGAAATTGGGCGAAGAAGATGGGGATGGATCGGTCACAGTCTGAGAAAGCCAGCTTCCAGTATCACTAGGCAGGCATTGTCATGGAACCCCCAGGGAAAGAGGAAAAGAGGTAGGCCGAGAAACTCCTGGCGTCGAGACCTCCAAGCAGACATCAAGAGACTGGGAACCACCTGGAGTAGAATCGAAGGAGAAGCACAGGACAGGAGTTGCTGGAGGTCTCTCGTCGACGGCCTATACCCGGGTAGGGGTGACAGGCGTAAGTAAGTAAGTAACTAACACAGTCTGGCAAGTCATTTATAAATATCGTAAATAA
>BTPG01000006.1:21361591-21396988 GCA_036245525.1 Semisulcospira habei | reverse complement strand
CCGTCAACCAGTAAACATAGAAGTTCCTTACATGCCTCATGACGACATGATGTGTCACGCCGCATACGTGTGCCGCATACTAATGCGCCGCAAATGAAGTCAGCGTTCCAGACATGCCGCATACTACTTCCTCTTGACCCGACCCATATCAAAGCGACCTACTCCTGGCAAGAAGGGGGTTCGCAATATCTCTTTTATAAATGTTTTATGATACTAACGAGCAAAAGAAATGCGACATTTTTCAATCATCGGAAACACTGAAGTCGGTGTTTCCGATGATTCCCAAAATGTCGCATTTCTTTTGCTCGTCAGTATATGTCTTACAACAGTGCTGGATGAAAGGGATAACTTGGCTACTGAAGTCTGAGTGTCGTAAAATGCAAGACTCTCTTGCTCTTCTTCTCCTTTGCACGTAGCGGAGAGTTCCACCGACTTGCACCAGGATCAATAGAACCATATATTGCGTGCGCCTACTCACATGGGTTGTGAAGAGAAGGGCCGAGAAGTCTTAACTGAGGCAAGACAACATTGAAAATCCGTTGCAGAGGCATATTTTAGCAACCAAAGCCCGCCCTGGAGCAGATCGCTATAAGGAATACATGAGCCATACCTCTTTCGGGTCCAACATGAGATGGCCCAAGAGCACAGAAAAAGGAATAATATACTGACGACTAAAGAAATGCCACATTTATGAAATCATCTGAAACACTAAAGTGTTTCCGATAATTAAAAAAATGTCGCATTTCTTTTGCTCGTTGATACTATAAAGTGTTTCCGATGATTTAACAAATGTCGCATTTCTTTTGCTCGTCAGTATACCATTTATCTGTGAGCAAGAGCCTATTTCATCCTAGAATCACTCCCCAGTATCTCTCCTAAGGTCACTCCCGGCAACTCCACTGAGTTCTGGATGTTGGTTTACAGTAAAAGGACTCAGGACAGAGCCCATGTCAAAACAATTATAAACCTGAGCCAGGTAATTGTCAAGATGGATTTCGTGAGCTCGTTCATTAGCAGAGGTGACTGCCTTGTGGATTAGCAAAGAATCTGCATGTTGTATTATGCCTGATTTGCTCAGGACTGCGCACTTGCGAAAATAATCTTCAGCATATCCATCCTTTCGCAAAAGGCGCAGAGTGTCATGGAAATGTACATCGTATTGAAGTCGCTTAACTCATTCAGCCCGACGGCCGTATTTCCCAAATTTTGGCGGCACCGTCATCGAATTATGCACCAGTTGCACGAGATGGATCGACCATGATAATTCAAGGGCAGCGCCAGATTAGCTTGGCGCCGACAGGCGCCAAGCTAATCTGGCACTACCCTTGAAATATCATGATCAACCCATCTCCTGCTGTGGTGCGTCAGGGCTGAGTGGGGTATTTCTAGTCAGGGTAGTTTTCAAATGACAATGCAAATGTCATTCTGACAAGTAACCGTTAGGCTGTCGGTGGCGCTTTTCGTCGAGGTAGTGGTTCCTGCAGGAATCACCTCGACGAAAAGCGCTACCGACAGCCAAAGGGTTCACGTACGGTGTACATGTACTGACGATTAAAAACGTGGAAGAAACAGAACGATGCTGGCATGTGCAAAAGACTAGATCACGAATATTTATAAAAGAAGGAAGATATTTCTTTTTTAATTATGAATTAACTAACTTCTAATTAAACTGTTGATAACAATCCATTATTCGTTAATAGGACCGAATGAAACTGAGAGTAAGAAAGGACCAAAAGAAGATAGGCACCAAGCGACTTAGACGTCCGGCTCAGTCTAGGCCAAAAGAAAAAAAATTCCTTAATAGCGCACAATGCGAACTAGACAGACACTCAGACCAACAAAGAAGTGGACACTAAGACCCAGAATTAACCATGAATAATAATAATAATAATAATAATAATAATAATAACAGAAATACTATACTGTGCAATGCCTGTGCGAAAACAACAGTCACTGAACAGGAAACCGAAAAAAAAAAAAAAAAAAAAAAAAAACCGGCAACGAAACAGTATAACGATTTCCAATATGTACGAACATTCTAGACGCTGATTCTTGACAGCAGCCCAGAAAATGAACTATATATTAACAAAATATGTACGACACTTGTGCGAAAAATGCCAGACACTCACAGGAAAGCCGATAAACTCAAAAATTAAAAAGGAAAAATAAAGAGATCTGCACGATACCTGTCTGTACGAACAAGCCAGACTCGACGCAGAATCAGGAAAGCCCAAGAATCTGATCGGAAATGTAAGACTGACCTTCAAGTACATGTAATGTCAAACTCACACCACACCGGCAACTGCAGGCAGCAGCCGCATGAGTGAACGTAGTCCTGCGCCAGCCACTAAGCAAGGTGCTCTGCGATCGCGGAGCATCTTGCTTAGCGGCTGGCGCAGGACTAAGCAACTGGGGCCGTTTGCCCCGGACCCAGATGATCCACATAAAATGGAATGAGCCAGTTGCATGCAGTATCTCAGGAAACGTAGGCAGGGGCACACGAAGTTCTATGCTGTTTGCTCTAGGTAGTTATATCCAAAATCACAGACCAACACAAAGAGTATCTCAGACAGACAAAATAAGAAATCACTGAGCGGCAGCCGATACAATGAGTTACCATTTCAGTGCTGATTGTGTCACAGTGCTTGCTTACAGTCCGTGTTCCTCATTCAGTGTAGCAGCAGAGCCGACTCGTCAGCGTTGTTTCCAACACATTATGCTAGTATTAAAACCTTCCATCAACACCATCGAGATGCAAGAGGCATAGATCCTCATGAGCCCCCGCAACTGCGGGGGCTCATGAGGATCTATGCCTCTTGCTGAAACTACTTTGTATCAACGTTCCTTGCACGGGCTAGATTTCTTTGAGCATAGTCTTTGACGTACAAGTCAAAATGATTTCAAAAACACACTCTGCGTCCACTTGCCGTGAAGGGGTTAGTCATCCTTATTAATTTTGTGTCTGTGTCCCTCTCGCTAAGGTGATGGCAGGATGTTCAACCTTCGCCATCACAAGAAACTGCTGGAAAACATTTTCTGCAGCTATTTCACCGCCATCGTAGTCAGCTGTGCATGATGGATCGTTCGAAATAAATCAAAAGTGTAGTGCCGTGTGGCTTTGTCAGTTGTGCAGAAAGTTCCCTTCAGCAATCGGATTTAGTCCATGTCTGTATCGGAGTACAGCTATTTTTGGATATAACAAAACTCTAGACTTTTTGCTGTTACAAGCGAAGTTTGTTATAAGCGAAGTTATTATACTTTCTTCTTCTTTTTTAAAATATTTTTTAATTTTTTTTTTTAGGGGTGTGGGATGGGGGTGCGGGTGGGGACTTATGAAAAGTGTTGTAATATCCGACTTAGAATGAAAATAACAATAAATAATAATAATAATAATAATAATAATAATAATAATAATAATAATAATAGCGATGATGATGATGTTGATGATGAAGATGAAGATTATTATTATTATTATTATTATTATTATTATTATTATTATTATTATTATTCATCTCTTACCATAGTACCATCGACTTCCCTTATATATTATAATAACATTTTTTAAAAGTCGGATATACCTAAATTTGTATATAACAACATTTGGTTATATTTGACTTACAACAACAACAACAATATGATGATAATAATAATAATAATAATTATTATTATTATTATTATAATCATCATCATCATCATCATCATCATAATTTCTCATCTCTTACCATATTGCAATCAACGTCGCTTTCTTTGAAATTTGGATATAACAAAACTGTTGTTTTATCCGACTTTTGTTATATCCAACTTGTTTTCATAAGCAAAGTCGACTGAAATATTGTAACCCCAAAGTTGAGAAATATTCTGCAACATTTAAACATTTATCACTCAGCGTTAGATTATACTACAAGTGTAACCGGTAATCATGCAGTTAGCTCTGGAATAGAAGCAGCTAGCACGGAGGCGATACCTTTAAAACAGCAAGGTGAGATCCTTCAAGGCAGCCACGCGTTTACATAAAGGTTCCCCGACGAAAAACGACCACGTTTACCTGGGCTCAGGTGTCTACTGGGACTGATAGCGAGTGCGAAAACAAGCCACGTGCAGTTACTGCGACAGCGCGCTCCATCTACAAGAGGTATAAATTCTCATGAGAATTTATACCTCTTGCCAGCTGAGCGATCGGTTCTGTTGATGTCTTTGGTGATAGAGGATACACAGTGCTGATGCTGGAGCCAGTTGCACGAGCGAGCTTAGTCCTCATGCAACTGACCCCTGGGGGGGGGGGGGGGGAGGGGTGCGCAGGGAGTTAAAGTACCATTACGCCATAAATCTGAAGACACATTTCAGCACCAGTTGCGTTAGCGTAATCGCACAAAGTTCTGCGCTGCCGTTACCGTGTCAATCTATTTTTAGCTGTTTCTCGTACTGATAGTGTTGTATTTTTAGAACGGAGTTTAGTTATTGTCAGGTTACTTGATATAAAGATGACGTATGCTGAGCTGAATTGACCTGTGTCATAACTAGACCTGTATGTAGCGTTTCGTAACCATCTGTTACAGAAGTGCATCTTTGAACAGTTACGGCGGTAGCGGGCCTTTAAGAAACACGCAAGCATGCGCAATTCGAAGGTTATTGTGCACTTCTGTAGAGAGCGCTGTATGCAGCAGTATATATTCTTGTGAGCATACCCCTCCTTCCCACTCTCTTCAACCCCCCCCCCCCCCCACCTCCACCCGCCCTTCTCCAACCACCCATCAGTCCAGCCCCAAGCTGTGGATTCTCACGACTGATTATCCATTTTCTTCCTATCTTTAAATGGTGTGTACGCCGTGTTGGCCGCGCTTTTATGTTCTTGCTCAGTCTTACTCAAATCCTCGTCAGTTGCTGGATTCAGTTAAAGTCCGTGTTCCGGAAGCGAAACAGATGATTATCACAAGCGCCGCGTTCAATCGGAATGATAGCTACACCTTTATAGACACCACTCTGTCAAACAAGGGTATAGATCTTCATGACTCCGCTCCCCCCCCCCCACTTCCCCTACCCCCTCTCCCCCCCCTAACCCCCCCCCCTCCCCCCCGGCCGAGAGATCTTGCGCCTCAGTCGCCTGCTTGGCATTAAACCCATGGACTAACCTTACCTCCACCTCCCCCCCCCCCCCCACCACCAACCCAAGCAGACTGCAGCTGCAGGAGGCTCATGAAGATTTACGCCTTTTGTTGACGGGTGGGTTTCAACTGATGAGCATCTATGCTACCATATACCTAGATCTACAGATCTATGCCACATAACCTGTAAGTAAGTCAGTCTATGATGCGACTGTCTAATCCATTTTACGTCTGTGTTTCCGACACTGAGGCAAAGGGAGTTCAGTCAGTCGTTTATTCTAGCTCATTTTGGAGTTTTGGGCAAAGTGCGGAGTGGCGGCAAGTTGCAGGTGTGGTCGGTCTGTTGTGGGAGGTGTACAAACTTTTTTTTCTCAGTGTGATGATGCCAGCCAGACCCGAGTAATACGCTTTGTGGCGGTACTGCGCAGAGATGGTTAGAAACAGAAATATGCAGCGGGGATTCCGAGTCCATACCACCTGAGTGAGGAAGATGCGCTGCATGGTACTGACTGGGTGCTGATGGCTTAACCCAATTAGCCTCGACGCTCTACAGCAGGTGATGGATCGACCATGATAATTCAAGGGCAGTGTGCCAGATTAGCTTGGCGCCTGATGGCGCCAAGCTAATCTGGCGCTACCCTTGAATTATCATGGTCGATCCATTTCGGCCATCACTGATGGTCGATCCATTTCCTGGAACTGGTACAATGACGCCTATAATATTCAGGAAATGCGATCTTGGGGTTAAATGGGTTAACCCCATGACTGCTAATGACGACACTGTTTGCGCGGAAAAGAAGTGTAATTGATTATGCGTCTTTTCTGCCAAGTGGTATTGTCAACAATAGTTAAGGGTTTTAGCGACTTTTGGCAACACGAAAATCAAGTGATCTACTGATACAGAACGGTGCACTTGCCAAGTCTGCATTTTCGCAAGCAGGCGACTTTCTAACGGTTCCCTAGCTTCTAAACGGAATTTTAAGTGTTGTGTTTCTTAATCAACGGTTCCATTTTTGTGGGAGATCCAGACTAAAAATGTGACTGCCAAGCGTTTAAAATGCAGAGAAGAACCCACCAGAGAAAGAACATTCGTAACTCGTTCAGCACGACGCACGTATTTCCCAACTGAATTTTGGAGGCGTCATCTAACGACTATGCACCTGTTGCAGGAGATGGATCGACCATGATAATTCAAGGGCAGTGCCAGATTAGCTTGGCGCCGATAGGCGCCAAGCTAATCTGGCACTACCCTTGAATTATCATGGTCGATCCATCTCCTGATGTAGTGCGTCAGGGCTGAATGGGTTAAGCGTGTTTCTTTCTCCGATGGGTTCTTCTCTTCATTTTTTGTGTGATCAGGTTCAGTACTGAGAACTAGTTTATTTGATCTATACTGCTGATTCGATTTACACCCATTATTCAGTGGCACTTTTTCATGTTTTCTGAATAGGCAGGGTTAATACTTCATAATATCCATGGTTGATTTTAGTATGTCGTATATGCTGTACACTGAAAAGTGCTAACATATCGAGTTTGAATGAAACAAAAATGAAAGATTTTCCTGCTCTTCTTCTCCTTTGTGCACAGAAAACTTCCCGCGTTGTGCACAAGGGGCAACAAAAAACAAAAACAAAAACAAAAAACCGGTTACATGCATCTACTTACATAAATTGTGAAAAGATGGGCAGAAAAGCCTTAGTTGAGGCGAGACAACATTGATATGCCGTTGCATCGGCAAATTTTAGCAATAAAAGACCGCCATGGAGCAGCGGATAGCTTTCACGAAAGACCTCAGTAGAAAAAAAAACAACAACAAAAAACTCCTACCTGCTGTCTCTGGAAATGCAACCTGTAGTCTCCTCTGGTCCTGTTGGCTCAGTTGTACTGGCAGACACTTTTTACTGCCTGAAAGTGCTGACTTCCAAGACACCTCTAGATCGCGAGTGATGCCTTTGTGGTTCGGCTTTTTGCAGACGTAATGGAACTCTCTGGAGTCTGTGGAAACAATCACACAAGTCTTGAACAAGTCTGATAAGTTATTTGTTCAGTCAGTCTCAATACGTCAGAGCCGTACTCTACAAATTTCTAACGGCGCCATGTACAAAAGACATAGATCCTCATGGGCCCCCGCAGCTTGTGGGAGCACATGTATATCTATACCTTTCGTGGAGAAACATTTATGCCTGTATTTCGTAGAGGATGTTAGGTGATGCTAGTCACAGTATGTGAAAATGCTTCACAGAACAACATAAGCCAACCTGTCTGCAAGAGACATAGAACATCATGGGCCCCCGCGAATGCGGGGGCTTATGAGGATCTATGCCTCTTACGGAGACAGAGTTACATCTGTATTCCATAGAGCACGTCGTGTGTTAACACAGTCACAGTACTTTAAGCTGGAATGTAAATTATCACCTCTGATGTATTAGTACTTATTGCGCTTGGCAAAATAGTGCTGAATGGTTCGTTTAACTCCATGCCACTAAACGTACATTTTTGTCACCGAAATCTCTGTTCAGAAGACACAACCGTCCAAGAAACATGGACACAAATTGGCCTAAGCAAGAGGCATAGATCCTCATGAGCCCCCGCAGTCGCGGGGGCTCATGAGGATCTGTGCCTCTTGCAGCTGGATCGTGTTCACCTTTTCTCGGCGGTGAAGGGGTTAGGTTCCCGGAACAACATGAACTTGCAAAAGGATGCTTCGCATATCAGTTCATATCTAACTTAATTCTGACGATTCGTTTGATGTGTCATAACTCCTGATTGCTTTTCGCCAGGGAACAAAATTCACGTAATTGCACCGACTCATATCTGACTTCATCTTGCTATGATTACTATTTATCAGGGGAAAAAAAAAACAGTCAGATTTTGTCTTGGTTTTTATCGAACAAATGCTAATTAACCTGATTTGCCGATACCGGCAACGGGTTCTCAATGCTGATTTGCCTCAACTAAGACTTGTCTACCCTTCCTTTTACAATCCATGTAAGTAGGCATACGTAACGGAGGTTTTCTAGTGGGCATGGTGGAACTCCTCAAGGAGAAGGCAATAGAAGTCTTTTATTCAGATTTGTTCAATTCAGTTCAATCTGGGATACTATATATAACGTTATACAGAATCCCTGGTTCAAGTCAATAAATTGTATTTATCACTTAAAGGGCAATTAACGTGTCGTGGAGGGGCGGCTTGGGGGGGGGGGGGGGGGCCATAAGAGCAAAATCATTCCATAAACATGGCAAGAATAAATATAAATATAAAAATGAATAATTATCATCTATTCACGTCACGTTCACATTGTGGGGCTTTCGAACTCCATCATAATGAAACAATTGCTTTGTGCAACATTGTAAGACATTCGGAGAATATGTAAGAAGTATATATTACTCACGGTTAAACCTTTCTTGCCAGGAGAAGGTTGCTTTAATTAAAGCCATGCTATTAACCCTTCGGCTGTAGGTAACGATTTTAGTTGCGATTATTCCTGCAGAAATCACCGCGACTAAAACCGCTACCTACAACCAAAGGGTTAATTTGACTCGCACTAAATCATTCATGCACTACATGACTTATAAGGAGCGGCAAATCCATTCACACCTAACAAAGACTTCCACAGCTTTGTGCGCCAGACTTTATGATTAGTCAAAGACTGTGGACTGCGTTTATTTTACTGAGAGATGGATCGGACACACGATAGTTCAAAGGTAGTTCCAATATAACATATGGCGCCTGGGAAGGCGGCGCAGGCCAATCACACTAAAGCTTATCGCTGCTGACCACTCTGAACGGTCTCAGTGAATTATTAAATTAAGAAGCCAGTTCCCAATATCAGTATCTGCGTCTAGGCGATTGTGTTAACTCGAGTCATTCGGCGACTCGTGCCGCATTCGGATACTACGCGGCTTCAACATTGAGAGGCTGAAACCGCGTCAGTATCCGAATGCGGCACGTTTCAAATGTGTGACCTGGTGTGCCATAACTGTACATGTCAGTGCCGAGTCAGTGTGTTAAAGGTCCTGGTTCAGCAATTAGTTAGAAGAGGACAGCCAAAAAAAAAATTAAAGTCCCTACCTGACACAAAGTACAACCCGTACAGGGCCCCGTCACATTGGATCCCCGAACACGCACGTTACTATAGCTGCTGTAGAGTGTCAGACGTCCTTGACGGCTGTCACAGTTCACGCAAACGGGTATACACTACCCAGTTGCCAAAGGTCACTTCCAGTAGCATCAGTCTGCACACGGGAATATATCCACGGTTCACGTGCAACCACGGGATTGTCAGTATTATCCAACTTGCAGGAAGTCTCACAGAACTACGGGTTGCCGAAAAATCTACAAATACCGCCGGCTCCAACATGGCTCAGCAAATGCTGACGGTAAGTCTAACACCACATAGTTTGCACTTCTTAGTTTTCTCCTCCGAGCATTTAGCAAAATAGCATTTTGTACAGCACTTAGTTCCAAACACAAGCCATTGAACAGTCCAGGTAGCCGCCATCTTTCGAAAGGAAGGGAAGTAACTTGAACATGTGCTATCAGGGGACGCCACTCCCATGCTAAGCAACAAACAGTACGAAATGTAAACAAATACTAGGGGAACGTAATTATGTCATTTTGTGTTACCGTGGTGTTGTGATGTGGTGTGCGTGCGTGTGTGTATGTGTGTGGACAAGAGTGATCGGTTCCATCGAATGAGGGAAATAAGTTTCGTGCTGAAAAAAAAACAGTGTTTGGGTGTACAGGATGAAGAATTCCGAGAAATCATGGTCACAGACACCGAAGAGGATGAGGAAGATGTGGAAGATGACGAGGGACAGGAGGAAGAAATAGACTGGTACTATCTCTTTCTCACACTCTCTGCGTTTGCGTGTGTGTGCATGTGTTTCTTTCTTAATTTTTTTGCAAATTTAATTATTTTTATTTGCAATACAATATGCTCTTAATTTGTGCATTATGTGTCGATTATATTAGCAACGGCAAGTTCGAAAATAGTTGTGCCAGCAAAAACTTTCACTGTTGTAAAATAAAGAATCATTGCCATTATCTCTCCTCCTCCTCACTTGAATAATTATGACCTTTGATGTTTACTTTGCCATTATACATGTATGTGTCTGTGCTCTCAGTGTATATAATAGCTTGCATGTGTGTTACATGTGTATAACTTACACATAGAATGGAATATTGTTTCCTACTTTCAGCTCAACAGCAAATGAGGTGGCACAAGAGATGCTTAGTGAACATCTGCGCCAACCACTCTACTTGATTTCGGAACAGACCTTTGTAGATCTGGTCAAGCAGACTAGGTGCCGCACCTGTGGAGCCCCCCCAAATCTGGCAACAGTGCAGAACACACCACGCATGGCATCTCTGACTGTAAAATATACATGCAGTGGCGAGGTAGGTGATCAAACTGTGTGTGTGCATGCATTTGTGCGTACATGTGTGTGTGTTTGTGTGTGTGTGTGTGTGTGTGTGTGTGTGTGTGTGATGGATTTTGCTGCAGCTGCTGTTGTTGCTGCTGGTGATCATTATGCAACTTTGTTTTAGAGGCAGACAGACAGAACTGATGCAATTATGGAGGCAGCTATCACACTGTATGCTGCATCTACATATAAATCAGTTTGCATGTACATGCTGATTTCCTGCTCACTGGGCATGGATGCCAATAATTCCTTTCTTGTTTTTCTTTATACTTTTAGGACAAGTGCACTCAAGTGTACAGCACAACAGCCTACTATGGTGCGCGGGGGATGGCCGGGCAAATGTTGACTTTGATGGTATTGCTAAGTGGAATGACGTATAGTCAGTTTGCACAGGGTGCAAGATTCATAAAACTGCAAATACCATCAAAGTCAACATTTTTCCGGCTGCAGCGCCTACTGTTTGAACCCATCAAGGTCAGTATATAATCACACCAATTTACCCAAAATGTGTGTATACACAGATTTAGACAAATGCATATATACACATCTGTTATATCTTTATTGCATGTGCACATAAACCTGACATACAAATATACATTAGGCAGTGAAGTAATTGTTATATGTTAGGGGGAGCCATTGTACGCAATGTACATGTATACTTTCATCCTAAAGTCTTTCATGTTTTTTTATGGCTTTTGGCGAAGCATGCATGTGAGTATTTTTTCTTTTCATTTTCTGTAAAGGTTGATACTTGGTTATTTCTTCAGACACTTTTTATCTGTTCTTTTGTGGGCCAGTCTTTTTACCAGAGGCACATGCAGCAAATGCGACAGTCAGATGATAGACACATTGTTGCAGTGGACACACGCTATGACTCCCCTGGTATGTACCTTTCATGTTTGTTATGTTTCCATGTAAGGAATAGTCTTATCAGTATGTCAAATGTGGTATAATGTCTGGAAAAGAGCTGCATCTGTACTTGCAGTAGCTGATTATGAGGGTGCTGCATAATAGCACAGGAGAAAGATAACAGGATAAACATGAGAAAGATACCAAGCATGATCTCTTACATAAGTGCATAATTTAGTACACTGACATTAGATTGACAGTACACATCTAATAATTATTGGGTTGCATGTACATGTGTATGGCTGTGTACACATGTGTTTACCAGAGTATTATATTACGTTATGCACATACTGTGTATATTGCATGATGTGAGACACTGGCATACTGGGATTTTTATAACCAACAATATTTGGGAAGACACACCCACATGTGCAGACATGCCCAGTCAGAACTATTTCTCAGTTTACATTTTATTTTTCTAACAGGCTACTGTGCATCAAAATCCACAACTGTTTTTATGGACTATGACTCAGGGGTCATAGTTCATGCGGTCTTTGGTGACAGCCGAGCAACAGCAAGAAGATCAGCAGCAATGGAAGCAGCAAATACAGGGACTGGCCTCAACTTTCTGCGAGCAACAACACCAGTGCGAGAAATTGTGAGCGATGCCAGCTCTGCTGTGATCTCCTTGCTAGGTAATCTATAGAACCATGACAGTAGAGTGCATCTGCAGCCTAGCACACCAGTGTGTTTGCTGTTCACATTGCAGTGACATCAGTTGTATACTAGCACATAACAGTGGTGGATCAGTTACCTCAGTGTGTGCAGGTGGGGGTGGGGAGGGCTGCATGTACATTCCGCTTTACATGTGACTGTTTCTATCGCGTGTAACTATTTCTTTTACATTGCAAGTACATGTACAACTGGAGTGTTCCAGAAAGTCTTCAAACAGGTGCAATTTTTGACCTTATTTTCATGCATATCTTGTTTCAGTACTAATGGCCTTGTATTACTGACTCAATTGCAGCCACAGATCATCCGGATCTTCATCATTCCCTCGATATTTGGCACAAAGGAAAGCGAATCGCTGAAAGGTGAGTTGAATAGTGTGCTTACATGAAGGATATGTCGTGCTGTTTGTAAAATAAGGAAATATTTCTAAGCATATATATAATTTACTAGAACGTAATATTCTGCTCAGTTTGTTGCTTATTTGAAGTCTATCAATCAGCAATTTTTATTTCAGTATCCTTGCTGTTGCAAAAGGTGCTAACAGCCACCTAAAAACATGGGTTAGGCCTGTCGTGAACCATTTTTGGTATATCGCCACCCATTGCTCCGGAGATGTCGAGGTGATGCATGAGCGATGGGCTTCCCTACTCTGGCATGTTCAAGGTATTGTTTGAAATATATGCCATTATTTTAAAGTACGGTAGACATGTTTCAGTCTTATCATCGAGTGTGGCGTACTTTGTTGGAGGAGATTTATCGACTCAACTAATTTGTTGGCTGCTAGCACATGGAAAGTACCACACTGCAAATTACCAGTCTCATATGAATTGCAGGGGCTGCACATTTTCCGGACGCTCAGGCTGTTCATTTGATTGCACTGATCATGTAGGGACGCACGTTTTAGGAGAAGGCAGCCATTATTTTGTCTCATTGGAAAAGAAAATAGTTAATATAATGTTTCAAAAATGCAGTTTCAGTTTTTGCCATTTCTGATCACCATGGATATGTGTATGTTTCATATTTGCAGTGTACATATTTCAACTTTTCTGTTTGCTTGTCCTTTTTTGTGTGCTTTGCACTATTTGCCCCTTGGTTTCAGGTATCCACAGGTGGACTGTGGGCAAATGCCACCATGGCCCTCTGCATGAGGAAACAAGTCCTGCCCCCCTAGACCCCACCTCAAAGGCTTTCAAGACTCTCAGGTTGGTGATGGGGTATTACAGGTCGGCACCATTATAAGTTGTAGCATAAGTGTTCTGGCAAATGTGTGACAGTTCATTCTGCTATAGCGGCCACAATTATAAAGTCTTTAGCAGCTGCATAAAAAGTACACCACGCCTTCATGTTGACTATACAGTGACCATGTACACAATGTCTTCCTGTCTATAGTGGTCATTAGTGGCTACCTGTCCCTGTCCATTAGGTGGCCATTATATGCAGATTTTACTGTATTACACATGGGGGTGTTTACATCAGAAGCAGGGGCACAT
This sequence comes from Semisulcospira habei, assembly GCA_036245525.1. Classification (NCBI taxonomy): domain Eukaryota; kingdom Metazoa; phylum Mollusca; class Gastropoda; family Semisulcospiridae; genus Semisulcospira; species Semisulcospira habei. The sequence goes on along the minus strand of BTPG01000006.1, from coordinate 21,383,388 downwards.
TCTTCCATAGTGTGGGTCAAACTGGCACCAATATAGACTGACAGCAATAGCTGCTGTTTACCATACTAGTATTATACTGACGGTGAGTTAGACTGTAAATGAACTGACATGACTGTACCATTTTGTAGGTTGTACATAAGTAAATGAAACTCTGTATGTGCACACTTGTATATGATCTTCTGTCATTATTTTGTGTTGCAGAGGCGTAATCATGAACCCCAACCTGCTGGGCTCCTTCACCCACTATACGTTTGCCCGCCACACCTCCAAAATTGAGTGCTTCTACTCGCACTCTCTACTTCACTACTGTCCCAAAAGACTGAACTTTGGCTATGATGGATATGCGGTGCGCAACATGCTAGCAATCTTGGACCACAACCACCACCGCAACAGAAATAAGAACTACACCCAGACTGGCAATCCTGTGCTCTTCTGCCATTACAGTAAAAGAACCAAACACTGGGTAGCCTACCAAGCAATGGTGGAGAAGGAATATGCCTATATTCCAGGTATGGTAAAACCAAAAGTATGCCATTGCTCACCTGAAAGCATGGTATTTTTAGCCTGAAAATAATGCTGCTTGCAAAAATATATACTGTTTCAAATTATGCCACCGACAACAAATACTATATAATGGCCACCTAATAGACAGGGACAGGTAGCCACTACAGACCACTATAGACAGGAAGACATTGTGTACATGGTCACTGTATAGTCAACATGAAGGTGTGGTCTACTTTTTATGCAGCTGCTAAAGACTTTATGTACACATAGGAAGGATGGAAAATGAAACCGGATACATATATGTGATTTGTAATGATGAATGTGGAAACATATGGAAAACATTGAACAACACTGTATGTTAGACATGGCATACTTTACTGTGCACAGCCTGCCTGAAAAAAGTACAAACATGTGCAAATAGTGACTTATTACATATGTGAATTTGTCGCCATACAAACCAAATGATGACTGCAAATTATTAGTCTTTTTATGCAAACAGTGGACAAAAAGTTATTGCATGTTTGTCCAAGCTTGTAGTCCATTTATTGCGGACAGTTCAGTTTTGCCCTTAATCGGAATCAAGTCTATTGTGGAAACAAATGTAACACTCTCCATCCTTGGACCAAAAATCAAAACACCTGAAAATTGTTTTTCTTTTTCCTTATGTTTTTAGGTCTGATGAAAGAATGCCTCGAAGCACTGTATGGCAAGCGCATCAGTGATGGCAGGCCCTCCAGTTTTGCTCTGTACCTGCGCAATGCAGATGACCGGGTAAACCCAGGAGCTCATGCAGTTTTTCAACAGCAGCAAAGACGTGGAGGTAGGTGTCACATACACGATGAGATGATGCATTAATTTTACAGTAAACACAATGGTGATCGAAGAATCATCCACAGAAAACCTGCTTTCTGCACACAAGATGTACAAGCTGTGCATACACTGTCTACAGACTGATGCACATTACTGAACAGGATGTATAGATGTCAGTAGAAAGTGGATACTTGCTGTTTTCCACCTGCATAACAGAAGTGGAACACCCCAAAATGTACTTCAAGGGATAGAAAAAGCAAAAAGAAAATGAATTGCTTTGCAAGTAATCGAAAATTGCAACACTGTGCATACCAAAGTGTGTGTTTTTTACCTATTGTAATTTGAGATGTTTTTGACAGTTATGCAGACACTAATCAAAATGATGTGCTACCAAGTCTTTGAATAGGGTACTGTTGCACTCACCGGTGCAAGATGGTAGCAAACCATTACTTTCCTGGCAATGCACGATTTCGAATCATCAGCACAAACACATTAGTGAGAGAGTTAAACTTTATTATAAGTTGTTTAGTCCATGCAGCCACTTTTGCTGGATAATAAATGTACTCAGATCTCCTATGGTGGCCTGTATTTTATTATTATGGTAAGAAATGTTATACCCTAAAGTGAGTATTTTGAAATTTTGTTGGTTATAAAAGTTTCCGAATAAACAACAATGCTATTTTTGCCTAGCCCTTTCTTTTATGGTACTGACTTTGGCATATGCAAGTTTGTCGAGTACAGTGCAAGCCCTTTGATCACCATTTATTGTGACCAGGATCAGATAACAGTCTAGACCCCTTGCAAGTAATGTACTAATCAACTTGCTCGTCCTCATCACTACTTATACCCTCGTTGGCCGAGGCATAGCCTGTATAGGTTTGATTGGGGTCCGGGTACCGCCATCTGATTCTGGCTACAACACAAGAGGGACAACGCTTCCTGTTACCAGGCCCCATATGACCCTCCTGCCACAGTTGAAAAAATCTATAGGCACAATGTCGGTATTTTCGATTGCTGTATGTTGGATTTTTATTGGCAAAGGTGCGGCCGTAATTAGTGACACCACAGATTTCAACCACTGATTGTTTCATGCAGATGTCAATAAATGTGTGTTCCTCTGTTATGCACGTGGAATACCTGCAACAGATGCGATCTTTGTGAGAGTCCATTAATAGGCAATTGCCACAGGAGCAGAAGGCTGGTTTGTCCTGAGTTGTGAGACGCTCATATGGCGCTGCTTCCACACCTATGTATGGCGCTGTCACTAAGGGCTGTTCGTCCGCAAGACGATTCAATGCATCTTTAGCCTCGTCAAGAGACATGCTCGCAATTTTGGCCTGAAAGCATATTTATATAACATCAAAGGTTACCATGCAAGCAATGCAAGTCCCCCACCCCCCCCCCCCCCCACCCCCTACCTCCCCAAAATTTTGGCAGTCACAAATTTACTCCATTTGTCAAAGCCATTCATTATTAGCCTCAATCTGTATACATCTTGTGACAGTCACTTAGACAAATAGATTGTTTGCAAAACGACTATTGTTTTGTATGGATTTACACTGGCTCTGATTGATGCTGGTTTCAGATGTGCAGATTATGCCATGACATACACACAGTAGCAGAGTGAACACCTTCCAAAGCAGTGCAGTATCTGCTCTAGATCAGTATGTGTAATAACTAACCTTTGCCTCTCGTCGTGCAGCTGCCTCTTGAGCACGGACAGGAGCACTGTTCACCTCCATCATACTGTTGGCTATTCCTGAGTTTCTTGCTGATGTTGCCGCGAACACTCCGGAAGTTTGGTGAGGTGCTTGCCGCAGTCTGGCCTGTTGGGTCTCCACATGGAGGGTGGCTATATGCTGTGGAGTTATGGCAGTGTTGTCCTGTTGGTGAAAAGCAAATTGTGCTTCTAAACGTGTAGTCATGGTCATGTTGTGGCACAGACATTTATGGGAAAGGTGACATTTTTTTATGACACTTTCTATTTCATTTTTATTTCGGCTGAATCATTTCATTTCTATGCATCGTAGAAGTATTCATATTTTGATGAACGTTTGATTTGATCTTGCCATGCAAAGGGAAAATGGCAATTGTCCAGGCCTAGTGTTGGCTCATAATGAAGCTAACTATCAGATTTATATATGTTTGCATGATATGTTTTTTCCCTCAGATGACTGAAAGCTGGATCAAATTACCAATATCCAAAACTGGCACAATACTATACAGGTTGGAAGAAGGTTGGCAGAATATTTGCTGCATGTTGGCACCAGAATGGATTAAGCTTGGCACTATATTGGCAGCCAATATTCACCATACTGGTCCTAGGATGGATCCAGCTTGGCACTATATTGGCAGCCAATATTCACCATACTGGTCCTAGGATGGATCCAGCTTGGCACTATATTGGCAGCCAATATTCACCATACTGGTCCTAGGATGGATCCAGCTTGGCACTATATTGGCAGCCAATATTCACCATACTGGTCCTAGGATTGATCCAGCTTGGCACTATATTGGCACCATACTGGTTATAAGATGGTTCCAGCTTGGCACTATATTGGCAGCCAACATTCACTATATTGGCCCAAGGATGGATCCAGCTCGGCAGCCAACATTTAGCCGATATTGGGCCAACATCGGGCAAACTTGCACTTCCAATATTGGACCAATATTGCCACCCATATATCGGCCCAATATCTAAGCCAATATTGGGCCAATATTGGACCTATATTGGTGTGCTGGCTGGGATGTATATAGTATTTGTAGTTTTGTAGGTATGTTAACCTTTTTTATTCTGATACACTACTGTGTGAAATGAATTTGACTCTGTTAGTTCAAGGGTGAAGCCCGAATAACTTGGCACCTTATTCTGGCACCGCCGTTGAACAAACTGGTTGATCAATCTCGTAATCTGTAATATAGCCTTTATAAGACAGTAAGCACATTTTACCAAAATCAGCCTGAGGATGTACTGGGTTAAAAGCTTTCTGTTCATCAAAGCAAAAAAACAAAATAGATATCATTCAGCATCGAGATGTTTGTTGTTGATCTTTTGGTTCTACAGTATATTTACAGTCTGGGAAATCTGTGCGCAAAGACCTCATTATGCAACCCAGTGTGTACACATATAGTTTGATTGAGGGAATTTAGAGTAGGATGATAATGTGCTTCACTTATGGCATAAGAAAAGGGGAACAGCACAGAAATAATGGACAATCCGCAAATTTAGCATGCATGTTCTACATTTGATACTGGCTTCTTTTCACATGACCCCAAAAAGGTCATCAATCAAGTAGTTTAAACTAAATTGGTTGGTCCCCATTTTGGGGGTTAGAGATAAATCTGTCCATATAACAAAACATTTATTTTGAAATCCTATAGCTTTTATCAGCACTGAATGAAATTTGTTATTAAATTATTACAGATGAATGCTGCTAAATGGGGCCCAGCATTTAGCTGCGTCCAACAATACCAACATTACAATTTACACACATAAAAGATGTGACACCAAAGCTAATTTTTGAATGTTTGACATTGTTATTAATTCCAATACAAATATATTATACAGGGATAATATGGTGGCATGCAATTTTTAAACAATGCTATTTTACCATTTTGTGTGAAGTGAAATATATTATACACAACTTGTTGTATTTTTGGTTTTGTGTTTTTATTACTGCTACCTTTGGTAGTCATTTTAGGGAGGTCACCCATTCCTACCATCTGATAAACATAACTGAGATTGGTATAAAAACTATAATTATGGTGTCATGTACTACCTGGCATCTTCATCAATAAATCCAACATGGCTTGCAGATGTGCACACAATGAGCAAGGTATGAAACTAATTTTATGTTGTAAGCATTTATTATGCATTTGGGAACTTACCTCTCCGTTGTTTCTGCAGAGTTTAGCTTTGCAGTTTATGCACACGGTCTGTCGTTGCAAACAGGTGCACGATGCACGCATTATACAACGTGCATTTCTTGTGCACGAACAGCAATTTGTCTGTGGGGAAAGAAAAACACATCAAATCACTCAACTCAGCATGTCTGAAGATGATAATTTCCTTATGTTATAAAACATTTCTGGTACAGAACATCAAGTTACTGAACAGGCCACTGCCGTAAGCGTGTATATATACGAATGATATGTGATCGGCAGTCTAACACATTACCATATGTTGGATTGCACAGGTAACATAATACTTTATCGTAACACACATACACACCACCGCCACCACCACAACACACATGAAATATCACATTACATCACTGCTCGATCGCCCGTATAAGGCCTTTCCCTTTTGTTTACGATCTCGCACAGCCGGAAGTAGGCGTTGTGGCAAAGGGAATAGCTTCCCCATAACAGTAGCTTCGGAGTAGCTTCCCTTCGTAAACAAGAATGGTGTCTACCAACCACATAAGCGATGGGCCTTTCCAAGAACATCAGAGGAAATGCTAAAATACAAGGCAACAAAATGTGCAAGAAAACGCATATCATCGTGGACTTACCGTCAACATTCCCTGGGCCATTGTGGAGCGATGTTTTCTGGTGGGTGAACAATTTTCCGGCAAGACTTCAGAAGCCGCGCAGCAGGTTCAGCGGTTGGATAATCCCGTGGTTGCACGTGAACCGTGGATATATTCCCGTGTGCAGACTGATGCTACTGGAAGTGACCTTTGGCAACTGGGTAGTGTATACCCGTTTGCGTGAACTGTGACAGCCGTCAAGGACGTCTGACACTCTACAGCAGCTATAGTAACGTGCGTGTTCGGGGATCCAATGTGACGGGGCCCTGTACGGGTTGTACTTTGTGTCAGGTAGGGACTTTAATTTTTTTTTTGGCTGTCCTCTTCTAACTAATTGCTGAACCAGGACCTTTAACTATCAACTTACCGCTGTTTCCCCACGCGCTGTCGGTTCTGTGAAGATGTGAAGTGGCACCTGAACTAAATCAGTAGAAGATTCTTCCTCTACGCAGTCTCCACGCAACGTTGCGCTGATGCACGTACAACTACAAGCTACTGAAGTCAGCTGCCGGCGAATCTGAGGAATGCGGTTCGGGCTATTTAAACTTTTCTTAAACGTAGACACTGCCAAGCGGACGGAGACGTGTGTACCGGAAAAAGCCGGCTGATTTCAAGATGGTGCTGATGTAGACGGTGGTCTGAGGGCGGAATTGTATACAGGTGCCTTTCGTTGTGTCAGTCTGACATCACTGACCGTAGAGTCGAAAACAACTTGCGTCGCGTGCCACTATTTGTACTTAGTTCTCTGCACGCGCGCACGTGAAACACGTACATTCCAACAACCACCGCAACAGCGCATCACGACCACGATACCGCCTCTACCCGCCTCTCTCTCTCTCTCACTCTCTCTGTTTGAAACACTTTATGGCTTTGATATTGCTATTGTTGAACGTATGTTTATAAAGTTCTCGTGTTATATTTATGATGTTATTGACAGTCATAATGATAAAGGTCTGTACTACTTGTACTGTCTTGGTCCGTAAAGTTTCAGTTCTAGTCAAGTTCAGCGGTTCTGTTATGTTATTCTTCTTCTTATCTTATTCTTCTTTTTTGAGGGGGGTGGGGTGGGGGTGAAGAAGGAATTAGGGGTGGGGGAGGAGGCGGGGATCGTGCGGGGCCGGGAAGCTCTATAGTCAGTGTTCTAGTGTGACTGAGAGGGGGGGGGGGGACGGGGGGGGTGGGGGGGGGGTGGGGGGGGGACTTGAGGGGCCGCGGGACGGGTGGAGGGGAAGATGGGGTCGATACCCGATTCTTCCGTCATCAGTGATTCAGATATATATATATATATATATATATATATATATATATATATATATATATATATATATATATATATATATATATATATATATATATATATATATCTAAAGTCTGTCGAGTGCTGAAATGTGCTTTTCTGCACTGATGGATGCAATCCTGCGTCTTACATTCTGAGGCGGCTTAGCTAACAATAAACAGACGCCACTGACTGAAAAGAAGCATGAAGATCTACAACCTCTTGCAGAAGAAAAAATGGTTCACTCGCTAAATTGGAAAAATAAATTACAAGCGTGCGCGGGTCTGTGATTTTGGACCTTACGGCCGTTGGCCGTAAGGTCCAAAATCACAGACCCACGCACACCTGTGTGCCGCCACAACAGCAGCAGGTTAGAGACGCACCAGCACCCAAGTTGGTCTTGAAAGTAGGATAGTGGCTGGGCTGGCTCCAAAACTACAAACATTTCCATCCTCCGCAAGAGGCACAGATCATCGTGAGCCCTTGCGATCCCGCCGCAGGGGCTCATGAGAATCTATGTCTCTTGCGCCGTACCACGGCCCGTGAGCCTGGAATACGTCAATTGTTCTGGGATGGAGGAAGTTACAGGGTTTAGATCGCGGCTGTCTGGCAAGCCGCGAGGAAGCAAGATAGAATTCCTTGCGGTTTAGTCAATCTGAGCGCGGTGACCTCAGACGAGAGGCCAAGAACCCCCAGCCACGGGTAAACAGAAGTGATCATCCGATCGAAGTCAGCCGTAGTCAGGTCTGTTCAAGTGTGCGCTGGTCTGTAATTTACAGCATCGGCCCCATTGAGGACCTTTTGCTCCTCTGGACCGGAGTGACGGTAATGAGCTCGAGACTAACATCGGCGCCAATTCAACTCAGTCTTTCGTCGGTTTCGGCGTCGCCGTCAGAAACCAAAAGCGCAAAAGGCCATCGGGACGATGTCAGCCGCCTTTGGCCCGCGCACAGCTGTGCGCGGGCCAACGGCGACCGACATCGGCCCGATGGCCTTTGCGCACTGGGAAAAGCCTGGCATTTCTCTTATATTCCATCAGCGCGGCATAACTGAACTATTGCGGCATTTATCACGAATTCCCTTAGTAAGAGGAGGGATATGTCCTAAAATCGTGATTCGTGATTGGCGTTTTCAAGTTTCGGTCATCGTGATTAGTGATTGTGATTTTTTCATCCTCGTGATCTGTGAAAGAAGGGGTCGTCTTGAAACGCGAAAGCACAAATAATGCGGTTTTCGTGATCCGTGAAAAGGTACTGGTTATTGCGTGAAAACGTAAAGTAAGTACTGCTGTAAAGTTCTAGTCAGAAACCTCATCAAATCCTCTTCTCACGCCACCCATCTCCCCCTCCCGTCCGCTGGCCAGTTGAGGTGTGCTGTGAAAAGTCAGTGTGCATCAACTGCCGCTCTTCTCGGGCCCCCCGCCCACCCCCTGCCCCCCTCATTTTCCTGCTTTGGTAACGCCAAGTCATCAAGTCTTGAACAGACGAATCCGCCGGATCGTGATAGCTCACTGAGCTACGTGAAGGTTTACATTGATGCCGGAGAAGGGAGGGGGGTGGGGGGCAGAGACTGATCAGCCGTGCCATACACATGTACTGACATTCAGGAAGGCCGGTGAAGGGGGGGGGGGGGGGGGGGATGTGCGGTGACTGATCAGTTTGGCGTCTGGACAAAGAGGTCACCGCACGGCGATCAAAGGATTATTCATCATAACCCCCTCCCTCCTTTCTCTCTCTCGTCTTCCGGCTTTAGAACACCTGCTAACAATGCTGGCACAAGAGATACAACAACACACACACTGGAAAACAGACAATCCTTGCACGTGTGTCAGCACTGTGTGGGCCGGTTAACCCATTCAACCCTAGACGCTACAAGAAAATATGGATCGACCATGACAGTTCAAGGGCGGTGCCAGAATAGCTTGGGGCCTGCAGTCGCCAAGCTATTCTGGCACCACCCTTGAACTACCATGGTAGAACTCATAGTATATCTCCTGAACCGAACATAGTCTTTACAGGATAACTTTCACTTTGGGGAATTACGACCGGTGTTACGCGGCAGCTATTACGGTAACGCATCCACATTGTCACGTAACGGATGTGACATGTTGTTTCATTTTTTCGTCAAGTCGTTTTCTTGTTAATAAATGTAGGTCGCCGACTTCTGTAAATAGCCTTAGTTTAGGGAAGTTAATATATGTAGTGTGAGCGTAATCGTAAAGCCCGTGCAGCAAGCTTAACGGTGAGCGAGTACAGCGGTTGCACGCTTTCGTCAAGTAGCTTTAACAGAACAGTGTTCAGAGTAAAGTTAAACTGCGAGGTAGCAGAGGGATATTACAGTCAGTCAGCGGAGTTAGCCAGCGAAGTGAGAGTCTGGGTCAGGGTGCGGCCTCGTTTGGAGCCCTTGACAAGCTGTGTGAGGGTTGTTTTACCCTCCCTGCAAGACCACGGCCAGTGTTCCTGGGTGTGGGTGTCCGAGAGACTTGTGACCACGGCTGCTACTCACCAGAAGACCCCTCCGGTTCGTCTTCGTCTTGTTTTGTCTCGTCCTGCCGGAGGACTCACCAGTGACAGGTATCTTTACTCATGCCATTTTCCTCAGTTAGCTGCTGTGCTCTCGGGTGTGTGAATGTGTATATAGGTGCGGAAGGGTATGTTCGTCTAGTTTTTTAGTGATGTTTTAATTGAGTCTTTAACCATGTTTTTTAGGTTGGGTTGTAGTGTGGTGGGTGTCGGATTTAGTTTATGTTCGGCTGTCGCCGAGTGAGTATATTTAAAGGGCCATGTTGTAAAATGAATTAAAGTGGGTATCCTTTCAAATATATTTGTATTAAGTCCTAGATGTAATGTAATAAGATTGTCACGTTGGGTGGTTGCTGGTGATTATTTCATATTGTATGTACATGTGGATATTTTGATAATGTTGGTTTTAGCAGTGGCAATGTTATTATACAAAAGTGGTTGTGCTAGCTTAATGCTAGTGTAATAGAATAGTGCAGACCTGGTGAATGTTGAATGTACATAGGAAGCTTTCATATCCATGATTGTATATTTAATATGGCCAAGGCAGGTATTAGGGTGAGACGAGACACAACTCACGTGGTTTGTGAGTAGGTGCGTGTCAAATAGGCCAGAATTAACTGTGTTGGCACTTTGACTGACAATGCGCCCTTTTCCAGTGCACTGGCTTCGATCATTGGCTTCGAAGACTGGCTTCGATCATTGGCTTCGAAGATTGGCTTCGAAGACTGGCTTCGAAGATTTCGTCCTTCGATCTCATCATCCACGACCAACGGTGACGCATCATCGGGAGTCGGAACGCCTTCGCTAGCCGGTCCTGTTGGACAAGTACGTTGGGCTACAGCAGGCTGATTCTACGTTCTGCGCGTCGGTCACAGGCGTGCGTGGGCAAGCGCGGCTACGGTGCTCTGTGGTGTAGGGGTAGTACTCGTACGTTACGAGCCACCCTGTCTAGTGTGGGACAGAGGACACTGTACAGAGACAAAGTTACCCGCCTTGTATGGCCATATTAGTCATTATCACCTGTTAGTCATTTTCGTCTATTAGTCATTTTCACCTGTTAGTCATTTTCGTCTGTTAGTCATTTTCACTTGTTAGTCATTTTTTATATGTTAATCTTTTTTATGTGTTATTACGTTATGAGTGCATGCGTGGGTATGTGTGAGTGTGTGGGGCGTTAGTGGGTTGGGGTGGGGGTTAGAGTAAGAGTGGGTAATAAAAGATTTGTTATTGTTTATCACTGGCGTTGTGATTTATTTAGAGTGGGTGGGTTTTCTCGAGTGCCAGCACTCATATTGTCCACGGCGCCCTGACTCCGTCAGGCGTGTCGTGACATATTTGGTGGCAGCGGTGGGATAAGGATTAGGGGGAGGTAACAGATTAGGTAGATTAGGGTATTTTTGTGCGCCAGTGACCGTTTGTTCGTGTTGTGGTACGAGTAAGATTTAGCGGGCGGTTGGCGGGAGTGGGGGCGTATTGCGCCAGGGGCCACGGCCAGAGAGTGCAGTGCGCATAAACGGGGGGTGGCATGAGTGGTTGCCTCTCATTACTCAGGTACCGAGTGGTGAGGACCCTTCGGCTCTTGTCACTGTCTAGCCCTTATTCGTTGTTTGTATTCTGTGTGTTTATTTGTTTTATTTTTTCTTTGACAGGGGTCCTGCTGGGGAGCAGTTGTCGTCGCTGCCTCCGGGACACCCACATCAGGATGCCCCCTAAACGGGAGACCAGGGCCACCCGTGCCACGTCGGGGCACGACCCTGAGTCCGAGGGTGGTGGTGCAGGGGATGAGGGTCCAGGAGAGAGAGGAGCCACTGTGGCCACTCCCTCTCGGAAGGAAACGGTGGTGAGTACCCTTACCCGTACTCTCACTGCAGCAGGACTGACACCCAGTAGGGATCAGGAAAGTAAAGAGGGGTTAGGGGTGATAGTAAACCCATATGAGCAGTATAAAGTGATAGGAGAGGGCCTAGGACTTAGTGGGGGAGCTCTAACCCAGTTCATCCTGTCCGAAGTTAGGAGAGAGGAAGAAAAACGGGAACGTGACCTAGACCGTGAGGCGGCTGAGCGGGCTAGGCGGGATGACTTAGCATTGACCGAACGTAAGCTAGCTGCCGCGGAACAAGCACGGAAAGAAGAGCTCGTCGCGGCCGAAACGCGGCTTAGATTACAGTTAGCAGCATCGGAAAAGAAGTCAGTTACGGAGTCTAGTCAGCATTACTCGCTCAAGATGCGTCCGTTAGAGGATAAGGAAGATGTGGAATCTTACCTTCAGCTCTTTGAGAGAGTAGCCGAAACCCAGGGGTGGCCGAAAGAGGTATGGGGGATCAGGTTAGCACCTCTATTGCAGGGGGAGGGCCGTGATGCATACCTTAGGCTGACCGTAGAGCAAGGGAAAGATTTTGAGGTGGTGAGGGAGACCTTACTGAGAAGATTCAGGCGTGACGCTGAATATTACAGACGCCAGTTTCGCGAAGCTAAAAAGGAGAGTCGCGAAACGTTTCCCCAGCTGTTCGTTAGGTTGAAGACCTCAGTCAAGCGTTGGTTCACTTTAGCCCATAAGAACATAGAGGACGTAGAACAAGTGCTAGACATGTTTCTGTCTGAGCAACTTTATGCTATTATGAATGCAGATCTTGAAATGTTCGTTAGGGAAAAACGTCCTAGGAATGGTGAAGAGGCCGCGGAGCTAGCGCAGCTCCATATCGACACCAAACGGGCAGTCTCGCGTCCATTGGGTGGGGGGCCGATTCGTCCGCCGTTCAAGAAGGACAAAGGGTCGAATAAACCCCCTGAGACCAAAGCAGAACATAGGACAGAACCAGCTAGTTCAGGCAGAGGGACTGGGGAACGGCTGTGTTTTAAGTGTAACAAACCAGGGCACTTAGCAAGGAACTGTCAGAGTAAGACGTCAGTTAGCCAAGTCACCATTGCCCCTGAGACAGTAGCCGTAATGACAGAGCCTGTAACCGTAGGGATGCGGACGATCCGGCCCTACGACCCGTGGAGTAGGGGATTAGCCAAGGGAAAGGAAGTTCGTATCATGCGTGATACCGGCGCGGATATGAGTGCGATCGCCGCCAAGTGGATAGAACCCAGGGATTTTACAGGTCGGTTCATAGACGTCAACCCCGTCGACCATACTAAGTCCGATAAGTATCCGACTGCATGGGTTGAAATCGATTCCCCATTCGTGCGAGGGACGATCGAACTTATCGTAATGGAGCGCATGGGACCGGACGTAATCCTAGGGAACTGGGTGACTTTTTCAGATGGGAAACGTAGTCCCGTATCCATTGATGCCAGTGAGTGTGCTATGGCAGCAGCAGTCCAAACTCGAGCTCAGATTCAGAGAGAAAAGGAGGGAGAGAGCGCGCTTAAAGTCGTTAAGCAGGCCGATCTCAATGTGACTCCTGCCCAACTGATAGAGTGGCAGAACCAGGACGAAACTCTAGCTCGCGCTAGGAAGTTGGCCGAAGAGGGCCGAGCAATTCCGTCAGGGAAAAGTCTGATAGAATTTTGCAGGAGGAAGGGAATTCTGTATCGGGTCTATAGCAAAGGAGGCAGCCAAACGTCCCAGTTAGTCGTCCCGAAGCCCTTGAGGGAGACTGTAATGCGTTTAGCGCATGACCCACCGATGGGGGGGGGGGGGGGGGGGGGGGGGGGGGCATTTGGGAGGCAAGAGAACCCGGGAACGCATTTGGGGTACTTTCTATTGGCCGGGGCTGTGTGCTCAAGTTCGCAGGTACTGTGAGTCATGCGAACAATGTCAGAAAGTAGTACCAAGAGGGAGAGTACCACGGGTTCCTATGCAACAGCTTCCGCTAGTAGAAGAACCATTTCAGAGAGTAGCGGTAGACATTGTGGGGCCTATTGCTCCAGCTTCCGACAGAGGAAACCGATTCATTCTCGTGACCGTCGATTACGCCACTCGATACCCCGAGGCAGTACCTTTAAAGGGGATCGAAGCAGAAAGGGTCGCTGAGGCATTGTTAGAAATCTGGTCTAGGGTGGGGATTCCGAGGGAGGTACTCACCGACCAAGGGTCCCAGTTCACCTCACAAGTGATGTCTGAAGTCAACCGTTTGCTGTGCATACAAGGCAAGTGTACTACTCCTTACCATCCGCAGGCAAATGGCCTAGTCGAACGTTTCAACGGTACCTTGGTGTCCATGTTGAAGTTAGCTAGCGAGCAACCTCGATGTTGGGACAGATACATTCCCTCATTGCTGTTTGCGTACAGGGAGGTTCCTCAGGAATCGACAGGGTTCGCGCCGTTCGAGTTATTGTACGGCAAGACTGTAAGGGGGCCCATGTCAGTTCTACGGGATCTGTGGACGAAAGAGCAGATGGGAGAAGAGGCGAGAGATGCAAGCCAGTACGTGGTAGATTTACGGAATCGCATTGAAGAGACTTGCTTAGCGCAACAGAATTTGAAGCTAGCTTCGAAAAAGCAGAAACATCACTTTGACCGCAGAGCCAAACCACGCAGTTTTAATGCAGGAGACAAGGTTTTGTTGTTACTTCCAGTTAAACACAACAAGCTGGAGATGGCTTGGCAGGGACCATTCGAAGTTCTAGAGAGAGTCGGAGAGTGTGACTACAGGGTACGGGTGGGCAGTAAAAATAAACTGTACCATGCAAATCTGTTGAAAAAGTTCCAAGAACGAGTGTCAGTAGCTACAGTAGTGATAGATGAGGAGGACGAAGATGAGGGGGGAGAGGCGTTCGTGGTGGTAAAGGAAGTACCGACCATTCCTTTGGTAGCGTCTGAAGGACCCTCCGACGTCCATCTTGATCCTAACTGTCCAGAGATCCATTCTAGTATAGAAGCTCTGACTGTCCAGTTTAAGGATATTTTGACAGATTATCCGTTGAGGACGACACTAGACTCGTGTGAAATCCATTTGACTGATGAAGTGCCGGTGAGAACGAAGCAATATCCTCTACCTCATTCTCAACTAGAAGTAGTGAAAGCCGAAGTAGATGCTATGCTAGAGATGGGAGTAATCGAGAGAGCCAATTCCCCATACAGCTCACCGATCGTCTTGGTGAAGAAGGAAGATGGCACTGTTAGGTTTTGCGTGGACTTTAGAAAACTGAATCAAAAGGTCGTGTTCGATGCGGAGCCAATGCCTGACGTGGAGTACCTATTTTCCTTACTGTCCAAGGCTAAGTACTTGAGTAAGTTAGATCTAGCTAAAGGCTACTGGCAGGTACCCATGTTAGAGAGCGACAAACCGAAAACTGCCTTCACCACACCGGCAGGGCAATTTCAGTGGAAGGTAATGCCTTTCGGGTTAAAGACGGCAGGGGCAATCTTTTCTCGAATGATGAGGAGGTTACTAGAACCTTTGCGATTGACAGAAGTTAGCAATTTCATGGACGATGTCATGATTGCTTCCTCCACTAAAGAACGTCACTTACAGTGTATTGCCCAGCTCTTTGGTAGGTTAAGAGAGGTCCAGTTGGCGGCCAGACCTACAAAGTGTTACTTGGGGTTCAAGCAGTTGGAATATCTGGGGCATATAGTGGGTAACGGTCAGATAAAACCCGCCAGAGGGAGACAAGATGCAGCGGATAAAAGACGCGCCGCGACCACAAACAAAGAAACAAGTCGGATCGTTTCTCGGGTTGGCAAATTATTACCGCCGGTTCGTTCCTAGCTTTGCGGCCATAGCAGCCCCACTAACCGACCTAACCAAGGGAGGAAAGACTGGACAGATCGGTTGGAACGATGCATGTGAGACAGCATTTGAGACGCTGAAGGCGCGACTGTGTTCAGGTCCTGTGTGCTCATTGCCAGACTTCGATCGTCTCTTCGTGTTGCAGACAGATGCGTCCGAAGGGGGGGTAGGGGCCGTATTATGTCAGGACCATGGTAACGGTTTACAGCCTGTTGCATGCGCGAGCAAGAAACTATCCAAAGCAGAGCGTAACTACTCCACCATCGAAAAGGAGTGTCTTGCAATCGTGTGGGGAATTCACAAATTCCGTCAGTATCTGTATGGTAGGACATTCGTCGTACAGACCGACCATAGACCATTGCAGTACTTGCAACAAGCTAAATCCACAAACAGTCGACTGATGAGGTGGGCTTTGCAGTTGCAGCCATTTTCCATTAGAGTAGAAAGCATAGCCGGTAAGGTAAATGTTCCTGCTGACTTTTTGAGTAGAACAGGGTGGTAGAAACCGTAAATGTGGAAGCAGTAATGGGACAGTCATATAGTAATCAAACCCGGGTGTTTGATCTGGGAGGGGGGTATGTCACGTAACGGATGTGACATGTTGTTTCATTTTTTCGTCAAGTCGTTTTCTTGTTAATAAATGTAGGTCGCCGACTTCTGTAAATAGCCTTAGTTTAGGGAAGTTAATATATGTAGTGTGAGCGTAATCGTAAAGCCCGTGCAGCAAGCTTAACGGTGAGCGAGTACAGCGGTTGCACGCTTTCGTCAAGTAGCTTTAACAGAACAGTATTCAGAGTAAAGTTAAACTGCGAGGTAGCAGAGGGATATTACAGTCAGTCAGCGGAGTTAGCCAGCGAAGTGAGAGTCTGGGTCAGGGTGCGGCCTCGTTTGGAGCCCTTGACAAGCTGTGTGAGGGTTGTTTTACCCTCCCTGCAAGACCACGGCCAGTGTTCCTGGGTGTGGGTGTCCGAGAGACTTGTGACCACGGCTGCTACTCACCAGAAGACCCCTCCGGTTCGTCTTCGTCTTGTTTTGTCTCGTCCTGCCGGAGGACTCACCAGTGACAGGTATTTACTCATGCCATTTTCCTCAGTTAGCTGCTGTGCTCTCGGGTGTGTGAATGTGTATATAGGTGCGGAAGGGTATGTTCGTCTAGTTTTTTAGTGATGTTTTAATTGAGTCTTTAACCATGTTTTTTAGGTTGGGTTGTAGTGTGGTGGGTGTCGGATTTAGTTTATGTTCGGCTGTCGCCGAGTGAGTATATTTAAAGGGCCATGTTGTAAAATGAATTAAAGTGGGTATCCTTTCAAATATATTTGTATTAAGTCCTAGATGTAATGTAATAAGATTGTCACGTTGGGTGGTTGCTGGTGATTATTTCATATTGTATGTACATGTGGATATTTTGATAATGTTGGTTTTAGCAGTGGCAATGTTATTATACAAAATGCTAGTGTAATAGAATAGTGCAGACCTGGTGAATGTTGAATGTACATAGGAAGCTTTCATATCCATGATTGTATATTTAATATGGCCAAGGCAGGTATTAGGGTGAGACGAGACAACTCACGTGGTTTGTGAGTAGGTGCGTGTCAAATAGGCCAGAATTAACTGTGTTGGCACTTTGACTGACAATGCGCCCTTTTCCAGTGCACTGGCTTCGATCATTGGCTTCGAAGATTGGCTTCGATCATTGGCTTCGAAGATTGGCTTCGAAGATTGGCTTCGAAGATTGGCTTCGAAGACTGGCTTCGAAGATTTCGTCCTTCGATCTCATCATCCACGACCAACGGTGACGCATCATCGGGAGTCGGAACGCCTTCGCTAGCCGGTCCTGTTGGACAAGTACGTTGGGCTACAGCAGGCTGATTCTACGTTCTGCGCGTCGGTCACAGGCGTGCGTGGGCAAGCGCGGCTACGGTGCTCTGTGGTGTAGGGGTAGTACTCGTACGTTACGAGCCACCCTGTCTAGTGTGGGACAGAGGACACTGTACAGAGACAAAGTTACCCGCCTTGTATGGCCATATTAGTCATTATCACCTGTTAGTCATTTTCGTCTATTAGTCATTTTCACCTGTTAGTCATTTTCGTCTGTTAGTCATTTTCACTTGTTAGTCATTTTTTATATGTTAATCTTTTTTATGTGTTATTACGTTATGAGTGCATGCGTGGGTATGTGTGAGTGTGTGGGGCGTTAGTGGGTTGGGGTGGGGGTTAGAGTAAGAGTGGGTAATAAAAGATTTGTTATTGTTTATCACTGGCGTTGTGTGATTTATTTAGAGTGGGTGGGTTTTCTCGAGTGCCAGCACTCATATTGTCCACGGCGCCCTGACTCCGTCAGGCGTGTCGTGACACACATGACGTCAGCCTGAGGGTGAGAGCGGTAGCATAACACACGATCCTAGATAATGTCTCATTTGCCTAAGAGATGAATGAGGAAATGAAATCGCCATGGCAGCTATATTATGATGGCGGTGCCACGCATGGTATTTGCATGAAAAACAAACTACCAGCCATCATACACGTAATACATCCGGATCATTGGCATATTTAGTCATAAACACTTAAAAGTTGTCATCATCATCATCAACTTGAGATTACTCAGTTTTTCTTCTTTGACTCTCCTGTCTCCTGTCCTCATCACTTGAATGCAGTTCTTCTCTTTCTTTTTTTCTCTCCCAGCTCGCTCCCTCTCCCTCCCCCCCCCCCCCCCCGCCCCCTTGCCCCCACCCCCCCCCCGTTCCCCCCCTAATCATTACTGATGCGTATTGCGGTTCGGGCTCAAAGCCGTTAGTATGCGGTGGTTAATCAATTAACCGGCTACCAACCAACCAACCAATCAGTCAGTCAGTGATTCAATCGGCAATCAATCAATCCACCCACCCTCAAGATGTAGCGGCATGTGCGCTGTAAAGCCAAGTAGAAGATTCAAAACTGATTTAAAAGTTACTGTCCCAAAGGAATATTCTTGTTACACAGCTCTCAGCCCCCCCCCCCCCCCCCCGCCGCCTCCACCCCCCCTCCCCTGCCTTATTAAAAACTAAAAAACTATGAACTGTTGCCGGGCAACTCTGAGCGGCTATACCGCCGGGCAGAACGACGGCCGGGTCACTGAGATAGCAGCCGTCCGTAACTGCTTCAAAGTCAGTGGTCGCACAGTTGCAGCGGCCGTGGACGTTAATTTAATTAAACCCCGAACAAACGGCAACTCTGAGCCTACGCGGCAAACTCTTGAGGGCGGCGTTTTCCGGCCGAAACTGCAATGGAGTTCGCTGAACAGGCGTCTGAAAACAGGCGAAGAAGTACCCAACGGAGAAAGAAACACGCTTAGAAAAGACGGGTACAACACAATTTATTAATATTTCGGGTAAATACCCTTTGTCAAAATAGACAAACAAACAAACATAGAGATTAGCCGCTACTTATCTTCAATGGCAGAAGGAATGTGGCAACTCAGTTGCCACATTCCTTCTGCCATTGAAGATAAGTAGCGGCTAATCTCTATGTTTGTTTGTTTGTCTATTTTGACAAAGGGTATTTACCCGAAATATTAATAAATTGTGTTGTACCCGTCTTTTCTAAGCGTGTTTCTTTCTCCGTTGGGTACTTCTTTGCATATTTTAGTACACGCTTGGCAGTCACCTTTTTGGTCTGTATTGAAAACAGGCGATCAAACAGTGCCAAATTAAGATTTTTATGTGCACATATATCCTGGTTAGTGTTGTTTAAAGATTTAATTCTTTAGCGCCTATGACTGGAAGTTATTTCGTTGGTATGGAATGGCTCGCTACGATTCATTTTCATGAAAAGATCATATGCCTGTGAACCGGAACCTCATCGACGCCATCTTTCAGTTTTGGTTTGCCATACCTCTCTTGGTGTTTTGTTAGAGTTTAGTTCAGCCAGAAAATTCTGTTGCCTGGAACGCCATCTGCCGACAATTTGAGTCATTGAGTGAAATATTTCTATCGTGCTCTCATGCTTGGTGTGTGGAATAATGCTTTGACCGAAGTCTTCAGTGCAGGCAAGTCGTTGTTAAGGTCATTCAAACAGCAGTTGTTAGAAATGACCGATTCTTCTGTAAATAAGTCTATTAATGTGTTGAACTCTCTCTCTCTCTCTCTCTCTCTCTCTCTCTCTCTCTCTCTCTCTCTCTCTCTCTCTCTCTCTCTCTCTCTCTCTCTCTCTCTCTCTCTCTCTCCACACACACGCGAATACACGCATACGTATTTAACAAAGCACTGTTACTATTTACACTTGAAAACATTAATGGTCAGTTGGTTGAACGGGGCTGGAAGAAGAAACATTGCCAGTACAGTGAGTACAGAAGTTGTTGACTTGTTCCCTAACCAGCTGTCATTGCACAACCACAATGTGTAATGTTTTCCCATAATCAAAATAGTGCACGTTAGTGTTACATTAACCGACTATCCTCACTCAGTCACTGTTTTTTTTTTGTGTGTGTTTTTTTTTTTTTTTTTTTTTTTTTTTTACACTACCAGATTATTGAGCATCTTTCAACAAAATGTAGCAGCATACTTTGAACAGGGAAAACGTCAGCTGCAGAATCAAACTTAGAAGCAGCTTGTACAGGAACACTTTACAGGAAACATGGTGAGTATTTCAATATTTGGTTTCTTGTTTCCACATTTCGTTGATTTTTGTCTTTGTTTTTCATCTTTGAAAGTTATGTCTTTGCTGAAACATCTGATAAGTAGTATTTTCAAGGCTGTACATGAAAAGCAAATCAGTGCCTGTTGTGTTAGGGAATTACATACTCCATATAGGTCATAAGCACTAGCAAGAAAAATTAGTTTTTTGTACTTATACATGTATGGGTGGGGTGTATATGCTATCAAGAAGATTCCGTAGAGCATATTGCAACCTCAGAAAACATACTAACGTGTGAGCAGGAGGTGCAGGAAGGACTAAATGTTCTGGGACCCTAGTGGCCATTCAGACTACCATCAGAGTCAAATCTGGTAACCTGATTGTTCCTAATCCTATGGTAGCTCAATGTTGCATGAACACACTGAAATAATTTTGTTTTCGCCGTTTGGGGTCCCAGAAACATGCCTCGCCAACCGACAAGAAGACTCTTTGAGTCGGGTGCGGATTTAGTGACTCCAATCTCCAGCATTGTTAATTAGATCAAGGGTGGTGCCATATTAGCTTTGCAGCTACCAGGCACCAAGCTAACTCATTTAAGATGAATGGCATCCAGATACGCAGGCTTAAGCTGCGTATCCAGATGCCGTTCGACTCAAATGAGTTAATTTAGCTCTACTGTTGCGAAACATTTGCAGTAGGTAGCACTGATAGATCGATGTAATACCAGACATGTAGATGTTTGCACTGTACAGTTTGAAAGACTTGCTGTTTTCAGTCCAAGTCCAAGAGGGACGAGTGTGTGAGGGTGGTGGTGAGGTGTCGACCGATGAATGAAACAGAAACACGTGATGGACATCAGAGGTATATTTCTAGGCTTTTGTCTGGCTCATAGATTTTCAAATTTAACTCATTTAGCCCCAATGACCTACAGCAGGAAATGGATCAACCATGATATTTCAAGGGTAGTGCCAGATTAGCTTGGTGCCATCACTGCATCTCTTGGCTTGACTTCGCGAACGAAGATTTTATAGGAGTTGCCCACGACGTCTGCAGGCTTGTTCGTGGCTGCGGAGGCCAATCCGAGACAGGCAGGTTCGACCGCAGTGGCTGCAGGGGAAGGTATGGCCAGGGTTCTGAGCTGCGGCATCTCTGTTTTTTTCTCCTGAGCCACTTGTCCTTAAGGCAAGCTCTGTGAGAGTCCTCAAAGGAGACAGCTGCCTTGTAAATGGTGGAGCGCCAGGTGTCACGGTCCGCAGCAAGCGAAGACCACTGGTGGTGGTCGATTTGGCAGGCACTAAGTGACTTCTTGAGACAGTCTTTGTATCTCTTCTTTGGTGCCCCTCTGTCACGGTGTCCAGTAGCAAGCTCGCCGAACAGGGTGATCTTTGGTAGGCGATGATCCTCCATCCTGGAGACATGCCCCGCCCAGCGGAGCTGTGTCCGCAGCAGCAAAGCCTCGATGCTCACAGTTTCAGCCTGTTCAAGGACCTCGACGTTGGTGACATAGTCACTCCAGTGAATGCCCAGGATGGTACGCAGGCAGCGCTGGTGGAAGTGTTCGAGGAGTCGTAGTTGGCTGCGGTAGAGGGCCCAGGACTCGGAACCATACAGCAGGGTGGTGAGGACCACAGCTCTGTACACGCTGATCTTGGTGCCTGTTTTCAGCTGTTGATTGTGCCACACCTGCTTGAAAAGTCGCCCGAAAGCGCTGTTCGCTTTTGCCAGCCTGCTGTCAAGCTCCTTGTCCAGCTTGGCGTCCGACGTGATAATGCAGCCAAGGTAAGTAAACTGGTGCACTGACTTTAGTTCAGACTCGCCAATGGTGATGTGAGGAGGGCGATACACTGTCTTGGGTATCAGG
>BTPG01000006.1:21346091-21361091 GCA_036245525.1 Semisulcospira habei | reverse complement strand
GTTCATCAATCCCAGAAGCTGTAGCCACTGCCTGGCTGGTAACGTCGTCAACTGAGAAACCTGCCTCGCTAAATCTGCCAACTTCTGGATGCGTTTCTCCGGGAGCCGAACGATGTTGAGGTCGGTGAGGAATTCCATACCCAGGTGCACAAAGTGTTGCGCTGGCACGAGGTCGGACTTGCCGAAGTTGACCAAGAAGCCGAGATCTTCGAGCAGGTGAAGAAGGGCATCCCGGTCTTGCATCAGGGTAGTCTCGGATTGGTTCCTCAAGAGCAGGTCGTCTAAATAGTTCGAGGTGGGACTCGTGGAAGTCCGACGGGCTCTGGCTACCACAGTATCCATGATCCGAGTAAACACCCAAGGGCTGAGATTTAGGCCGAAAGGAAGAGCGCGAAACTGGTAGACCACTCCCTGGAAAGCGAAGCGCAGATAACGTCTGGAGGCTGGGTGTATAGGTACGTGAAGGTACGCATCCGAAAGGTCTAGACTGACCGCGAAGTCCATCGGTTGCACAGCGGCTCGCAAGGCCCGGGCGGTCTCCATGCGAAAGGAAGGAGCCACGATGAATTTGTTGAGTGCCGAGAGGTCTATGACTGGACGCCACTCGCCACCGGGTTTGGGTACTACAAAGAGCCGGCTGTAGAAAGCTGGGGAGTCGTGTCGCATCACCACCTCCGTGGCCGACTTCTGCAGCAAGGCAGCAACCTCGGCGCTGAGAGCCTCGGCTCTGGGTAGGTCTGACAGCAGCGCTGTCCACAACGGCGAGCGGCGCAGGGGAGGGGGCGACTGAAAGGAGATCAGGAGTCCCTTGGTGATGGTAGACAGGATCCACGGGTCGTCTGGAAAAAGCGCTTGCCACACGTCGCTGTGGAGTGCTAGTCTCCCGCCGACAGGGGACCCGGAAACGGCCGGCGGGGGACGAGAGAAGCAGTCACTGGGCCCTACCTCGCCCGGGTCGACGGGCAGGTCTGGGCCAGGAGCGCGCAGGGGGCGCAGGGGCGGAGCCTGTAGCGGGGCGGGCGCGGGGAAAGGCAGGAGGTCTGGGGGGGAGACGTCCACCTCTGGTAGGGGGACGAACGCTGGGTCTGGCAGCCCGCAGGGAGCGACCCGAAGCCGTGCGGGGGACTCGAAAGGGAGCTGTAGAAGGGCGGCTGGGCCAGGAGTCCTTATTCGCCTCCTTGACAGCAAGCCAGTCGGGGCCGAACAGGAGCTCTCCTCCAAGGGAAGCTTGACGAAGCTGAGTCTTGACATCGGGCGGAATGGAGCAAAGGCGTAGAACCGCATCCCGTCTCAACAAATCGCAGTTAAGGGCCGCCGCCATCGCATTGACGGAGGCGTGGTAGGCCGCACGGTTCCCAGAAATGGCCAACGCTAGCAGATCCCCAAACAGAGAAGACAAGGAAGGATGCCAGGCATCTTCAACTCGACGAACGATAGCTTGCGTCGCTAGATCCAGGAAACCCGCTGCCGCGAGGGCGTTCCGAACGAGCGTCGCTGTCTGATCCACGCCCGGAAGAAGACACTGCCGTAGGGAAGCACCAGTAAAGGAAGATGCCGCAGGGTCCAGCTTAGGCAGGGGGCAAGAAAAACTCTGCGAATGTCCCGCATACCAAGACTGTCGAAAAGAAATATCCAAACCCTCCGGCCACCTTGAGTCCGAAAAGAAACCAGAAACGCCGCAGCGACCTTGCGAGAGATGAGCAGAAAAGGCTTCGCAAATGTCCTTAAAGCCGGGTGGTTGAGGAAGAGACTTAAACCGCTTGCCCTGACGATCGGCATCAACGGAGGCGGACGCCTTCCTCTTGAGGGGGGGGGGGACGGAGGGCAGATATCCGCTGGGAGGCAATCCGCAATGATGTGCGCCGCTTCATCTAGTGCCCGAAGAGTCTCCAACCTGTGTCCCATGGATGACGGCTGTAGCTCCTCATCATCAGGCGAAAGAAGAGACAGATCTGGGCTGGGCTCTCGAAGGAGGGCAGAAACCGACTCCGTAGGGTACAAGCTGAGAGCGTCGTCTTCAATAGGAACAGTGCTGGGGGCTACGCCCACCACTGGTCGAGTAGCAAGGATAGCCGCATTGTCAGTCCGGGAGGCCGGCGTAACCCTAAGCGGCGAGCATCGCACCGTCGGGGAAATCCCAGAGCGCCGTAGAGCCGAGCGCTCTCGCGATGAACTCCGTGACGTGAAAGACGTCCGACGCAATCTGTGGTGATCGTGGCGGGAGACGCTGCGCTGCCTGGAGCGGTAGCGGCGATGGGAAGACACTGAACGTCGATGCCGGCGTGACGGGGAACTGTGAGACGAGTCGTGCCTAGCGCGAGCTCGAGGGGGTCGGGTAGAAGCTGAGTGGCGGGAAGAAACTTTCCATCGCTTCGACGATTCCCTGGAGCGCGACCAACGACTAGAGGAGGAAGAGCGTTGGTGGTGTAAACGGGGCGAAGCTGGGCCGCATCTCAGGCTGCGTGACCGGGAACGGGGACGCGAATGCCGAACAATCCTGTCTGATCTATGTGCCATATAGTTGGTCCTGGAGTGAAGATTTGAGGAGACCAAAACATTGTTCGTGTCGGACGAGTTGATGGGCATAACAGGTCCAAGTGAAGGAGAGGGCTGATCACTGACCTGGTTGGCTGTGGCATTCGGTGTCTCAGTCAGGACGTCTACCGAATTCGCCGCATGTGCCTGTGCATCAATCTGTGACTGCTTGGAAGTCACAACCGGGTAGCGACCACTCGACGGGACTGTGGTGGATACCGGCTTCTTAACAAGAGGCTTAGCTGGCAGGCCTCGCCGATCCTGAACCGCACAGCGACCACTCGACGGGACTGTGGTGGATGCCGGTTTTAGCGCTCTAGCTCGCAGCCGAGGCTGCTGAGTCGGGGGCGCTACCACACGGTAGGGGCCACTCGGCGGGTCTGTGGCGCATACCGGGGATGGATCGGAACCCCGAGCTGGGGTGGGTTGTTCTCTGCTGTAGAAACGCAGAAGGTCTGTCCACTGCTTTTCCGGCCAAGGGGCGCAGACCGGGCACGGTTTAGTTGAGGCACAACCGGAACAGTTCAGGCAAAGGGAATGATCGTCACACGGCCACTGAAACTGCCCACATCTCAAGCAGGTGCGTACTTGCCCACTGTAACACAAAGAATAATGAGATTCGAACGAGCGTGCCCCCGCGGGCACGCGACCACGAACCGCGCTTGAACAAAATTTTCGATTAAAAATAAGCTTGTGCCGAGGCCCGGCGCTCTACCCACACCCCGAGCGCCTGGCGTAGGCTCAAACCGAATCTTTACCTCGCCATTCGAAGAGGAGGGACCAACAGGCCAAGACCAACAAACCACGTGGCGGGCAGATGACCAGGCGAAGAGGTAGCTCGAACTGTCACCGGTCGAAGGCACAAGAGTCCGCCGCCACCGTACGAGAGAAGAAGCGGCAAGAAGGTAGTCCGTCCTCACTTGAAACGTATCCAAGGATGAACGACGAGCGAACACACAAGTCACAGTTCTCAAGCACACAAGTCCCTCGGAACCGGCGAAGCAGAACCGGTCCCAAAATGGCGTAGAGACCAGTCCAAGCGGCCACCACACCACGAAAAGTTCACCGGTACCGTAGAAGGCTAGCCTAAGGCACCACACAACTGCAAAGCAGTTTCACACGAAGGGTCGAAGCCTAAGGTCCACGGAACAAAAGTCCAACGACCAGAAAAGTCACAAGAAACGCAGAGCTCACAGCGTACACAACCATTCTGAACCAGCAAAGAAATTGACTGAGGGCGGGAAGCGCGGAGCGCATGCGTGGTGTAACAGGAAGGGAGGCTGGCCGGGCTTCCGCCCAGTCTATGGCGCCCCTCTCCTGCCATAATGACCATATCGTACACAACGAATTTTTGGGGCTAAAATTAGACTAGCAAAGAAATAATCCCTTACAGTAATACCATCGGTAATGTGTTTTGAGAAAACAAGCTAATCTGGATGACCACCCAGAAAGGTCAAAGGTAAAAAGCGATTAGCGAATGTGTGAAAAGTGCTACAATTTTAGTTTTTAATCAGCATTTTGCAAACTGTTCTATCAAATTTTGCACAAAAGGAGATGATAATGAGACCTTCCTATGCATACAATTTGTTGACCCCTTGTGAAGGTCAAGGGTCATGGGAGGTTGATAGATGTTTGAAAATGTCACAGGTACAGAAGCCAACCTTTATTTGAAGACGCTTGAACACTTGCCCATTTCAATGACCTATGGGAAGGGTCAAAGTCACAAAGGTCAGATTGATTATATAAATCTTTTATGCACATGAGCTGTAAGGGCTTTGCCATTCTTGTTCTTCACAAGTATTCATGTGGAAGCCAAGGGCCTGTGCACATTGCATCAGACATGACAGTATACTGAAGCAGGTTATACGGAGGCTGACCTGTACTGAAGCTGACCTGAATTTTGATATATGCAGGCGAGATCATTGAGGGCAGTGAGGATGAGGAAGGCAGTGAGGCTGAGGAGGGAAATCAGGAGGACACTGAGGCCTGGGAGCAGGAGCAGATGACCAAGCTGGAGGAGGAGAAGAGGGCCATTCTCAACAACCAGTCACTCATAGCTGAGGTTAGTCCATGCATTTGCAGTGCAAGAAAAATTTTGCTGCCTGTAGCAAAACTTTGTACACGTCTGTCACTGGAATACATGGAGAAAAAACACAGATGGTCTGCGCAAGTTTAACCCTTTGCATGTTGGTAGTGGTTTTAGTCGCCATGATTCCAACAGGAACCATGGCGACTAAAACCACTACCAACACGCAATGGGGAAATGAAACCACTCACAAAGGAAGTAATTTGGTGACAGACCCAGAAGGAACACACACCTCTCACATAGGTGGCAGGCAGCTATACTTTTACACCATGCACCACCCCTAAATCTGTGCTTCTTGCAGTGTTTAGTAATGTCTGTGTCCTTAACCCTTTACCTGCTACTGGTCATACTGATTGTTTGATTGAAACCTTTGTGTGTTTTACACCAAAGAGGCTCTGCTGTCCTGGAAACGTGGACACAGAGTGGAGGCAACAAGAGGTGTTAATGATATTGAGCCTGCACACTTGCTGGGGCTAACGAGATCTACCCCAGTAGCAAAACGTCATTTGGCCCATGACAGCCGCACAACCATGCGCGGGCCCACTGCAGCTGTCATGGGCCCGAGGACCTTTCCTTACTGGGTATGCCTCTTGCAGCTGGATTGGGCTCACCTTTTCTTGGCAGTGAAGGTGTTGAAGTGAATGACCTAGTGTATGACTTGGGCTCCAGTACATTACATTTATAATCCACTTGCATAGTATACTGATGAGCAAAAGAAATGCGACTTTTGTTTGTTTTGTTTGTTTTGTTTTGTTTGCTGCTCCAAGTTTCCTTTGTCGACCTCAGAGGTCTTCCTCTCATCCCCATCAACCCCAGTGTGCTCACTTAGGCCCCCTAGTTGCTCCAACCAGACTCCCGGCCATGCTACTATATATGTCAGGTAGTAGGGGACTCCCTCCGGAGGAAACTCCGCACTGCTGCCGAGTCACTTCCATGGTGTTCAGTGTGGCCTTCAGGTGACCTCACCTACTTTTCTCTCTAACCACTACATCCTTCCATGCACAGCAGCAGGGTCTGGCCGAAGACAACTGTGCACCTAGGGCTCCTGGACAACTGAGCTGAGGTCACCATGAGATAGAGATTTGAGGGATCAGAAACCTGGAACAACATTTTGTTTCCTCAAAACACATTACCGATGACATGACTGTCTGGAAATAGTCTACTTGCTTACCAATTTTAGCCTAAGACCCAAAGGGTCCCCCCAGGAGGCTCTCGGGGATCCCTAACAGGGACGAGAGTAGCCTCCCCTGCCCATCCGGTCACGTGCCCGGTGGTATCTCCTTTAGCCAGTTGTCTACTTCGCTGTTAGCGTACGCACGCGTTTACCTGAGCCTCTCACCCTTCGTAGACTGTGTACGGTTCGACCGTCCTTACCGGCCTGTCTTCGCCTAGCCTCTCGTCTCTGCTTCTGGCGTCGCCTCCTTCTCTGCTAGCCCTCGTCTGTGCCTCGTGCTGTTAGCTGGGCCTGGGGCCTTCTTCTGCTTCTCGGCTTCCATCGCTCACGGTGCTTTGTGCTTCGGCGCTCCGCCATGGAAAGGTAACGTCTCGGTCGCCGCCTACGTCTCGCCTGGCTGGGCCGGACGTCGGTCTCGTCTCGAACTTTTTGGTTCTCTCTCGCGTTTCGTCGTGAGCTTCACTCGTTTACCTGGTTCGGAAGTTATGTAGGTGGGTTAGTTCCCGCCGCCGGTCGCCTTTCATCTTTGGGTTTGTGTTGCAGTCATCACGTGCGCACCTGTCCCCGATGCGGCGACTTTCAGTGGCCTAGTGACCGGCATGAAGTCTGTCTTCTGTGTTCTGGCTGCTCCTCGGACCTCGCCTGCGCTGTCTGCTCTTCGTGGCCGGAGGTTCGTTGGTCGGAGCTTTGGAGGTTCTACCGGCGCGAGCGACCTGTCACAGCACGCCGGGACCCAGTCAAGCTCCCCTCCTCGGAAGTGGAGAAACGCACACCTCGTCTGCCTCGTAAGATTATTCCAGCTACGGTGTCCGCACCGCCCTTGCCCGCTGACTCCTCCGGCGAGTCGCCAAGCCGGCATTGTGCCCCCCTCCTTGAGCCCCGGGCACCGCGACCCTTGTCGCCTGTTACTAGACGTGTTGGCCTTATGGCCCCCCCTCCTAAGCCCGCTGACTCCTCCGGCGAGTCACCTAGCCGGCTACGTGCCCCCCTCCATGAGCCCCGGGCACCGCGACCGTCGTCGCCTTCTACCCTTCACCGTGGCCTTTCGTGACTGTTGTCGCCTGTTAGTAGATGCGTGGGCCTTGTGGCCCCCCCTAAGCCCGCTGACTCCTCCGGCGAGTCGCCAAGCCGGCTCCGTGCCCCCCTCCTTGAGCCCCGGGCACTGCGACTTTTGTCGCTCGTCGATACACGCGTCGGCCTTTCGGCTTCTCCGTCTAGTTGTGCCCCCCTCCTTGAGCCCCGGGCACCGCGACCCTTGTCGCCTGTTACTAGACGTGTTGGCCTTATGGCCCCCCCTCCTAAGCCCGCTGACTCCTCCGGCGAGTCGCCAAGCCGGCATTGTGCCCCCCTCCTTGAGCCCCGGGCACCGCGACTGTTGTCGCCTGTTAGTAGATGCGTGGGCCTTGTGGCCCCCCCTAAGCCCGCTGACTCCTCCGGCGAGTCGCCAAGCCGGCTCCGTGCCCCCCTCCTTGAGCCCCGGGCACTGCGACTTTTGTCGCTCGTCGATACACGCGTCGGCCTTTCGGCTTCTCCGTCTAGTTGTGCCCCCCTCCTTGAGCCCCGGGCACCGCGACCCTTGTCGCCTGTTACTAGACGTGTTGGCCTTATGGCCCCCCCTCCTAAGCCCGCTGACTCCTCCGGCGAGTCACCTAGCCGGCTACGTGCCCCCCTCCTTGAGCCCCAGGCACTGCGACAGTTGTCACCTTTTCCTCCTCCTCGGGACAGAAGAGACCGTCCCCGTTCTTCCAGGCGCCTTGATGTCGACCGTCGGCTTAGCCCTCGTCGCGTGGATAGGAGACGTAGCCCCCGGCGTTCGTCGTCCTCTCGCTCGACTTCCTCTTATGCCTCCCGTCTGCGCAGCCGTTCTCCACAGCGCTGTTCCTCTCGGCGCCCCTCACCGCACTCCTCTCGTAGGAGTCGTAGAGACGACAGGACTCCGCCTCGTTCTCGGCGCAGTAGTTCTCATCGGGATCGACGCCCTCATCGTTCCCGACGCCCTTCGCCTCTTACTTCCCCGCGCCGGCGTCAGCGTAGCCCCTCGGCTCCTTCTCCACCGCCTGCGCGCGTCGGCTTACCTCCTGTGCTTCGGTCTTCCCCGCCGCCATCGCCTGCCATCGATGGAGAGACCTTAAGTCTGCTGCCGGAGGACTCCGTGTCGGCCTTGCTTGAGTCCGGCAGCCGTTCGCCCTCTCAGGTGGAGGATCCAGCGTCTCCAGCTACCCTGTCCACTCCTCGTGGCGAGACTCTCCGAGCCTTGGACGCCGCCGCCCGTCTCATCGCGGCCTGCCTTCCCGCAGATTCCTGCCCACCTTCCCCACCGCTGAAGAGGAAAGCGGCAGCCTTTGTGGACGCTGCTCGGCAGGTTAAGAAATTCAAGTCGCTTCCCCAGCCACCTGCCTTCCGCGACCTAACGGACGCCCTGTCTGCGCACCTCCAGCGAGATTCTGCTTCCGACTCGGACTTCTTCTCTGACCGCCGCTGGCCTTCCGGTGTTGACATCGCCTTTCGGCAGTCCTGGTACGCCGGCCACTCGCAATCCTTCTCGTGCCCGCTGCCTCTGGTGGATCCGCCTGCGCTGGTGCTCGCCGGCGGCTCTTCCCAGCTCAACCGTGTCCTGCCTCGCGGCCTGGAACGTACCGCCTCACTCGTCCGAAACGCCCTCGCTTGTTCGGGTTTCTTGGAGCTCCTCACACAAGCCTTCATTAACCTTGCTGTCGGATCTTCACACCTTGGCAGTTGCAGCCAACCGAGCGGCCTACCATTCGTCCATCAACGCCATGGCAGCGGCCGCCAACTGTGACTTGATGCGGCGTGATGTGGTGCTCCAGTCCTGCCCGGGTCTTCCCCGTGATGTGAAATCCCAGCTCCGCCGGGCCCCGGTCGGCGCTCCGCTCCTCTTCGGCCCTTCCTGGCAGTCCCTGAAGGAAGCTAACAAGGACCGTTGGCCCAGCGCCCCCTCGTCTCGCTTTCCGCCAACCCGCAAGGCCTCGGGTCGCGCCCTGCGGTTCGTCAGACCCTCCGCGACGGCCCCTGCCTCCGCCTCGGCCTCCCATCCTCTCTCCTCTTCCCGTGCGCCCGGTCCTGGCCGCGCCCGTCCTGCCCGTCCTGCGGTTCCGGCCTGGCCCAAGCCCGCCCGCCGCCCTGGGCGTGGGAGGGCCCCCTGACTTCTGCTCGCCTCCGCCCCCGCCGACCGCTTCGGGGTCGCCTGTCGGCGGGAGGCTCGCCCTGCATGGAGACGTCTGGCGCTCCCTGTTTCCGGACGACCCGTGGATCCTCTCCATTGTCTCAGACGGTCTTCTCATCTCCTTTCGTTCCCCGCCCCCGCTGCGGCGCTCCCCCCTGTGGACCGAGATTCCGTCAGATCCGCCCAAGGCCGATGCCCTTCGCGGAGAAGTCGCTGCTCTTCTCCAGAAAGCCGCTACGGAGGTCGTCGCCTGCCACGACTCCCTCGCCTTCTACAGCCGACTATTCGTAGTCCCCAAGCCTGGAGGCAAGTGGAGGCCGATCATCGATCTCTCCGCCCTGAATCGGTTCATCGCCGCCCCGTCCTTCCGGATGGAGACAGCCAGGTCTCTTCGTGCTGCCGTCCAGCCCATGGACTTCGCCGTCAGCCTGGACCTGTCCGATGCCTACCTGCACGTCCCAATCCATCCTGCCTCCCGCCGGTACCTCCACTTTGCCATTGACGGGACTGTTTTCCAGTTTCGGGCCCTCCCCTTCGGTCTCAACCTCAGTCCGTGGGTGTTTACGCGGATCATGAACGCCGTGGTAGCCAGAGCCCGTCGTTCTTCTTCCAGCCCGATCTCCAACTACTTGGACGACCTTCTTCTGCGGAACCAGTCGGTGGCCTCTCTTCTCCTGGACAGGGATGCGCTTCTACTCCTGTTGTCTCGCCTCGGCTTCCTGGTCAACGCCGGCAAGTCCGACCTCACTCCCTCTCGCCACTTCGTGCACCTGGGGATGGAGTTTGTGACCGACCGCAACCTAGTGCGTCTTCCCGAGCTGCGGATCCAGAAACTCGCCGATCTCGCCCGTCTGGTAGCTCAGGAAGCGGCTGTCCCCGCCAGGGTGTGGCTCCAGCTCCTCGGCCTGATGAATGCTGCGGCAGATCTCCTTCCCCTCGGTCGTCTGTGCTCTCGTCCTCTTCAATTGCATCTTCTCCTCCACTGGAGACCGTCCTCCGGCGACCTCTCCACCCTGGTGCCGATACCCCCTATGCTGCGGCCCCATCTGCTTCGCTGGACGGACGTTTCTTGGCTCGGCTCTGGGATTCCCCTGACCTCACCACTGCCCTGTCTCTCTCTCTGCGTCGATGCCAGTCTCGCCGGGTGGGGCGCTCACCTTCTCCCGAGTTTTCGCTATGCGGCCGGCCGCTGGAACGAGGACCTGGCTTCGCGGCACATCAACTGGCTGGAGCTGAATGCGGTTTGGCAGGCCCTTCACGCTTGGGAATCCGATCTTCGGACGCAGGACCTCCTTGTCCTCTCCGACAACTCCACGGTCGTCGCTTACATACAGAAGCAGGGAGGGACCCGCTCGCCCGACCTCAGCATCCTTCTCTACCGACTCCTTCGCTGGTGCGAGGACCGCGGCATCTCCCTACGAGCCCGTCACATTCCAGGTCACCTGAACGTTTTGGCAGACTCCCTCTCTCGGCGGGGCCAGCTTCTTCACACAGAATGGACCCTGCGCTGGGACATCTTTCGTCTCATCTGCGAGCGTTGGGAGACTCCCCTTGTCGACCTCTTCGCCACCAGGTGGAACCACCAGCTTCCCCTCTTCGTCTCCCCGATTCCCGACCCGCTGGCCTGGGCGGTCGATGCGCTCTCGATCTCTTGGGACGGACTAGTTGCCTACGCCTACCCTCCGACGGTCCTGGTCCCCAAAGTCCTGCTCAAGCTCCGGGGGTGCAACGCAGTCCTTCTCCTGGTGGCCCCGTTCTCCTGGGACAGATCTTGGACCACCGACCTGCTCAGTCTCGCCACGGATCCGCCCCTTCCACTTCCCACCCCTCGCACGATGCTCAAGCAGCCCCGCCAGCCGCTCTTCCACCCCTGCCCCGAGCGACTTCTCCTACACGCCTGGCGATTGTGCGGCACGCCCTCTCCGCTAGAGGCTTCTCGAGTGCGGCAGTGGACGCTATCGCTTCAGCCCGCAGACCTTCCACCAGACGTGTCTACGAAGGAAAGTGGCGAGTGCTTCGTGCCTGGTGCTCTGACCGTCGTCTCTCCTCCGTCGATCTGACGACCCCTCAGCTCGCGGACTTCTTCCTTTGGCTCTTC
The DNA here is from genome assembly GCA_036245525.1 of Semisulcospira habei. Lineage (NCBI taxonomy): Eukaryota > Metazoa > Mollusca > Gastropoda > Semisulcospiridae > Semisulcospira > Semisulcospira habei. The sequence continues at coordinate 21,350,014 of BTPG01000006.1, read as the reverse complement.
CATGACCAAGGTTTGGCTCCCATCACGATCCGTGGCTATCTCTCCATGATTGCCGACACCTACCGTCACCTCGGCCGTCCCGACCCTGGTGCCTGCAAGGACCTGGCCGACCTTATGGCGCATTTCGGCTTGCAGCGTCCGGTTTCCCGCTCCCTCGTTCCACGCTGGGACCTACCCTGGGTCCTCACCTGGCTGAATTCGGACCGTTTTGAACCGCTCCATCTGGCCAGCTTCGCGGACGTGACTCGGAAGACTTGCTTCCTGGTGGCCCTCGCCACGGCAGCCCACGTCAGCGAGCTCCACGCGCTCTCGTCTCGCCCTTCCTGCCTGCAGTTCCGGGTGGATGGCTCCGTTCAGCTTCTCCCGGATCCGTCCTTTCTCGCTAAGACTAGATCTCCCTTGACGGCGCCTCAGATCATCGCTATTCGCCCGCTTAAGGGGCCCAACCTTCCTCCGGAGACTCGGCAGCAAGATCCGGTGCGTGCACTCCGTATCTACCTGCGTCGCTCCAAGTCCGTACGGAGGGGACGGACTCGTCTCTTTTTGCCTCTGACCGCCGGCAGAACTGACATCTCTGCCCAAACGATCTCCTCCTGGCTCTGCTGGGTAATACGGTCCACCTATTGCGACCTCTCCCCACAGGGAGCCGAGGCCCTCAGGATACGCGCCCATTAAGTTCGCGCTATGGCCGCAAGTCTCGCCTTTGACCGCAACTGCGCGGTTAAGGACATTGTGGCTGCAGTGGGATGGCGGGCCGAAACCACCTTTGCCCGCTTCTACCTCCGCGACCTGACGGTCCAGCGCGACAACCTCTCTCTGGTGGGCGACATCTCTGCGGCACAGCACTCCCTCCAGGCGCCCCTGGCGCCTTAGGTATGCACTTCGCTAAAATTGTCGGGAGTGTGTGATCAGGAGTGACGGGCCGTCCTCGTCCCTAATGAGGTTTCAGAAAGGGATTCTGTGGCACCCTCCTCCTTTTTGGCATTCTTCCAGACAGTCATGTCATCGGTAATGTGTTTTGAGGAAACAAATTAATTTTTCTCTAAAATGTATTTTTTCGAAAAATACTTACCGATGACATGACTCGGAGGTCCCTCCCTCCTCCCCGCTTGCCGCTGGTAACTCCGTAGACAACTGGCTAAAGGAGACACCACCGGGCACGTGACCGGATGGGCAGGGGAGGCTACTCTCGTCCCTGTTAGGGATCCCCGAGAGCCTCCTGGGGGGACCCTTTGGGTCTTAGGCTAAAATTGGTAAGCAAGTAGACTATTTCCAGACAGTCATGTCATTGGTAAGTATTTTTCGAAAAAATACATTTTAGAGAAAAATTAATTTTCATTTTCATGATGATGAGGACGATGATATGATGATGTCATGGTGGTCCATGTGGTTGGGGACTGTGTGACAGGGCCACATTCCTTGCTTCATGTCATAAATATCCCGGGAACTGCAGACACCTGCGATGCCACCTTGCAATGCGTCATTACCCAGGTAGCACCCCCCAAAGTCGCACTCGTGGTCCATGTGGTTGGGGACTGTGTGACAGGGCCACATTCCTTGCTTCCTGTCATAAATATCCCTGGAACTGCAGACACCTGCGATGCCACCTTGCAATGCATCATTACCCAGGTAGCACCCCCCAAAGTCGCACTCGTGAAGTGAGTGAGTCTCGGCTGCGTGGCATCAGCCATTGGGTTCATAGTACACCCACTCTGGGTAGTAGCCGACCCAGCTAGGAAAAATCCTGCTTGATTCGGCTGGGATTCGAACCCGGATCTCCCGCCAGTCCGACGCGCTAACCAGGACTATGGAGACCGGTAAATGCGATATTTTTTCTTCACAACTTATGCTTAAGCTGAAATCAGTAGGCTAAAGGGTATCTTCTATATAGTAATGCCATCAGTAAGTATTTTTTGAAAAAATACATTTTAGAGAAAAATTGATGTTTAAAAAAATTTCGCATTTCTTTTGCTCATCAGTACTGGCTTTCCACTAGAATTTAAAACTGTCCATCACAGTGATGGACAGCATGACAAAAAAATCAACAGGCATTCTGCAGACATTTGCATACTTGAAACACAACAGGGATAAGTTCATTTTTGTCTCAGGACTTGTCCATCCCGGGGACAGATGGCCTTCCATATTTTCCTGTCACATCTAGTCTGTCACATACTGAGAATTTTCTGTTAGTGGAAAGCCTGTCAGTATAATATGACTTTGTAATCAGTTAGCTTGAAAATAATGTTGACAGTGCTTGCAGTGTGTTTGTGTCTTACCTTATTTTTGTCCTGCATGTTTTGCAGGAGAAGGAGCATCTGCTAGGAGAGCTGCAGGAGAAAGAGGAGAAACTGGCAAAGGAGAAAGAACAACGTGACCTTCTGGAGAACAAGATTAAGGTAGGACTGTTTGTACCGTAGACTTTGCATATAACGAGGTCAGATAACAAAAACTGAATATCACTTATCAGGGACATTGAAAATGAAAGCCTAAAAATATGAGTTGCCAGTCCGGGATAAAATTCAGTCTCCCATCAACAGAGAATGCTTCTCTGAGCTTCAGATTGTGAGGTTGCCAGCTGGGCTGCTGTTTATGGTGTTTCAAGCTTTTTTGAGTGGCCATGGGCAATTTGTCAAGGTTCCAACAGGTTTTCAAGGGAAATTACTTCGCTCATTTACCGACGAGCAAAAGAAATGTGACATTTTTGGGAATCATCCGATGATTCCAAAAATGTTGCATTTCTTTTGCTTGTCAGTATAGCAAACTTCAGATATTACAACATGCACTAAGTCTGCTGTTATGTCCTCCATTTATTGTATTTCATTTGCATCTCAAAACATGGTGGGAAGCTGTCAAATCAAGCAGCCATTATCTATTCCAATATCTGACATTGTCACACTCAGTGCGTAGTACACTTTAGCCACTTCCCTGCCACTGGATCCGTATTTTGTTTATGAAATTATTAATTCATTCACCAAACAAATCCACAACGGTCCAGAGAACATGGAGTTCATTCACCAAGCAGATCCACTATGGTCCAAAGACCGTGGAGTTCATTCACCAAACAAATCCGCAACAGTGCAGAAAAGATGGATATAAAATGTTCACAGCAAGTCTTAGATCCTTATGTGCAGTCATGGGGGCTCATGAGGATCTATATCTCGCACTTGGTGTGTGTTCATTATTTTTCAGCAGCGAAGGGGTTAGCCCTTTGGGATTCTGTCAGTGGTGGATGGCTTGGGGATTTACATACACATGGTTTGAAAACAACTTTAAACATTTCAGCACATCTTCTGTATACCCTCTGACACATCAGAGATCTATCAGAATGATTATCTAAAACAGAACGCAAACTGTTTTTAGTTCATAATTGCAAAACTATTTGTTTGGGCACATTTACTTACACCTACAAAGACATTAACCCATTCAGCCCCAGTGCCCCAACAGCAGGAGATGGATTGACCATGATAATTCAAGGGTAGTGCCGGATGAGCTTGGCGCCTTCAGGCGCCAAGCTCATCCGGCACTACCCTTGAATTATGGTCAGTCCATCTCCTTCAGTGGCACATAGTCTGTAGGTGACACGTCCCAAATTTTGGAACTGTGCCTGCGGGGGTTAAATGGGTTAACCTGAATGTTTGCAGGCTATGGAGAGCAAGCTGCTAATGGGAGGTAAGAACATCGTGGACCACACGAATGAACAGCAGCGCGCACTAGAGCAACGCCGGCAAGAGATCCTGGAACAACAGGTACAAAGAAATTCAGGCGAAATTTATCAAATCATGTAAATTTGTAAAGAAAGCCGTAACGCCGGTAGCAAAACGTCTTCGGGCCCTCGGCGGCCACAGTGGGCCCTCGCACAATCATGTGCGGGCCCACTGCGGCCATCGTGAGCACGAAGACCGTTGCTTACTGGGAAGAAAGAA
>BTPG01000006.1:21195006-21345591 GCA_036245525.1 Semisulcospira habei | reverse complement strand
CTTTGCATTACGGAAACAACATTCAAAACTGATACATGTACTGTGAAAACACAGAAGGTACCTTGTACAAGTTACTGATGGACATTGGTCCTCCGGCCCATGACGGCCGCAGTGGGCCAGCGCACGGTTGTGTGTGGACCCACTGCAGCCGTTGTGGGCCCAAAGAGTTTTGCTACTGGGGATTAGCCCTTTGGTTGTCTGTGACACCTTTTGTCACCACGACTCCTGCAGAAAAACTGCGACAAAAAGCGCTACCAACATCTACAGGGTTCAAGTAGACTCGCATATAACTATAAGCCAGCGTATCATCCATTCACCACTCAAACAACCACACACATGTACACGTTTTGCAGACAGGTCAAAACTTAAAGGCTGCCATACACCTTGCATTAGTGGCACAGCGCTCTCCTGACGAACATTACTGTCCCCTATACATGATGTACAGCCAGCGTAAACTTCATCAAATGCATAGTGTTTTTGAACCAAAGCACACCAAAATCAAGGGCCATTCAAAGCGCAGACAACCATGAACCAAAAACATTTACAACACCTAATATGGATACAGGACAGGGTCTGGTTACCTAAGTTCAATTCAAGCTCGGCCCTATAGAGAGGAGGAGAAAAAGAAAAAAAACTTAAATAATCATGAAAATAACTGGCAAAAACTTGGAACTTGTAGTGCATAATACACCAAGACAGGATGGACATAGTATAGGATGGACATAGTATAGTATATCTGTTATTACAAAATTTGAAGAAAACAAGAAAGGCAAAGCCCTTATGGCTCACATGTATTAACCGATCCACAGGTGGCAATAAGGGAAGGCTTCTGCACCAACAAAATCCAGATTTTCTCAAAATTTAATCAGTTTTACACATCTGTCAAACCCCTTTGACCTTTGCGATGAGTCAACTAAATTAATATACATGGAAGGTCTTATCATAAGGCTTGTGCCAAATATGATTGAAAAGTTTGAAAAATGTATTTTTCGAGAAAATACTTACCAATGGCATTACTATAATGGAAGCAGCACTTAGCCTATCAATTTCAGCCCAGGGATCGTTGTGTACAGCAACGCCACCAGGGAACCACCCGAGTGAGCTGTACCAACATCCCTGAGTAGCTTCCCTTCACTGAGTAGTTTCCCTTACCTCATACGGGCAAGTTCGTAGCATCACCAGTTTTGCTCTTAGCTTACTGGCGGTGAGCGGGGCAGGTGGGAGGGCCCTCCGAGTAATGCCATCGGTAAGTATTTTCTCGAAAAAAATACATTTTAGAGAAAAATACATTTGTTTCCTCGAAAAACATTACCGATGGCATTACTACATGGAAGAATAACGAAAAGGAGGAGGGCGCCACCAATTACCCGCCACTGAGGACGCATTAGTGAAAAAGGCTGGGATCAACACCTCACAATTTCAGCTAAGCATTATTTAAGGGAGTGTTGAGCCGCCGAGACGTCGCCCACCAGGGCCAGGTTGTCCTGATGGCTTGAGAGGTCGTGCAGATAGAAAGAGGCAAAGGTGGATTCTGCTCTCCATCCTACTGCGGCGACAATGTCACTTACTGCGCAGTTGCTGTCAAAGGCGAGGCTGGTCATGACAGCTCCGACTTTGTGCGCTCGAATGCGCATCCGTTTAGGGCCCCTGCGGGGGGAAGAGGTCCTCATAAGCGGAGCGGATGACCCATCGCAACCATGAAGAGATAGTCTGCGCAGTAATATCCGTCCTGCCACGATACAAGGGCAGAAAAAGGCGGGATCGGCCTCTCCGGAAAGGTTTCGTCCTGCAGAGGTATATCTTTAAGACCCGGATAGGGTCCTGTTGGCGGGACTCCTGGGACTGGGAAGTGTCCGGTAGCGACCGGAGGTTGATCACCTGTGCCCTGGCCGAGGGGAGCCTGTTCTTGGCAAGAAAAGCCGGGTTTGTGAGGAGTTGCACGGAGCCATCCGTCCTGAACTGCAGGCAGGTGGATTCTATGGAGAGGGCATGCAGTTCGCTAACTCGTGCTGCTGTGGCGAGTGCAAGGAGGAAGCAAGTCTTCCTGGTAACATCGGTCAGTCGGGCAGGGGACAAGGGCTCAAAGCACTCAGAGTTGAGCCACGTGAGCAGCCAGGGAAGGTCCCAGCGAGGCACCGGCGAGCGCGGAACCGGACGACGGAGGTCAAAAAGGGCCATCAGGTCCGAAAGATCCTTGCACGCGCCTGGGTCGTTACGCCCCAAGTGTCGGTATATGTCGGCGATCATAGCCAGATAGCCCGGATGGTGATGGGCGCCAATTGCTGGTCCTCAAAAAGCCATAAGAACTGGGCCAGGTGCAGCATAGTCAGCATCGTGGTGGAAAGGCGTCGAGTCGCGTACCCGGACTGGAGGCCACGCCACTTTTCTTCGTACACTCTGCGGGTGGAGGGTCTGCGGGCTGCAGCGATAGCTACCACCGCTGCATGCGAGTAACCTCACGCTGCGAGGGCCGCCCACACAACCGCCAGGCGTGTAGGAGCGGCCTCTTCGGAAAAGCTTCGTGGCGCGCCGGCAGGGATCTTCTTCTGCATGCAGGCTGGGTCTACGGACAGGGCATGCAAATTGCCGACGCTGGCGACTGTGGCGAGGGCCAGGAGGAAGCAGGTCTTCCTAGTCACATCCGTGAGGTGGGCGTGAGGAAGAGGCTCAAACCGACTGAGTTTCAGGTCAATACCCACGGAAGATCCCAGCATGGAACGAGAGAATGAGTGACTGGTCGCTGGAGTTCGAAATGGGACATAAGTCTGAGAGGTCTTTGCACGCTTAAGGGTCCGGCTGGCCCAAGTGCCGATACGTGTCCGCCACCATCGAGTGATAACCACGAAGTTGATCGGGGCCAAATCCTGTGCATGAAAAAGCCACAAGAAGAATTTGGCCAGCTGCGGCGTGGGCTCACCCCAGGACTGTAGGACCCTCCATTTTCCCTCATACACCCGCAGGGTGGACGGACTGCAGGCTGCCGCGATCGCCTAGACTGCTGCATCCGAGAAACCTCGAGCCGAGAGGGTATGCCGGACAACCTCCAGGCGTGAAGCAGCAGTCTCTCGGGACTTCAGCAATCATCTGGGATTTGGTAAGTAACATGCAGAGGGTCAGAGGCCGAGTGCCGCCTTGCTTCTGAATAAAAGCCACCACTATCACACAGGATCAGGATCTCCTGGCCACAGAGCCACGATTCCTTAATTTCAAAAGGGATAAAATACTCTTCATACTTCCACCTGTAAGAACAGGTTATACAATTAATTTCTTTTGAAACAGATTAAAAATAAACTGACTTAAGGTGATCATATATATCACCTTATGCCCACCGAAACAACCAACATTTTCAGAAAGGGCCAGATGTAATTATTCATTGCTGGAAATCATGTTTCTGCAATCACATTAATTTTACATGCCGACATGCCATATACATCAAACTAACCAGTGCCTAAAATAAGCCAATTTTAAAGACATTTCTTTTGGTTGTTTTACTTTTGGTACAAACGACCATTTGTCACAGGCTCATGAAAATGTTTAACGTGACTATAGTGCAGAATTCATATTCCCAGTGGAATAGGGCCAATCACACCGCCTTCAACTCCAGTCAGTTGATAATACGTGTCCGCCACCATTGTGAACTATCCAACGAAGCAGAAGCGGTCTGATCAGCAACGAGACCGGGACTGGGGCTGAGAGATCTCACGAGGACGGATGCCAGTGAAGCAACAGAAGTAGCTGTAGCGGTCGAGCGTAAAGCCTGGCAAGTGTTAACAGGTCCGCCGCCACACTGATCAGGCCCAAGAGCTGGAGCCAGGTCCTGGGCTGGTATGCATGTCGGAAGAAATAGCGTTGTTATGCCGGTTTAGCGCAATGCCGAAATAGCGAGGTTAGTATTTGGTATGCATAAACAAAGCTTAGTCTATTTCCGGTGCCCTATGCCGGCCTTTGCCGGGCATAAGTTATGTTGCTCATTGAGGTCGGTTTAACACTATTCCAAAATGGCGTTGTTGTGGTTGTACATTCACGGACGTCGGCAAAATTTTAGGCGTGACAGGATTTTTCGGGACAGGACAAATCCATTTGACTCAATGGACGATGTGGAACTGTATACAAAATTTCGTTTTCGACGTGAGGACATTATAAAGATAACAGATGAGGTGAAGGACGAGATAGAAGTTTCGAATCGACTCGGCACTGTACCTCCCTTGCTTCAAGTGATGGCAACACGAAGATTTTACGCAAAGGGTGTGTTTCAAGATGATTGTGGGGAGCTTCTTGGTGTGCATCAGTCAACAATTAGCCGAATTGTTACAAGGGTGACTGAAGCTCTCTGCAGACGAGTGCCACAATGGATTACAATGCCAACACAAAAAGAATTGATTGATTGTACATTGCTTAACGTCCCGACAGCAACAAGGCTTTCTCAGGACGTGCCTGCACTGCTTGTGAAAAAAAAAACCACAAAAAAACCCAGAACATTGAATGTATGTCGCCAGCCGGTCAAATACGTTAAATAAACCTAACACATGGGGCCTAAATAAAGCTAAGACCATTTAGCAACACACATCCAATATCAAGAGCTACAGGCAGTGCAGACAGTAGGGAGAGTTTTAAAAAGGCAAATACAGGTGAATGGACAAAGGGTAGACAGAAACACATGCCCCAGAATAGAGAGAAAAACCCACCCTTTGGGGCTGACCAGCGTGACCCTGGGAACTAAAAAATACCTAACCCCACCCAAGTCCCCCAGGGCAGACCCGGGTGGGGTTGCCGAGGATGTACTTTAGAACCAAGCCCACCCCCCACCCCCCCTACTGGATTCAGCCCTTCCTATTTCACATATCTAAACATAAAGTGTAGTGTATAATGTTTAGTTATGTATGTAAACTCGTATTACGTGCAAACTACATCGTGTGTGTATGTGTGTGTGTGTGTTAGATGAATGTTACAAAAACTTGCACCTTTATTATTCCTGTTGTGCGTCATAGAATAAAGGTTATGGATTTTAAATACATGTATTTAATAAATTACCCTGTGTAATTGTTTTGTCACTTTTAAAAAAGGTAATTGATACGAAATGTATATGTTTTGTTTTTGTTTACATACTCATGAGAGAGAGATTTTGTAGGTTAGAGAGTTATGTTTTTTTTTCTGTACATTACTTGATATTTAATGAGCTATCCTGTGAGAGTGTGTATGTTAATAGTGTTTTTATCTAGAAATTAGCTTTCCTGCTTTTTTTTATATTAAATAGTTTATTGTTGTGTATTCATGTAACTGCCTAGAGTTAAGTCTAGAGTAGGACATGTTTATAATAAATAATAATACTTTTACAGTTTTTGCTTAAGGTTTTTTTTAACTTAAAAAAAAAAATTTATTCCTCAGGTAATATGTGATGCAGATCTCATGTTCTGGAATTGTATTGCTAAGTGGCCTGGAAGCGTGCATGATGCAAGGATTCTCCGTGAAAGTGAATTATTTAGGCAGTTTGAGCGTGAAGATAAACCACTGCAAAATCGCCGCAAACAATCCTCTCCCCTCTATTTGTAACTCGGTCAGCAGTGCCTGGATTTCTCCTGCGTCCCAATTTGGTTTTCTATTTCTCTTTAAGTTTGACTTTTCTTGATCCATGATTGCTACGATTGTATTCAGCGAAGAGATACACAGAATGACAACAAAGCAGAAGGAAGTGCATATTCTGTACGTTTACACATGCGCAATCGAGGTGTGGCCCCGGACTATGTATAATCAACATCAGCATAGCTATTGCGCCACTAAAACTGTGTTGTGCATGCGAAATTCTGAGCGGGTCTATGCCGAGGTTAGCTATAACCGGCATAGCCCTATACCGGATTAACTTTATTACTTCCGACATGCATACCACCCCTGGCCAGCAGCGCAACCGCTAGGGAGACTTGCCGCGCCAAGGTCGACAACTTCTGGATCCGAGGCTCCAGTAGACTACCTGTTGAGATTAGTCAGAAGTCCATATTGAGGTGGACAACCCGGTGCAACTGCACCAGGTCCGACTTTCCATCGTTTAGGAAGAATCCGAGTCAGCGAAGCAGCGCTAGAGCGTCCCTGTCCGCGCCCGAGTCCTGATTCCTGAGGAGCAGGTTGTGGAGATAATTGGACGTAGGGCTCGAGGAATCCTGCCTGGCTCTGGCGAATACGGCGTCTTCTTGGCTTGACTTCGCTAACGAAGATTCTATAGGGCTTGCCCACGTCGTCTGCAGGCATTTTCGTGGCTGCGGAGGCCAATCCGGGACAGGCAGGTTCGACCGCAGTGGCTGCAGGGGAAGGTCTGGTCAGGGTTCTGAGTTACGACAACTCTGTTTTTTCTTCTGAGCCGCTTGTCCTTAAGGTTAGCTCTGCGAGAGTCCTCAAAGGAGACGGCTGCCTTGTGAATGGTGGAGCGCCAGGTGTCACGGTCCGCAGCAAGCGAAGACCACTGGCGGTGGTCGATTTGACAGGCACTAAGTGACTTCTTGAGACTGTCTTTGTATCTCTTCTTTGGTGCCCCTCTGTCTCGGTGTCCAGTGGCGAGCTCGCCGAACAGAGTGATCTTGGGTAGGCGATGATCCTCCATCCTGGAGACGTGCCCCGCCCAGCGAAGCTGTGTCCGCAGCAGCAAAGCCTCGATGCTCACAGTTTCCGCCTGTTCAAGGACATCGACGTTGGTGACATAGTCACTCCAGTGAATGCTGAGGATGGTACGCAGGCAGCGCTGGTGAAAGCGTTCGAGGAGTCGTAGTTGGCTGCGGTAGAGGGCCCAGGACTCGGAACCGTACAGCAGGGTGATGAGGACGACAGCTCTGTACACGCTGATCTTGGTGCCTTTTTTCAGCTGTTGATTGTGCCACACCCGCTTGAATAGTCGCCCGAAAGCACTGTTCGCTTTTGCCAGCCTGTTGTCCAGCTCCTTGTCCAGCTTGGCGTCTGACGTGATGATGCAGCCAAGGTAGGTAAACTGGTGTACAGACTTCAGTTCGGACTCGCCGATGGTGATGTGGGGAGGGCGATGCTCTTCCTTGGGTGCCGGCTGATGGAGAACCTCTGTCTTTTTCAGACTGACCTCGAGTCCAAAGAGCTGGGCAGCATCTGCGAAGCAGGACGTAATGCGCTGCAAGGCTCTCTCTGTGTGTGCAACGAGGGCAGCGTCATCAGCGAAGAGCAGCTCACGAATCAGTTGGTCTAGGGTTTTCGTGTGGGCCTGCAGTCGTCTGAGGTTGAACAGGCTGCCATCGAGACGATACCTGATGTACACTGCGTCGTCATCGTCGAGGTCCACTGTGGCCTGCTTCAACATCATGCTGAAGAAGATGGTGAAGAGGGTCGGTGCCAGCACGCAGCCTTGTTTCACGCCGTTGCGAATAGGGAATGGTTCTGAGAGGTCACTGTTTAGTCTGACCTGGCCTTGCTGGTCCTCGTGGAGCTGGACGATCATGTTGAGGAACTTTGGGGGACAACCTAGTCGCTCCAGGATCTGCCACATACCTTGCCTGCTCACAGTGTCAAACGCTTTTGTTAGGTCGACAAACGTTACGTACAGCCCTTTGTTCTGCTCGCGGCACTTCTCCTGAAGCTGTCTCAGCACAAAGACCATGTCGGTGGTACTCCTGTTGGCTCTGAAGCCACACTGGCCCTCTGGGAGGTGGTCTTCAGCGACAATAATAATTGGACGTAGGGCTCGAGGAATCCTGCCTGGCTCTGGCGAATACGGCGTCTATAATCCTGGTAAAGACCCAAAGGCTGAGGTTGAGACCGAAGGCGAGGGAGCCGAAGAGGTGGGGAGGCTGAAGGTCTGTCGTCCCACGTCCAGTTCCAACTGAACGGAGCGTCGAGCAGGAAGACCGTGTTGCATGCCCGAAGCTTGTGCTTGGGAAAGTGCAGGTATGCTTCGGAAGTCGAGACTGACCGCATAGTCCAAAGGTTGTACCGTGGCTCCTAAGGCTCTTGCCGTTTCCATACTGGTAACAGGCAAAGCACGGTGTGTACTCACATGTGTGGCTACTGTAGTGGTCAGGACGCGTAGCCGTCCTGCGTTGGGGGAGGCTGTCTCACCCCTGATTGAACGCCCTGGGGGAGGGGGCCCGACACCAAGCTCCATAGCCCACGAACTGTCTGTGAGAGTGGGGGGTGGGGGGGGGGAGACGACTGGGTTAAGATGGTGGCTGGGCCAAGCGGGCCGTGGACACCACATCGTCGGATAGCGCACGCTGATGGCCAGTGTAGGGCAGAAGGCGTTGTAGCAGTTAAGATGATGGTTGGGTCGAGCGGGCTGTGGACACCACATCGTCTGATAGCGCACGCTGATGGCGTTGAAGGAATACGGGTGTTCCTGACGGACAGACTACCCTGCTGTGCGCCTGGGTCCCGGGGGGCAGCGGGTCGTTGCAGTAAGCCCCATAACTGCAACCACTGAAGTTTCCTCCAAGGGGCATTCACGCCGCGTGTCCGAGAAGCCGAGCAGCCGGCAGGCTGAAGGTGTGCATGTCGGTGGGCCACTGAAGGCCCCAACAGCCAGGATGTCTGGTCTGGCATACTGTACCACATCAGTGCAAGATGCGATAAAGACAGAGGCGCTGACCCCTGTCAGGAGGTACTGGCAGGTCAAAAATCCGATAACACATAAGCCTCTTGTCTCCCTCTCCGCATATGGTTAATAATATCACTACGTCAAGCTGAGTAAGCTGCGTGTCGCATCACGCCGTGGACGGACCCCGGCAAGCCCTGCCAGTACCTACTGTCACTAACTGACCTTACCGTCTTGCAACTGGACAGGAAAAATAAATTGGACAGGAAGATCTGATGTGGACATAACACTTGGCCATTCAAGGTTAAGGTCCTGCCTTTTAACGCCTAACGCAAAGAGAGAAAAAGGAGTACATACCAAAAGGAGAAACAGAGAACCTCCACAACGTGTCCTTTGCTGAAGTCTGCAGGTCCTCAACAGTCACTGCTGCCGAACTGTAGCAATGTCACAGTCCGGGACCACCTTACAGTCTTGTTTTCTTATATTTTACCTGCGTGCCGAAAAGCATCAGACCGCTGCACTATCGCGGTTTACTTGTGCTCGAGAAGAAAACGTGCAATCATTCACAGGAGACTCAGCGAGCATGTCCGCATGACCCTAGGACGCGGCTCTAAAAACATCGCCTTCTGCGGGGCTCGAACCCGGTTACCTGCGTGCCGAGAAAGTACTGCACTGCTGTACTATCGCGATTATTCGTTGCAAAACTTACGCCGCCACACGGAGTATTCCCCAGCATGCCGCTGCAAAAAGCACTTGACGTTCAACGATTCACTTCCATCACCCACAAGTACAGAGTAAACAACGAAGTCCCAAGAACTACTGAACGGAACTGAATCACACCACTTCCAATCAGGCATATTCAGATTCCGATTGGTTGCGCTAACCAGAGGACCCAACCGATTGGCTCATAACCCCCGAGGGGACGCGATGGCTCGGAGGTAATGAGCTGCAAGTCGGCGAAGAAATGGCAACCGTAAGCGGACCATGTCAGCGCTATCTCCGCCGAGGATAATTATTGGCTGTACAGCGCAAGACGGCAAATTCAGAAGAGTTAGCGTCTCTGAAAGCGAACCATCAAGCGCACGAGGCCGAGGCCGAAACGGGCCCATAGAGCAACGCACCACCGCGCCGGTTGAAGTGCGAAGAAAACGAAAATATCCAAAGGGTAGTGCCACCGCTGGTCAGGAAGTTCCGGGACCCCTGGCGGGGGGCAGTACCCAAGGCCTTACCTCGTCAGGTCAAGAGACCAGTAGGAAAACCAAAATCCGAACTATGAAGGCAACCTGCTTGCAGGAAGCTAAGCGTGAAAACTGGTGACACTACGCACTTGCCAGTATGAGGTAAGGGAAGCTACTCAGTGAAGGGAAGCTACTCAGGGATGTTGGTACAGCTCACTCGGGTGGTTCCCCGGTGGCGTTGCTGTACACGATCCCTGGCTGAAATTGATAGGCTAAGTGCTACTTCCATATAGTAATGTCATCGGTAATGTTTTTCAAGGAAAAAAAATGTTTATAATCACTACAATTCTATCAAAAATTGGCATTTTATACACATCTGCCGACCTCTTGTGACCCATGAGCATTTCCAATGGGTCATCCAAATTACTATGCATAGATGGGTCTTAGGTATCTCTGTAACAAGTTTGGGTTTAAAGTTTTGAATAGTAATTGTGAAAAAACATTTCTTGTCAAAATATGGCTATTTTCCCTGAGCTCTTGTGACCCATGACCTTTCCAAGGGGTCATCCAAATTAGTATGCATAGATAGGTCTTACCATCAGGTATCTCTGTAGCAAGTTTGGATTTGAAAATGTGAACAGTATTTGAGAAAAAATTCCTTTTTGTCAAATTATGGCTATTTTGGACCTACCCCCCCCCCCCCCCCCCCCTCGAGTTCTTGTGACCCTTGACCTTTCCGAGGGATCAACCAAATTAGTATGTATAAAAAGGGCTTACCATCAGGTATTTTTGTTGTACCAACTTTTGGTTTGAAGTTGTGAATAGTATTTAAGAAAAAATAACGTCAAAATTTAGCTATTTTTTAATATATTTCCTGTGACCTTGACCTTTGCAAGAGGTCACTGAAATTGGTATGTTTAGAAAGGTCTTGCCACAAAGTATCCTTAGGCCAAGTTTAAGACTGTAGCTTGAATAGTTTCCAAGAAAATGCCAACGTTAAAGTTTACTATGGACGACAGACGCAACGACCACTGGCCCAGAACATACTCACTTTTGCTTCGCACGTGAGCCAAAAACTGACAGCATCAATGGAGGAGTCAGCATGAGGCTGGACATTAACAAGGTAAGCCTCAGTATATCACGATACACCGGCGCGACGAGTCAGTCCATTATTAATGAGTGCGTTATTGTAGTGCTGAAGTTACAGACTTGTGAAGAAAATACACTTGGTAAGCAAAAGGTCCTTGGGCCGACATCAGCCTTGATGGCCCCAGAACCTTTCACTGTGGGAGCCAGTGACCTGTGTGCGCTATATCCGGCACAGTGGCATACTTTAGTGTGAAATACTGAGGCCGACCTGCAATTCAGTACTAGCAACTCTTCAATTCTACTTTTCTCCCAGCCGCTAATCAATAAGCCACACATCGTAAGGTGACAGGCATATAAATGGCCTTGTTTGGAAGCAGAATGCAGAGTTAACCCATTACATCCTGAGACCGAATTTTTAAAATCTTGTTTATTGTCATATGAAGATTACATTACAGATTATGAGATCAGTCCAAGTAAAATTAGCCTCATTGTTATGACACTTTAACTCTTAATCACCTATAACGCCCGTAAACGCCCTCCGGGTCTTTACCTAAAGCGCCCATAGATGCCCGTCCTCGGTACTAAATTTAAAAGTCATGTGATACGTTGGTGGGTTCTTCTGTGAAGAAGGTGAGATTGTATACCGTAGGGGACAAGGTCAAACTAACTTTAGACACTGGGCATGCGCTCTAAGCCACTGTGTGTGTCGAATTGGGAGAGTTTTACCGTGCACCTGGCTGCTCACTAACGCACGTGTTTGCAAACATGGTGACATACACGACAGTGACCCAGAGTTTACCGCTATTTCGGAGTAAATTGGCAATTATCCAGTTTCAGAGCCAGAGGGAAGTGACATAAGTGTGTCTAGTGTACATCTAGTGTACATACTAGCGATCTGTCGGACTGGGATGACGAAAATACCGGAGTATTTCAGCAGTGTTTACCGAAGCGACGACTGCAAGATGGCGGCAGCGATGCTATCTGGCATCAGCGGCCAATTTCAGACTTTTTTGCAGCCTTTCACGCGATATGTGGGCCCAACAACTCCACTTGAGTTGGAAGCGACACCACTTGATTATTTTTATCAGTATTTCCCTGCTGAAATGTTCGAAATTTTCGCCCAACAGACGAACTTGGCGATCAATTTGTAGCAACATCCGCCGACGGGGATACGTGCACTTCGATTACCTGAAGGATTATCAGTGGATTGCCTGGTAATAGTGATCACTAATGTAAAATTATCTCACTCCACTATCACACACTTTCATATTTTCGCCCACCGACACATTTTTCAGTTTTACGTCTTTTTTGTTTGTCATATCTAAATAATCAAGGTGCATTTTTTTCAGTTAATTTACCTGTAATTAATTACAGTAAATAATATAAACAGGTATCAAATTACACTCCACCACAACATAAAATACTATCCATCCATATGTCAGCTAAGAAAAAAAAACCAGACTTAAATATCTGTCTATTCAAAAAAGTTATAGACGCTTTGGTGAAGTAACCCATTTTCTCAGTAATTTTCTTACTATCTTCTAGGTACAGGAGAATAGACAGTGTATGTTCTTATAGGTGATTAAGAGTTAACACAATTGGCCACTACTACTTTTAAAACAGGAACAGCAAAGCCCACACGGCTCGTGTATGACCAATGCGCACAATTTCTATGACCTGTGACCTTCCCAAAGGTCAGCAAGTTTTGTGTCCTGGCATAATTATGGAGCTGGCTATAGCCTCCCTTGTCACGTGGCTTCCATTGACCCTTAAATGGTCAACCAAATTAGCATGCAGGGGCAGGTTTTATCACCAAGTATCTATGTGCAAAGCCCAAATCAAAAGTTTGCAACAGTCTGCAGAAAAACTAACATTGTATGAAAAAACAGGCAATTTTCACACATTTGCTGACCTCTTGGAGGAGTCAACAGTCTTATCACCAAGACCCTCTGCACAAAGTTTGTTGTTAGAGAAAAGGCAATTTTGGTCAAAATAAAGCTTTTTTTCAATACGTTAACCCATTACATCCTTAGGCTGATTTTTGATAAATTTGCTTACAGTGCGATGAAGGCTACATTACAGATTACAAGATAGATTAACCATTTTAGTTCAAGGGTAGTGCCAGAATAGCTTGGCGCCTCTGGCGCCAAGCTATTCTGGCACCACCCTTGAACTCTAGCTCACAAATTTCAGGAAGGAGTGTATTAGAATGAAAAGGGTTAATTTTGATCAAAATAAGGTTTAAAAAAAAAAAAAATGCTCGATTTACCCTCTGTGCCTTCGACCAACCATCTGTCAAACTGGAACATTTAGAAAGGTCTAGCCAAACTATCCTTGGGCCAAGTTAAAAACCCTTGGCTTGAATAGTCTTCGAGAAAATGCAAACGTTCAAGTTTACCAAGGATCACAGACAATGGACAAACAACGGATGG
Source organism: Semisulcospira habei (assembly GCA_036245525.1). Lineage (NCBI taxonomy): Eukaryota > Metazoa > Mollusca > Gastropoda > Semisulcospiridae > Semisulcospira > Semisulcospira habei. Next base: position 21,332,356 of record BTPG01000006.1, on the reverse strand, counting down.
CCCTGCACAAAGACTCACTTTTGCTACCCAATGCGAACCAAAAATCAATTGTGGTTATGTTGCAGAAATATGTACAGATGATTATTTGTTGATCAGAAATTGCATCATTATGACCTTGCCAAAAAATTAGAGTAAAAACCCTACATTAGAAGCATACCTCATTTTGCTGTAGACACCAAGATAAAAAAGCGACTAAAAAGGCTTGACAGAGATGAAAAAGGCACAAAAGCTGTGTTACTTACTGCTGGTTGATAGTCTGGGTCATTCTCTTCATCAAATTCTCCCTCTTCATCCTGTGAATAATACATGGAAATATTATAAAATGTACAGGCAGCAGTATCACAGAAGTGCAGAGGAAAAGTAAAAAATAACAGAATCCCAAATTCTCATGAACAAAGCTCCAGACAGCTTTTAAAAGTTTTAACAGTAAATAATGAAATAAACGTCAAAAAGAGTACATGTGCATGCATTTGATTGACTTACCTCTTCTTCATTTTCCTCATCATCATACTGAAATTTAAAAAAAATACCACTTCAGCATGGTACAACAGTCCATATCTAGCACATCTGAATGTTGAGACAATCCTCACATATTTGAACAATAGTGGTTTATGTAGCGATGATTTCTGCAGGATTTAACATGACAAAAACCACTTCCAACAGGCAACAGATAAAAAAAGCGAAACTCATTGTGCATGCAGCCACTGATAGTGTGTACTGTCACAGTACTTGCGACTATGTGCACAAAGGGGTTAATGATCTTTTTACCCGTTGTTTAATCAGCACAAACATGTAATTAACCCACAAGTCAAAATCCAAAAACTACTCTTGACATTTTGGGAGACAGATCAGTGTTCCCCATATACACTTTAAGTACAGGTCACTTAAAATATTTGTGCACGTGCGTGAGCATGGCCGGCTGGTTTACATTGCTTAACTCCTTGTGCCCCCGAGGACTCAGGAGACAGACCGACAATGACATTTCAAGGTTGGTGTCAAGAATATTTTGGCGCCTAGAGGCAATGTGTCGAATCTGAAGAAGACTTGTACAAAATACAAGAAACCCAATAAATTTTCTTTTCGACAATGAACTTATAAGTGCTTCACCCATTTAGCCCCAAAGCCCTACAGCATGAGATGCATTGACCACCACAATTCAAGGGCAGTGCCAGATTAGCTTGGTGCCAGCAGGCACCAAATTAATCTGGCACTGCCCTTGAATTATCATCATCAATCCATCTCTTGGAACTAGTACACAAGTGACAGCTCTAAACCCTGAGAAATGTGGCCTTGGGATTAAACGGGTCAGAGCACTGATAGGGTTAAAGGCTGTTATTGTTACTGACTTTACTAAAGCTTACATCATCGCTTTCTAGTGCTTCTCCCGTGAAGTACAAGACAGCTCGTGGGATTATCCTCTCGCGGATGAAGTGACCGATTTCAAAGTCTGTCGCTAACAATGCCTCCAGATCCTCATCCTGAAAGAAAATACAACAGTTCTGCTCACATTTTGTTTGGAATTTCATTGATAATTAAAGACACTTCAGTTGTCAGTAGCTTAGTTATACTGTACTGTCTCTATTAACTCCTTCAGTGCTGAGAAACATGAACACAATTCAACTGTAAGAGACATAGATCCTCACGAGTCTCCCCCACAACTACAGGGACTCGTGAGGATCTATGCATCTTGCTAAAGCCACTCTGTATTCACGCTCTAGGGGCTCGCTGGTGTTAAGTTCACCAAGATTACGTGGTGTGGCAACAAATGGGTTAATCCTCTAGCAAATGTAAACGCCAACCCCTGGTTGATTCACATGAAGGACTTAACGCCTTTTCATTTTAAAAAGAAATATCTCACAGCACACTAATGAACATATCCTGATTTTCATTTTTTCGATGAAAGAAGGGTGTCCCTGCAGGCCAGAGGCAACATGCTTACAATTTCCAAACACCCTCTATTTTCAAATCTCTTAATCTGTATACAATTCAATGCATGAGGGCAAACCTTTTCTTTGTCGTGCACATCAGTTTTATTATCATGTGCTATGGCACACAGCACCCTGGATAAAACATGTGCAGCTCTCTGGCTCCAACGATAACAAGTGATTAAAAAGGTTCGCAGACCAGCGTCAGTCTTCATAGGCGAGCACACAGCTGTGTGCATGACAGTGAAGACCAACACTGGCCTGTGGACCTTTGCTTACCAAGTGTTGTTTAATTTTTTCAAGCCCATGTAAATTCAGCATTACAACAGCCTGATCGCAAGAAACATGGTCCGATGTTATAGTCTAAGGCTCTTATGTACCAAAATACACCGAGGCAGCCCTGTACATGACAAAGTGAGTTGTTTCCTGTAAAATCTCCGCAACACATACTTGAAATGTCCGAACGTTTGCAAAAGAGTGATCAACATCATGTGTGGGAAGATCACAGTTAACCCTGATTATAAATTTGATGATAGTTCACTGGTGGTGCCAGAATAGCTTGGCGCCTGAGGCGCCAAGCTATTGTGGCACCACTATTGAATTAAAATGCTTGATTTATCTCATAATCTGCAATGTAGCCTTCATAGAACAAGCATTTTTTTTTCAAAATCATAAATCAGCCTCAGGATGAAACAGGGTAACAGGGCCAAGAGGCACAGATGTTCAAGTTTTGTATTTCTTGAAAACATGTTTTACTAGGCAATTAAAAAAAAAGAGCACTTACTATATCATCCTCGTTATCTCCCTCTGGCACTGGAAAAAAGATTTATAACAGGGTTAAATATTGTATAAAACACTGCTCCCATAAAATCATGAAACAGAGCATGCACCCAACGAAAACAAAAAAATGTACTGCAACAGTGAATGGACATAGTTTATTAATTATGTTACAAAAGTTGTTCAACACATCAACTATGCGCTTTTCAGCAGCTTAAAGGGTCTGTATACTTCCAGGCGTACAATTTAGAGGGTACACAGACCCATTCTGAATCCTTTACAGGGTTCATACAGACCTTCAAGAAAAAAATTTAGGGCCTTTTAGGGCCTGTTTTAAGAAAAAAAATTAGGGCCTTTTAGGGCCTGTTTTAACATCTAAAAATAAAAACAAAATAGGGCTATCACGACACACTAAAATACTGAATAAAATAACATTTGGTCAAGAGTACGACTGGGTGTCCAAATGGTGTGACAAGCACCCTGCATTTTCAAAAGCAAAATAATTTTAATATTTCATATAAATCTGATGTACCTTTGCATACATAAACATTGACACTAAGTAAATTTTTTATGTTATTTGCAGTTTGGTTGTTATTGAACTTTTAAGTTTAAAGTTTGAACGTAACATTTACAATGTCACACATTTAACAATTCACAACAAGCACAAGCTGTAAGCAATTTTTTGCATTTGTAGGTTTCAAAGTATGTTCTCCATCCAGAATATATGGTATGTCTATAAATAAAGTGTGTTAGTGGAAAATGGCTGCTTGCTCTCACCTACTCTTTTCAACATCTTCCTGGAAAGAATCATGACGGACGCTCTGAAAGATCATGAAGGAACTGTCAGTATTGGAGGCAGAACAATCACGAACTTGTGCTTTGCGGACGACATTGATGGCCTTGCAGGAACAGAGAAGGAGCTAGCTCAGCTGGTGGAAAAGCTAGATAGTACAGCCATTGCATATGTGATGAAAATCAGTGCAGAGAAGACCAAACTGATGACCAATAACGCCAGTGGCATTGGCACTGAAATCATGGTTGGAGGCCAAAAACTGGAAACAGTTAAGAAATTCAAATACTTAGGAGTCATTGTGACAGATGAGGGATCAAAACCAGAAATACTGTCCAGGATTGCGCAGACAACAACAGCACTGACAAGATTGAAGACCATATGGAAGGACAGAAACATCACACTCTGCTCCAAGATCAGACTGATGCGCTCCTTAGTCATCTCAGTGTTCTTGTATGCCTGCGAGTCATGGACCCTCACAGCAGACCTTGAAAGGAGGATACAAGCCACTGAAATGAGATGTTTTCGAAGGCTGCTTGGCATCTCATACAGAGATCACATCACAAACGAGGAAGTGGGAAGCAGAATCAGGCAAGCCATCGGGCCCTATGAAGACTTATTAGCCATTGTGAGAAAACGCAAACTGAAGTGGTATGGGCATGTCATGCGTTCAGCAGGGCTTGCCAAAACAATCCTGCAAGGCACTGTGCAAGGAGGACGAAGGAGAGGAAGACAGAGGAAAAGATGGGAGGACAATATCTCAGAGTGGACAGGACTGACTGAAGCTGGGCGATACGCTGAGAATGGCAGAGAACAGAGAGGATTGGAGGGAGCTGGTTGCCAAGTCATCAGTGGTGCCCCAACGGTCGGCAAGACTACGGGATATAGATAGATAGATAGTGGAAAATGCAACCTTTTATGCCATAAAAACTGTTTGAACATAACTTTACACCATAATTTCCAAAAGCCACTAATTTTAAATTCTACTTGGAGAACTAATTTTAAAATGTTATGCTAAATGCACAGAAACAAGTCTCTAATTTAATTTAAGTGCAAAAGCCAATTGAAAAAATAATGAAAAGAAAATAATATATCTATAAAGTTTGCTGGACTGCTTGAAAATAACAATTTACACCCAAAATTTGGACGCATAAAGGGTTTCTTTCATCTATCACCCAATTCATCCTCTTCAAAACCTTGAAAATCACTACACCAGTTGTCTTCAGCAAAAAACAACAGATTAGTAGAGATAAATAAGTGCCTAGACTGTTTGAACATAACTCAACATTTACACCATTCTGAGTATAAATCTTCAAAACTGGATCATTTGATTTTCCATGTAAGAACCACAAACCTTTCATTATAAAAACAAAGTACATACTCTACAAAATAACATAAGTTTTAATAATTGACCATTTGTCAGAATGTGTCGTAGTAGTATGATTTCTGCTGACAAAATTTACAACACGTGTTATGTTCAAGCAGGGTCTTATATTATGGTTAATTATGCAAAAGCAACTCGCTCTAGAAAATCACCAACTCAATGGTAATTTAGGCCAACACTGCAAACATCTTGTGACAGTAACAGTGATTTTTCATAGTGCAGCATGCTTTTGAAAATCTGAGTTCCATGGAGCATGTGTAAAATGTGTCACGTTTTGTTCTCAAGTTACAATTCGGATTTGGTCAAAAAACTGTGATAATGTCCCAAATTCTTCTGTGGTCACCCAAAAATCATGTATCACTGGAAACCTTATCCCTACAAATTGATGTATGCCTTAGTTTGATCTGACCACTTCTGATAATTTTGTAGCAGGTTTTGTGAGGGAGGGTGTAGATTTTACCACTAGACACCCAGTCTAACTCTTGACCACTTACCAAATGGTGTTCATAGACATTTCTTCTCCAATACAAATCCTTATCCAGCAAGTACTTAATGAATCACATTCTCAGTTTCTGGTATGTCTCAAGTAAATTGTCCTAGTCATTACAAAAGCATAAATTTCTTACACTGGCTGGAGTAAACACATTGTTCTTGCAGCACAGTCAGGGTACATGGAAATCTTAAACTTCTCAATCACAAGACGAAGAAGAAAAAGCATGCTTTGTCTGCCTTGTCCTTGGTCGACAGTCAAACACTTTTTCAGATTGAGGGGAGAGAACAGTACACTGAATCAGCATACACTCGATATGGAGTTACTTCCCTTGACCGACTAAACTTCGAGATTGATCGGCAATATCAATGAGTTTGATTTTCGCAACCGATTTTCCTTTCTGATTGTTTTCTCCCAATTTTTTTTTCTGTTGAAAAACTTTTATTTCTCTCAGGCTTTTACGTTTTTAGGGCCTTTTAGGGCCTCCAGCCACCCGTTTTCATTTTTTAGGGCCTTTTAGGGGCCCCTAATTTTTGTCTTAAAATGTTAGGGCCTTTTAGGGCCCTGTGCGAACCCTGCTTTAATGAGTCTGAAAATCGGATTAGTGATAGCGAATCAGTTGCATGTTCTTTAAATAACTTAAAGTGGTGTGTCTCTGATGCAGATGGGCTGAACTTTGTGCGTCTGCCTAACCCTTTGCTATATTTTCAGTACGTGAATTTGAATAGTGCATTATTGACAAGCAGATGCACAGAAAAGAGAGCCCCGACTTTTTGTTACAGCAAATATTTTCAGTCTCGCACAAAAATAATAACGGTTCAGACACAGAAGTACAAACTGCTTTGCGAATGATGGTGTTGCAAAAGAAAAAAACAAATGGTCAGTCTTATGAATCAGTACCATGGGTAAAGTTCAGCTGAATTTGAGATGCCTACACCATATAGTTGGCTTCCTCTGGATATATTCTTGAGTGAAGAAGCATGATCAAAACCACACTAGTTTCTTATCTATCCCAGAGTTTGGGAAGCCGGAAGTTACCTTGAGGTGGGCTGAAGAAATTGAAAAAAGAGTCGTTCTGTACTGTCTTGGTGACAGTGCGTGTGGTACCCCGCCCTTTGTGTTTCTGTTTCTTCTTTACCACCTTCACCGTCACGTTCTTCCCCTTGTTCCACGTGATGTTACACCTGCACATAGAGTTTCTCATATAACACAGAGCACATTTTGTTGATATATCCCAAGTCTATTGTAAGCCAAGCAATTTTCAATAAAGTAGTGTGGACAAGACGTCCGACTTATTGTATCCGTTTGAACCTAACCTTGTTATGAGTCCACCACAGATCTCTGGGCTCATTAACCCGTATCATACTGAGGCTAAAAGTTTCAAATTTGTACACTGCCATATGCAAGCTACATTACAGTATTTCAATTCAATTCAATTCAAATTCTTTATTGTGTCAGTCTAGCCGACAAATTTTCTTTCGTTCGGATCACATGCGCGCGTACGGTTTTAGCCACATTATAACAATGGTGAAAAAAAACAAAAAAAAAAAAACATGACCAGTGTACATTGTTAGTGGTATAGGAGCGAGTCTGTCACTTGCAAGATGCCACTGCGACATCTGAGGTGCAAGTTCCTCGACGGCGTCAACAAGGAGAGAGAGATACGCTAGTTAACACACTCTTCATTTAGGAGACGGATGACCGAGGGTACAAAGCTGCCCTTGTAGCGTTTGGTTTTAACAAGAGGAGCCTTGAACCTACGGCCAGACGGGAGCTTTTGAAGGTGCTTAGAAAGGCAGTGGGAAGTGTCAGCTGCCAGCCTCAGGCCCTTGCGTATCATTCTCGTCCTGTAGAGGCCGTCAAGGCTCTCCAACCTGCCCCCAACGATTTTCTCACTAAGCCTGATTATCTTATTCAGCTTCCTAAAGTTCTTCTCGCCCAGAGAGCCGAACCATGAGACAAAGGAGAATGTAAGAATGCTTTCTATAAAGCAGAGGTAGAACTGCCTGAGGATTTTGGGGCTCACATCAAAGGAGCGGAGATGAGGATATAGACCAATGGCTTTAGTTCAAGGGTTGTGCCAGAATAGCTTGGTGCCTAGAGGTGCCAAGGTATTCTGGCATTACCCTTCCTTTGAACTATTTTAGTCCAACTTATTTCACACACTAGTGTATTCTGAATGATAAAGGTTAACTAAGGTGTAAAAATGCTTCATTCAGCCTCCAGCACGTTTGTGGCATCCACATAGGTTAACCCTTAACATCCTGAGGCTGTTTTTTAAAAAATATGCTTATTGTCCTATGAAGGCTACATTACTGATTAGAAGATAGATCAACCGCTTTATTGTTTAGTTCAAGGGTGGTGCCAGAATAGCTTTGCACCTGAAGTGACTAGCTATTCTGGCACCACCCTTGAACCATCACAGTCAAATTTATTTCAAGCAAAAGTGAATCAGGATCAAAAGGGTTAAAGTTGGCGACTAAAATACACTATACAGAAAAGTAGGCCAGTGCTGGGCCTCAGTGCTGAACATAATTTCCTTTTCCAAACATTTATATGGTTTGTCCCAGAATATTCTACTGTTGCTAATATTGTGTTTAACCGGTATCATACCAAGGCTAAAAGCTTCAAATTTGCACACTGCCATATCTATATCCCGTAGTCTTGCCGACCGTTGGGGCACCACCGATGACTTGGCAACCAGCTCCCTCCATTCCTCTCTGTTCTCTGCCATTCTTAGCGTATCGCCCAGCCTCAGTCCTGTCCACTCTGAGATATTGTCCTCCCATCTTTTCCTCCGTCTTCCTCTCTTTCGTCCTCCTTGCACAGTGCCTTGCAGGATTGTTTTGGCAAGCCCTGCTGAACGCGTGACATGCCCATACCACTTCAGTTTGTGTTTTTTCATAATGGCTAATAGGTCTTCATAGGGCCCGATGGCTTGCCCGATTCTGCTTCCCACTTCCTCGTTCATGATGTGATCTCTGTATGAAATGCCAAGCAGCCTTCGAAAACATCTCATTTCAGTGGCTTGTATCCTCCTTTCAAGGTCTGCTGTGAGGGTCCGTGACTCACAGGCATACAAGAACACCGAGATGACTAGGGAGCGCATCAGTCTGATCTTGGAGCAGAGCGTGATGTTTCTGTCCTTGCATATGGTCTTCAATCTTGTCAGTGCTGTTGTCTGCGCAATCCTGGACAGTATTTCTGGTTTTGATCCCTCATCCATTACAATGGCTCACAAGTATTTGAATTTATTAACCGTTTCCAGTTTTTGGCTTCCTATCATGTCAGTGCCAATGCCACTGGTGTTATTTGTCATCAGTTTGGTCTTCTCTGCACCAATTTCCATCCCACACGCAATGGCTGTACTGTCCAGCTTTTCTACTAGCTGAGCTAGCTCCTCCTCTGTTCCTGCAAGGCCATCAATGTCGTCTGCAAAGTGCAAGTTCGTGATTGTTCTGCCTCCAATACCGACAGTTCCTTCATGATCTTTCAGAGCATCTGTCACGATTCTTTCCAGGAAGATGTTGAAAAGAGTAGGTGAGAGCAAGCAGACTTGTCCGACTCTGACGTAGTCCTTAACCAGTTTCCTATTTTGCCATTAAAGCAGACTGCGCTAGTGGCCTTGTTGTAGAGGTTTGCTATGACTTTGATCAGGTTGGCATTGATGTTGTATAGCTTCATGGTCGACCAAAGGGCTGCATGCCACACTCTGTCAAATGCTTTCTAAAAATCCACAAAGACATGATAGAGGTCTTGCTTGTGCTGGAGGCACCTCTCACATAGAACTCCCTGGTTGATGATCTGCTCAGTTGTACTGCCACATGCAAGCTACATTATAGTACTTGCAGATAAGGATACAGATCAATGGCTTTAGTTCAAGGGTGGTGCCAGAATAGCTTGGCGCCTAGAGGCGCCAAGCTATTCTGGCACTACCCTTGAACTATTTTGGCCAAACTTATTTCACACACTGGTGTATTCCGAATGAGAAGGGTTAATTTTGACAATTTCTGTATGCAACATTCTGATTTACAGATTTTTGTGTTCCATCTGCTTTCACCCATGCATCCTTTTTCTGTGAAAGCGGTTAGTCCTTGCAATAGCAAACTGTTATGTGTCAGTGCACGATCGGTGGCGCCTTCAGGAGGCACCTCAAGACCCACCTGTTTCTTGACTTTTAACTCATTCAGCCCCAACGCACCACAGCAAGCCTTGGATCGAGCATGATAGTTCAAGCACCACCCTTAAACTGTCATGCTCGATCTGTGTCTAAAATTGTAATACAGTCTTTTATAACTTCAAAGTTTGGGGATTTCGGTCCTGGGGAAGAATGCGTTAGAAATACTCGGAAAACCTGGAAAAAAATCACTGTACCGCTAGACACCAACATGAGGCAGAACAAAATTACCCTTGACACTTGATGATTTCTGGACCCTCGTATGAGAATGGATCTGTGGCATCCTGCTCAAATCGCATGGTATAGTGTTTAGTCAGCACGGTCTCTGTGAAATACTCGTTGGGCTCAAAGTAGAACTCTAGTGTGAAGCCCTGAAAAATAACAAAATGCAGTGAGCCAGCCACAAAATCCTACGACAAATAGCCCAGAAATACTAACTTACCAAAGCAAATGAGATTGATGAATGTAACCTTTCTGACGAGTTTCTTTTGATAGGCTTTTCTTCGTTAATATCTTCCATAATAACAGCAAAAATTAATCTCTCTAAAATGTTTTTTTTTTTAAAAAAATACTTACCAATGACATTACCAACATAACTAACTGAGTAATGTCATCGGTAAGTATATTTCGAAAAAATACATTTTAGAGAAAAATTATTTTCTCAAAATCATTAATGTCATCGGTAAGTATTTTGAGAAAATAAATAAATTTTTCTCTAAAATGTATTTTTTCGAAAAATACTTACCAATGACATTACTCAGTAATTCATTGGTAATGATTTTGAGAAAATAAATAAATTTTTCTCTAAAATGTATTTTTTTCCGAAAAATACTTACCGATGACATTACTCAGTAATGTTTGTAATGTCATCGGTAATGATTTTGAGAAAATAAAGCATATTTGATGAAATTATTAAGCTATAAGCTACTCTTTCTTGCAGTAACTTTTTTTTTTTTTTTTTTTACTAAATACAAAAAATTATGAGCTGGTCTTCTGCAAAAAAAATATGATCTGTCTACGTGTAGTCAAGCTTGAAGAACTTACAAATGGTTCACTTTCTGCAAACTTCACTTTGATGTCTTGCAAGTGGTTCAGAATAGGTTCATCATGCTCCTGAAAAGAGAAAAAAATAACAGCGATAGTAATAATCCATTGCATCCTGGGGCTGATTTTGTGAAATTTGCTTATTTTCCTACGAAGGCTACATTACTGATTAGGAGATAGACCAAATGTTTCAGTTCAAGGGTGATGCCAGAATAGCTTGGCGCCCGAGGCGCCAAGCTATTCTGGCACCACCCTTGAACTATCAAATTTATTTTAAGCAATTGGTGTATCAGGATGAAAAGGGTTAACAATCTATATGACAATGAATTTGGTGAATAATTATGTAAATTCAACTCAAGTCCAAAGGCAACATTCACAAATCTGGAAACGGAGATGTGAAGACTACCAGGGTACATTCCAGTTCAGAAGACTGACCATGACAATTCAAAAGTGGTGCCAGACAGCTTGGCGTCCTGTCAGCCTCCCAAACCTTGACCACACACTTGATAATGTTACAAGTTGAAACGATGGTTTGGCATCTTTCAACCCTGACTACACACTTGACAGTGTTATAAAAGCTGAAATGGTCAACACAAAAACCAAATAAATCCAATAACAAAAAAATCCAATAACATACCTGCACCATATCTGCAAGCATGTCCACATTTTTGAAGATTGTCAACCAAAACCCTGGAACACCTTTCACATCTGCAACAATAAGGACAAAGCCGGCATGGCCAAAGTGCATGGCAACTTGCACAAGTCAGCAGTCGAAACGACACTAAACTCTCAGCAAATCTTCTCAAATATGCAAAGTTGCCACATTTCTTCTGCGAATGAAGTAGCGACTGATCTCTGTTTGTCTGTTTCAACACAGGTATTTACCCGAAATAATAAATTGTGATGTAACCATCTTTTCTAAGCGCGCTTCTTTCTCCGTTGGGTACTTCTTTACATTTGATACGCTTGGCAGTCACCTTTTTGGTCTGGATTGAAAGTTACCATGTGTTAAGTTTGACTCAGATTTGAAAATGCCTCCTGCAAAGATCATTAACTACTAAACACCAAGCACAGTGTCTCCAATTTAAAACCAAATCCTTGTGTGAAAGTCACATACTAAGTTACATTTTGATCACTTTTCTTGAAACTAGGACTCAAATCATCAAGTCCAGCAACAGACACAAACCACCCCTAGGCACAATCTAAACACACTTTGCGTACATTAGCAACTCCATGAAAGAGTTTTGCAACTATGGTGACCCAAAGAATATTAACCCATTTGATTTAACTCTTGATGTCCCAAACCGCACCATTCCGCTCATGTCGCATATTCCCGTACCGCTTGGTTTTGTGACCAAAATAGAAAGTGATCTCACAAGAAGTGAGAGCTCTCCTGTGCGTAGAGAGCAAATAGTCACTTCCGGAAAGGTCTAGGGTTGTTTTCTACCGCGAAACTAGACTCGTGGGTTGAATTGTGAAAGTTTTGTTGATTTTTGTGTGACTTTGGTGCGAGTTTTCGAAGCATCATGGCGACCGTGCACACCGATAGCGATGAGGAGTTCGGTGACTTAATTGATGAACTTATCTAACAGAGATCTAGGACTTGGTGAGGATGATCAAAGTGATGTTGAAGTGTCAGATGTTAGCCGTGTGCATATTGTTTCATTTTTTTAATGTTTGTTGATTGATTGTACATTGCTTAACGTCCCGACAGCAACAAGGCTTTCTCAGGACGTGCCTGCACTGCTTGTGAAAAAAAACAACCAACTAAACAGAACATTGAATGTATGTCGCCAGCCGGTCAAACACATTAAATAAACCTAACACATGGGGCCTAAATAAAGCTAAGACCATTTAGCAACACACATCCAATATCAAGAGCTACAGGCAGTGCAGACAGTAGGGAGAGTTTAAAAAAGGCAAATACAGGTGAATGGACCTCGGGTAGACAGAAACACATGCCCCAGAATAGAGAGAAAACCCCACCCTGTGGGGCTGACCAGGGTGACCCTGGGAACTAAAAAATACCTAACCCCACCCAAGTCCCCCAGGGCAGACCCGGGTGGGGTTTTTTAATGTTTGTGTGTGCAATGTGATGTTCAGTCAAACTTACATACAGGTATTCCAAGCTTTTATTGGTTTTACCTCTGTTCAATTAATCAAATTTCAACTTCGGGCATGTAAATCCGATGGCAAAAATCAAGATATAGCCCTATATCCTGAACACTTAAACAAAACAGTGTCGACTCAAAGACCCATAGACACAAAAGAGAATAAAAACAACACAGCGGGAACTCTATCTCACGGTTGAATTTCCTCAATGAAAGGTTCAGGCCTCCTGCTGCATTAACTGCGCAGCCAGCCTCTCCTTGTTGCAACATGACACCCAACTTCAGACCAACATAGGCTCTGGGCCTGCGGACAAGGCGTGCTTTCGCCGCCACAACGTGCCAGAGTGCACAACCCTTCCTCACCACAGCACTGGTTAAATGAGTACCAGCATTGCGTGTTTAGAGCACCGAATCTATAAGCTTACCCTCATCAAAATAGACGGGGGAGGGAAAAAGGAAAAAAAAAAAATATATATATATATATAAAATGATTCTGCCCCAAAAAGTCCAAAACATCTGACCTGTTAACTAAATTGGTCCGCTGACGAGAGGAGTACCGGCTTTTGAAAGCAAAAGTCCTCGAAACACGCCTCATTCTTAAACACAAAAAACTGACCGACTTGTGGGAAAAGAGTGTGTACGGCCGGCCAAAAAAACAGACCATTGCTTCGGATAGTGTGCGATGTGATACACTTTTTTACAAACAGTAAGTTCAGTGTGGTCTCAATCACAATTGTTTCAAGTTTTGTCTCAATCAAAATTGTTAAGTCACAAGGTCTGTTTTCACAAACTTACCCCAAAACTACCTAAAATGTAAAAAATCTTCTGGGAATACAGAGCTGATATAGAGAAAACTGTATGGGAAGTCTAGAGTTAAGCCCTGGTACACTTCATAAGGAGATGGATTGACCACAAGAGTGATAATAGTTCAAGAGTGATAATAATAATTACGGTATTTATAATGAGCTTATCTTATAATAATTATAACTCTAAGCGCGCACTCACAACTCACGCACGCTTTTGACAATGACTCACGAACCACAAATACAGTCAGCTTGGGATGGGGAGTGTGGTGGCATTATAGTGCTAGAACTGTTGAAAGAGGCGAGTTTTGAGGGCGGACTGGAAGAGTGGTAGGCGCCAAGCTGTTCTGGCGCCACCCTTCAACTATCACAAACTATCTCCTGTACAGGCTTGTAGTCTTCAGAGACAAAAATTTCTAAGTTTTGTAATTTCCTGCTCAACTTCTTTGTGTCACCACCTGTACTAAAAACACTTCCTTGGTATCATTGACAGCACCATTAGCAGCATGAATGAGGGGGTTAATCGTTATCACAATAGTAGAAACAGAAAGCTAGAGGCTAAACAAACAGCATACAAAGAGAACACACCTTCATCTTCCTTTTTCTCCTCTTTGACCGAGGCCTTGTCCTTCAGTTCATCCTGTAACAAGACACAAATCAAATATCAGAGTGAGCAATGTTGACATCTACTAAAACAACTTCCACTGAATGTGTGTTGGTCTGTGATTTAGGACCTTCAACTGTGAGACCTAAGGTCCAAAATCTCAGACCAACACACAAAAATGCCAGCCTGCACTGGCTGTTGTTACAATTAAATTGATATTTCCCGCAAGAAAGCTGGTTAGCATGTCATGTACAAAATCTGAAGTAGCAGACACTGAATGATTCAGAAAATGTTTGGATTACACAGTCAGCAGTAGCATGGCATAAAGTACTCTGGAAACAATACAGTAAAACAACAATGGCAAAGCCCCCCGTCTCCCCTGACCCTTGAAAGGGATCGACTAAAGTAATAGCATCAGCAACCTTTTGTGGCAAATTTGTTTGAAAAGTTTGAAAAAAGCTTTCATAAAATATTCTATTAAAAATTGACATTTTTCACACATTTGCTGACCTCTGACCTTTCCGAAGGGGTCATCCAAATTAGTATGTATAGAAAGATCCTGCCATGAGGTATCTTTGTACCAAGTTTGGGTTACAAGTTGAAAATAGTATTGTAGCGCTTTCTGTCAATGTGATTCCTGCAAAAATCACCTCCACAAAAAGCACTACCACCACAAAACGGCTAAATAGGCGAGTTGCCTTTAACTCTTAATCACCTATAAGAACATACACTGTCTATTCTCCTGTACCTAGAAGATAGTAAGAAAATTACTGAGAAAATGGGTTACTTCACCAAAGCGTCTATAACGTTTTTGAATAGACAGATATTTAAGTCAGTTTTTTTTTTCTTAGCTGACATATGGATGGATAGTATTTTATGTTGTGGTGGAGTATAATTTGATACCTGTTTATATTATTTACTGTAATTAATTACAGGTAAATTAACTGAAAAAAATGCACCTTGATTATTTTTATATCTGTAAATGACAAACAAAAGATGTAAAACTGAAAAATGTGTCAGTGGGCGAAAATATGAATGTGTGTGATAGTGGGGTGAGATAATTTTACATTAGTGATCACTATTACCAGGCAATCCACTGATAATCCTTCAGGTAATCGAAGTGCACGTATCCCCGTCGGCGGATGTTGCTACGAATTGATCGCCAAGTTCGTCTGTTGGGCGAAAGTTTCAGAACATTTCAGCAGGGAAATACTGATAAAAATAACCAAGTGGTGTCGCTTCCAACTCAAGTGGAGTTGTTGGGCCCACATATCGCGTGAAAGGCTGCAAAACAGTCTGAAATTGGCCGCTGATGCCAGATAGCATCGCTGCCGCCATCTTGCAGTCATCGCCTCGGTAAACACTGCTGAAATACTCCGGTATTTTCGTCATCCCAGTCCGGCAGATCGCTAGTATGTACACTAGACACATTATGTCACTTCCCTCTGGCTCTGAAACTGGATAATTGCCAATTTACTCCGAAATAGCGGTAAACTCTGGGTCACTGTCGTGTATGTCGCCATGTTTGTAAACAAGTGCGTTAGCGAGCAGCCAGGTGCACGGTAAAACTCTATAAATTCGACACACACAGTGGCTTAGAGCGCATGCCCAGTGTCTAAAGTTAGTTTGACCTTGCCCCCTACGGTATACAATCTCACCTTCTTCACAGAAGAACCCACCAACGTATCACATGACTTCTAAATTTAGTACCGAGGACGGGCGTCTATGGGCGCTTTAGGTAAAGACCTGAAGGGCGTTTACGGGCGTTATAGGTGATTAAGAGTTAATGGAAACAGAAACTTTACACAGAAGCGCAAGCTTTCTGATCGTGTGATTCCTGTAGTTGGAAGTACAAATGCCTACTGCTGCAAGAAAACATGAATGATGGCGATGGAAATGATGAAAAATCTGTCCTTACACTTACAGCCAGCTTGTCCTCCTCTCGTTCATCATCTGATGGCCACTCACATTCCTCGTCTGTTGGCTCTGCATTGCCGGTCAGCACCTCTTTCCGCTGAAAAACAACCAACCTAACTGTAGCCAAACATTAAACTTCTTACGCCCTGAGGATGAAATTACCATTTTTTAAAAAAGATATCCTATGAGGCCTATATGAGTATATCACAGTTGTGGAGACAGATCGACCATGATACTTCAAGGTTGGTGTCATAATAGCTTGGAACCTAAAGCGCCAAGCTATTCCGACACCAACCTTAAAATATCACGGTTGATCCACATCCTGTTGTCTTTGAGGGCTTTATGGGTTAACCCATATCATACCGAGGCTAAAAGCTTCAAATTTGTACACTGCCATAATATGCACGCTACATTATAGTACTTACAGATAAGGATATAGACCAATGGCTTTAGTTCATGGGTGGTGCCAGAATAGCTTGGCGCCTAGAGTCGCCAAGCTATTCTGGGCACTACCCTTGAACTAATTTAGTCACACTTATTTCACACACTAGTGTATTCCGAATGATAAGGGTTAACACAATGTGAGTTATGGCTGAAAGGGGAGAGGGGATCATTGTGACCCAAGCTGTTTTAGCACCAACCCTGATCTATACCTTCAGACAACATGTTAGAGCAAACAAGTTCATACAAGCAACAAAGGGGCTAGCTGCAGTACTGAGCAATTGAGAGGCATTTTAAAAACTGTGACAGAAACATTGGTCATGACAGTTCAAGGGTAGTGCTAGATACAGGGGTGGGATTATAGTAACAAAGAAAACGCGGAAAATCAAACGACGGAGGTGGGGGTGGGAGTGTGGAGCATGTCCTTCAGCGGCCGAAAAATCAAACAACGGTGTGTGTGTGGGGGGGGGGGGGGTATGCGCGTGTCCACCGTTCGCCAAAGTATCTGAAAAACCGACAGGGAGAACGAGACCAAACAGCCCCAAAAATGGACTTTGTTATGCCACTCCTATGGAATGTGCTTACCAGTTTATGGTCAGATGCACACTAAACGGCACTCTGTCTTGAACAATATCCTTTTTCACCGCCATTTTCCACTGCGACCTAAAGCTACCGGAAGTGTCGGGCGATACTGATCCAAACTACATACAAATCCAACCCATTTGAGAATTTTTTGCCATTTAAGAAGAATTTTTTTTTGTTGTCTTAGACGGTGTTTTTAGACGCGGAAAATAAATATGCTTCAGCGGAATTGTGAAAGAAAGTCCGCGGAAATCCGTGGAAAAATCCCACCCCTGTAGATAAGCTTGGCATTTATTCGGGCACCGAGCTGACCTCACACCACCCTTAGTTTAACCAAGTCATGGTCAATCCATCTCCTGCTGTGATGCCCGATGGGTGAATGTGTGGGGACTTAGTGGGACTGCTTCATTTCATCCCCTTGAGACGCAGGCACCAGCCCTTTGCGTGTTGGTAGCACTTCTTTGTTGCAATGATGCTTTCAGGAACCCCCACAACAAAAAAGCACCAAAATGGGTGACTGCAATAAACGGACCAAATATGTCCCATAATCCATAGCCAACAAGAGACAATAACTCACATCAGCCTCTGCAGATGCACCAATACAGTACTGCGGATGCAGGGGCTCATGAAAATTTATGCCTCTTGCAGATGGAACATGCTGGCTGAAGCTGTTCTGTTGGAACCACCATATTGAAATTCAGCTTTCTGGTATTTTCAAAAAGCTGAATCTGCCTACAAGACTGAAAACTGTCACCCATACACTGATTACAGTCAAAGGACTAGGTAGCTGAATGTACAAGAGGTTTAAAAGCATGCTAGGTAAAGTTATACCTTGTCGAAGAGTGCCGCATACTGAGTGGCATACTTGCACTCCAGTGAGTGGACCTCCTTGTAGAACTCAGATTCCAGCTTAATGACCTCGTTTTGCAGTTTCTTCATGGCTTTCAGTCGACGTTTCACAACCTTCGGCAAACTGCACAACACACAGATTTGTAGTTTAATGGGATTATTTTTCCTCCAAGACTGCTCTTCCAAATTTTTTAAAGGTTAGTTGGTTGTACATTGCTTAACGTCCCGACAGCAACAAGACTTTCTCAGGACGTGCCTGCACTGCTTGTGAAAAAAAACTTAACAGAATATTGAATGTATGTCGCCAGCCGGTCTAATACGCTAAATAAACCTAAGACCATTTAGCAACACACATCCAATATCAAGAGCTACAGGCAGCGCAGACAGTAGGAAGAGTTTAAAAAAGGAAATACAGGTGAATTGACCAAGGGTAGACAGAAACACATGCCCCAGAATGGAGGGGAAAACCCACCAGGGTGACCCGGGTGGGTGGGGGGCAAAATTTTTAAGGTGACCCCTAACAAATGTGTACCAATCCCAGGAGATGGATCGACCAAGATAATTCAAGAGTGGTGCAATAGCTTTTGCCTGGTCACTCCATCTCATGCTGTGTTATGGCTATTTTGGACCTATTTCCTGAGCTCTTGTGACCATTGACCTTTCAGAGGGATCAACCAAATTAGCATGCACAGAAAGATCTTCCCATCAGGTGTCTCTGTAGCAAGTTTGGGTTTGAAGTTGTGAATAGTATTTTAGAAAAAAAAAAAATCTTTCGTCAAAATGGCTATTTGAGAGGGGTCATCCAAATTAGTATGCATGGATATGTCTTACCATCAGGTATCTCTGTACCAAATTTGGGTTTGAAGTTGTGAATAGTATTTGAGAAAACACTTCTGGTAGGCGAATGGTGTCATTCGCCACGCTTTTTGTTGTGTTTTCACTGGCGATTTAGTGTAACTACCAGACGTGCCCTCCATCAGGAATTAGCACAGTGGTCGGTGAGACACCTTTATTTTGCATAAAAGTTGTGAATCTAAGTTGCACTCTCAGACATGTTGTTTTTTTTTGTGTGCAAAAATTACCGATATAAACGCTATAAAGACGACCGGCGACAGGGGTATCCCCCCCACGTTCATCCCGTGCAGAAGTCTACACTTGGGTGAGAACTTCCCACCTTAATCCGTGCGCGAGATGTGCCGCGGCGGATAGTACTAGCGGATACAACACGGTCATTGGTGCTCAGAGAATAGGGGGCCTGTGGAGGCTCTATCCCAAGACTCCTGAGGCTAGGGTGAAACTGTTGCTGCAAGGCATGACTGTCAGGGGACAATTAGTGACGCTGTTTGATAAAAATCCATTTACATTGCTATCGGCAGCAGACGACAGCATAGCTGCCAACCCTGAGGCAACCAAATTCCAGAGTTGCCAAGACACTTCATACATGATGCATTTAGACGCTAAACCTTGGCCAAAGAATCAAACACCAGGGGGAAGGGGGGGGGGCCAGTACATTTTACGAAAGGCAAAGTGTTCGCCCTTTCTCCATTCATCAAAGCTTGTAGTCTGGATGGAACTTCACCAACCACTTCTGCTTCTTTGGAGGCCTGATTTGTGAAAAGCGCTAAGCATGTGCTCCAGACCAGGGAAAATTCGAAGAAACCGGAACAAACACAGAATGGATGGAAATTTGCTGCGCATGCGTAATCAAGACTGGCTGTGGGTCCCCAAAAGCTTAGCCGTACAGTATAGCGGCAGGCTCTCAACTACAGGCGCTTGACCCCGAGCGGTACGCCAAAATGCCTCGAATTTTAAAACAGCTTGAAAATCTGAAAATCGGGAAAATATACCAAAAAACGGAATATCGGGACTTTAACAAAAATTGGGAAATTCCCGAAAAAATCGGGAGGGTTGGCAGCTATGCGACGGGCAGGAAGTCCACACAACAAAACTTGCGATTGGGAATGTTCCCATTTCATACAGTAACCAAGAAATAGAACCGGCAATCACCAAGCTGGGCTGCAACTTACTGATGGAGAGAGACAGGGATGAGAGGGGAGACCTGACGCGGTGGCTAACGGGCAGGAGATTTGTTTACATCGAAATTCATCAGAAACCCCTGCCCACTCAGGTGAAGATCGGTATGTGCACATCCAGTCTCTACCACCGGGAGCAGTGTCAGAGTGCAGCCTCGGTCACCTGTTCCCGGTGTCTACGACAGGGCCACCGGGCGGTCACATGCGAGATGGACATCGTCTGTAGAACGTGCTGCACCCCCGGGCACAAAGCTGGAGACCTCACGTGCCCCCAGCCCTCCCCTCCTCGTGGTGGGCTTCTATTGTAACTGGAGCCACTCCCCCCCACCCAGCACGCCCCTACCCCAAGCCATCGACCTCCACCCCGGCCTCCAACCCCAGGACCGTCAGCGTCAGGCCCCAGCCAGCCCGTGGGGTCGGGCAATCAGACAACTACAAGGGCGACCATGGCAATCACCTCCTCAGCAATGACGACTAGTGCCATCACCAAGGCCACATCTACACCAGTGTCATCCATGGATCCCCGCACTACACCCTTTACAGCGAAAGGGCGACCCTCCACACAAACCACCCTGGATTTCCGGGGTACAGGGAGATCGCGCTCGTGCTCAGTGTCCAAACATCAGCATAGCAGCCCTATGTCTGAGGGTTCGCAGAGAAAGCGAGCGGTACGCACCAAGAGGGAAACTCCAACTCTGGCGTCACCACCATCAGCTGGCGAGGATTCTGTGTCCGATATAGCAGGGAACCCCGCTGACCTACTTGGTGATGCAGCCGCGCCGTAAGCTGTTCTGCTCTAGTTCAGCGACAGACGGCAAGTACATGTTTGTGGAAGACGAGATTTACATTGTATTATAATGTGGGTCTCGCTTTCCACGGAGATGGACTTGCTGTCTCTTGCCAGATTGTGCTTGGTTTGTGACTTGTGTTGACGAATCGGCTATGCCCCCGGACTATGAGAATGAACAGCCTCTCTACCTGTGCTACTACTTGCAAATATGAAATACTGATTTATTGAATGGACAAACTTAATATTGTTACTATAAACGCCCATGGCTTGAGAAATGATAATAAAAGAAAAGCTTTCGTTAATAGGCTAAAACGAAATACGTATGATGTGATATGTGTCCATGAATTGTATGTCTTGGCTTGACTTCGAGAACGAAGATTTTATAGGAGTTGCCCACGACGTCTGCAGGCTTGTTCGTGGCTGCGGAGGCCAATCCGGGACAGGCAGGTTCGACCACAGTGGCTGCAGGGGAAGGTATGGCCAGGGTTCTGAGTTGCGGCATCTCTGTTTTTTCTCCTGAGCCGCTTGTCCTTAAGGCTAGCTCTGCGAGAGTCCTCAAAGGAGACAGCTGCCTTGTAAATGGCGGAGCGCCATGTGTCACGGTCCACAGCAAGCGAGGACCACTGGTGGTGGTCGATTTGGCAGGCACTAAGTGACTTCTTGAGACAGTCTTTGTATCTCTTCTTTGGTGCCCCTCTGTCACGGTGTCCAGTAGCAAGCTCGCCGAACAGGGTGATCTTTGGTAGGCGATGATCCTCCATCCTGGAGACATGCCCCGCCCAGCGGAGCTGTGTCCGCAGCAGCAAGGCCTCGATGCTCACAGTTTCAGCCTGTTCAAGGACCTGGACGTTGGTGACATAGTCACTCCAGTGAATGCCCAGGATGGTACGCAGGCAGCGCTGGTGGAAACGTTCGAGGAGTCGTAGTTGGCTGCGGTAGAGGGCCCAGGACTCGGAACCATACAGCACGGTGGTGAGGACCACAGCTCTGTACACGCTGATCTTGGTGCCTGTTTTCAGCTGTTGATTGTGCCACACCCGCTTGAAAAGTCGCCCGAAAGCGCTGTTCGCTTTTGCCAGCCTGCTGTCAAGCTCCTTGTCCAGCTTGGCGTCCGACGTGATAATAATATGTGGTTAATGGGGAACAAGAAAGTTTGGAAAGGGAATGGGGAGGTAAGCCGTTTTGTGCACCCGGCTCTTGTCACAGCATGGGGCAGATTATTTTAATTAACAAAAGGGTTCCTTGTGAAAATAAGTGTGTCTACTGTTTAGATAGAATTTTAGCTGTAGATATTGTTTTGGAAGATAAAACAGTTAGGTGTGAAAGTATACGCTCCTACCAATCATCTCATCCGAAAAGCAACTGTTTTTTTATTGTATAATTTACTGAACTCTATTGACACGGATCAGCTGATTGTATGTGGTGATTTTAACTGTGTCCTTGATAACAAATTAGACATCATTGGGGAGAAACACCCGGTGCCAGATATGGTGCGTTTTAATAATCAGACATGAGACCAGGTTGAGATCAAATCCTACGAAAAGCAAAGAGTCCAGGACTCGCAACCAAAAGCAACGAGTTCAAGAAAAATAAAAAGTGTTTTTGCTTTTTCTCAACGAATGTGCACCGATCTAAAAAATAACCAGAATGCAGGAAAAAAACATTCGGATTTCCGGAAAAATTTGGAAAAGTCCCATGTCTAAATAATCTTTTGTCAGACCTTAATCTTACAAATGTATGGAGAGTTTTCAATAGTCTAGTTTGTCAGTATACGTGGCGTAAACACAATACATATTTTACCAGACGGTTGGACTATATGTTATGATCAGACAGTGCACTGAACTGTATTTTCACATGTGACATTGTGTCTATTCCTCAGTCTGACCACAGGTCACTGGCTCTGAACTATAAGGTAATACGCGTGCAGCATGGCCCTTCCTACTGGAAATTTAACAACGGTCTGCTATATGATAAAACCTTGGTGGTGTTGGTGAATACTTTTTGGGATGAATTTACAACTGAGTATACTTACATTGATGCACAGACAAGGTGGGATTTGTGTAAAGTCAAATTAAAAGAATTATGGCATACAGTAAAGGAAAAAATAACTTCTCAACAGAGTACACAATTGATATTGGAAGAATGGCTTAACAGTATTGAAAAGCGTCTCTCGCTTGATCCTAATAATGTTAGGCTGAAAAGAACACAGGCAAATGCTAAGATAATGGGCAAGTTAAATATGCTAGATGGGTGTATAGTGTATTGTCAGGAAGAAATCCTGTTAGACTTGGAGCAATTTAATTATTTTAGTAACAAATATGACAAGATCGTTCAATTTGAAGAAAATGAAGCAAATGCTTTTATTAATGTGGAAGTTCCTCAGTTAACAGAGGATCAGAAGACAGGGTTAGAGGAATACATTGCAGTGGAAGAACTCACACACACATTGAAGAAAATGAAAAACGGCTCTGCTCTGGGACTTGATGGTCCTACGACATCACTTTACAAATTGTTTTGGATAAAAGTTAAAAAAATCAAGACTCATTCAATGCAGCTTTTGAGCATGGGGAGATGTCTGTGCTACAAAGGTGTGCTGTAATTACATTAATACACAAGGGAAAGGGATGCCTAGAGAAGACTTAAATAACTGGCACCCAATCTCTTTGACAAATACCAACTATAAAGTACTCGCTAAATGTCTAGCACTCCGATTAGCTACAGTCATAAGTAGTTTAGTTAACGAGGATCAAGTTGGTTTCATCAAGGGCAGGAAAGTCAGTGATGTTACCAGACTTATTGATGACACTGTATACAATTTAAATATAGAAAATATATCAGGAATATTACTTGCGCTAGACTACAAGCAAGCATTTGACTCTGTCTTATATGATTTGGGCATTTCAAAGGTTTGGTTTTGGGGAAAACTTTGTCAGATGGGTGAAAGTCTTGACCAGTAATACAGAAACTGTTTAAACTACATGGGTTGGATGTCTCAGTGTTATAAAGTCAGGTCGGGAATAAGGCAGGGGTGTCCTTTTTCTCTGATGGCCTTCGTTCTAGCCATAGAGTTATTTACTTATCCATCTATCTATATCCCGTAGTCTTGCCGACCGTTGGGGCACCACAAATGACTTGGCAACCAGCTCCCTCCATTCCTCTCTGTTCTCTGCCATTCTTAGCGTATCGCCCAGCCTCAGTCCTGTCCACTCTGAGATATCTTTTACTCAGTCTTCCTCTCCTTCGTCCTCCTTGCACAGTGCCTTGCAGGATTGTTTTGGCAAGCCCTGCTGAACGCGTGACATGCCCATACCACTTTAGTTTGCGTTTTTTCACAATGGCTAATAGGTCTTCATATGACCCGATGGCTTGCCTGATTCTGCTTCCCACTTCCACGTTTGCGACATGATCTCTGTATGAAATGCCAAGCAGCCTTCGAAAACATCTCATTTCAGTGGCTTGTATCCTCCTTTCAAGGTCTGCTGTGAGGGTCCATGACTCGCAGGCATACAAAAACACTGAGATGACTAAGGAGCGCATCAGTCTGTTCTTGGAGCAGTGTGTGATGTTTCTGTCCTTCCATATGGTCTTCAATCTTGTCAGTGCTGTTGTTGTCTGCACAATCGTGGACAGTATTTCTGGTTTTGATCCCTCACCTGTCACAATGGCTCCTAAGTATTTGAATTTATTTACTTACTAGCCATTAAAATCTGTGCAGGGTCTGCGCCTTCCAACTATTTCACACACTTCAGATGATATCAGTTTGCTCAAATTAGCAATGTATGCAGACATAGGTTTATTTTTTAAAAACAAATCTGATCTTTAAAGGGTCCTGGAATTAATTCAGCAGTTTTCAAAGTTTTCAGTTAGTTATTTGGGCTTAACGCCAAGCAGGCAACTAAGGCCATCTCACGGCGGGAAGGGAAAAAATCTGGTCAGCCAGACTAAAAGAAAGGACTTAAGACATGATGTAAATATACCTTAAAAATATGTCAGGCTAAAATGTCGCACATGGCTTTAAAGAAAACGTCGACAGACTCTCAAAAAGGTCAAAATAATAGAAACTTCATAATCTATAAACGCTCAAATCTTATTAAAAATATGGCACTCTCTCAGAAAACTTGAAGATTTTGTCTGGGGGCACATCCCGGAACAAAACCTTCAAGGAGTCTGCTGTGAAATGTTTATACCTTGTGTCGATTAGACCAGCACAAGACAACAAAAAGTGTTGAACAGAGCACTGCTTGTCGCAGGCACAACACCATGGACGCTCCTCCTGTTTTAGTAAATAAGAGTGCGTAACATACGTGTGCCCGATGTGGAGCAGAGCAAGGACATAGTCTCCTCACGGCGGCTGCCACAGCGATAAGGTAGACCGTCGGACAACTTAGGAAGGGCTTCATGCAGCTTGTTAGCTGCCTCTTTGTCCCACTCGGACTGCCACTCACGGGCTATGTACGCACTAACCACATGTCTAAAATCACTATAAACAGTCTGTGTGTACTGTCAGGGACAGGGTCGTTGCGGGCATTGTTGGCAGCAGAATCTGTGGTCCTGTTGCCTTTGATGCCCACATGCCCTGGGACCCAAATAAAAATGATGTCATAATATTCCTTCATCAAGTCTGCATAGAGCTCTCTGATCTGCACCAGCAGTGGGTGGTCATTTCCCGTGCCCTGAAGGGCCTGCAGGGCAGAAAGAGAGTCCGACAGAATCAGAAAGTTCCTTTCTCTAGATCGATAAGCATACTTGAGTGCCAGCAGAACCGCCTGCAGTTCTGCACTAAATACAGATGAGTGGTCTGGGAGGCGGTGCTTAAATGGACGTCTAGGATGGCGAGAGGACACTGCGGCCGCAGCCACTCTCCTATCCTCAGACTTTGACCCATCCGTATAGATACGACAATAGCCAGGAAAAATTGAAAGCAGTTCATTGAGGCTCTGTTGGTATATGGCTGGTGGAGTAGAGTCTTTCTTGTGGGCAGTCAAGTCCAGCAAGATGTCAGGAACTGGGAAGAGCCAGGGTGGAGTGATGTGTTGCAGGGATTCCGAAACTCTGTCCAGGTCCAAGCTGGCCGCCTGCAGATAAGGTCGGACACGGAAAGAAAGTGGACGGATAGCTCCCGGATGGGTATCGTAAATCTCTGCAAACGATGGTTTAAAAACACAATCATAGGCAGGATTGTCTGGATGGGCCTTCAGTTTCAGAACGTAGCTGAGCATGAGGCGGATGCGGCGGAGCTTGAGGGAAGGCTCCCCTGCCTCGGCATACAGACTAGGAACTGGAGACGTCCTGAAGGCCCCAAGACATATCCGCAGACCCGGATGGTGAATTGTGTTCAGACGCTGTAGCACAGACTTGGAAGCTGAGCCATACACCACAGAGCCGTAATCCAGTTTGGACCGAACAAGGGCCCGGTACAGTCGAAGTAAGACAGTACGGTCCGCACCCCAGTCAGTACGACCAACGACACGAAGTACGTCGAGAGCCTTCTGACAAGAGGTTCTGAGGTAATTAATATGGTTGCGGAAGGTAAGTCTTTTGTCAAAGATGACCCCCAGAAACTTTGCCTCCTCGGCCACCTTAATTGGCACTCCAGCAATGCTCAGGCTAGGTTCTGGAAAAAGTTTCGTCTGGATAGTAAAATGCACACAGACTGTCTTGGAGGGCGACAACTTGAATGCATTGAGAGACACCCACCGCTGGATGCTGTTCGAAAAATTAGGGTCCCAGGACATGTAGGCAACAAGGTCAATGTCAGTGGCTATGTGCCGTTTTTGGTGCCAAACTGGGGGCTGAGGTACAATGCTGGTTGACGAACTCATTCAATATCTCACTTTTATTAGGTACAGGCAGGCTATTACTTGAACTGTAAGACAAATGCTTCTGCAGCTGATTTTCAGTTGCATTCCCACAAATGTTATGACACAATTTGTGCATGCACTACCACATTATTTGTACCGCAATAAAGATGAAGTTTTACCCTTTCCAATGATGTATTTCTCTTTGCTGTGTGTTAAATGAGTGATTTTTGACAATTTTTTAAAAAAAGGCTCTGGGTGGTTATTTCTCGCTGTGAGCGTGGCCTGCCGAGTGATACGAAAAACACACTGTGTGTTCCCTGCGCTGGCTACATTACTCCGCATTCAATGTACACAGCTAAAAATAGCACAGAAAGAGAGCGCAGATAATTATCTTCAAACTGATACCAAGTTTGCCTGTAATTGAAAAAAATAAAGAGTCCAAATCACAAAAAACAAATTTTAGGAGCCATTTTCGACCAAAAAACGCACACATAACCATACAAAGCTTATACTTTTTGAAAACGTTTTTCGCTCTTTCTGATGGTGTACGCGGTATTCTTGTGACGTCAGCAGGGTCTCGCAGCTTTTGTATGAAACGAGCACAGCCATTGGTTGTTCTTCTCAGTCCGTGTCAAAATGGCCGTGAGCATGAATGAATCGACCTGGGACATTTGGAGTCATATTAAACGGGATTTTGGTAAATAATCAAACATACTTCGATGTATTTTTGCTGTAAATGTTGTTAAAATGTTATATATAAACTGTGACAGCAATAATTGCATTGGAAATTGTATATTTTTCACAATCAAGGCGCTGAGGCACTCTTGCCTTTGATCTGTTGAGAAAATGGAAACCTGGCATTGACGTGCCCGATGAAAAAGTTCACTACATGTTTTAATCAATAAATACAAGGACCATAGAATATCAGACTTGTCAATAAGTAGTTCAGATAACTGCTGATTTAATTGTAGCACTCGATGTTCAACTTTTAATAAGATATGCGTTGTAAAAGTTTCATAAACAAATCTTCAAGGCCCGGCCAAGGGAGGTAATCCGCTCGATAAACAGTACGGTGATGTGGGAACCTCATTACAGACTTGTGAAAATGTTATTGCACTGAATGCAAATCAGCAAAAGTGAAGTTTACATCCTTGTTTACTCTTCTTACCCCCAAATAATGCATTTGGATATGTTGGTGTTATTATAAATGTACACAGCCAAGATAAAGGCCCATATGATCTTCCAAACTGCTAGAAACTATTGCAAAGAATAAGAAAATAAGCAGAAATTGTCAATATAAATCTTATTCTTAGCAAATATTGTCCAAATCTTCCGTTGACCACTACAACAGGCAGACTTTGGAAAATCAGTCCTGAATCCCTGAAGTGTCTGAAAAGCCAGTACACAGCTTTCAATTCAAATCAATTCAAAAACTTTATTGTGTCAGTCTAGCCGACAAATTTTATTTCGTTGGGATCACATGCACGCGTACGGTTTTAGCCACATTATGACAATGGTGAAAAAAAAACTACATGACCTAGCTTTCAAGCTCCTGTACTTTGTTGCCTAAAGTAAAACTTGCTGAAGAAACCAGTCAAGGTTGGAAACGTGTTATATGAAAATTGTGTGTGATGGGGGGGGGGACAAACTTTTTTTTTTCTAATATATAGGAATGTTGTGATGTTGCATTTCATTTTAAAAGTCTCTAAAAGACACTCACAGAGCACTTTGAATTTTGAAAATCGAACAATAATGGTACGTTCTACAGCTATTTGAAGTTCACACACATAATTGCTCTTACGGCCGCAGCTAAAATTTGCACGAACTGCTACTTTTAGGTCACGCCTGTGGTCAAGCTTCTGGGTTTCATGGCCTCAAAAAAAAATAGGGTTAGTGTACATAAACAATGCAACAAATTGTGTTAATTTGAACATGTTTTATGGAAATGGTGTCATCTTACAGCTTCTCAAAATCAGCTTGTCGTGAAATTTGAAAAAAAACGGCCAAAAACGGCTGAATATGTACCGTATTTAAAGGTCTGTATCTGGTTCTAGAAGAGATAGAAAGAAATGGTTTTTTTTTTGTTTGTTTTTTTTGTATTTTTGCCCTCTTTCATAATTTTATCATTTTAATTCACTTCCCCAAAAATTTAATTTTGACCCGCCTGTACCTACTTTTATCTAGTTATATGCAAAATATATAGTTAAAATAAGAAATTATGGACTCCAGTGTGGATCAACCGGTTTTTGTGAAAGGGCCATTTTCTCGCCAATGAGGATCTTAACCTTTTGACGACGGAACACACATGTGTACCCCAAGCAAAGCTCCGTTGCCGACGGGACGCACACATGTGCGCTGGCCTTGTTTCCCATTGCCGACGAGGCGCACACATCTGTGTCCTGGATACCAGTATAACGGGCAATACCGGCAGTATGGTCTAAGGGAAGCAACCTACTATAATATGTCAAGCACTCATTTCTTTACTTGTAGGGTGACTTTTCTTGTTTGTATGGGCTGAATCCAACGAATCAGAAGCTCTAATACAAAACGTCCCAATGTGCGAAAAAAATGGCGGATTTTGGTGTAAAAACTTTTATGTGTGAAGAAACTTTTCTGTTGTGCCTTTCTTTCTGGATTATTTACTGGTGACACACTAGAATATGTCTCTGGAATGCTAGGTGAGTTGTAATTTTCACACTCTGGCTAACTAATACACTAACAGCATGTTTTCAGAACCCAGTGTGAAACTGTTTTTTTTATTTTTGGCTTCTTACCCCATCTTCTTTATACACCTGTAAAATCTTAATATTACAAAATATTTTCTTTAGCATAGTGTCTACGAGTTCACCTTGAATTGCTTTTTCCACTGATACCAAATGTGTTGGGGTATGATAAGATTTTTACAACAGACAAGGCCAATGAAATGTGTCAAAATTACTACGGTAGCAGGGAAGTGAGCCAAAGTAAGGCATACGCTCAGGGGGAAAACCTAACTGGCAGACTACGGTGGCAAAAGGTTAATCAAAACATCAGGAAAAAAGGTCTGGAGATAATTCTTTTAGGGACAATATTCTTAAATTTCAAGCTTGTCTGTCCTCAAACGCGGGCTCTAGTCGCCGTCACATACGGCACTTTGGCGCCAAAAAGATGTTCTCTAGCAGGTTTGTGAAGCTAGACGTGATGTCATTTTTGTCTCGTTTCTGCCCCGCACACCAAAACGTCATGTGCATGCTCCGGAATAAGCTCCGACCAGCCCCATCCCAAAGTCTATCGTATTTTCAATACGGTAGACAAAGACCGTCAAAATCCCTCCTGTTGGAGACAGTACTAGCATCACACATGACAACTACCCAAAAACGATTTGTCTCTCAATCTAATTTTTTTTCTTGGTTATTCACCAGTCAAACACTAAAGTGTGGAGTCACAGTGTAATGCACTCAACGTTTTAGCACTATGCAAGTATGCTTGAAAATCCCTGGGTCCTACTGCTTTTAAAGTAAATTATCTTTAGAACTAAAAGTCCACTTCATGAGACATTGTTCATACACACCTCGGTACAGATCAGGCAACTTTTTTTGTAACAAACAGCGGAGAATATCTCAAAAGCTGTACAAGACACAGGCAACTGAAAAACCCATCAACTCTGCATTACCTCTGAATGTAACCAGAAGGAGTGCCGACAATGGAGCCAAGTTTGTCCTGAAGAGCTGCCAGCACCTGAGGGTTCTTCATCAACTGGTGTGCTATTTTGGCCGACTCCGCACCTGTGTCAACCCCAGAGTCACCTGTGGCAAAAAAATGCATCATTACCAATAACTCACTTGCGCATGCAGCCACTGCTACTGTGTGAATGAATGGTCATTTTTGCATACGTCCGATGAGATGTTTAAAAGAGTTAATTCATTGTTTTGCCCGATCGAGCAGCGGAAGCCAAAATTTCGAAATATGACTCTCACTCACATGTGTTCGCTTTCCTTCAGATAAAAAATTCCAGGAAATAAAATAGAATTTCGAAACCAAGTTTAGGCCTATAGAGAGCCAATGCAAGTTACTATTTTGTTACCATATTGTCGAGTTTTACATGTGTTTAAGTTTAAAGTAGTTTGAGGGCAAGTAAAAGCTAGAATGAACATAACGTGCGTCAACAATTTCACACGTGCAAATCTCGCTGTGAACCGGAACACAAAAAACTTACCTTGAGGCACCTAATTAACATATCCTAGACAACATTACTCTTCGTTCTGATTACCGTAAACAAATTCAAAATCGTTTCGAGAATTGAAAGAAGGCTGCGTTTTATACTTCTTCAACCCAAAAGTTGTAAATTTTGTGCTACGTTCAAACACGGAAAAAAATCTCGCAATCATCAACGCGTGTTATTTTCTGGAATTGGCGACCATTTTGAGATTTGCATTTGGTCAGTCCTACGTACCTCATACCTACAGGTGACATCGATGGAGCAGGGAAGCGACAAAGTTGAAGGTAAGTTTTGGTTGTAAATGGTTACGTTCATGCAAAATTGATGACCGAGCACCATAAATGTTTAAAAAAAAGCAATTAAGTGTACGGCTTTTCTAATTACTTCAAATGAATGTTGACGCAAACAAATGTAAAATCAATCAGCTCAATGACCACGTGTTTTGAACAAAGGAAGAAAACATTACTTGATGGAATTTGTCTCAATCCGACGATGACGGTTTAGTTTTGGTTATAACAGTTACGTTCAAGTTTCTGAATGCAATATTCAATATTTCAAAGGATAAAACAGAACAAGTAATGCATGTTCGGATTAGTTTTGTAGCGCAGCAACACTTTGAAACAATAATTACCTTTTACTGTCACCTTGCCGTTGTGTCCGCTTGTACATAACTTTACACACGGTTGAAGGTTGTCAGCGTTACGTTCAAGCAATTGCAGCTTTATTTTTAAAGATTAAAAATAAAAAGACCACTACATATCACACATTTTCGTCGATTCAGTATTGTTGTCTTTAACGTTCCTGATATAAAAAATAGAGTAAATGTCTTTTGCTCCTGCTGTTTGATTGTTGTTCATAACTTTACACAGTTTGGCCAGGTAAATCTTTACGTAAAGTTATGTTCAAACCATGAGTTTTGCATTTTGGGGGAAGGACAAGTCATACATTTTTTGTACCAATTTTTGTTGGTGGGAAGGGATTTTGTGCTAATTTGATTTATACTTCGAGTCACAGATTATGAGTTGCTAAATTATAGCGTTTGTACATAACATGACGCAGTGCAAAAGGGAACAGACATAGCACCTTCAATCAAAAAATGGTCGTTTTTCTTATCTAAATCTTAAGCTGTGATAATGTTTCCATTGTCTTTATGTACTTCATATTATTGTTTCTTTATTGTGTAACATAAGATTAAGAATAACCCTCTGTCCCTGTTTTGGCATTATTGGACTGAACATAACATGACGTAACACTTAGGGTGGTTGGGTTGGAAAGTTCTGTTACACTGTGCTTCATGCTATTTTTGTATGGTTTAGTGTTCTATGATAAGTACAGATAGTCTGTGCATTTTTTAAAAACTTTTCTGCACCCAAGAAATGAAAATTTTTCAACAAATGCCTTGAACATAACTTGACAACAATTATGTTGTCAAGTTATGTACAGTTAAAGTTAAAACGGTGCTCAGCTAACATTTTCCTTCATAGTAACAGTCTCTTTTAAAGTGGAGGACTGGTTTGATTATTTTGTCTATTGTAACTAATATACAAACTATTATTCTAGCTAGATGACTGTGTGAACATAACTTGACAAACTAGACTTGACATGTAAAGTGTAAAGTTATGTTCATTACTATACTGTCTTTGGGATGCCCACTTTGCTAGTTGTTATTTATCAAAATACAGCTTGGGTACTAAAATATAAATTGTTAAACCCAGAATATAGATTTTTTTGTTTTAAGTAGTTTGTACATAACATGACATGTGTTAAGTTATGTTCAAGTAGTTCAACCAGTTGTGTTTGGTTCACACATTGTCTTCCATGTTACAGTCTGATCATGCCTTTTACTCTTTGTTGTGCTGGCCAAGCTTGATAGCTGCCATGAAAATTTAATAATAACCAGCCATTTTAGTACAAAGCTGTTGAAAAATAACCAGACATATTAGGCTGATGCTAGCTAAAAATAAATTGCAAACATGGACACAAATTGAAATTATCTGACCCTCTCATTTTCATTTCTTCAGGATTTGTTCCTGAATCGAAAGTTTCCGAGGCTGAAGGGCCTTTCCCAGCCATGAAAGCACCCAGAAAATGAACGCTAAACACGTGCAGTACCCTGACAGGTTGTACACTGGTGAGCAAAATTATCATTATGTCAGCATACTTGTGCTTACGAATGATAGTAGCCAGAAATCTTTTTAAAATATCTGAAACCAGAAAAATGTGGATTTTCAACATGTTTTAGCTCCATATGTGACCTTCTCTCACGAAATCAGTCTTAACTTGCATTTTGGGTGTTTTGAGATACATTTCTGAAATGTACAGACCTTGCTGATTAATTTGATATATGAATGAATGCTGTAGTGCAAAAATTGTAGAAGTTATTAGGGTTTAAAGTTGTTAAATGCACCGGTTGCCATTTTGAGAAAACAACCTGCAAAGTTTCCGTGTGCATGTCTTGCACACCTACCTTAGCAATGGGGGTTCAAAGTCAACCAATCAACCTGATATTTTACATGGTGGTTCAGCAAGTCCATCACTATGTGTAAAACCTCACATTAAGTTGCTAGCTGGTCAGGATCTTGTGATAAATAGCCCCCAAAAGTGCCATACCTAATGTAAACATGACAGATTTGGGGGAAAAAATGCATTTTCATATTTTGCTATCAAACTCAAGGCACAAATAATTTCAATTATGTTTTAGCATAAAAGTATATTGCTATAATATATTTAGGCAGAACATGTATGAAAATGCTCTGTAGCACTCTTATTTAGTGGCAAATGTTATCTAAAATTAGATTGCGGACGCGTTCAAGGAACGTGAAAACCACCATCACCAAGGCAAAATAAAAACCATCATTACAAAGACTGGATACAATTTACATCCAATTTATGAATTTGCCAATCACTTTATTTCATTGTTTGTCATTTATACCCACTTATGACTGATTCAAACTGAAAAGGACACTAGACAGAAATTATCCTTAAAGCATGCAAAACAGAAGTCGCAGTCCGCTGCCTGTTGTCCTAGACTGAAATAAATGCTATTTACTACTACTACCCTGCAAAATAAAGTCACAAAAGCTAAAAAGTCAAATCTACAAACTGATTATTAGTATTTCCAATATAAATTAGTCCTGCAACAACTTTAAAAAACAACAACACAATCTTTACTTACAGTTTGCAGAAGAAATGTAAAAAGGAAAGTCCTCACATATTGCAGGCAGCATACCACTTCACCAAATACATCCCCTTCAGTATCCAATTATCCACTCAAGCAAAGCACACTACACCACACAAGCACAGTAACCACACAAGCACAGTAGTCTTTGCACACTGGAAATAAGCCGTGAGGGAGGAAGGCACACAATGTCTCGGGCGTAGTCTTGAATGTTTTGAAACAGTTACTGCTGTACGTCTCTGGAAAGTCCTGGAGCTTGTATGATGGCTGCATGCGGGTAAGTTGAACAACATGGCCAGGAACAGCCAGTACCTTCTCCTCTTTAGCGTTAATGATGGTCACCTAGTAAAACACCTTTACAGGATGCTGGCGACTGAACCTGAAGCGTCCAACAGACTTGATCCCATTCAAGCTTCTCGTTGTCCTATGCACAGTTGTATTTTATGAAGCGCACCACGCGGGCCGTGTCGTTGATCATCAGGCTGAGGGTGTTGTTCTTTTGCCCAACAGCCTTTTGTCATGTTGGCATCAGTCCCTCTGCCTGGTAATGCTTTGAGAGGCGTGTCAGCATGTCTTGGCTGATACTGAAAACAGAAACAAAAACAATAATGAAGTCAATGAAAATAAACTGTCATTGCTCACTAGACACAACAAATGAATGTGCATGATTATGTTTAGTGCTTAAAATAAGGTATTTTACATACCCAGCGTTCATGCTGCTCATTTAACTTGCTGCAATCTGTCTTCGTTCCATTTGGTGCACTCTGTCTTCGGTCCATTCCGCATGCACACACTTGCAATGCCAGGGATCATCCACTCCTTTGCATCTGGTCAAAATAGTATAACTCATTTTAAACTGTCTGTTTATGTGAGCCATTTATGTATTGCCTTTAGTAGTATAATTAGCCTATTCATCTTGTGTTGACAATTGGTCCACACACACACACACACACACACACACACGCACGCACACACACACGCACACACACACACATGAGCATACATCTGCATTCAGAAATGATGCACATACCTCGATCCATGTGTTGAATTGAGAGTTGAAGACTGTGTGATGCAGCCATTCAATTCCATGTTCGCTCATGTCTCGATCGGCCGGTTCAGACTCAAAATCGTTGTCTGAAAAGCTATCGTTATGATGAGAATCGGCGACGAAATAATCAGTGATCAAGTAGCTCAATTCTTCCTGATCTGCAGGCGGTAAATTGCCTGATTTACAATAGTTTAGTAGATACACAAGTACATTCTGGCTTCCATTTTTCGCGTGAGGTTGTAAACACGAGAAGAGGACACAGTTCCTTCCCTTAGTCTTGTCTCAGCCAATGGGAAATGCGTGTAACGTCATCGTTGCCATGCTTTTTAGAGTTCTATTCTCTGATTGGTCAAAATTGAACATTTGTGTATGCCCTTTTTTCCTTATTTGGGAGATTCACGCGATGTATTTATGGACGGCATGTGTACCGCGGGAAAGTACTCACAAAGGCCGTTTCAACAGTATATAGCATGATGGGGTTCTGTAGGGGATGCAACGTGTTCTGTTATGTTAAAAATGGGTCATTTTGCACAAAACAAAAGCATAATTGGGGCCAAGCTCAGTCTTTTAAAATCATTTTTAACCTATCTAATGACATTTTTCATGATATAGATTTTAACCACACGATACTTTGGTGTATGTAGAATACATTTCTGCAAAAAAGTGAAAAAGACCCAGATTGACCCCCACCACACATTACTGCGTGTAGCTCGGATCGGCTCGCTGCGAGTTAAGACTGGTTTTGTGAGAGAGGGTCACATATAAGTGTGAGATGGAGACATTGAAAATTACAAAACGATGAAAGGTACGGCAGAAACAAGTGGGACTGTCACTGGTCAATAAAGAAAAGGAGTTTGAAGTTTCCTTAGGAAACTTGATCAGCAGGAAGCTTGTTATGGGTTGCTTCAAGAAAGCGCTGTGATCATTATGCAACATAAATAAAGCAGTCTCTTTTTTCTGTTTCAGGAGTGATTGTCAGAGTAGATCCTCTGAGGGTCAAATTCCTCAAGCCTCAGACAAAACAAGGAGTATTTGTTTACCCTGAAATAGATGACATCCAAGAAGTAGGGGATGATATGATTGTAGCGTCACCTGTAGATTTCCTGCCACTCTCCAACAGTGCACGCGAGTTAGTTATTTGGGTTTAACGCCGAGCAGGCAACTAAGGGTAAAAATCTGGTCAGCCAGACTAAAAGAAAGGTCTTAAAACATGATGTAAATATTCCATGTCAGGCTAAAATGTCACACAGGTCTTTAAAGAAAACGTCGACAGACTCAAAAAGGTCAAAATAATAGAAACAGCAGTGCACGCGAGTGGAGAGTGGTTGGGTTTGATAAATTTTAAATTGTTTCTGCCATGTTTAGCTCAAGTATGAAGCTAAAGTGAGTACTTTCTGTGCCAGTGGTCTGCTGAAAACCATCGGTCATGGTAAACTTACGTCAATTGGTGCTAAATTATATTTGTTTGAAAGTGGTACAGAAAAGTGTTTCTTTGCGGAGGTATTTGGGCAAAAGGTAGGCTCCGAAGTCACACGGCCCATAGCAAGCATGAGCAATGGCTAACGTCAGTTTTCAAGAGTGTTAAATGTATTGTTGGTGTTCTAAAATGTATTGAAAAACTTTTTTCACATGGTGCTTTCTCACATTGTGGAACCACAACTGTCATTGTGCAGAGATTTGAACCCCATGTTGTAAAGTTATATACAAACACGTACAGATTTGTTTTGCTACTTGCTTTAAACATTGTAGACACAATTATTAGAGCTGGTAAATGCTGGGTTTTTATTTTACTGACCACAGAATTTGATGTAATTTCCCATTTTTATCTTTTATTTTGACTTTAGTGTTGATAATACCAACATGTTCGGTTGTAAAGTTATGTTCAAACTTGCCATTTTCACACATTATTCCCTTGTATTATCAATTTCAAACCTGGTAATTACATCACTGCTGTTCTGTAGTGTAGTAGAAAGCTACAGATGATTGAGATTTTTATTTTCTTGTTCTTGTCCATTTGTGGAGGCACTTTTTTGCTGAAATTTTAAGCTCGCGGTGTAAAGTTATGTACAATTACAATATGTATTTGCTGCTTTCATTACTCGTTTAGACACAATTTTGGGAGAAATAAAAGTGTATTTGTTAAAAACACATCACTTGAGTAGTGTTTTGTTATTTTTGGATTTATGCATGTTAGTTAAAGAGCCTCAAGTTTGTTCGTCATGGTGTAAAGTTATGTTCAAGCATTGTGTGTTTCTTGTTTTTAGCCTTCATTTCATTCCTTGCTGTGAATGGTGTTTTTTTCCCTAAATTACAAGAGTTTAGTACACAAGAACTTTAGGAAGCTGAATAAGATAATCAGGCTTAGTGAGAAAATCGTTGGGGGCAGGTTGGAGAGCCTTGACGGCCTCTACAGGACGAGAATGATACGCAAGGGCCTGAGGCTGGCAGCTGACACTTCCCACTGCCTTTCTAAGCACCTTCAAAAGCTCCCGTCTGGCCGTAGGTTCAAGGCTCCTCTTGTTAAAACCAAACGCTACAAGGGCAGCTTTGTACCTTCGGTCATCCGTCTCCTAAATGAAGAGTGTGTTAACTAGCGTATCTCTCTCTCCTTGTTGACGCCGTCGAGGAACTTGCACCTCAGATGTCGCAGTGGCATCTTGCAAGTGACAGACTCACTCCTATACCACTAACAATGTACACTGTGGTCATGTTTTTGTTGTTTTTTTTTTCCTTTTCACCACTGTTATGTGGCTAAAACCGTACGCGCGCATGTGATCCCAACGAAAGAAAATTTATCGGCTAGACTGACACAATAAAGTATTTGAATTGAATTGAATTGAATAAAGGGAAAACACCCCATCTTAATTGACTTTCTTTGCTGTGTTGTCAAGGATTTCAAAATTTTTGTTCATAAGCAAATCGTCCAATTTTGTTTAAAGTTTATAGCTACGGTGTTCACACTTATCTCAATTTAATTAGGATAGTTTGGAATCAGTCACTGTGCAATTGAAATTGTGTGTTTAATACCACACATAATTTTTAAAATATAATTTATGCATTTTTTGGCATAAATGTATAGCTGAGTGTAAAGTTATGTTCAAACAATTTCAGTGTTGCACCATTGTGTATCTATTCACAGACCTGTTTACCACCTGGGTGCAGTCAGTGTACTTTCAACTGACTAAATGTGTACTTTGGACCTCACATGTTTATTTCTTCACAAGCCAGTGAGTTGTCAGTTTCTCTCTGTCTCCCCCTCCCTCTCCGACAAAACATCTTCAGACCGCTCAAATTCTTTGTGTCCCTTACTTTTGATGTGTCCTTTGCAGTCGTAGCTGCCGGCATGCCCGAACGAAAAGTCTGAGTTGCAAAGGGTGCAACGAGCATAACTGGGTCCTTTTTGGGAGCGAACAAGCGTCAGACATTTATCCATGTGAATGTTCAGAAACACCTTCTCTTCTTCTGCGATTGACTTTTTGTGTAAAAGTCTGATTCTAAAAATGTGTATCCGAAATGAATCGAAATGTGTATTTTTGTGTATACACGTGTACACGTCCTCGCGCTGGGACCATATGGCGTTGAGGCGCGTCCCCTGGGTGGTGGATAGGGGGTCCCTCGTGAGAGGGGTGCACCGAATGAAATAAGGTGCCGTGAACCAACATGGTCTAAGGGAAGGTGACCCCGACAGAAAACCCCTGGTCCTCCTAGTAAGGGGGCTGGGCGTGGGGGTAGCTTCCCCACCCTGCAAAAAAGGAAATAGCTACAAAAACGCTGACGAAAAGACTAACAGTAATTCCTTTCCTGGAGGAGGAAGGTTCTTCTACCAGAAGACTTATGACGTCCTGTGGTGAAAGCCGGAAGTCTTCGGAAGCCACAGGACCGAGCCGCCTCTCTCTATCCAGGAATACAACCATGGGCACATGGAACGTCAAGACCATGTACCAGAGCGGCAAGGCCGCCCAGATAGCAGCGGAAATGCAAAAGTACAACCTTTCCCTGCTAGGTATCAGTGAAGCCAGATGGACGCAGTCTGGCCAGAAAAGGCTGTTAAGTGGGGAGATGATTCTGTATTCAAGGCATGAAGAGGAGAATGCCCCCCATACAGAAGGTGTAGCATTCATGCTGTCACCAGTGGCACAGAGAGCGCCGATGGGCTGGGAACCTCTTGGGCCAAGAATTATCACAGCAGCCTTTAGAACCAAGAAAAAGCTCAAGCTGAACATCATCCAGTGTTATGCGCCCACTAATGACAGTGACGAGGAAGAGAAACAAGAGTTCTACGACCGACTCCAGAGTGCCGTAGACAAATGTGCGGAGCGAGACATCACCATCGTCATGGCCGATTTTAATGCCAAAATAGGGGAGGACAACACCGGATACGAAGAGGTGATGGGGAGACAGGGACTAGGCTCGGAGATGAGTGAGAACGGGGAGAGGTTTGTAGACTTTTGTGCTCTAAACCGACTTATCATTGGAGGCAGCATCTTCCCACACAGGATACACAAAGCAACTTGGGTCTCACCTGACCATACAACAGAGAACCAAATAGACCATATCTGCATTAGCAAGAAATTTAGAAGATCCCTTCAAGATGTTTGAGTGAGGAGGGGAGCAGATGTCGCCTCAGACCACCATCTGCTTACCTTAAGAATGAAGCTCAAGCTAAAGAAAAGCCGCACAGAGATGACAAGAAGACAGCGCTATAATGTAGGCCTCCTGAGAGAAACTGGAGTTAGAGAAGAGTTCAAACTGGTGCTGTCCAACCGGTTTCAAGCACTACAGGAGCTAGTAAATGAAGAGGAGGCGGTCACCACAGAGCAGCAGTGGAAGGCAGTTAGAGAGGCGCTGAACTCAACCTGCAAAGACACTGTAGGGTTCAGGAAACACCATCACAAGGACTGGCTGTCGGCACATACCTTGAAGAAGATAGAAGTGAGGAAGCAGAAGAAAGCAGTTGTCAACAACAGTCACACGAGAGCAGCCAAAGTAAGGGCACAGGGGGAATACTCAGAAGCCAACCGCGAGGTGAAGAGGAGTATCAGGGCAGACAAGAGGGCCTACACAGACAGCCTGGCAGCAAAGGCAGCAGGCAGCGGCAACATGAAACAGCTCTACGACATTACCAGAAGATTGTCAGGCAAGTATGGCCATACAGAAAGACCAGTAAAAGACAAAGAAAGCAAGCCTACTGCAGACAGAGTAGACCAACTCGACAGATGGGCCGAGTATTTTGAAGAGTTACTGAACAGACCTAGCCCACCCGACCCCCCAGACATCCAGCCGGCAGAGACCGACCTACCCATCAGCTGTGACAGACCCAGCCGGGAAGAGATCAGAAGAGCAGTGGCATTTTTGAAGAACGGCAAAGCAGCAGGCCCAGATGGCACCCCAGCGGAGTCTCTGAAAGCAGACCTAGAGACAACAGTGGAGATGCTGTACCCACTGTTTGGAAAGATTTGGGAAGAGGAGGTGATGCCGGCTGACTGGAAGGAGGGGTACCTACCTAATCAAGCTTCCCAAGAAAGGCGACCTCAGCAAGTGTTCCAACTACAGAGGAATCACCTTGCTGTCAGTACCAGGAAAGGTCTTCAACAGGATCATCCTGGAGAGAATGAAGAGCTCCGTTGACTCCCAGCTGAGAGACCAGCAAGCAGGATTCAGGAAGAACCGATCATGTACAGACCAGATCGCCACTCTCCGCATCATCGTGGAACAGTCTCTGGAGTGGAGCTCCCCGCTGTACGTCAACTTTGTGGATTATGAGAAAGCATTTGACAGTGTGGACCGAGAGACTCTGTGGAAACTCCTACGACACTATGGTAATGGTGTACCCGCAAAGCTCGTCCGCCTGATCAAGAGCAGCTACGATGGCATGACATGTCGCGTGATCCAGGAAGGGCAGTTCACCAGGGAGCTCCAGGTCAGAACTGGTGTCAGGCAGGGGTGTCTGCTGTCTCCGTTCCTCTTCCTACTGGCCATAGACTGGGTCATGAAGATGACCACAGAGCACAGACGAAGTGGAATACAGTGGACACTGTGGACACAGCTTGACAAGCTCGATTTTGCAGACTTGGCATTACTGTCCCACACTCATCAACAAATGCAGGACAAGACCACGAGGCTTGCTGACATCTCGTCCCAAGTGGGCCTCACCATTCACAAACAGACAACAAAGACAATGAGGCTGAACGCAACCAGGCAAGAACCAGTCTTGCTTGCTGGCACCCCGTTGAAGGAGGTGGAGTCCTTCACCTATCTCGGGAGCATCATAGACAAAAAAGGCGGCACTGATGCAGATGTCAGAGCACGAATCGGTAAAGCCAGAGCAGCCTTTCTCCAGTTGAAAAAAGTGTGGAGTTCCAGAGAGCTGTCACAACACACCAAAGTCCGGATTTTCAACTCCAATGTAAAAGCAGTTCTCCTATATGGAGCAGAGACTTGGAGATTGACAAAAACCAGTCAACAGAGTACAGACCTTCATGAACAGTTGCCTTAGAAGAATTTTGAAAATCCACTGGCCAGAGAAGATCAGCAACGTCAGACTGGGAGAGAACAGAGCAGATAACAGCAGAGAATGAAAGTGGGTGAAGAAGATGGGGATGGATCGGTCACAGTCTGAGAAAGCCAGCTTCCAGCATCACTAGGCAGGCATTGTCATGGAACCCCCAGGGAAAGAGGAAAAGAGGTAGGCCGAGAAACTCCTGGCGTCGACACCTCCAAGCAGACATCAAGAGACTGGGAACCACCTGGAGTAGAATCGAAGGAGAAGCACAGGACAGGAGCTGCTGGAGGTCTCTCGTCGACGGCCTATACCCGGGTAGGGGTGACAGGCGTAAGTAAGTACGTGTACACGTGTACCCCAAAGCAAAATTGTGTACTTTAATACACCAAATGTGTATGGTAAACAGGTCTGTATTCACCCCATCACACTTTCTTTGAAGTTTAAGCATAGCCTAGTAAGGAAAGAACAACATGATAATTTTATACAGCATGAATCTACTTTGTGAAAGCTAGAAAATGTATTTTATAAATGTGTGACGGTGTAAATGTTACAAACCATAACGGTTTTTCACCAACACCCAAACGACTGCTCACGGGGAAATTCTTTTTTGGGGGCATGTTACTTATGACTAAACACAGCACAATCATGCAAAATGATGCTCATATGTTCAAGTTCAAAATTAGAGACCCATGTCACACTCTTTGGACACCCAGTCCTACTCTTGACCACATTCCATGCCAGCTGCTCAGACTGAACTGGTACATCTCCCTGAAACCATCACAGACTCACTGCGGGTACTGATACCTCAGATCCTCGTGTATAACCACCTCCGCAGGGGCCCATGAGGATCTATACTTTTTGCACTTGGTTGCTCACTGTGCTCTGGCAGCAATGTAATTAACTATCAATACAAAAGTCTGGTCTGAAAATAAGGACAATTCAATTTAACAGCATAAGATTAGCCCATTGAACTCCACGGCTGCATTTCCCAAATTTTGGAAGGGATACCTAATGACTATGTACCAGTTGATGGATTGACCATGATAATTCAAGGGTAGTACCAGATTAGCTTGGCATCCTCAAGTGCCAAGTTAATCTGGCATTACCCTTGAATTATCATTGTCAATCCATCACCCGCTGTAGGGCGTTGGGGTTAAATAGGTTAGGCATGACCAAAGCACAATTATAACTTATGTATTTCAGTGTATGCAATTGCAATGGCAATACTACTGTACCGAGGCCAGTCATGATCAGATCTGAAACCACTCTTTCACAGGATTTCCAAATATATGCCCTGAGGCTAACATAGCAACATGTTTGCCAACACTGAAAGTATCACCTTGTCATGCAGGCCCACTGCAGACATGAATAGGTAGTGGCAGCGTGCCCTAATTACTGCCATCAAGCAGAAGAAAGTATAGTTTTGCCTTGATATTAATGAAGATTTGCATGCAATCTGTTGAAAAACAAATTAATATATCAATGAAGGTGAAGTACAATTTAATATCTCCTCTTTCAAACGAGCCTATTTTGGTCCATGTGTTTTCTACAGTGAGCAATGTCGCCGAACATATTGGTCACTTTTTCGTCATTGCGCGCCGTGACCCCAATGGCAGCAGTGTTATGCACGATAGCACTTTTCTGATCCGATTTTCAGCGAGCGATTCCGAGGTGGACACTCACAGTACACGGCTATTTTTAATATCAAAATGTAGGGAATTGTGTCAAGAAATAGTTCTACATGTGCCCCAGTTGATTAATCACCATGGAAAATATTGATACAAATTTGAAAAACTAGATGGTTTTTCATGTTTTCTGCGCAAACCAAAACATTTTAGACACCCAGTTTTAGGGCTTAAATGAAAGGAAAAAAAATCGCACTCGTTCAAATGTGCTATTAGGTTAATGTGTGCGTGCTCTCAATCACATGATTTTCAACACGTGTGTTCGCGTGACCAAGCATGCATACAAGTCAAAATGGCAGCCCCCAGCGCTCTCACTTTGCTGTGCTCTTTCCATGATATTGGCATCAAATTGCGTGCTGTAAGTAATATTAACTTTCTTGTTCTGAATTTGTTAACACGCTTATTCTGAAATTATATGCCTAAAGATTATGGGTTATTATTTTACATTAAGCAATAAGATTTGCAGAAAAGAAAACGGGTTACAAACTAGCTAGGAGTTCCTTTGTCGACGTTCAGGCAGGTCGCCAGTCTGTAAAATATGTCATATAAAACAGCTCACAGCCACTACAATCCTATTGAGATAGTTTACATGAGTGTTCTGCTACAAGCCAATTTTTTTCTAGTGATGGTGGTTAACAATTGAGTAATCAACGATTTTTCTCGTGTCGGTCTCTGAAGTTAGTCTATGCAAGGGAGGTAATTTGTGAATGAGATCGCTTCCGGTGGTTGTGAAAACGAAACTCGTTAGGAATTTTAACAAGTTTCAGCCTCTGTTGTTCGTGTAAAATACTCGTTGCGTATATCTGTATCATGATCTACTAATGATTTGATAGTCTGCGGTTCTTTTCTACCTAGTAGCTGCGATTTGCATTTCAACGCAGAGCCACCTGGCAATAGCGGATTAGCACTAGCTTTAGTAGCAAACCCCCCTCCCCAGTTATCTCTAAAAGAAAAAAATTCAGTCTTACTTAAGGTATTTATTTTCCAATTTCAGGGGATGATCAGTTCCATAATCTCAAGAAAGTGTTCCTGGCTGAGGGAAGGGGTAGAAGACCAAACATTCATGATATCACACCAACAGCCTACTCATGCAGATTTACCTGCTGCGACAAGATGGAGGGAAATCGTACGATGAAGCTGCTGCCTTTGTGCAGCACTTGTTTCCAGACTTTACTTTTAACAAGATTCGTCACATGACTGCACACGCAAGAACAAGATGGGAAAGTTTTAAAGACAGTGAGAAGCAAGAGAAGTTCCTTAAGGAAGAGTTTGACACCAGTGGTGTGGGGTTGCATCTGAGAGATTGTGGGCCAACTCGACGGAGGATTCTAGAAGCAGACTGTCAGCTTTCAAGTGATTCTACAGTGAAGTTTCTTTCAGCAGGACTGTTCGATTTGGATGATTTCCAGAGGCAGGAAAATAGAACACTTCAAGATATGTGCACATGGTGGTTTAATCTTACTGCACAGAGTGTAGGGGTGTCTGAAAGGAAGAAAATGGCCAAGGCAGCAAACAGAAAGACAGCTAAAACTGCAAAGGCTGACATGGAAATATTTTTGAGTCAGCCCATGTCTTCTCTTATTGATAGAGCACTCGTCAACACTGCCAACATTCCAACTCTAAGTCAGGAAAATGCTGCTGCATCCACAGTCACAAAGATTTACAGCCTAAATGTCCAGTTAATGACGAAGGAAAGGGAGCTGGCCTCTGCCAGAAGAACAATGGATGAACTGCATGCTGTGAATGAAGCACTGAAGACAAAG
Organism: Semisulcospira habei; assembly: GCA_036245525.1. Lineage (NCBI taxonomy): Eukaryota > Metazoa > Mollusca > Gastropoda > Semisulcospiridae > Semisulcospira > Semisulcospira habei. The sequence goes on along the minus strand of BTPG01000006.1, from coordinate 21,287,464 downwards.
ATTGACACTACAGAAGGCTAGCTGACAGCTGGTTCATCTCAACTCAAACTTCAGCAGCAGGCCTTAGAGAAAACGGAACTGGCATTCATTTTACAGCAGTCCGTTGTTACTCGAGATAGCCAAAAGGGAAAGCTAGCAGAAGCGAAGCAGCAAAAAGAGGACCTCAGATGTCGACTTGATTACTACAAGAAACCAGGGCATCTGAAGAAAACAAATAGGCTTCAGACTAAACTGAAAGAACAGGTTTCCCAAAATCTTCAGTCTGCACAAAAGATTAGAACCATGAAGCAGTCATTACGAGCTCTACAGCTACAATATGCTATTGTAAACAGGAGACTGCGCCAAGCCGAGAAGAAAATAGAACGTCTCACCACACAGGCGGATGGGCCCTGGTTTGGAAGAGCCTGTGTTGGAGAATGAAGAAATGCCCACTCTGCGCCTTAAAGATGAGAATTATTATTATTATTGTACATTGCTTAACGTCCCGACAGCAACAAGGCTTTCTCAGGACGTGCCTGCACTGCTTGTGAAAAAAAAAAAACTAAACAGAACATTGAATGTATGTCGCCAGCCGGTCAAATACATTAAATAAACCTAACACATGGGCTTAAATAAAGCTAAGACCATTTAGCAACACACATCCAATATCAAGAGCTACAGGCAGTGCAGACAGTAGGGAGTTGATTGATTGTACATTGCTTAACGTCCCGACAGCAACAAGGCTTTCTCAGGACGTGCCTGCACTGCTTGTGAAAAAAATAAACAAAACATTGAATGTATGTCGCCAGCCGGGCAAATACATTAAATAAACCTAACACATTGGGCCTAAATAAAGCTAAGACCATTTAGCAACACACATCCAATATCAAGAGCTACAGGCAGTGCAGACAGTAGGGAGAGTTTTAAAAAGGCAAATACAGGTGAATGGACAAAGGGTAGACAGAAACAAATGCCCCAGAATAGAGAGAAAAACCCACCCTGTGGGGCTGACCAGGGTGACCCTGGGAACTAAAAAATACCTAACCCCACCCAAGTCCCCCAGGGCAGACCCGGGTGGGGTCAGACAGTAGGGAGAGTTTTAAAAAGGCAAATACAGGTGAATGGACAAAGGGTAGACAGAAACACATGCCCCAGAATAGAGAGATAAACCCACCCTGTGGGGCTGACCAGGGTGACCCTGGGAACTAAAAAATACCTAACCCCACCCAAGTCCCCCAGGGCAGACCCGGGTGGGGCCTTAAAGATGAGAAAGGTCACTTCAAACCAGAGGCCATTGTGTGCATGACGACACCAATAGGTGAGCTTGAAGTACCTCCTGCTAGATGTGGCCTGGTGATGCAAGTTATTGCTAAGCAGATGTTTGGAGTCGTCATTCCGGAAATGCGTAATGTGTGATACATATTACATATGGTCAAGAGTACGACTGGGTGTCCAAATGGTGTGACAAGCACCCTGCATTTTCAAAAGCAAAATAATTTTAATATTTCATATAAATCTGATGTACCTTTGCATACATAAACATTGACACTAAGTAAAATTTTTATGTTATTTGCAGTTTGGTTGTTATTGAACTTTGAAGTTTAAAGTTTGAACATAACATTTACAATGTCTTATGTCACACATTTAACAGTTCACAACAAGCACAAGCTGTAAGCAATTTTTTGCATTTGTATGTTTCAAAGTATGTTCCCCAACCAGAATAAATGTTATGTCTATAAATAAAGTGTGTTAGTGGAAAATGCAACCTTTTACGCCATAAAAACTGTTTGAACATAACTTTACACCATAATTTCCAAAAGTCACTAATTTTTAATTCTACTTACTTGGATAACTAATTTTAAAATATTATGCTAAATGCACAGAAACAAGTCTATAATTTAATTTAAGTGCAAAAGCCAATTGAAAAAATAATGTTTACATAGTTCTGAATACTGACAAAGTTGTTCAATTACATCTTCACTGCAATGTTATTCTGATTTTTTATCTCATGCAATCAAATACAGCTTCTGTAAGCTAAAAATGACTACACTAGATGACATTTATTTGCTGTTAATTATTCCAATAGAAAATAAGTCAATTTGTACAAACTGAGCCGAGATTTGGCACAAATTCAATTACATTCACAAGATGGAACATAACTTTACACCTTCACCAAATATATTTTTGGTCTCAAAACGGCAAATCACAAACTCTTGGGAAAAAATAAGTATGCATACCAATCCCACCAACAAGCACAGCCATTATATAAAACTAGTGATGTTTTATGTGATTTTCAAAGAGGGCTGTTGCAACTTTTCAAGTGATTGTGCATAACTTTACACCTTCTGACTTGCACACAGGAAAAATCTTAAGATTATTCAAGAGAAGTCTCTAAAGAAGACATTATCATCAAGCCTGCTTTCACCTATAAGGAGTGTGCATACTGTTCTGGTAAAATTTCATTTGTTAGTCCATCATAATTACATAAACAGAAGCAAAAAGACAGAAAACAGGATGCATGAACATAACTTTACACAGTCACATTCACACATTTGCCTTGTAACTTGACAAGTAGAATTATTTAGAAATTTGTTGATTGCCTATAGTGTACGAAAGAAGAATGATGTTTGCACTAACATGATTTCATGACAAAAACATGAAATAGAAAGGTAAAAAATGACATGGCGTGTTTGAACATAACATGACGACAAAGGGCCATTTTCTAAAGCACAAAAATAAAGGTGCAGAGTTATGAAATGCAGATTTGAAAGTTGTTTGTGATGATAAATATTAAGATAGTGCATGCATAAAGGTTAATGCACAAATTTCAATGCAAAACGGGAAATGTAATCATCATTGCATGAACGTAACATGACACGACATAGTTATGTTCATGAGCAATAGCTGTGACATTATCTTATTTTGCAGTCACTAAAATTTTATAGGTCTTGAAATTCATATTTTATAGATTTATCTGGTTATCTTACCTACTTTATTGCAGGACGGCCAAAGAAATGAAATTGGTGTTTGTTCATAACTTTACACAGTGCATGTGATGTACTGATGGTGTAAAGTTATGTACAAACAAAAAACAAAGAAATGTTTATCCTAGAAGGTACCACATGCTTTATTATTATAAAAAAGTAAACGGCATCTTTTCAGCTATTGGTAGTTTTTTTTATATAAAGTGATTTTTGTGATTTTAGGTGATAAATGTTTGAATGTAACTTTACATCCCACAAAGTTGTGTCAAGTTATGTTCATGAGGAAAATTTGAAAAGAGTTTCAAATGTGTTGTGTACCAGCATGTGCGTAACTATTTTTATGTGTTGGCATCATCTACTATATGATTTGCAACAAAATTTACCCTTCAACAAAAAAAAAAAATGTGCCTACTGGTTTGAACATAACATTTACACATCAGCACGCAGAAAAAAATACAATAAAATTATGTCAACTGAACAAAATTAGGTATTTTTGGGCCTACCAAGGTCTTGTCTAAATAAGTATAGTCCTACTATAGAATTATTGCAGAATAAGTGAAAAGAAAATAATATGTCTATAAAGTTTGCTGGACTGCTTGAACATAACAATTTACACCCAAAATTTGGACGCATACTGTAAACCTCGTAAAGCCTCTTTCATCTATCACCCATGCATCCTCTTCAAAACCTTGATATAAATCACTACACCAGTTGTCTTCAGCAAAAACAGATTAGTAGAGATAAATAAGTGCCTAAACTGTTTGAACATAACTCAACATTTACACCATTCCGAGTACAAATCTTCAAAACTGGATCATTTGATTTTCCATGTAAGAACCACAAACCTTTCATCATAAATACAAAGTACATACTCTACAAAATAACACATAAATTTTAATAATTAACCATTTATTTTGTCAAAATGTGTTTTAGTGGTATGATTTCTGCTGACAAAATTTACAACACGTGTTATGTTCAAGCAGGCTATTATATTATGGTGAATTATGCAAAAGCAACTTGCTCTAGAAAATCATCAACTCAATGGTAATTTAGGCCAACATTACAAACATCTTGTGACAGTAACAGTGATTTTTCATAGTGCAGCATGCCTTTAAAAATCTGAGTTCCATGGAGCATGTGTAAAATGTGTCACATTTTGTTCTCAAGCTATAATTTGGATTTGGTAAAAAAAAAAACTGTGATAATGTCCCAATGTCCCAAATTCTTCTGTGGTCACCCAAAGTTTAGTATCACTGGAAACCTTATCCATTTCTATACAAAATGATGTATGCCTTAGTTTGATCTGACCACTTCTGATAATTCTGTAGCAGGTTTTGTGAGGGAGGGTGTAGATTTTACCATTAGACACCCAGTCGTACTCTTGACCATATGACTAAGTGCCAAAAGGTGAGCAAAAAGTGAGTGACCTCTTTTGTGGGAAACTAAAATCCGTTTAAAAAGACATGTGTTGACTTTAACAAGTGGAATGCGTGTGTAAATGATTGAAGATATACTGGCAATAATTTATGCACCTAACGTAAAGCCGTTTGGTGAGTATACTGTAAAACGCCAGAATTCACCAATGAAAAACGCCCGGGAAAGCGGACGATTTGCCGTCGGTCTTTTTTTATCTCGCGTGTTTAAGCAACAATAACAAACCTGGTGCTAACCATGCCCATATGTTCAGGGAAGATTGATCTTATAATCCGTGTATTTCAAAGATTTGAAGGTAAGCCGCATATGCTTTTGTTTATTGCTCTTGAAAGTAGCCTCTGTCGGACGTCAGGTTTGTCGCCACAGAAGCATGTTAATTTCTGCGAACTTGTGCTAGCGAAAGGCACGCTGACGCAAACCGGAAATGGCGTCATTGCGTTGTTTCGCTTTCGTTGAATATTTCATATGCTTCAAGTTTACTTTTCCGTCACAGCTTTCTAAGCTGGCAAAAAAAATGTGAGCGGCCAATTTTTGTCGCAAGATCTGACGTTTAACTATTTGACAAGTTTAACGAAGTTGTTTTGGTTTTTTTGGTCTACGACCGTCCGGTTATGATAGATGCATTATGGGCCACATTCCAGCGTGGTTTTGAATGTCCGGTCTGTCAATGGAGAGCTACAACTCGTGACGTTTTGTCGCAACTGTTTTCATAAATCTGACGTTCGATCACTTCTGACGTTCGATTGTAATTATTGACAATATAATGAGCCAAATGTTTATTTTATAAATATTGTAAGTTGAATCGCCTGAGACTCCAGTACCGATTTGAGGCAGTAGGTTAGAGAATGAAGATGATTTCTTGATAACAAGTTTTATTGCGACAACCGCTGCTGTAGCAACTCTGATGTTCGATCGCGAACGCGTGTCGCAATCTGACCTCCGATCGATGAAAGTTGGTAAATGAGTTATTTGCATCAACACGGTCACCGATGTATTTTTTGTCGTTTGATGGACACGTGCAGTTGTTGTGACGCAAACGTAAGATAATGAGATCAAAGAACAGGTGAATTTCATAACATAATAATGCAATGATAAAAAATTTATCGGACGTCAGGCTTGTGCCAACATTTGTTGCTGCAATCCTGACGTTCAACACATATGGATTGTAGAACTTTTGGGGGAGAAGGCACTGTTAAAATGAGCCATTTTGGACAACCAGTTGCATAGCCGTTAGGACCTTCTGAATCTGAGGGTCAGAGTTAAAATAATGCACTCAGCCTGTACACAGATGAAATTTATTTGAATATTTGTTTTATTTTTACAGGCGCAGATTGTTTAGCACATCATGTTTTATCATGTAAATTACATCAGAAAGCTGTATGCAGTTTGTTCTTCATATCTGTTTTGTTTGTTAAATATTGTGCTTGAAACTGGGGTAAAGGCTTTGTGTTTGTGGCTTCTGATAACTATCCCGGGGATATCTGCTGCAATCCTGATGTTCGACACAAGTTACAAATTCTGGCCCTGACTGCCAATAAATATATTTGGGCAGCAAAGACGACTCTCATTGTGCTCTTCTGTGTGCATGTATTCCTGTGAGTGGTATATATAACACGACAAAGTGCGTTTTTCTTGCTTGTAGGATATTTTAAAAATTGAATAATAGTCGGATGTCAGGTATTGCAACACAAATCATGTTCAGGGATTAGAACATTCTAAGCCAAAGAGCAGTAATTGTTTGGATAGGTCAATTGTGACCACTACTTATTATTTTAACTGTTTGGAAACAGATTTGTGTTTTTTATCCCACCGATTTAGAGGCACTATGTCGCAATACCTGATGTCCGACATATCCAGACTTAAAATTTTTAATGGCCATTTTCTCAAAAACCATTTCAGATATTATCTTTTTCTTTTACAAACACATTACCAATACAGTGTACATCACCCAAATACATTTTCTGGCACTTTATGTCAAACTTTGATTTTCAACCCAGTTGTCCTGTTTGTGAGAGCACCTTATGGCACTTAGTCATGTATTAGAAATTGCTTCCTGTTACTATTAAGCATTATGTTACATTTTTGCTGTGATATTTAAAGTGGTTTTAAAGTTACACTCATTAAAATTTTATCTTTATTGGGCATCACCCTGTGGTCTTCATCTTTATTTAGGAATACATAGCATATAATGAAAAACACTTAATCTTAATTTTTGTTTAAGTATCAATAGTGTATTTGATTATGTAGATAACAATGAATATTGTGTCAAAATTGCAAGGCGATATCTCTAACGGTTCAAAAGTTAAATCCATTTCAAATTTAGCCGACGCTGACTTGGTCCGTCACAAGACATTTTGACAACTTTGAAGGCTCCTAACATCTAGTTTTGTGATTATTTTTACTTGTGAAAAAAATAGAGCTACTCTGTGCATACTATAGAATACTTTTGTCATAAAAGAGTTGGTGTTGGATACTTATGTTGCAAGTCTGCACACTATCAAAATAGCCAATTTGCGCACTTTCATATGGGCTTTTTTGCTGCTTTTGACAGCTTACTGAAACTTAAATAAGGCATTATGGCATTATTCCTTGTCCAATTCATTTTTGTGATAGTTGTGCCTGTCATTTGTTTAAATGAAAAGATTATGCTGATTTGGTTTTGTGCTACAGTCTTCCAAAATGTGTTTGTTTTAACAATTGCACACATCGAAGAAAGAAAAAAAACGTTTGACTTAAAACGTGAACATTTCAGGAACTAGACAAAGCTAGGACATTAATTTTTGTTGTTGTTAAGAATGATGAGCTTTACAATACTGTAATACTTTTTACTTTTAGACACTACATTTATTCTCAAATTTTGGCTGCCACTACCTAATAAGAGTGATAGCTTAGGGCAGAAAACTGGGTATATGCAACCCGCAACTGGACATAATTCTAAAGGCAGATGAAATGACAACAAGAAACGCAAAGCCATTATGGCTCACGTGTATGGCCGATTCACATTTGTGACCCGCCACCACAAAATGAGTCGTAAGTCACCTTTTGGACATTTTGAGATATTGATATCAGCAGAAACTAGAAAGAAAACCCTTTTCAATGGTGCCAATAACATGTGAATCAGACGATTGGTCACCGAGTTATGGTTTATAGAAACTGGGGACCCCACACATGTACCCGACCACGCCACCCGACAATTTTCAAAATGAGTCTAAAGTCACTTTTTGGACATATTGAGATATTGATATCAGCAGAAACTAGAAAGAAAACCCTTTTTAATGGTGCAAATAACATGTGAATCGGACGATTGGTCACCGAGTTATGGTTTTTAGAAACTGGGGACCCCGCACATGTACCCGACTATGCCACCCGACAATTTTCACGAATAGCGGGAAATCGGGTCAGGGACATTACGACTCATTTTGTGGTGGCGGGTCACATTTGTGAACTTTGTGACGATAAGCAAAGGGCTGGCTTCTGCACCAGCAAAATCCATGTTCTCTGAAAATGTAAGCGTATTTCATTTTCACACATCGTCCCATGACCCTTGACCTTTGCGACGACTCGACTAAATTAGTATGTACAACTATAAGGTATTATCATCAGCTGCCTTTGTGCCAAATTTGATTGAAAAACTTGCACAAATGTTGATAATACATTAGGTACCGGCAGCCCTATACATAGCACACTGTCATGCACCTGACGTTTGCCCTCCAACCTCTTTGCTTCAAACAGGTCTAGCTCTTTTAAGGGGAGACACGGTAGTCAAATAATGAATTCTTTTGTTTCAGAAACTGTTGGTTGTTTGTTGTCATTTTATGATGTAAAATAACTGCTGGATTATATATAGACTTTGAAAAATGTCAAAAAAAATATTTTTGTGACTTTAATGCATCAAAAACTGGGAAAAACCTTGCAAATTAGCTAATTTCAAAATGTTCTTGTGTCTGAACTAATGCTTATATTCTCTCACTTCTTTTTGTTTTTTAAATCTATTTATGTGCTAAATAGACCTGTGCCTGGAAATTGCATTCAGTACATCAGTAATTTTATAATGAGCACTAGAAATAATCATAAATTGCAGTCATCAAGAGACCGAAAACAGCAATTCACATGGTCACCAAACACAAATACACTAAACTCATATTCCATGCACAGAAATATTGAAACACGTTACAAATATCATATCCAAATATGAAATGGATCGGTCAAGCCATTCAAAAGATACAACCTTTTATTTGGTCGAAAAATCACATTTTGAGAAAACGGTCCCCAAAGATTGGACAAGCAAAACGGAGTACTGTGCCATAACAAACACCTATGGGATAAAAAAACAAAACAAAAAAAACAAAAAATTGAATAGCCACATATAGAAACATATTTCTCATGAGAAAATGAAAAGCAAAAGGTTTCTCAGTCTTGGATATATGCACACATTGAAAATGCGTGATCTGAATGAGCGATTCTCGTATTTTGATCGAGTTGTACGCCATGCGTAATGGTGCATTGTGGGACGGTCGGAAAGACCCGAAGCCGTTCGGAGCCTGGTCGGAAAAACCCGAAGTCATCCAGAACACTCGGCGCGCTCTGCTCATTGGTCGGTTTGCGAAAATAGTATTATCTCATTAGCATAACGTTCGTTCCGGTCGTTCGTGACGTCAGTTTTGCGCCAATAGCTATTTATAGAGCCTTTGTAACCTTTAGCTGGTTGGTGAATGGGAAAGTAGAGACGGAACCGGTTCGAATGGACCCAAACATGGCGGCATTCGTCGCTCGCAAAGCTGTGTTGTCAGGGTCCAAACATTGGATGTTTTCGAGCAAAAGACGTCGCAAATGCATGAAACATTGAGCAGGTGCTTCACTTTATTTTTTTACAGTAAATAAAAGGTATTTTGTGATATTTTATGGTTGTGGCCGGGTTCTAGGGGGTTCAAACAACCCAAAAATCCAGTCAACCCAAAAACACTTCGGACACCAAAATTGACGTTTTTGCGGTACCGTGTCTCCCCTTAATTTAGACTTCCATGCAATAAACTTTGTATGCATTTGCAGAAAACGCTGCGTTCTTTCGTTGGGAGTGTGGATGTTGTACCGTTAGTGAAAAAAACCAGTTGTTAAAAATGACCATTTTTGTCAAAACCACACCGGTTGCTCGCTTCACGAAGCAAGCTCAATGCAGTCACGTTTCAAATGCTCGCCGATCGTGTACTATAAATAGAACCAGACATGAGAATTGCCCAAGCAAAAATCATCTGAAACGGGGCCTTCAACCTGATACAAAAGGCCTCCACCACGCTAGATCTTCTTTTCGCGAGGGCCAAAAAAAATCAAATCAAACAGTGGGGGTGGGGGGGGGGGGGGGGGGGATTAGACTGCTGGGCGCCGGAAAATCAAACAGTGGGGGGTGGGGGGGTAGACGTCGGACCTTGCTTACTTCTGGCTTTGCTTTTTGCTTTTGCTTGCTTCTCGGCGCCGAAAAATCAAACAGTTGGGGGGGTGGGGGTGGGGGGGGGGGGGGGTGTATTGACGGGGCACCTTGGGTCTGCCCGCTTAAGTTCTGAGTGCAGCGCGCACTCAGGCAGGCCACGGACACAGCCTGCCGCATCATGTTCTGTCGTGGAATAAAACCGGTGCTTTCCTTGTTTTGCTACCCACAATGGTTTTTCGCGGAAATATCTTTCTAATTTCGCAGACAATTTCTTTTCCCCGCAGAATTTCGCGGACAATTCCCATGCCTGAACAATGCAATGATATACATCACTGGAAAGTACTCGTCGCGAGCTTTGCAATGGTGCCAAATATGACAGACTTTTTTTTTTAAAAAGACGACTTTTATTGCAAATTGCAACTTTTGAACTCAACATTCATCCTCTTGCTGAAATATTATGCATAGCATCATTCAAAAGTTCATTCATTTTTCTTTTCTAAAATCTCGCCTCCAACGAGATTACAGGAGGTCACCCGTAGTCAAATGTGCCGAAGTTGTGTACAAAAATGGCGACCCCAGTGCACTGATAATTTTGTAAAAAATCGGCAATGAACTAAATAAGTTCACATCATTTATCAATGTAAATGTCTTCTAAATCCATTTTGATACAATGCCGATGTATTTTCATGAGTGTTATGAAGTTTGATTTTATGTATCGCGTGCAATTTGATCGCTGTGCAAGCAGCTAAATGATGCTTCCTCACCTGAGTAGGCCTCGCGAGTGAATGCTGTTTGTACATTTTTTCCTGTTCGGTTTCAGACTGAATATTTATCGTTATTATGCTGAAACATAATTTGAGCATTCTAGTTTGCATTATTTTAGCTAAAAGTAAAAAGTAACCAGCCAATATATTATAATTTAAAATTTAAACTGGTCACTGGCGATCAGTTTTCGACTTCCGGTAAAGTTATGGTTCTTAGGTATGCGTCGGCTGCTACACAAAGCAGAGGCGAGTGGTGAGCTGCGGGCACACTTCTGAGGGATTAAAGCATTAAATACCATATAGTCGTGGTCTGGCAACTTAACTGTGACTTAGCAAAAAATACGTAACGGCATTTGTTTTCAGGGGATGAGTGTTGTCAGATGAGATCCTGTGCAGAATAGCACAACAGGAAAACCTAACCTATGTGACAGTTAAGAAATGGCTTTGGGTGGGTGGGTGGGGGGGCGGGGTAAAAACTAAACACTAAATGCTGGCCTATCAGCGTGTTGTAGGATGTCAAACTAAAGCATTTTTAAAGATATTCACTGAATACTTAAAAATGTTAAAATCGGATAAGAAATGTGTAAGTTGTGTTATTTTTAAATTATTCTTGATTTTACTGCAAGCAGATTTTAGCTGGAGAGGCATTTTCGGCTAACTGGCATTCAGAAACCACTGTTACCATCACACCAAAAAAACTGAGCTTACACTGACCAATACTTTAAGCAGAATCTCAGATTTTCAGCCAATTTAGAATAGATCTGAAGAAATTGTGAATTGTCAAAGTATGCTTGCCATGCAACGTCCCAAAAACAGCCTCGGACGTGGCAATTTTTGGCAAAAGTCTTTTCCTTATATCTCTGAAACTATTTGAACTAGTCACTTGCTGTTTTTTTATGTTCTTATTTTTGCTTGACTTGAACTTTAATAATACCTTCTTTTCTTGATATCATATTTGCAAGGGATTTGTGTAGTTTTAGGGGCTGCCTGTACCTAAATACATACAATTTTATCAAAAATTGACATTTTACACACATCTGCCTGCCTCTTGTGACATTTGACCTTTCTGAGGGGCAGCGAATAGGATGCTCATCGGTCATCGGTCATTGACGCATACAAATCTGAAATGACGCATTGCTCTGTCAGTGAGCCGGTCATATGACTTATTCATTTTTTAAACAATCACCGAGACCCGCAGTCCTCAATGAACAGAGTGCATCCTAGATTAGGGAGGCGGGATGCCAGCTGCCAACAGTGATGGGTGACACTTGCCCCCTGTCTCGAGCAAATGTAAACAATACTGCAAGCATTGGCCCTGACTAGGTACACGGTCCAATATGATGCAAAACGCCTTCCGCCTGTAAGAGGCAAACATATTCATCAGTCCCCACGGCTGCATTAACTCTAGTCTAAAGTCTCCTTTGTTGGTCTCATTGACGCTGATTTTGATCCTCGGAGTCGGTATGAGGGTGCGGCAGCGGACTGGGTCTAGATGTCTGTAGCCAGGTTTTGTTTTTCACGCAGTTCAGCATTTCACGTATTCATAATAGACGTCTATAAGCAAAGGAAATGGCTTAACTGTTGTCAGTGCTGCCGGTTCGTAATTTTTGCACAGATATGCGTATGATGTCCAAAATGTTGTAAGATGTTGCAATTGATGTACCAGTGGTCTCTCGTGCTCACACATATAACCTTCGTTCTTATTTCATGGTTACACAATCAGTAACTCAATCTTGCTTTGTTCGCGTCTTGTAGTTGAAGTCCACATCATGCAATTAGTTGTACACTGATAGTCCATAAGCTAACAGGATCTACCGTGCACACCCCCCCCCCCCCCCCCCCCCAGTACTCAAAAATAAGATGGGTTTCAAAGTGTACCTTAGTATGTCATCCTGAGATGTTTAAGCCATGTTCCCCCGAAAATCCTTAGGAACACACCAGAGATATATCCGATGGCGCAAGGGTACCCCCATTCACGCTCTTTGCGGTTGCTAAAATGAGGTTGAGAAACATTTTCCTCTAAATAAAACAGAGTTCATTCAAAAAGCCCAAATCAGACACTATTATGTTAAGGCACACCTTCTGCGTCCTCTGCAAAAAAACAGAATGAAAAAATATTGAATCTCTGGCTCACAGTGAAGGTATGTGTGCACCCAGTAAACAGCCATTTCCGCAAAAAAAAAGACAAAAATAATGTATCGGATGCCTTCAGACATTTTTTATAGCACTGGCAGTCTATTTTCAGGCTTACATCATTAAAACAGGATGTCACAATTATTATAAACTTAACTAGGTGAATCTATGATTACTGTGAGTGCCACAGTGGTTGATTTTGTATCCCTACCTCAAAGTTGTAAAAATAAACAAAATTAATTAGAAAAAATTACTAAATTTATTCCATTTCATTTTGACCTCTCCTTACCTGTTAAGTTTCAATAATGTGAGCGTAAAGTGCAAGAAAATAAGGAAAGTCGGCATCTTTTACAGTAAATTTATGGTGAATGATAGCTTTTTCCCATTTAAAATTGCTGAATTGGGGAACATACGTTGTTTCTGATGCCCTCAAAAATTCTTTATACAACTGATAGGTCTTTCTTAGGTTTTATCGGTTAGGATAGAGTACCACAGTTACTCCCAACCTGATTTTATGATGCTGTGATGCATTTAGGGGCCACAGTGGCTAAATGTGCTGCCCTACCCCCATTTTACCAGTACACAAACGAACGCAAAATGACCATAACAATTGCTTATGTCATACTCCTCTGTTTAAATATTTTTGTTGCCAGTTTTCATAACAAATTATGCATAATGAGCATAACAATTTGTGATCATTTCATTAATTTCTATGTGACCCATCAATTTAATTGTAACTATTTTTAAGTGGCTGGTCTTATTTACCTAGCATAAGGCGGGCCTAGTAAGGGATAATATCCCCTTTTCTTTTCCATTAATTTTATCTAGAAATGTGTAAATATGAATATGCGTAATGTTTCCACATGTCCACCACGAGATCATCACTTCCACCTCCATTTTTTGCCTTCTTTTTCTGCAACGTTCAATTACTTAATGACCATCTTTAAATCTTATATTGTTCTGGCTGCCAATGAGTGAGCTGTCAAGAGGTCGGCAGCAGGAAAATGTTTCTCAACCTCATTTTAGCATCCACGAAGAGCATGAATGGGGTACCCTTGCGCCATCGGCTATATCTCTGTTGTGTTCCTAAGGATTTTCAGGGAACATGGCTTAAACATATCAGGACATACTAAGGTACACTTTGAAACCCATCTTATTGAGTACTGGTGGGGGGGGGGGGGGGGGGGGGGGGTGGTGCACGGTAAACTCTGCTAGCTTATGGACTATGACAACCACAATCTGTTCTTGCTTTGTTGTTTTCTAGGTGAGGGCGGATTGATTGATTGATTGTACATTGCTTAACGTCCCGACAGCAACAAGGCTTTCTCAGGACGTGCCTGCACTGCTTGTGAAAAAAAAAAATAAACAGAACATTGAATGTATGTCGCCAGCCGGTCAAATACATTAAATAAACCTAACACATGGGGCCTAAATAAAGCTAAGACCATTTAGCAACACACATCCAATATCAAGAGCTACAGGCAGTGCAGACAGTAGGGAGAGTTTTAAAAAGGCAAATACAGGTGAATGGACAAAGGGTAGACAGAAACACATGCCCCAGAATAGAGAGAAAAACCCACCCTGTGGGGCTGACCAGGGTGACCCTGGGAACTAAACAATACCTAACCCCACCCAAGTCCCCCAGGGCAGACCCGGGTGGGGTAAGGTGAGGGCGGAGGGTGGGGGTGTCTATCTATGACAATTTGACAAAAATGTGTTGTGGTTGGTGTCCTGGATACTAAAGCTTGAATCAGTACTGCCAGAAAACTGGCTCTTGTTGCTGAGAACCATTGTGCTCTTCACAGTAATTCAGTGCTTGCACACATGTTTACTGAAAAAAGCATATTATATGTAATGGAAGTCATTGAAACGCAAACCTGATTACATTAGATTGCAAAATAGCAAAAACTAAATAAAAATCCGAAATTGCCAAATATACTTGCGTTTGGTATTTTATACACCAAGTATAACACCTATAGTTGGCTGAGTGATGAATGTAACCAGTGCAAGATTGAGTTTCTAAAGTCTGCAAGAGGCATAGACGTTCAAAAGTCCTCACCACCTAAGGGTCGTTATGAGAATATGCACATTGCTTGAGATTTTATCTGATAGTGTTACTCAAACTGAGGAAGTAGATGCGGACTAAGTAAGGATTATAATCCACATCTGCAAGAGGCACAGATCCTCATGAGTCGCCTCTGCCCACGGGTTCATGAAAATCTACTTCTCTGACTGGTTCCATTCATGCTCAGGTTTCTCAAATTGAGTCTAACTGAAAACAGCCATGACTGTAACCAAATGGCAGGCAAGCACCGCGAAAACGTAAACAGCTAGAGTCTGCGGGCCAAGATGTGTTGACAAGTTTAACATCGAAAATGCCGAAATTTTTTATTTATTTTCTTTTTTTTTGACTTATGGATTTTCAAAATGACCTACTGATTTTATGTTCCTCCGGTCATATGACTTATTGACTGCAAAACTCAACCTAATCACTGGAGGGGTCATCCAAATTAGTTATGCATAGATAGGCCTTACCATCAGGTATCTCTGTATCAAATTTGGGTTTAAGTTGTGAATAGCATTTGAGAAAAAAACATCTTTCATCAAAATATGGCTATTTTGGACCTATTTCATGAGCTTTTGTGACCCTTGACATTTCCAAGGGGTCATTGAAATTAGTATGCATAGATAGGTCTTACCATCAGCTATATCTGTAGCAAATTTGGGGATGAAATTGTGAATAGTATTTGAGAAAAAACATTTTTTCTCAAAATATGGCTATTTATTACCTATTTCCTGAGCTCTTCTGACCCTTGACCTTTCTGAGGGATCAACCAAATTAGTATGCATAGTAGAAAGGTCTTACCATCAGGTATCTTTGTACCAAGTTTCGTTTGAAGTTTAGTATTTGAGAAAAAATAAATTATGTCAAAATATACATATTTTTAATTTATTTCCTGATCCCGTGACCTTGGTGAGGTCACTCAAATTGGTATGTTTAGAAATGTCTTGCTACAAAGTATTGTTGGGTCCAGTTTGAAGACTGTGGCTTGTATTGTCTCCGAAAAAATGCCAATGTTAAAGACGAACGACCACTGGCCCAAAACATGCTTCTGCTTCGCATGCGAGTCAAAAAGAGAAGATGAACAGATACCTCTACTCCATTGTCCAGAAATGTATGAACCTGCTAGAAGAAGTGACAGCTGTTTTAGAAGTAGAACTGACCAGTAATTTGTCTTCCAGTTATGTCTTCAGAATCATGAACCGCAACTTTTGATCAGTCTGGCACATTCCACCGTCTAAGCATCACCAGGACATAATTAGCTGTGTAGATCAACAAAAATTATGGCTTTTGGTCGCAAGACATTGCCAGCACAAAACAAACAAGTAGCGCTGAGTTTGTTTTTGATAGTCAAGACATGACCAAAAAACTCACAATTGTGTCACAGATCTAAATGACCAATTTGTCTAGATTCACTTCCACATAGCGCCTCCACAATTTGTAAAATGTGATCGTCGGTTTAAACCAATAAAGGGGTTAATATTCAATGACCAAGACACTGTTTATATGGCGCCAAAAAAGGGCATCACTGGTGAAATGCTCACCTTTCCCCTCTTCTTCTTCCTCTACATCCTCCACTTCTTCCTCCACATCAGGGACTTTGCTGAAAAGTTAATATGAGTTATTAACAGAGTTACGATATTATGTTAGTGGATCATTTGACAGTTCCACCACTGAGCACTGCACATTAATAGCGTCACATTTTAATAATCACATGGATCGATCATTTAGACTTGAGTGCTGCATAAATTGACATCGATACTTTATATATTTCTTCACTACTTATCAGCAATGTTCATATACGGCTGTTGAATTTTACTGCCATGATGGATTTTGTGCATGCACAGCATGCTACACCAAAAATTTCTAGGAGTGCCAAATTATGCCTGCACATGGAACACAGAAGCACTACAATTTAGTACAAAGTGGAGAGCCATACCACACTGTGCTAGTCTCAACAGAACTTTACTAGCAAAAAATACTAGGCCAAGCCAATGGAATTCAAGACCATGATCATGTTTTCCTTCAATAGTCTTCGTAAAGCGCGGTGCTCTAGTGGCATTACATTCCAATAGCACTGACAAAGTGACATTTCAGTAGTGGAAAGGAAGCATCATTACCTGTCTGGTTCGGGTTCAGCCATTTTGATCACAGGTCAGGTGTCAGGTCTCTGCTCTGAAAAACAAAACAAAACAACTGAATAACTTAAGTCTACATCACTGAAATGTGTGCGTTTCATATAGATCAGTTTGCGTTCGTTTCAAGGCTACAAACGAGAAACAGAATATTATGCCTCTTAGTAATCACGGTAAAGCGAGTCTTCGTAGAAAAAAACAAACAGCATTTTAGTCGAAGTGTATCAGCAATACTGTTTCTAAGAGCCAAAACATAAAAATTCGGGAGTGACCTGCAGAGTTTGTAATGCAAAGAAAATGAAGGCGTGTCTACCTAATCACCGACAAAAGAACGGTTATCAACCCGCAATCCGTCTGAAAATTCAATCGATAACTTTCACTGGAATAAAGAACAAAAAGGACACGCATTGTGAACTGTCGAACTTGTGTCGTATTCTGGTTATCTATCATCTGTCTGAAACATGGAAACAGCAGTTATGTATAATTCCAACCGCACGTGGCCTTAGTTTCCAGCATTTTTGCGACCTTTGTCAAACCAAAATGGCTGTGATGGAACTGAAAAAAACAAGTTTATTTTTCCGCTAATCACTTGACATGATATCTAACAGGTACAAATCAAACACAAATGAAAGTATTTAAGCGTACACATGCCCGAATTTCACCTAAAGTTGTTCAACAAAATGAATCAAAGCTAAATCAACAAATCTTCGTCATGCACATGGTCCTTACCGTCTTCCCGGCTGAGCACGAGGAATATGGTGGCTGAATGACCGATAAACTTGTCAAACTCCTTCTGATTGGTTCATCTACCGACAGCAGGAAGACTCAACCAATGGGCGCTAAGCTTTCATACATACTTCATTAAAATGCAGTAGGAAATGTTTGGCGCCAATATAATATCGTCTGTCTAGCCAATGTACAGCTACTTATGTCGAGTTAAAACATACCTAAATCGCAGACTCTGAAAAGACAACAGGATTCTAAACTCCAGGGCGAAGCATTTTTTTTTAATTAGTGGTCGGACATCTTTCGATGCCGTGCCAAATTTTCTTTTTTAAGGGAAACAACCATAGAAATTTAATTTATGTATTACCTCCCCTTCTCACCTGCCTTTATTATGTTCTCTTTCACAAACGTGACCGACAGTGCTGGAGAGAGAGAGAGAGGAAGAAGAGCACCTTAGTTACAAGACACCAGAGACGGATCGACATTTTTTTCTAAAGACCAGCCCCACACTATTTTATTGGCAATCTGTCTTGCTGGAGGGCCTCTGATCGAGTCAGTCCCGCCACTGCACGCCGGCCGACCCGCCTGCGATTTGGCTAACCGCACGGACCGCTCAACCCGCAGATTGAGTCAGTCGTCACCAGTTGGCTCTGGATATGAAAGAAATACGCCCGCCCTGCCGTATTTTCAATGGGAATTCCCGATTTAACTTCACAGGTAAGAGACTGATTACGTCGTTTGGCATGCATGCCCGTTGGCTACGGGGGACATGCGGCCGTCAGCTGTCATTTTTGACTGCATTAGTTGCATAGCAACGGCCGACATGCGTTTGCAGTCAGGTACACTAGTTCTGCTGTGCCTTGAGCCGCCCCCTCAATATAGGAAATATAGATACCTACTATACCCACAAATTCTCCGATGGCTTCTTGGCCTTGTTGCCGCCTCGGCAGATGCAAATTCCTATAGGGCCACAGCCCTTGTGCTGTCGGAGACGACTCACCGGCTCCGGGAACAGTGGCAATATACACAGATCCTAGTCAGTGAGTCCAACATTTACGGGGATTCACTAATATCTATGCTTCTGGCAGTCAGACCGTGACATTTTCAAAAATATATTTTAATTAGAGAGAGCGTGCATTTTGTCTGTGATTCTTATTCATTTTATGTCGGTGTGTGCTATTGTGCCCGTGAGATGATGATAAAAGACCAAGAATTTTATATATTGTGCCGGATTATTTAAATGTATTGTCCCAAGGTTTTAGAATCCGTTTCAGTATAGAAGCCTGATTGAAAGCATACTGACTTTTAACATCACTGCTTGCCGGTTGGCAACCTCAGTATAAAAAACAGGGGCAGACTGGTCAGCCGGAACAGCTGGGAAGAACATTGGCCTAGCACTGTACCATCATAGGGCTGTACGAAGGAAAGCTGCTAGTGATTGTCAGTGATCCTCGTCACCCACTATTTGATCAGTTTCAATTGCTACCAACAGGCAGACGTTTCAACATGCCACTTGCCAAAAAAAAAAGTTTTTTAAGAAGTCTTTTATTCCAACTGCTGTCTCGATTTTGAACTCTTATTTATAACGTCGTGATATATAATGTGTGTTCTACTTAACATTACCTCCCATCTTGTGATAGATTGCTTGTGATAGATTGCCTGTGATAGATTGCTGCAATGATAATTTTAATGAAATGTTCTCATACTGTTTCAACTTGTCTTGTTTTGTTGTTTTGCCAAAGGCAAATTTCTGTCGTGCTTTGACTCGAACAGACAATAAAGTTGTATTGCATTGTATTGTATTCCCGACCTGGGCCTCAGTTATTATTATTATTATTATTATTATTACTATTATTATTTTTATTATTTATTTATTTATTTATTTATTTATTTATTTATTTTATGTAACAGAGCGGGTTTTGGCTTACTAATTAGTCACCCGCGCATAGCAATTTTTCCCCTAACCTTGGATTTTCGTGCATTCAGCCGCTAGCTGTGAGTACACTGACCATTACTATAGTTCCATGCTAGTACCTTATGGCCAGCGCGCGTGCAGTACTCTTTTATTTTTGTAAGCACACGCTGTGTCTGGAGATGGCCTACGTGACCAGCTACACGTAGATATCTTTCCCGCCATCCTTGATATAGTGCTGACTATGCGCCAGATTCCAGTCTCTTTGGTTCTGGGCGGTAGAAGTCAGTGCAGGCAACTTCTGCGGCTTGGCCGGTCAGCATTTCGATGTAGTTGCCAACTACATTCTGTTTTTATTTACAACCGACAGGGTTACGTTTCTGTCCTGTAAGTAGAATTTTTACAATGTATATTTTTGTTTTGTGTATTTGATGATTATGTTGATAGTCATTTCTCATGATTGCCAGGTCTCGCATAGGATCATGCACTACTGCGACTACTGTAACTTTGTGGTATTTCACCTTTTGTTACTTCCAGATGAGGAGATATTTTGATCACAGATTATTAAATTGAGATTATTAGCTAAAATTGTCTAGAGCCGTTGGTAAGAAAACCAACGTCAAGTAATGCATTAGATGACCTTCCTACCAGTGAGGATCGCATGCTGGGACTGGTGTAACTAACTGCCAGCAGCGCAGCCCAGTGTAGGATAGCACAAGAGTCTATGTTGGTTTCCCGCTGCTTGAGGCTATTGCATGGCAGGAGATCCTAGAAATCTAATTTGCGTATCAAAGACTGGCAATCGTGACTTACGACTTTATGATTTTGTATTATTGTTGCATGACAAGTTGATGCTCAATTATTGGCACACTGTGCGGTTTTATGATGTTTAACTTTGTATACTGTCCACTATTAGTCTTTAGTGCCCAGCCATAATATGCCATATATTTGGGTAGTCAGTAATCATCAGTTCATTATTTGACCTATTGACTTATATTCAATTCATCAACTAGATACTTTTCTTTTTCGACACATGCGCAGTACCTTGAGCCAGAGGGTAGCTACCAACTTTCGCCCGCTGTGGCGCAGTGGCATGTCTCTGGGATTCCGAATCTGTATCGCACAGCTCGCTTTTGTTATGCTACCTCAAGGGTTCTGCGCACGATGCATAGCACGCTCTTATCATTGTAAATGATATAGAACGTTTTTGTTATGCGACCTCAAGTAGCACACCTTCATAATTATAATTATATGATGCAGAGTAGTTTTGTTATGCGACCTCAAATAGCGTGCCTCTATCGTTATCAAATTAACGATACGGCATCGCTGCTGTAATGCGACCTCAGCGGTTATTGTGTGAAGGTTTAAGGTTGCATTATGTTTTCTAGTTCACTTTCGGTTTCGCCTAGGACTAGGAGATTGTTTATCAAATGTGCATACGCCCCGTATTATTTAGTTATCCATACCTTTGTATATTTTGTTTTGATTGACATTTGGCTATGTTCTTTTTGATACTATTTCAATTAGTCGAATAGTATGTCATCAAGTACTTTAATTAGCCATGTAATCTTGTTAGTAGTTTAGTTCAAGTGCCTTATTGTATTTTGGCACCATTACTTATTATTTTGTTTGTTTACTTGCAGGTACTGCTTTTCCTTGTTAATGTTGTGGTTAAATTAAATTTCAAGAACCATGACTACCATCTCGACTCTCATTTAAATCCCCCACATTTTGCACACCATTCAGCCGCACGGCTACAACTGGCGCTGCGAGCAGGATGTGGGGGTAATGAGTCGCAACGAAAAAGCAGTACAGGACAGAGGGAGGCGCTGATGACCGGGCGAAAGAAGGGGCGAAAACAAGGGAGACGGCAGACTGATCTTAGGATGGCGGATGAAGATCAACAACTTGACGCTCAAGCCAATGGACAGGCTCAGCTGCCCACACAAGTTATATACCACCAGACACTGCAGCCTCGGCCATTGCCAATTTTCAGCGGAGAGGGGGGATGCTCCGTGTCAACGTTTGTGGACGCCGCACAGAGAGCGATCCACTCATTCCACATCCCTGAAGACATGGGGGCAGAATGGGTCATCGGGCACCTTGAAGGAGCTGCCAAAGAAGAGGTCCTGGGACGTCCTGTTGGCCAGCGCGCGACCGCAACGCAGGTGTTAAACATAGTTGCCGCCACCTTTCGCCATGACTTTACGGCAATAGATCGTCTGCGGAAGTTCCACGCCTATCGCCAGAAAATCGAGGAGCCTATCCTAGCTTATGCTCAAGCCCTATCTGCATTGGCAAGCCAGGCCAATGCTGTGGCCAATGACGCCATCCCAGCCTGGACTCTCCGGGATAAATTCGTAGAAGGCCTGTATTCGGCATCCCTTCGCACCCATCTAAGGGGTCTGCTACGCCAGCAACCAGACACTACTTATCTGGTGCTCCGTGACGAGGCCCGAAGGTGGACACGGGAGAACCCAGACATGGATGCCGCAGTGGAATCTGCATCCTCCATCGAGCAGCTCCGTTTGACTGTGGCAGCTCTGACAGCCCAACTGGAAGCAGTGCAGCTGACATCGGGGCCGCCCACGCCACCGGTAACTTCCCAAACACCACAAACTTCGCGTCAGGCCTTCAGGTGCTACTGGTGCGATCAGCCAGGGCATCGGGAGGCTAACTGCCCAGCTAAGGCCCGATACCAGCAGCGCCTGGGAAGTCGTGGTCGTTCACGGAGAGGTGGGTCTGCCTACCATGGGTCCCCACGACACCACCCGTCTCCCCAAGAGTCACCACAGCAGCCGTCCATGCCCTCATTCCCACCTAACTATCCGCAGTATTATGCCCCTCAACCATTCCCCATGATGCCTCAACAACAGCCCTACCAGCAACAGCCCTACCAGCAGTACCCTATGGCGGCAGCTCAGCAGCCACAGGAAAACTAAGAGCCCCCGTTGTCTCTAGCCTGGCAACGGGGGGAACCATGTTGCATGGATTAGTAGGCCAGCGCCCCACAACTACGTTTAGTATAGACGGAAAAGAACTAGAGGCTCTTGTTGACACTGGAAGCGAAGTAACAACCGTAACAGAGAGCTGGGTGAAAGACAATTTGACAGTGAACGTCCAGCCAGCTAGCTTTATCAAATTGGTCGCAGCAAATGGTCTGCCGGTAGAGTACACAGGTATCATAGTGGTTAAAGTTTGTATTTTTGATCTATGCCTAGAAAATGTTCCTATTTTAGTAATGAAGGACACCTGTGTACCCAACTACCGACAGCAGCTGCCAGGACTCATTGGTATGAACATCCTAGGGCTATGTAAGAAAGCACCCCCTAGCCTGACCACCATTTTGCAGAGTGCCAAGCAACAAATCCCCAAGGGAGCCATTGCCCGTTGTGCTGGACGTCACGATATCAAGCCACACTCACTCGCAACTCTTCATGTGACTGGGCCTCGCTATCCAAAGAAGAGAGGCCCAGTTCTGCTTGTGGCATCTCAGATGGCGCAGCCACTTCCAAAAGGTCTCTTGTTGGTTCCAACTGTAGTGGACAGCCACCAGCGTTACCACATCCGAGTTGCCAATTTGACTGATGAACACATCATCCTCCAGCCGCGAACACCGGTAGCCTTCTTGGAAGTGGTTGACTCAGTGGAGAAAGAGGAAGCACTGCAAATCACTGTTTCCTGTGACAAAATCACAGTGTCCCCAAAATCTGAGCTCCCTTCCCCTCCATCCTCGTTCCCGTGTACCAGACCCAACGACCAGTTCCCAAACTTCGCTGGCACTGAAGCACAACGTCATCAACTAGAGGAGCTGCTAAATGAATATGGCCATGTATTCTCACAGGGTGAAGGAGATCTGGGATTTACAGACATCGTTCGGCATCAAATTCCTACTGTTGACAGTGTGCCAATCAGTCAGCCTTACAGAAGCATACCACCAACAATGCTGCAAGAAGTTCGACAACACCTTCAAGGACTCAAAAACGCAGGGGTCATAGTGGACAGTCACAGTCCCTATGCCTCACCTGTGGTCCTTGTGCGGAAGAAAGATGGCAGCCTGCGCCTCTGCGTTGATTACAGGAGACTGAATGCCAAAACTGTAGGAGATGCATACCCACTTCCTAGAATACAAGAATCCTTCGACGCACTGGCTGGGGCCCGTTATTTTTCCACTCTTGACCTCGCTTCGGGCTACCATCAAATTGCAATGGATGAGGCAGATCAACACAAAACTGCCTTCTGCACTCCGTTTGGACTGTACGAATACACCAGAATGCCCTTTGGACTGACTTCGGCCCCAGCAACATTTCAGAGGCTAATGCAGAGGGTCATGTCGGACTTTCTGTTTGAACATATCCTGGTGTATCTCGATGACCTGCTGGTGTACTCCAAGACGTTCACAGAGCATCTGGACCATCTGCGTAAGCTTTTGAGGAAGATTGCGGACACTGGGCTGAAACTGCGCCGAGAAAAGTGCCAGTTCCTACCAACAGAAGTCAGTTACCTTGGCCATACCATTTCAGCTGAAGGGATCCAGTGTGAAGACGATAAGGTGGCAAAAGTGAAAGAATGGCCCGTACCAACGAACACTACCGAGCTGCGACGCTTTCTCGGCTTCGCATCGTATTACAGACGGTTCGTGGAAGGCTTCGCCAAGCTAGCTGGTCCCTTACATGACCTTGTCGCTAAAGTCAGCCAAGACTCCAAAAAGAAGTCTGTTAGCATCAAGACCAGTTGGGGTCCCAAGCATGATGCCTCGTTCCAGGCACTGAAGCAGGCTTTGACTTCAGCACCTACACTGGCCTATGCTGACTTCACTAAGCCTTTCATTGTTCAGACGGATGCCAGTCAGGATGGCTTGGGTGCCATCCTGTCACAAGTCCAAGAGGATGGGCGCAGAAAACCCGTGGCATTCGCCAGTCGTCGCCTTCGACCCTCAGAGTACAAATACTACCTCAGCCATCGCTGCAGCTACAAGCTAGAGTTCCTGGCCCTTAAATGGGCTGTTGCTGAAAAGTTTCGACACTACCTCATTGGCTCAGCCTGCACCGTCTACACGGACAACAGCGCCCTGATAAGCTTCAACTCTGCAAAGCATGGAGCCATTGAGCAGCGGTGGGCGGCGCAGTTATCACCATTCAAGTTTGATATCAAGTATGTCCCTGGCCGCCTTAACCCCGCTGACCCACTCTCCCGGCCACCTGTCTGTGGACCCGCAATCGCTCCCACGGACGACACGGCCACGTGCAACCAGCTTACAGCCGAAGCCGCATCTGACGTCACTGCACAAGAGGTTCATATCTCCCCCCCAACGTGTCAACCACTTGTGGTGCCAGCAGAAATACACACTGTGCCTGAGGTCTTCTGTGCCCGCTTGGCACTGGAGCAGACACCAGACCTGGTCGCTCCCAAAAGGCATATCAAAGTGACGCATGACAAAAAGTCATTTGTTCCTCTTCAAGATCCAACAGATCTGCGCCAGATGCAGTTGGACGATGATGTCATCGGGCCTGTGCTAGCTGCTTTCCCAAAACGACCTCAAGCCCGCAAAGAACAGTTAGCTCTGAAGGCGCTTCTACGACTTCACGACCAATTGTATCTGGACACGAATGGTGTGTTGCGACGAGCATGCCGATACCCGGGTGCTGGCCAGTCAGATCAGCTTGTACTTCCCTCATGCCTCCGGCACGAAACCATGGAAGCTCTGCACGACCATATGGGGCACCAGGGCTATGAACGAACGATGAAGCTACTACAGTCTAGAGTATACTGGCCAGGAATGCACGCGGAAGTCAAACAACACCTGGACCATTGTCAGCGCTGCCTCATGGGTCGACCTCAAGATTTCCACACTCCCATGGGACATCTGGAGGCCACACGCCCCCTCCAGATACTCGCAGTAGACTTCACCAAAGTTGACATGTCCTCGGATGGCACTGAGAACGTTTTGGTCATGACAGATGTTTTCACAAAGTTCGTGCAAGCCGTTCCCACTAGAGACCAGACTGCACAAACTGTGGCAGCCAAACTAATCAAGGAGTGGTTCCTCAAATACGGAGCTCCAGAGAGGCTGCACAGTGATCAAGGCAGGAGTTTTGAAGCGGAGGTGATTGAAGAGCTATGCAAACGCTATGGTGTTAAAAAGAGCCGCACTAGCCCATACCACCCTGAAGGAAATGGGCAGTGCGAGAGGTTCAATCGCACTATGTTTCAGCTGTTGCGGAACCTGAGCGAAGACCAGCAACGCCAGTGGCCGAAACACCTCCCTGACCTGGTTATGGCTTATAACTGTACACCACACTCCAGCACAAACTTTTCACCCTACCGGTTGATGTTTGGCCGCGAACCGCATCTTGATATTGATCAGCTCTTGCAAACGCCGGCTCTCGCAGCAAACGGTCCGATCAACTGGGATGAAAAACTCAAGAAGCAGGTGCTACGGACTAACCAGCAGGCAAACGAGAACTTGGTCCAGGCTGCAGCCAAACGATCCGACATCGCGGATCGGGGTGCCAAGGCTCACTCCTTGCAACCTGGCGAACTTGTAGCAATCAAACACCATGGGCCAGGCCGCCACAAAATCCATCATAAATTTCATCCGCGTGTGTTCGTGGTAGTTCGCCGGCCATACCCGAACATCGACGTTTACGTTATCCGTCCATGCGAGGGTGGGGCCGAAATAACCAGAAACTTAACACAACTAAAGAAAGTTCCTCCAAACTATGGCCAGGTTGCCACGCCACAAGAACCCAATTTAAATACCCCAGCAATGAGGCATAAAACCTCGGGTGTACCAGAGGCTACATCACCTTCGGGCAGTAGCCCTGTGACAATTCGTAGGGTAGTCATCCCAACTGTGCCTCCTAGACGCTCAGAGCGTCTGCGTCAGCAAGCCAAGCAGAAGAAGCCCTGGCGCTAGGTAGTTCTTTGTTTTGACACTCCATTGTGGACATTTGGACTTATTTATTAAGTGTGCCTATGCCACCACGGTGCTTCCATTTCCATAGAATTACCCGTAGAGAAAGATTTCTAGAGATGCTTGTGCGGTGAATATCACACCCTCCAGTTTCAATAGTATTTTTTTGTATTCATTTAAGTGTAACTTTACTCGATGTTGAATTGTTGTTTTTATTCAACATGTTGAATTTTATTGACTTTTATGTCTGTTTGATTTTGAGTTGATAACTGTGACATATCCTAATCAGCTCAGTGTAGGTGATAACGCATTTACCAGTTTCATTTAACTTGGCGGCTCAGTCGGCCGGCTTTCTTTTCAAACTTTGCATACTGTTTAGGCTATGTATCCCGGGTAAGCTTTTAAATGGCTGTAGCCTAAGCTCAGTATATTGCAATGCAAAGCTTAGTTTGATAAAGACTGTAGGTTTCCGAGTCTGCATCTAAACTGGTTGACAACAGGGTGACTTGCGTTGAATATTGTTTTGTTTAGTCGCGGTAAGCGGCACATGCACTTGTGGTTATTTGCCCATGCATGGTGTATTTTATGGTACTTAAAAGTATGGAATGGTTTATATGAATTTTCCAGTGAGATTATTTTCTACATCGAGGCCGATGTAGTGTTAAAGTTGGCGGGGATGTAACAGAGCGGGTTTTGGCTTACTAATTAGTCACCCGCGCATAGCAATTTTTCCCCTAACCTTGGATTTTCGTGCATTCAGCCGCTAGCTGTGAGTACACTGACCATTACTATAGTTCCATGCTAGTACCTTATGGCCAGCGCGCGTGCAGTACTCTTTTATTTTTGTAAGCACACGCTGTGTCTGGAGATGGCCTACGTGACCAGCTACACGTAGATATCTTTCCCGCCATCCTTGATATAGTGCTGACTATGCGCCAGATTCCAGTCTCTTTGGTTCTGGGCGGTAGAAGTCAGTGCAGGCAACTTCTGCGGCTTGGCCGGTCAGCATTTCGATGTAGTTGCCAACTACATTCTGTTTTTATTTACAACCGACAGGGTTACGTTTCTGTCCTGTAAGTAGAATTTTTACAATGTATATTTTTGTTTTGTGTATTTGATGATTATGTTGATAGTCATTTCTCATGATTGCCAGGTCTCGCATAGGATCATGCACTACTGCGACTACTGTAACTTTGTGGTATTTCACCTTTTGTTACTTCCAGATGAGGAGATATTTTGATCACAGATTATTAAATTGAGATTATTAGCTAAAATTGTCTAGAGCCGTTGGTAAGAAAACCAACGTCAAGTAATGCATTAGATGACCTTCCTACCAGTGAGGATCGCATGCTGGGACTGGTGTAACTAACTGCCAGCAGCGCAGCCCAGTGTAGGATAGCACAAGAGTCTATGTTGGTTTCCCGCTGCTTGAGGCTATTGCATGGCAGGAGATCCTAGAAATCTAATTTGCGTATCAAAGACTGGCAATCGTGACTTACGACTTTATGATTTTGTATTATTGTTGCATGACAAGTTGATGCTCAATTATTGGCACACTGTGCGGTTTTATGATGTTTAACTTTGTATACTGTCCACTATTAGTCTTTAGTGCCCAGCCATAATATGCCATATATTTGGGTAGTCAGTAATCATCAGTTCATTATTTGACCTATTGACTTATATTCAATTCATCAACTAGATACTTTTCTTTTTCGACACATGCGCAGTACCTTGAGCCAGAGGGTAGCTACCAACTTTCGCCCGCTGTGGCGCAGTGGCATGTCTCTGGGATTCCGAATCTGTATCGCACAGCTCGCTTTTGTTATGCTACCTCAAGGGTTCTGCGCACGATGCATAGCACGCTCTTATCATTGTAAATGATATAGAACGTTTTTGTTATGCGACCTCAAGTAGCACACCTTCATAATTATAATTATATGATGCAGAGTAGTTTTGTTATGCGACCTCAAATAGCGTGCCTCTATCGTTATCAAATTAACGATACGGCATCGCTGCTGTAATGCGACCTCAGTGGTTATTGTGTGAAGGTTTAAGGTTGCATTATGTTTTCTAGTTCACTTTCGGTTTCGCCTAGGACTAGGAGATTGTTTATCAAATGTGCATACGCCCCGTATTATTTAGTTATCCATACCTTTGTATATTTTGTTTTGATTGACATTTGGCTATGTTCTTTTTGATACTATTTCAATTAGTCGAATAGTATGTCATCAAGTACTTTAATTAGCCATGTAATCTTGTTAGTAGTTTAGTTCAAGTGCCTTATTGTATTTTGGCACCATTACTTATTATTTTGTTTGTTTACTTGCAGGTACTGCTTTTCCTTGTTAATGTTGTGGTTAAATTAAATTTCAAGAACCATGACTACCATCTCGACTCTCATTTAAATCCCCCACATTTTGCACACCATTCAGCCGCACGGCTACATTTATTTATTTATTTTTATTTTATTTATTTATTTTTAAAATTTATTTATTTTATTTATTTTATTTTATTTTATTTATTTTATTATTATTATTATTATTATTTTTTTTTTTTTTTTTTTTTTTTTTTGGGGGGGGGGGGGGGGGGGGGGTAGGGTGATGGCTCTAGAACCGAGGCTCGAAGCCAACCGCTGAAAATCACTGACGCACTAACTTAGCTGATAATTGGTGGCGAACAAGATATTTTTTATCTTCACGCTCTCAGAAGGTCTAAATTGACTGTAGGTGTCGTGGCACACACTAGAATCGAAGCGGATCCGTTGCTTTGGGTACTGAGGTTGTTTTCGTCGTTAGACCCGAAGAAATCTCCAATTTTGAACACGTGATGCTTGTACCTCCGCCGCAGATATGTATTGGTAAAAGTATTAGCTGGTGGTGCAGACTGAATTACTTAGTATTTTTCTTTTTCTTCCCGTAAAGAGACTTCCCAAGGAGTACAGTGTTTTCATAATTATGTACTGCAATAACTTGATGAGGCGTCAAAGGAATGATTATGAACAAGAATATGACGTCATCTTGCTGTCGAGTGTCGTAAATGTTTTCTCATTGTTGTTATAATATGCTAATGACGTGGAATCTATTTATCCGCCCACATTCTTCAGTGACAGTGGATTGTGAATTGAATAAAAACCTTCTACATGAGTTTATGGTGACATTGGAGCTCCAGGTAGGTTGCTTCTCTGGTTTCTTCATTTAAAAAAAAAAAAATTAATAGGTCGTTTAGCACCGCGCCACGACTCTCGTTACACGTTTTTAACGTACGGCATAAACTCTTGACTTGAAGTTTTGAACCGAACAACTTGAACTAACGTCGTAAAATTAAATAAAAGATAGACGACGTGCAACAAGAGCGAAGTGCTAACTCGACAGAAACATCCCGAGAGCAGAAGGTCTTCGGACAGATGTGGGACTCAGCTGGCCCCTCAGTTGGCCTCTATTACAGTACAGTTATGTGCGCTCCAGTTACGTTTTAATTTGAACAGTAGACGTTGATCGGAAATCAGAAGTAGTTCAAAAACTGAGCGACGACAAAACGGAAGCCATGCTGGTAGGCACTCGCCAGAAACTCTCCCAGCTCCTTCCCTCTCTCCACCTTCAACTCGATAGCACCCCCATCTCCCTCTCTGACTCGGCCAAGAACCTCGGCGTTATCCTCGATTCCTCTCTGTCCATGACCAGCTTCGTCTCCGCCACGGCCCAAGCATGCTATTTCCACCTCCGCCGCATCAGTCAGATCAGAAAATACCTCACTACCGAAGCTGCCACCAAACTTGCTGTCTCTCTCATCTTATCTCGCATCGACTACTGCAACTCTCTCCTTTCCGGCCTCCCTCACTCAAACACTTTCACTCTCCAACGCGTCCAGAACAATGCTGCCCGCCTCGTCCTCAGAAAGAAAAAATCCGACCACATCACGACCCTGCTCAAACTCCTTCACTGGCTCCCCATCCCCCAACGCATCCAATACAAAATTCTGTCTTTCTGCTACAAATCCCTGAACAACTGCGCTCCTGCCTATCTCTCCAACTTACTTCACCCTTACACACCTTCCCGCTCCCTCCGCTCTGCCTCCGACCCTCTCCGCCTCCACATCCCTCGCACCAAACTCAACACTTTCGGCCCCCGCTCCTTCTCCGTCTACGGTCCATCCACCTGGAACACTCTCCCACTCTCTCTTCGTCAGAAACACTCTCTCTCTCCTTCTTCCAGTCCGCCCTCAAAAATCACCTCTTTCAACAGTTTTAGCACTATATCACCACACTCCCCACCGCAAGCTGACCGTCGTAATGTATGTCACTATTTGTGGTACGTGAGTCGTTGTCTAAAGCGTGCGCATGCGTGCGCGAGTTGTGAGTGCGCGCTTAGAGTTATAATTATTAAAATGATAAGATAAGCGCATTACTTACTCCATACCGTAATTATTATTATTATTATTATTAAAATGGTACGTGTTACGACGGCAGTGGATTAAAAGTCTGGACAAACGTGCGATATTGCACTGATGGTTATACTTATAGATGATATACTTAATAATTTAAGACCCCTTAATTGCCGGAGGTCCATCATGGTCCACATGGCCTGTCTGTAGGCTGTAGATCAACACTGGACAGGGTGAGTGCGATCCGCACAGCCCGTAAAACAGTGATGCAGCAGGGCCGTCCGTCCAGGACTGAGTGACCCCGGCCAAATAGTAAAAGTAACTCAAGACTGAGATAAGAGAAAATAAAAATACAGGGACAATGTAATAAAGCATCAGAAAAAGAAAAAGAAAAAAGAAATTGAGTTAAAGTAACGAATTAAATTAAATTTGCTCTCAAATCCTGACCCATATTGAGTTAAAGTAACGAATTAAATTAAATTTGCTCTCAAATCCTGACCCAGTCAAATTGCTAATATTTGCGTGGCCGCCGGCCATATAATCCCTTAACCCACCACACTCTAATATATGCCTAATTTTTATTTTCTTTTAGCATTTTAATTTATTTAACCATGCTTCTTATTAATCCATTTATATACAATTATAGGCTCTTTTAACCTTGTTTTAAACAAAAAATACTCCAAATAAAATAGCACATACTGATTGAAATATTTTTCACTGACTCCTAATTTTTAATATTTTTAAATCTATTTTATTACGTCTCTTACCAAAATTTCTCTGTATACGCAAGCTCCTTTTAACTTTCTTTTAATAAAAATAGTGAACATCAAACCATCTTAATCTTTTTTTTTTTTAAACATAACTAAACATAGCAGTGCTGAATCGCCGCTCGGCTTTGCGGGTCCTGCCGGCCCTCTACAATCTCCCGGTCCACCCCGCGTTGCCCCCCCCCCCCCCCCCCCCCCCCAGCAACACCAGGTTAAATCTGCTAGTCCCCATACATTCTTTAATGTCAGATGGGACAGTAAGCTGGACTGAGTAGTAGTACACTAGTCCCATGATTGCCGCGCCGCAGTCGGCCGGACCGGCCACCGGCCCCGGTGTGGAAAACTGAGGCAACTCAAGGCTTGACCTATGAGCTCAGCCCTAAAATTATTGTCACACTCGGGACTAAATTTGAAGACTAGGCTCTGGTGAGGCCGACAAGAGACCGAGTGAGTGTGGAGAGGGGTGGGGGGGTGGGAGGGGTATGTGCGGCGCGGTGATACATGTATCAGCGTACTGTCTCTTTCGGTTCGCTACGCTACTGATCAGGGGAGAGCCGGAGTTGCGCCCCCCCCCCCCCCCCAACCCAAAATTCCTTAAAATGCTGTAACAAAGACCCCCTCCACACACGCACGCTACCACCACCACCACACCCCACCCACCCCCCTCGGCTTCGTTATTTGATATTTTGTCAAGTGGTGAGAGTCTTGTTCGGCCACTGGAAGACAGTCTAGCGTCGGGGATGCCTTTTGTGTCAGTTTGAAGGTCCCAAACAAAAAGTTGGAATCCCCCCCCCACACACACACACACACACACTCCCCGCCACCCCACCCCCCACCCCCCCCCTCGAGGTAACTGATCCGCGCCTGCTGATTCGTCTGAGCAAATCACAGGACTGAGACAAACAGTGTGGTTACTGATTTTTGCAAGTTGAGTTCACACACACACACAGGCACACACACACACAAACACAAACACACACACACACACCTCCTCCTCCCAGGTTCTCGCACACACACGCACGCGCACACACACACACACACACACACACACACACACACACACACACACACACACACACTGACACCGGTACAGACACAGACAGACAGCAGGCATATTCAAACTGAACAAAGCGGCTGAACTTTTGGTTTAGTTATTTATTCTCAGACAAGGAAATGCTCGGAATACGGAATGCTCAATGTAAAACGTGGCCATAAAACAGTCGTTCTAACTTAGAAGCCAACTTAAATAGTGTATCAAGTAAACAAACTAACAAACAAACTGTCAGGTGTTTCAGTTCAGAGTATGGAATCATCGAAAACACTACAGGGTTTCCGATGCTTCTAAAAATGTCACATTTCTTTTGCTTGTCAGTATAGTATAGAGCAAAGTTGGCTGGAGTCTTTCATTCACTGAAGAGTTTTAACACTAACACGGGGTGGGGGGCGGGGATGCATCGACCGTACAAGATCAATGTCAAGACCTTCATTTGCTTTGCGTCGCCAGTCGGTGTAACACGCCAGAATGATTCCCACGCCAGATCGACCAGCGTACGCCAAAATGACCACGGGTCGTTTTGACGTGACTGACAGACATTTCAAAGTGTTTCTAGTACCATCACGCCACTGCGACCCCGGGTTGATCTGGCCTACGCAGGCGTATGACCCCGCTGGGTTCACTGATCGGCGTTGGAGCTATTTTGGTGTGTTACATCGGGATGCTGTACATTTGCCAAAGCTTATCAGGTCTTCAATTCTAGAACGACTTAAAGTGTCGGTACATCTCTCGCGAGTACTGTGTCAGGTTAACCTATCTAGTCCCAACACACTTCAGCAGGAGATGGATCGAATTGACCATGATAATTCAAGGGTAGTGCCAGGTGGATTAGCTTAAAGTGTCGGTACATCTCTCGCGAGTAGTGTGTCAAGTTAACCTATCTAGCCCCAACACACTTCAGCAGGAAATGGATCGAGTTGACCATGATAATTCAAGGGTAGTGCCAGATTAGCTTGGCGCCATCAGGCGCCAAGCTAATCTGGCACTACCCTTGAATTGTCATGGTCAATCCATATCCTACAGCTGGTGCATAGTTGTTAGGTGACGCCTCAATTTTGGGAAATGCGACCTTGGAGGTAAGTGTGTTAAGTTCAGTGTCACCGATCAGGTTTGGAAACCACGCGTGTTCGAAAATGTCAAAATTGCATTGTCTGTTTGTCTATGTACATCCAAAGCGTGACCCCTCCCCCCCCCCCCCTCCAACCCCCTCTCCACTCCCTGCGACCTGTAGATTTAGGTGCAGGGCTGAACAACAACGTTCTGCTCCACGCCAAAAACAAAGTCCGACTCGCCCTCCAGGACCCACTTGACCTCTCTCCTCGGGCGGCCATTCTCGCTCGTCACATGCTCGGCACCAAACTCCGGAAGAAGTTCAGCCACGTCTACGTCCAGCGACCCGAGATGGTTGCCAGGAGTGTTCTGATCGTAGAAGCTCAGGACGAGTGTGCCCTTGATAATGACCGGCAATGTGAAGGTGCCCTTCCACCGGGTCTCCTTGACCTCAACTTTAACCTTTGTCATCGACTGTGGTTGCATGTTGATCTTTGTGTCCACGGACCACAGCTGCTCTTGCTCGAAGGTCGTTTGGTCGGCAGTTTCGACCTTGACCTCGCGGCCAAAGCCGACGGTTGTGGTGGCAACCTCATAGGGCAGGGCGAGGGTGATGCCAAGGTTAAAACTGGTGGTATACCCGTTGGTGACGGTTGTTTGGCACGTGGCTTTGGTCGATCTTTCCATCTTCAGCGTGTGTTCTGTCTCGTCTTCGCTGTTGTTTTGAAACGTGGTTGCGTAGATCGTCACCGCGCTGGGCGCAGTCGGGCATTGCTTAGACTTGATCCAGACGGGGTCATCGGCAGTGAACTTGACCCGCTCCCAGTGGACTTTAACCGTGGCCTTGTCGGCGTTCTTGATGTTGAGTCTCTTGCCGTTTTTCTTGCCCCACTGTTTAACCAGCAAGTCCAGGTCTTTGATTCCGCTCATGGTGATGCTGGGCGCAAGTGTAGAATGCTGAAAAAGTGTAAGTACACTAATTAGTAAACGGAGTATTAATTTTGTCCTAGTATTGTAGTAGGTTTAACTCATATAACCCCAAGAGCGCATTTCCCAAAGTTTGGATGTGTCACCTAATGACTACGAGTTGCAGGAGGAATAGTTTGGCGCTTGATGGCGCCAAGCTAATCTTGTACTACCTTCCGTCCACGTAACGAGTATGTGCCAGTTGCAGGAGATGGATCAACCATGATGATTCAGTGGTAGTGCCAAATTAGCTCGGCGCCTGATGGCGCCAAGCTAATCTGGCACTACCCTTGAATTATCATGATGGATCCATCTTCTGCTGTGTTGCGTTGGGGCTAAATGGGTTTACTCCCTAGTGCATAAAGTCGGCGGTAATAGTGCATAAGCTAGCCAGATTACCGTGCACCCCCCCCCTCCCCCTCAATAAGATGGGTTTCAAAGTGTACCTTAGTATGTCCTGAGATGTTTAAGCCATGTTCCCCGAAAACCCTTAGGAACACACCAGAGATATAGCCGATGGCGCAAGGGTACCCCCATTCACGCTCAGTGCAGATGCTAATATGAGGTTGAGAAACATTTTTCTCTAAATAAATCAGAATTCATTCCAGAAGCCCAAATCAGGCAATATTATGTTAAGGCACATCTTCTGTATCCTCTGCAAAAATCAGAATGAAAAAAATATTGAACCTCTGGCTCACAGTGAAGGTATTTGTGCACCCAGTAAATGGCCATTTCCGCAAAATCACAAAAAAGACAAAAATAATGTGTCAGATGCCTTCAGACATTTTCTATAGCACTGACAGTCCATTTTTAGGCTTACATCATTAAAACGGATGTCACAATCATTATAAACTTGACTAGGTGATGCTGTGATTATTGTCAGTGCCTCAGTAGTTGATTTAGCATCCCTACCCCCAAGTTGATAAATCATTTTGACCTCTCTTTACCTATTAAGTTTCAATAATGTGAGCATAAAGTGCAAGAAAATAAGGAAAATCGGCATCCTTTGCGGTGCGTTCATGGTGAATGATAGCTTTTTCCCATTTAAAATTGCCAAATTAGGAAACCTACGGTGTTTCTGATGCCCTCACAAATTTGTATACAACCGATAGGTCTTTTTTAGGTTTTATTGGTTAGGATATAGTACCACAGTTACTCCCAATCTGATTTTATGATGCTGTGATGCATTTAGGGACCACAGTGGCTGAATCTGCTGCCCTACCCCCATTTTACCAGTACGCAAAGGAACGCAAAATGATCATAACAATTGCTTATGTCATACTCTTCTGTTGAAATATTTTTGTTGCCAATTTTCTTAACAAAATATGCATATTGAGCATAAACATTTGTGATCATTTCATTAATTTCAATGTGACCCATCAATTTAATTGTAATTCTTTTTAGTTAAAGCATGCTTAACAAGGGCTGCCGCTGAAGCTTCTACCGTCTGCACATTCAGCATTCTTGTCAAACTCGGGGAAGGTGTACCTCAGGGTGATGTTGTGTCTGATGCTGTTCTTGGTCTACATTAATGACATCAGTACAACAGTACCAAGGTTCGTCTCGAACATCCTCCATGCGGATGACTTTGCAGTGTGGAGCGCAGCATAACATAAAGAAATAGCATCCTGTAGAATCCAGGATGCTGCCAATAGAGTCAGCAGCTGGACTGAAAGAGGCCACTCAAACTGAGCTAGACCATCTCTTACAATCAGATAAAAGAGGTCACCTTTAAACTGGAGACCTTCCAGTACAGACTACAGGAGCAGACCAAGAACCGTCAGAAACGCCCAGGTCTGAAAACCAAGTGAAGGTCCTGCAATGGGCTAAAACTGACGTCCTGGAACCAAGCCCAAAGATGTGTGAAGAGCTCACTTCAGATATCTGGACATCTCGAAAGAGCCTTCTAGACAACATAAACAATGTTCCAGGACTCTTTTCCAAAGGTCGCGGCACTGCACAAAGCCATCTCACGGGAGATTATGCACAAGCGCTACCCTCACAGTAGCTGTGGTACCGCAAAAGACGCCGTGCGGAATGAAGGAAGTGGCGTGTACATCTGTTGTGCAGACCGCACTACTACCTCCCTCTCCTTACCAGCTGGCGGCAGCAGCTCCAACTATTGTACAGATCTGCAGGTGCTCAACACAGCAGCAGAGCACTAGCTAGGGAAAGGCAGCAGCTTGGTCTACTGATCTGACCAGGAAGCTTCAAGATAGAATGGATGCCCTGTCCACAAAATAGTGCTGCAGTAGATTCCAGTGCATTCTGGAGTAGCTGGGAATGGAGAGGCTGTCGGCCAAAGCAGGCGCCAGACTACCTCAAGATCACAACCTCCTGTAAAGAAACCAAGACCTACAGCAACAAGTGATTGGCAACAGCAGAATGGCGGCTGCAGCCCGTGTGCAGACGACATCAACAAGCTGAACAAGGAGAGCCAGGCCGCCTCTACGCACTGATTACTCTGGACTGGGTCTGTACAGAAAAGCAGGGATGAAGTCCCAAACTTTTCATAAACGCTTCTCAAACCCAAACTGAAGCCTGAAGGTTTAAACACTTTAATTAGATCACTCTGCATCATCAGCTCATTTAAAGCTTTCGTGCCTAATGCATGAAGAGATACCAAAATAAAAGAACGCTTAACGAATGGCGGAGCTCGGTAGAAGCGTAAACAACCAATCAGAATGTTCGGCAGAAAGGCCATGCAGTCACTTTATGATCAGAGCTAAGTATAGATCACTTGCAACAAGCGTCAGTATGATCGTTCGCAATAGAATAGTCACAAATTGGGGGAGAAAATAAAGAAGTAGACAAAAGTTTGACAGCACTTTGTCATTTTTTACAAACTTTCACAGACTTTAAGGAAAAGGACTGAAATTGACAGACTTTGCAGGGCCCTGAAAAAGCCTTGTCATTTTTTTAAACAACTTTCACAAATGTACGGGCCCTGCTGATATAATACCTTCAGTTGCAAACGTAACCCATTCGGCCATGTCATTATACCAAGGTATGGCAGGATCGAGTGAGTATGATGGTTCAAGGGTGGTGCCAGAATAGCCAAGCGGCAGAAAATAACCCAACGAACAAAGAAACCCTCTTAGAAAAAGACAGTTAAGACACAAACCCAACGAAGAAAGAAACACGCTTAGAAAAAGACAGTTGCAACACAATTGTGTTGTAACTGTCTTTTTTCTAAGCGTGTTTCTTTCTTTGTTGGGTTATTCTCTTTCTTTGTGGACATTTTCTTTGCATTTTACACGCTTGCATTTGGTCTGTTTTTTGGCTTCAGCTGCGACCGTTTTCATCAGGCATGCTCAGTATGATCATTTCAAATACATGTACATGTACTTACCCAATACTGTTTTCGACTGCCTTGTTTTGCACACACAACACCCATCCGTTGTCGAGCTTGCCGTGCCGGGTGCCTGCATTATCGCCGGCTTTATACCTTTCTTTTTCCAAAAATATAATCGTCTAATTTTCTACGTCAGCAAGATCTGCTTCTGAAATAGAGATGACAACAACTACTTGGGTCTCCGGGAAATTCCGTAGGTGTTTTCCCTTCTGTGATTTGTTCAGTTCTTTAAAAGATATTAACTCCTTCATTGCCGAGATCGAGAGCGACCGAACAGGATCCCGCAACTGCAAAAAAAAAAAAAAAAAAAAAAAAAAAACATAGATTCTCAAGAGCCCCCCGCATGTGCGTCTTTCTGGGGCTAATTTCCATGTATATGTATTGGGCGGATTGGGCTATTGAAATCGAGAAATTTCATTATACAGTTTACGTCCACTAGCAGACAAATTATAAAAAAAAATCATTTAACAGCTCATCCCAACACAACTCCTCCCAGTCACTCCTTCTCCTCATCTCCCCCTTGCCCTACCCTTTACCCTCTGCCACCGACAGGCAAAGGGTTAAATTGATCATTGTTCAGGTCGAACTTCATAGAACATAGCCGTCCCTCCCCGTTGGTTGGATAACTCTTTCACTGCCAAATGACGGAGACTGTGTTTCTGAGATTCTCCTTAACCCATTTAGCCCCGAGTCCCTACAGCAGGAGATTGATTGACCATGATAATTCAAGGGTAGTGCCAGATGAGCTTGGCGCCTGAAGGGGTCAAGCTCATCTGGCACTACCCTTGAATTATCACGGGCAATCCCTCACCTGCAACTGGTACATAGTCGTTAGGCAACACCTCCAAAATTTGAGAAATGGGATCTTGGGGCTAAAAGGGTTAATTCAACGCCAGAGAGCCCCAGTCGTCCCATGAACACAGATTCAAAGTGGTGTCAGCAAGAAGGATAGAGTCCTCACCAGAGTGAATCACTGCCCAGTCGTCCCAGGAACACAGATTCAAAGTGGTGTCAGCAAGAAGGATAGAGTCCTCACCAGAGTGAATCACTGCCTCTTGCTTGCGCCTGGATCATGTTTACTTTTCTCGGCAATCAATTGGTTAACCCGTTTTTCCCCGAGACCCTGCAGCAGGAGATGAATTGATCGTGATAATTCAAGGGTAGTGCCAGATGAGCCTGAAGGCGCCAAGCTCATCTGGCACTACCCTTGAATTATCATGATCAACCCGTCTCCTACAACTGGTACATAGTCGTTAGACAACGCCTCCGGCTAGAAATGCAGCCATGCGGTTAAGAGGGTTAACGGGGGTTCGCCGGCCACGCCAGAAGTGTGATTCAGCGCAGACGGCCCTACGGGGCAGATTATGAGTGGACACGGACAGCTAATTCCTATGGAATACGACTTGAACGCTCATCAATTGACATTTCCATCACGCTGCTGCTGTGCCAGGACCTTTTAACGGCGGACATGCTACAGTATAAACCCATCTCATGAATCTACGGAGGCTTCGCAGAGAATGTTCCAGATTCGTCGACGATCGCAAATTATTGGAAATGAAGGTGTGCTAAAAATTCTCAAGAAAAATTCCGTGTTTTAAATATAGCAGTCAGAATATTATGGTTAACCACCTCAGATTTTGCTTGTGAAGTGTTGCACCATCACTGGCCATAGACCGTACGTATTATCTATATAACATTATTCGTGTACATGTTTAGGCGTATAATGCCGGCGGTTTTTGCTGACAGGCGCTGATTACCTCACCGGGAATGAAAAGTCATGTCGACGCTGCAATCTTGACTCGAATGCTCACTCACAGATGCATCTTGTTCTTCGACGCACGCAGTCAGTAAAAACTTGCCTCTATTAAGCGCACACTAGCGCATCCCCTAAGCGCACCCCGAAATCTGTGGAGCAGGCGTTAGCTAAAACACTCAAAATCAGTTAAATTCCATTTCCCAATACTGCGTTCTGGACCCTTCCAGCTATAAGGTACTTCTACTAAAGCTGTACTGGTTCCATTCACCTTCCTCCGAAAATACATGAAAGGCACAGAGCTACATAGGGGACGCCCTATACTGCCGGAAAAAAAACACGATCCATCTGCAAGATACATAGATCTTCATGAGCCCCCGCAGTTGCGGGGGCTCATGAGGTTCCATGCCTCTTGCCAACACCACTTTGTATCTATGTTTCCGGCTGGGGTTCTTCGGCTTTCAGTTGAACTAACAGAGATCAGATCACTCCGTCGTCCAACGGGTGACGACTGTTTTAGCTCATTCAAGGCTCCCCGCATCAATAGCTGCGAAAGTGTCGTACATCGTTGCCGGCGGCAACGCCGCAGCTATTAATGCGCGGCGCCCTGAATGTATTAGCGGGATGACTAAGCCGGATGTTGACCAGTCGACAGCATTAGCTGCAAATCCTCACATACTGCAGCATGAGGCCTATAGGCCTATACATATAGGCCTATCCACTCATGTACCCAGCGAACTGCAGGGGGCTCAAACAAAGTCTATATCTCCTCACCTGCCCATTTACGTACGTGCCCCACCAGGTCACTGCTCGTTCAGTCATATTAGGTTAAGTCAACAACACAGACGCAAATTGATCAGCTGCGAATCGATCAAATTGGTTTGTGCTTATGATTCGGAGCTCAACGTAAGTTCACACATGCGTGTTAAAAATTGATTTTTCACTGCGTTACACTGGAGACGGCGAGAACGATATCGCTGATCGATAGTTCGAAAATAAAGTATGTCGGACGGGGGGGGGGGGGGGGGGGGGGGGGGGGGGGCAATGCATGTACTCTCTGAATGAGCGTTTGAGTCAAGACTGCGTCGACTGTTATTCCCGGTGAGGTAGCCCTGACATGCTACGATATGATGTGGATCGAGCATGATAGTTTAAGGGTGGTGTCAGAATAGCTTGGCGCCTATAGGCGCCAAGCTGTTCTGACATCACCCTTGAACTGTCACGGTCGATAGATAGATATCAAAGGATATCTAAAAAGACAAGATATAATTTCATTCTAAGGATGTAATGAGTTGTAATATCACTGAGGCTGTATGCAGTGACTCTAAAAGCGTGGTGGACAATATTTAAAATACTACATGTAGTGATGTACGCATCCTGACCCCACACCGTGCATGTCAGTGAACCAATCGTTAGCTTTGTTTAGTTTTCAACTGAATGACTGATCGATCGATTGATCATTTGATTTAATTAAATTTATCATCTGGCTGCATTGATGATTGTATTAAAGTCGATACATTAATTTGAAGCGATCTGCTGTCTTGCGTGAATTACGAGTTATCTCTCCTTTTCACAACTCTTGTGAGTAGGCACACTTAAAAGAGATTTTCCACCTCCCCCTGTAAATAACTTTTATAATAAGAATGGCAATGCTCTTAAGGCTCACGTACATGACCGATCAACATAATTAATCTATCCTTTGTGAACTTGACCTTTTTGACGGGTCACTGAAAATAATCAAGTGTTCTAACATATGGAAAGTGTTGGCTTTTGTACCTGCGAAATTCATGTTTTCTCTTTGTCAACCCCCCATGACCCTTGACCTTTGTGAGTAGTGAACCAAAATTAGTGTGCACATAAATGTCTTATCATCAGCTGCCTTTCTGATACATTTGGCCCACCCGGGTCTGCCCTGGGGGACTTGGGTGGGGTTAGGTATTTTTTAGTTCCCAGGGTCACCCTGGTCAGCCCCACAGGGTGGGTTTTTCTCTCTATTCTGGGGCATTTGTTTCTGTCTACCCTTTGTCCATTCACCTGTATTTGCCTTTTTAAAACTCTCCCTACTGTCTGCACTGCCTGTAGCTCTTGATATTGGATGTGTGTTGCTAAATGGTCTTAGCTTTATTTAGGCCCCATGTGTTAGGTTTATTTAATGTATTTGACCAGCTGGCGACATACGTTCAATGTTCTGTTTATTTTTTTTCACAAGCAGTGCAGGCACGTCCTGAGAAAGCCTTGTTGCTGTCGGGACGTTAAGCAATGTACAATCAATCAATCAATCTGATACATTTGGTTGACAAGTTTTGCAAAAATCAAAAAAGAAAAAGAAAATAAAATTCTTGTTTTTGCTGATCTCTTGTGACCCTTGATCTTTCCGAAGGGTCGTCTAAATTAGCTTGCACATGAAATCTTACGATCAGGTATCTGTGTACGAGGCTGGGGGTGGAAGTTGTAAATAGTATTGGAGAACATTTTTGTTGTTGTCCAAAATGGCTATTTGTAACCTATTTCTTAATCTGTTGCGACCCTTGACCTTTCCAAGGGGTCATCCAAATTACTATGCTTATACAGGTCTTAAAATCAGGTATTTCTGTACCAAGTTTTCGTTTGAAGTTGTGAATAGTATTTGAGAAAAAAATCTTTAGTCAACATATTTATACCTTTCTTTTTTCAAAAAAAATAATCATCTAATTTTCTACGTCAGCAAGATCAGCTTCTGAAATAGAGATGACAACAACTGCTTACGTCTCCGGGAAATTCCGTAGGTGTTTTCCCATCTGTGATTTGTTCAGTTCTTTAAAAGATATTAACTCCTTCATTGCCGAGGTCAACCGAACAGGATCCAACTGCAAAAACAAACAAACAAACAAACAAAACCCACATAGATTCTCAAGAGCCCCCCGCATGTGCGTCTTTCTGGGGCTAATTTCCATGCATATGTATTGGGCGGATTGGGCTATTGAAATCGAGAAATTTCATTATACAGTTTACGTCCACTAGCAGACAAATTATAAAATCATTTAACAGCTCATCCCAACACAACTCCTCCCAGTCACTCCTTCTCCTCATCTCCCCCTTGCCCTACCGACAGGCAAAGGGTTAAATTGATCATTGTTCAGGTCGAACTTCATAGAACATAGCCGTCCCTCCCCGTTGGTTGGATAACTCTTTCACTGCCAAATGACTCAGACTGTGTTTCTGAGATTCTCCTTAACCCATTTAGCCCCGAGTCCCTACAGCAGGAGATTGATTGACCATGATAATTCAAGGGTAGTGCCAGATGAGCTTGGCGCCTGAAGGCGCCAAGCTCATCTGGCACTACCCTTGAATTATCACGGTCAATCCCTCACCTGCAACTGGTACATAGTCGTTAGGCAACACCTCCAAAATTTGAGAAATGGGATCTTGGGGCTAAAAGGGTTAATTCAACGCCAGAGAGCCCCAGTCGTCCCATGAACACAGATTCAAAGTGGTGTCAGCAAGAAGGATAGAGTCCTCACCAGAGTGAATCACTGCCCAGTCGTCCCAGGAACACAGATTCAAAGTGGTGTCAGCAAGAAGGATAGAGTCCTCACCAGAGTGAATCACTGCCTCTTGCTTGCACCTGGATCATGTTTACTTTTCTCGGCAATCAATTGGTTAACCCGTTTATCCCCGAGACCCTGCAGCAGGAGATGAATTGATCTTGATAATTCAAGGGTAGTGCCGCAGATGAGCCTGAAGGCGCCAAGCTCATCTGGCACTACTACCCTTGAATTATCAGGATCAACCCGTCTCCTACAACTGGTACATAGTCGTTAGACAACGCCTCCGGCAACAGTTTAGAAATGCAGCCATGTGGTTAAGAGGGTTAACGGAAGTTCGCCGGCCACGCCAGAAGTGTGATTCAGCGCAGACGGCCCTACGGGGCAGATTATGAGTGGACACGGACAGCTAATTCCTATGGAATACGACTTGAACGCTCATCAATTGACATTTCCATCACGCTGCAGCTGTGCCAGGACCTTTTAACGGCGGACATGCTACAGTATAAACCTATCTCATGAAT
Organism: Semisulcospira habei; assembly: GCA_036245525.1. NCBI lineage: Eukaryota > Metazoa > Mollusca > Gastropoda > Semisulcospiridae > Semisulcospira > Semisulcospira habei. The sequence continues at coordinate 21,243,621 of BTPG01000006.1, read as the reverse complement.
CTACGGAGGCTTCGCAGAGAATGTTCCAGATTCGTCGACGACCGCAAATTATTGGAAATGAAGGTGTGCTAAAAATTCTCATGAAAAATTCCTTGTTTTAAATATAGCAGTCAGAATATTATGGTTAACCACGTCAGATTTTGCTTGTGAAGTGTTGCACCATCACTGGCCATAGACCGTACGTATTATCTATATAACATTATTCGTGTACATGTTTAGGCGTATAATGCCGGCGGTTTTTGCTGACAGGCGCTGATTACCTCACCGGGAATGAAAAGTCATGTCGACGCTGCAATCTTGACTCGAATGCTCACTCAGATGCATCTTGTTCTTCGACGCACGCAGTCAGTAAAAACTTGCCTCTATTAAGCGCACACCAGCGCATCCCCTAAGCGCACCCCGAAATCGGTGGAGCAGGCGTGAGCTAAAACACTCAAAATTAAATTCCATTTCCCAATACTGCGTTCTGGACCCTCCCAGCTATAAGGTACTTCTTCTACTAAAGCTGAACTGGTTCCATTCACCTTCCTCCGAAAATACATGAAAGGCACAGAGCTACATAGGGGACGCCCTATACTGCCGGAAAAAAACACACGATCCATCTGCAAGATACACAGATCTTTATGAGCCCCCGCATGAGGTTCCATGCCTCTTGCCAACACCACTTTGTATCTATGTTTCTGGGGCGGCTGGGGTTCTTCGGCTTTCAGTTGAACTAACAGATTTCAGAAATCAGATCACTACGTCGTCGAACGGGTGACGACTGTTTTAGCTCATTCAAGGTTCCCCGCATCAATAGCTGCGAAAGTGTCGTACAGCGTTGCCGGCGTCAATTCCGCAGCTATTAATGTGCGGCGCCCTGAATGTATTAGCGGGATGACTAAGCCGGATGTTGACCAGTCGACAGCATTAGCTGCAAATCCTCACATACTGCAGCATGAGGCATATAGGCCTATACACTCATGTACCCAGCGAACTGCAGGGGGCTCAAACAAAGTCTATGTCTCCTCACCTGCCCATTTACGACCATGATAGTTCAAGGGTGGTGTCAGAATAGCTTGGCGCCTGTAGGCGCCAAGCTGTTCTGACATCACGCTTGAACTGTCACGGTCGATAGATACACCTCAAAGGATATCTAAAAAGACAAGAGATAATTTCATTCTAAGGATGTAATGAGTTGTAATATCACTGAGGGTGTATGCAGTGACTCTAAAGCGTGGTGGACAATATTTAAAATACTACATGTAGTGATGTACGCATCCTGACCCCACACCGTGCATGTCAGTGAACCAATCGTTAGCTTTGTTTAGTTTTCAACTGAATGATCGATGACTGATCGATCGATTGATAATTTGATTTAATTTAATTTATTGCCTGGCTGCTTTGATGATTGTATGAAAGTCGATACATTAATTTGAAGCGATCAGCTGTCTTGCCTGAATTACGACTTACCTATCCTTCTTTTCACAACTCTTGTGAGTAGGCACACTTAAAAGAGGTTTTCCACCTCCCCCTGTAAATAACTTTTATAACAAGAATGGCAATGCTCTTAAGGCTCACGTACATGACCGATCGACATAATTCATCTATCCTTTGTGAACTTGACCTTTTTGACGGGTCACTGAAAATAAGCAAGTGTTCTAACATATGGAAAGTGTTGGCTTTTGTACCTGCAAAATTCATGTTTTCTCTTTGTCAACCCCCCATGACCCTTGACCTTTGTGAGTAGTGAACCAAAATTAGTGTGCACATAAATGTCTTATCATCAGCTGCCTTTCTGCTACATTTGGTTGACAAGTTTTGCAAAAAATCAAGAAAAAAACTAAAATTCTTGTTTACAAAAAAAGACATCATTTGCTGATCTCTTGTGACCCTTGATCTTTCCGAAGGGTCGTCTAAATTAGCTTGCACATGAAATCTTACGATCAGGTATCTGTGTACGAGGCTTGGGATGGAAGTTGTAAATAGTATTTGAGAACTTTTTTGTTGTTGTCCAAAATGGCTATTTGTGACCTATTTCTTAATCTGTTGCGACCCTTGACCTTTCCGAGGGGTCATCCAAATTACAATGCTTATACAGGTCTTAAAATCAGGTATTTCTGTACCAAGTTTGGGTTTGAAGTTGTGAATAGTTACTTACTTACGCCTGTCACCCCTACCCGGGTATAGGCCGTCGACGAGAGACCTCCAGCAACTCCTGTCCTGTGCTTCTCCTTCGATTGTACTCCAGGTGGTTCCCAGTCTCTTGATGTCTGCTTGGAGGTCTCGACGCCAGGAGTTTCTCGGCCTACCTCTTTTCCTCTTTCCCTGGGGGTTCCATGACAATGCCTGCCTAGTGATACTGGAAGCTGGCTTTCTCAGACTGTGACCGATCCATCCCCATCTTCTTCGCCCAATTTCATTCTCTGCTGTTATCTGCTCTGTTCTCTCCCAGAGTCTGATGTTGCTGATCTTCTCTGGCCAGTGGATTTTCAAAATTCTTCTAAGGCAACTGTTCATGAAGGTCTGTACTCTGTTGACTGTGGTTTTTGTCAATCTCCAAGTCTCTGCTCCATATAGGAGAACTGCTTTTACATTGGAGTTGAAAATCCGGACTTTGGTGTGTTGTGACAGCTCTCTGGAACTCCACACTTTTTTCAACTGGAGAAAGGCTGCTCTGGCTTTACCGATTCGTGCTCTGACATCTGCATCAGTGCCGCCTTTTTTGTCTATGATGCTCCCGAGATAGGTGAAGGACTCCACCTCCTCCAACGGGGTGCCAGCAAGCAAGACTGGTTCTTCCCTGGTTGCATTCAGCCTCATTGTCTTTGTTTTCTGTTTGTGAATGGTGAGGCCCACTTGGGACGAGATGTCAGCAAGCCTTGTGGTCTTGTCCTGCATTTGTTGATGAGTGTGGGACAGTAATGCCAAGTCGTCTGCAAAATCGAGGTCGTCAAGCTGTGTCCACAGTGTCCACTGTATTCCACTTCGTCTGTGCTCTGTGGTCATCTTCATGACCCAGTCTATGGCCAGTAGGAAGAGGAACGGAGACAGCAGACACCCCTGCCTGACACCAGTTCTGACCTGGAGCTCCCTGGTGAACTGCCCTTCGTGGATCACGCGACATGTCATGCCATCGTAGCTGCTCTTGATCAGGCGGACGAGCTTTGTGGGTACACCGTAGTGTCGTAGGAGTTTCCACAGAGTCTCTCGGTCCACACTGTCAAATGCTTTCTCATAATCCACAAAGTTGACGTACAGCGGGGAGCTCCACTCCAGAGACTGTTCCACGATGATGCGGAGAGTGGCGATCTGGTCTGTACATGATCGGTTCTTCCTGAATCCTGCTTGCTGGTCTCTCAGCTGGGGGTCAACGAAGCTCTTCATTCTTTCTAGGATGATCCTGTTGAAGACCTTTCCTGGTACTGACAGCAAGGTGATTCCTCTGTAATTGGAACACTTGCTGAGGTCGCCTTTCTTGGGAAGCTTGATTAGGTACCCCTCCTTCCAGTCAGCCGGCATCACCTCCTCTTCCCAGATCTTTCCAAACAGTGGGTACAGCATCTCCACTGTTGTCTCTAGGTCTGCTTTCAGAGACTCCGCTGGGATGCCATCTGGGCCTGCTGCTTTGCCGTTCTTCAAAAATGCCACTGCTCTTCTGATCTCTTCCCGGCTGGGTCTGTCACAGCTGATGGGTAGGTCGGTCTCTGCCGGCTGGATGTCTGGGGGGTTGGGTGGGCTAGGTCTGTTCAGTAACTCTTCAAAATACTCGGCCCATCTGTCGAGTTGGTCTGCTCTGTCTGCAATAGGCTTGCCTTCTTTGTCTTTTACTGGTCTTTCTGTATGGCCATACTTGCCTGACAATCTTCTGGTAATGTCGTAGAGCTGTTTCATGTTGCCGCTGCCTGCTGCCTTTTCTGCCTCTGCTGCCAGGCTGTCTGTGTAGGCCCTCTTGTCTGCCCTGATACTCCTCTTCACCTCGCGGTTGGCTTCCCAGTATTCCCCCTGTGCCCTTACTTTGGCTGCTCTCGTGCGACTGTTGTTGACAACTGCTTTTTTCTGCTTCCTCACGTCTATCTTCTTCAAGGTCTGTGCCGACAGCCAGTCCTTGTGATGGTGTTTCCTGAACCCTACAGTGTCTTTGCAGGTTGAGTTCAGCGCCTCTCTAACTGCCTTCCACTGCTGCTCTGTGGTGACCGCCTCCTCTTCATTTACTAGCTCCTGTAGCGCTTGAAACCGGTTGGACAGCACCAGTTTGAACTCTTCTCTAACTCCAGTTTCTCTCAGGAGGCCTACATTATAGCGCTGTCTTCTTGTTGTCTCTGTGCGGCTTTTCTTTAGCTTGAGCTTCATTCTTAAGGTAAGCAGATGGTGGTCTGAGGCGACATCTGCTCCCCTCCTCACTCGAACATCTTGAAGGGATCTTCTAAATTTCTTGCTAATGCAGATATGGTCTATTTGGTTCTCTGTTGTATGGTCAGGTGAGACCCAAGTTGCTTTGTGTATTCTTCTGTGTGGGAAGATGCTGCCTCCAATGACAAGTCGGTTTAGAGCACAAAAGTCTACAAACCTCTCCCCGTTCTCACTCATCTCCAAGCCTAGTCCCTGTCTCCCCATCACCTCTTCGTATCCGATGTTGTCCTCCCCTATTTTGGCATTAAAATCGCCCATGACGATGGTGATGTCTCGCTCTGCACATTTGTCCAAGGCACTCTGGAGTCGGTCGTAGAACTCTTGTTTCTCTTCCTCGTCACTGTCATTAGTGGGCGCATAACACTGGATGACGTTCAGCTTGAGCTTTTTCTTGGTTCTAAAGGCTGCTGTGATAATTCTTGGCCCAAGAGGTTCCCAGCCCATCAGTGCTCTCTGTGCCGTTGTGAATAGTATTTGAGGAAAAAAATCTTTAGTCAACATAATATGGCTACTTTCTACCGATTTTCTGATCTCTTGTGACCTTGACCTTTCCGATGGGTCAAACCAATTAGTATGCATAGAAAGGTCTTATCCCCAAGTATCTTAGTACCAAGTTTGGGTTTGAAGTTTTGAATAGTATTTGAGAAAACATACATTTTGTCAATATAATTGACCTATTTCCTGATCCCCTGTGACCTTTGAGAGAGGTCACTCAAATTGGTATGTTTAGAGATGTCTTGCCACAAAGTATCCTTGGGTCAAGTTTGAAGGGCCTGAATAGTCTCCGAGAAAATGCCAACGTTAATGTTTACCACAGTCGACGGCGGACGGACGGCGGACGGACGACCACTGGCTCAGAACATAGACTCACTTTTGCTTCGCACAAAAGGGAGAAGAGCAGAAACGTCTTCCAGTTTACACCATGCAGACTTCATAATTTAATTTGGCCTTGCTGTCCAGCATTATTATAAGACAATAGAAAAACTTATTTATAATGGAGATCTTGTGAACTATTGACCCTTTGTTGTCTGGAATAGGTCGCTTTAATATAAACAAATATCCGAAAGTATCATACTTTCACTTTAAGCGCTTCCCTCGAAAAACTCTGGTAATATCTATTAATAATTATGTTGTTGGGATTTTCCCTGTCAGGGCGGGAGTTTAGCAGGTGACAAACGGCCCTACTGCCGACACCTTCCATCTGCAAGAGGCATAGATTCTCATGAGCCCCTGCGACCGCAGGGGCTCATGAGAGTCTATGCATCTTTCTGGCAGAAATCAAATGGTTCAGTGCATCCTCAGACTGAGAGGATTAATTCCAGAACAAACTTGACGGATATATTCTTGATATTTTAACTCATTCAGCCCGGCGCACGTATTTCCCAAATTTTGGAGGCGTCATCTAACGACTATGCACCTGTTGCAAGAGATGGATCGACCATGATAATTCAAGGGTAGTGCCAGATTAGCTTGGCGCCGACAGGCGCCAAGCTAATCTGGCACTACCCTTGAATTATCATGGTCGATCCATCTCCTGCTGTAGTGCGTCAGGACTGTGCATAAATGAGGCAAGACGTGGTAGTTTCTCTGCCCTCAGGCGGTAAGTCGATTTTTGTGAAAAGCGAGACTTTCATAGTATTACAATGAAAATCTCGATAGTTTACCAAAAAAAAAAAAATGACTTGCTGTCCTTTGCCGTCACAGGGCATGTCTGATGACACGTAATACTCGAAAACGTAGGCTACATTCAAAGTTCGCCAAGTACACCAATGAAACCGAAAGTGGAATTTATAAGTTAGCCAAATCCAGAGATCTAGAGAGACCCTCTCTCTGGATATCTCTGGCCAGATCATAACGTCAGCGCACGCTGTTCTTCACACATTTCATAAACGCCCTCACAAACACGAAGGCACGAACTCGAAACCGCTTTTAAACAATTACGTACAGACACGCACATGCACGCGCAAACTGACGCGCCCGCGCACACACACTTAAACGTATTAACCCATTCAGCCCTGACGCACTACAGCAGGAGATGGGTCGACCATGATAATTCAAGGGTAGTGCCAGATTAGCTTGGCGCCTGTCGGCGCCAAGCTAATCTGGCACTACCCTTGAATTATCATGGTCGATCCATCTCCTGCAACAAGTGCACAGTCGTTAGATGACGCCTCCAAAACTGATTTGGGAAATTACCCGACTTTCGTCAGGCTGAATGAGTTAACACAGACACGTACGCACACGCACACGCAGGGTAGATACATCACTACACTCACACACACACACACACACACACACACACACACGCACGCCGCGCATGCAGTGTCCGCGTTAAACGGTATTTCACAGGTTTTTGAAGGCAAATCTGTACCTAGCCTACTTTGTTCGCTTCGAAATACCCGCCGTGCCACTTCAAGTCCTTAGGTCTGAAGGGAGACTAATCAGTACCGGAAAGGAAAAACACTGACGAGCAAAAGAAATGCGACACTCATTTTCGGAAACACGCAAAAGTAATGGGCCATTTTCGGAGCCATCGGAAGCACGCGAAAGAAATGCGACATTTTCGGAACCATCGGAAACACTCACTTTAGTGTTTCCGATGGTTCCGAAAATGTCGCATTTCCGTTTTGCTCATCAGTATCAGTAGCAGCCGGTAGACGACACTGATTTAGAAAGAGAAATCCCAGTTGAGGAGATTGTCAAAAACCCGAGCGTGAACACTGCGCATGCACTGACACACTCACGTTTGACTACGCAGGCGCTAGGCGCACACACACACATACAATATATAACCATAGACCGTGAGTCTATGCAGTCATCATCGCACTCGCACACATCAACTCACTGTGTTTCTACTTTATTAGCGCAGCAACCGTCGTCAGTGAACATTGACATGCCGGAGATAATTGACCGTGACAAATCAGAGTACCACTCAGAATTTATTTACATGTTGTATCCCTTCCCATATGATATCATCAAAATGATGACATTATGTTCAGCAATTTAAAGGAAGAGCGGGCAACACAACAGTTGAGTATTATTCACAGCTATTTTGTTGTCTTGCCAACCAATATTACGCTCAAACCACACGCATGGGACGCTCATCGCGTATCTGTTTCGTCTCAGTCTTAACATGGGTAGTAGTAAATCTGATAACACTCATTTAGTGTTGTTTATTACTACCCGTGTTGAGAGATGACCAACGAAAAATGCACTTACTAATATCCATGTTAACTCATTCGAGACGTGCTGCCTCCGGACACGCGGCATAAGCCGCGTATCCGGAGGCTGCACGTCTCGAATGAGTCAAGAGGTGACCAATTACGCAACGCTCATCCCATGCCTGTGACTGACCCTGAGAGACAAACGAGCATGGCAGAAAACTTCATAGTAACATAGCACACATTACATCAGTCCCTGCCCCTCCCGCCACTGAGGATTCTAGATTCTAACGTCGAGTCGCTGCAGTTCATGGGATTTCATGCCTAATCTTGATAGACCCGCCGCGTATACTTCATATCGTTTCTTCTCTGATGGACTGAGAATAAAACGTAGGCTTACATCAGTCATGTCCGAATTCTATGCTTCCAACCACGTGAAGTTGAATTCTACAAAGGCGATGAACCTTTCAGCCGTGCGTTTATAAACGTACCGCTGAAAAGTTTTTCGCCATTGCAGAATAACTCAACTGTATGTGGCTGGAAATATAGAATTAGGATTTAGAAAATTAGGCCCAACATATTGAAAAGTGAAGCAAACATAAAAAAGGAATTATACAGAAAAGTCAGGGTGAAGGTCAGGAAGACTGTCGTTGCGGTTGTGTGACTATCTGAGAGCCACAACAGTGAGGAAAAGAGTTGCAATGACCACAGCCACGGCAGATCTGTGTTCAGAGGCGGCGGCGCCGTTGCCGGTGTCGATAGCACCTAAAAAAATAAGTCAGAAAATGTGTCATCAAGATTGATATAAATTCATTACAATGTTAATTAAAACATTGCGTAATGTACGTTTTTCGTCGTAGAGTTAGCGTTAATGTATTATCATCAGTCACCACATATGACAATCTCTCACATGACTGTGGACTTAACCCATTTAGCCCTGACGCACTACAGCAGGAGATGTGTGGAACATGATAATTCAAGGGTAGTGCCAGATTAGCTTGACGCCTGTCGGCCCCAAGCTAATCTGGCACTACCCTTGAATTATCATGGTCGATCCATCTCCTGCAACAGGTGCATAGTCGTTAGATGACGCCTCCAAAATTTGGGAAATACGCGCGTCGGGCTGAATGAGTTAACATGGGAACATCAGATTTTTCTTTTTAGGTCTGATACAAAGTCTAAGACTTCACCTGTTCACTGCCAGTTGACGCACAAATTACGTCTTTTAAAGCACGGCAAATTCAAGGCCGCAGAACTTGATCCCATCAATTCCAGGAAGACGGATATAAATAGGGTCAGCAAGAGGCACAGAACCTCATGAGCCCCCGCAGCTGCGGGGGCTCATGAGGTTCTGTGCCTCTTGCAGTTGTGCGGTCTTCGTATTTTTCCGGCAGTGAAAGAGTTAAAAAGAAAAACATCCTGATAAAAACGGCCATCTGACGGTTATGGGGCTGTTAGATTTCAATGGGTCATTATTCCCCGACTCGGTACACCTGAAGAAGATTCAACGATGCTAATGCAAGGGTAATGCTTGGCACCAATCTAATCTGGCACCACTTTTGAATTATCTTGGTCGCTCCATCTCCTGCAACTAGTACATAGTCGTTTAGGTGACACCTCCAAAATTTGAGAAATTCGGTCTTGGAATCAAAAGGGTTAACCCTACATACTCATTTACGCTATCACACTGGATGTCTCCCTCGATGCGAAACCGTTGATAACGAGGAGACAACTAGGCGACACGTTATTCTTGTGGACGGGAATAAAGCGACCTACTCCACGTAGAAACTAACGCAGTAAATGGTTAACACATTCTACCCCACTACCGAAAACCCTAAATGTTGAAGTTGCCCTCTGAAAAACTGTATTACAATCCTAGAGACAGGGATCGAGCATGATAGTTCAAGAGTGGTGCAGGGGATAGCTTGGCGAATAGGGGCGCCAAGCTATTCTGGCATCACCCGATCCATGTCTTGCTGTGGTGTGAGCCCGTTGTTTGATTTTTCGACCACTGGAAGAAGGTCTAGCGCCGGGAAGGCCTTTTGTGTCAGGCTGAAGATCCCGAACAAAAAGCTGGACCCTCCACCCACCCACCCCACCCCCCCCCCCACCCCCCCCGAGGTAACTGATCCGCCGGACCTGCTGACTCATTATCATTGCTGTTCAAGATCCCCCCCCCCCTTTTTTTTAAATCTGTGTCCAGGGACGGATCAGTTACCTCGAGGGGGGTGGGGGTGGGGGATCCCAACTCTTTGTTTATGACCTTCAATCTGACACATAGGGCCTCCCCGACGCTAGACCTTAGTTCCATTGGCCGAAAAAGCAAGATCTTGCTTCCAGTGACCGAAAAATCAATCAAAGGCGGAGGGGGGGGGGAGTGAGAATAGACGTGTGTGCCTAAATATCAAACGGAGAGGAGGGGGGGGGGGAGGGGAGTTTCAAACATCCCAATAAGGGACTTTGTTATATGCATTTTAAAGAATTTTTCGTTGGGGGGGGGGGTTAACAACCCCCCCCCCTCCAGATCCGCCCCTGTGTGTCGATAGGCACTTGTACCAGAGGTTTTCCACTGCCTTTTGAGCGGACGTAAGAACCTTTCCTGCGTACAAAGGAGAAGAAGAACAGAGAAGTCTTTAATTTGACGTCATTCAAACGTCATAATTGAAGTCAGTCAGCCCTTTTGTCCAGCATTATTGTAAGACATGCTAAGACTATTTATAAAGCAGACATTGCGAGCTATTAACCTTTCACTGCCTTGAGTAGGTCCCTTCAACGTATAAACTGTAAATGTTGTAAAATGAAAAAAAAGACTCTTCTACTCTTTTCTCCTTTGCACGTAGAATAGTTCATCTGTTACACAAACTACGGCGCATTAGAAACCTCTGTTACTTGTACCTACCGCACGGGTAGAAAAGTCATAGCTAAACCCGGTGGGCGGTTCAGCTCGTGCCCAAGGAACTTCGAACACACCCGACGCCGGACTCCAAGAGGTATAGATCCTCATGAGCCCCCGCAGTTGCGGGGGCTCATGAGGATCTATACCTCTTGCTGACACTGAGTCATTTGAATCCATGTTTTTCGGGACATCTAAGTTAGTTTTTGTGTCTTGAGTTAACAAAGACTGCAGAAACACAGTCTGCGACAGCCCGGCTGGCGCTCAACGGACTAAGCAACACATCTTTGATAACCCTTGTGTCGGCAAATTATGTTCTACCAATTCAAGCTGTCCCGCATGGGGCAGACCGCTTTATTGTTACCAACAAACGTACTGCAGTTTCCGGCGTTCTCTTCGGCTTCAATGATGATGATGGCGAACTTGAGTTCCTCCACAAACGCGCCCAAGCACTTGCCCGCTCCCTCCTGCATCTTCAGGCAGTTGTGGTAAGTCTGCGCTACGCTGCAAGATACATACGAGTTATGCTCCTTGCCCGTGACGTTACTGTCGGAAATAAGTAATAAAATGCGAGTTAAGTCCCTTGACCGCTGTTGTACCACAAGCATTCAAGTTGGCACTCCCCGCCAAACCAATACACAAGAACCAATTTCAGTTCCGGTCTCGATTAGTTTCGTAATGGTGGCATGCCTCTTAATTCGTGATTATTGGTCATTTGGGACGGCGCCATCATTTCGCGAAAGCAAAAGCTACAGGAAGTTGCTGCTATAATGTTTAAATTGTCTGTGCCGACTTATGACACTAAATCAAGATGTACTAGGGTGTGTTTTGGGGTTAACGTGGCTCACGGTAATTCACGGTGATTGTTGATAAGCGAAAGAAAAAGGGTGTGATATAAACGATTCTCGAGCAGTCACGTTTCCAAAACCGTTTCAATCGGAGTGATCGGGCCGGCACTTGGACTACAAAAACGTGTGCACTGCCCGCTACACGTTCCCCACTTAGCCGACGGGTTTGACTCGAACCGAAGATTACGGTCGTAAACAGCTTCCTGTTCTGCAAAATGGCTGCTAGTTTTGACAGTGATGATGATGTGCTTGCATTAGCAGCATTTTCGCATCATATTCGGGAAGACTGACACGGGCGAAACATCGGCAACGAAGGTAGTATCTTCCCCCGGCATTTTCACACTGAAACGACGTGCTTCGCGAGACGCGCTCTGAAGCTTACACTTCGGGGCCGATTCGTGTTGCAAAAATAGAGCAGGCTCTGAAACACACGATTCCCAGCCGATTAGGGATCGGATCGGTCGGATCTATGACGTCATCTGATCGCAACCAGATTGGAATTTGCTACGACATTCGGCATGTGTGGCGGGGCCTTCAAGTAAACTCAGCAGGGACCAGGATCTGGAAAATACAAATAATCAGAATGAATTTTTTTTAAAGACCATTCGGTGTTTCGATGAATTAATAACAGAACGTATCTAGATTTGATTATTATTAGAATTATCAGTTTCATCAGACTTTTAGGTTCGTCTCGCTGTCGGCCACTGTAAGTCTGCACATCGTGACACCAGACGAAGTATTTCCTCTGGTCACGTCATGTGATGAATTCGAGACCGGAAGACCTTCTGTGTACGGCGGGTTGGAGCGTGCCATTGCATGGTCGTGTGACTTGACAACCGCCACTCTGCCACGCGGCCCCAAGCTTCGTCTAACGCCAGAAGTGTTATCCGTTAGAAAATGGCCGCAGATCTGAGCTGTCTGATTTGGTGAATCCCGGCGTTAAAACAACTGAAAGCCCACGGTAATCGTCTCTTATAAAAATGACAGTCGAGCCGTATTTTTTAACCATTTAGCGGTTTTTGTTTCGATGATTCCTGCAGGACACACGGCCGACACACTAAAGGGTTAATTATTTCTATGGATGGGATAATTTGGCAGGCATTACATCCTGAGACTAATTTTTAAATAAAAAATGTGCTTATTGTCCTATGAAAGCAACATTACATATTAGGAGACAGATCAACCATTTTCGTTCAAGGGTGCTGCCAGTATAGCTTGGCGCCTCCGGTGCCAAGCTATTCTAGCACCACCATTGAACTATCATAGTCAAATGTATGTCAAGCTATAGTGTATCAGGATGAAAAGGGTTAACCAGCAGCGCTTCTTGTCGCAGTGATTCGAATCCTGCATTAAGTTTGACTAAAATAGTTCAAGAGTAGTGCCAGAATAGCTTGGCGCCTCTACTCTGGCACCACCCTTGAACTAAAGCCATTGGTCTATATCCTTATCTTTAAGTACTACAATGTAGCTTGCATATGGAAAGTACACCGGCGTTGTCGACAATGAAAACTAAGCGCGGCCACCGCCCAAAGAGCTGAAGAATGGCATTATATGGTGCGGCTTTTCTCCGGCTTCCTTTCTTCTGCCGCAACTGACTCGACAGCTGTATTCACTGACTCACGTAGACTGCCTGTCTTGCAGCAAAAGCCGGCAGAGTTCCGACCCATACGACCTGATCATGATTTAACCCATATCATACTGAGACTAGAAGCTTCAAATGCCGGTGTACTTTCCATATGCAAGCTACATTATAGTACTTAAAGATAAGGATATAGACCAATAGCTTTAGTTCAAGGGTGGTGCCAGAATAGCTTGGCGCCTAGAGGCGCCAAGCTACTATTCTGGCACTACTCTTGAACTATTTTAGTCAAACTTATTTCACACACTGGTGGTATTCCGAATGATAAGGATTAAACAAGGCAACTGCTTCAATAGAAAATGCCGAAAAAAAAATCATGTGTCACCGCCTGTTACTCTGGCACGACAAAGCCATCTTTGATCACACGAAATTGGCAGGAAGTGACGTGGGTTTAATGACAGAAAGTAACAAACCTGCACTGTTGCGCATGCGAGTTCTGGGCGGATGTGGCCTGTTTTTGGGCCACTTGACATTTGTCGATCTCTGTCAGGCACGCCGCGCCGGTATCTGCCATCAGACATTAGTGCAGGTGAAACACTTAACACATTCGAAACGTGCCGCATCCGGATACGCGGTTATACGCCGCGTATCCGGATGTGGCACATCTCGAATGAGTTAATAATGTGGAAAATCGATGATTCAAGTTTTATCACACAATCTTACACAGGCGGCGCATGATCACATCAGTCCTGCGGCAGTTTTTTTTTTCCACCCGCTGAACTCTGCCGCAATGCACACTGTTAAAGGCTGATTTCTAGTTGCGCCAGTCAGTGATTCTACCTTTGCCGTGACACTTGGAAGTTCCGGGTGGTGTCTGATTCGCGTGGGGCGCTTGATAAACAATCGAGTGAATCTAGCAAAACCCTCAAACTCAGTGCTTGGGGGTGTTAATCAGGCGCAACTGAAAATAATGTGAAACTGACTTTGAACTACTTTCATTAATGACTGCTATAAAAGAACTGTTTTCACAATGTCAGTGCACTCTGTGTGCCCAGGCTAATCCGCACTAAGGCACCAAGCTAATTTGGCACTACTATTTAACGACGTTCAGTGGCGGAGTGTGGGGGTTTACTGGGGTTTCAGACACCCCTTCCCCCTCCAAATGACCTCATAATACTTCAAATGCTATATCAAAGTCCCTTTTTACGGAGCCCCCCTCCCCCTCCCCTCCCCCCTGTCCGCCCCCCCCCCTCAAACACACACACATACCTTATAAATTTGTCTTCATGTGCCCATCTCTTCACCCCCCAACCCCCACACCACTACCCCTCCTTCCACACATGAGTTTTTCTCGGCCAGTGGAAACATCTCTGTCTCAGGTTAAAGGCCGGCCCCACCCAAACGTTGCCTCCCCCTCCCCCACCACCATAACCCAGTGCGCAAAGGCCTGCGGGCCGACGACGACCGCAGTGGACCGGCGCATAGTCGTGCGCGGACCCACTGCGGCTGTCATGGGCCCGAAGGCCTTTTGCTAGTGGCCAATCCCCTGGAAACTGGATCGCCGGTCCATGGCATCACAGGTATCGTGATACACTCTTACACTCGTACTAACCGCATCCTGCATTCGTGAGTTTTTCCTGTGCTTTGCGGCGCTCTATCTCAATGACACTCTTCTCGCTGAAACACTCGGGCTTCTGGTCGGTCCGCCGCAAACACAGCACATAGTTCTGCCCGTCGCTACATGATAAAGCAGATGAAAAATAACCGTCGTCATGGTCAGCGTAATAATCGCTGTTATCGTCAGTTATCATAATCATCATCGTCATATTCATCGCCGTCGTCGTCAGTTGTCACAGTCATCACTATCGTATAGTCTCGCTGACGCCCTCGGTTATCACATTCATCACCATCATCTTCATCGCGTCGTCACATTTATCACAGTCATCTTTCACATATTTATCGCCGTCGTTGTAGTTATCATAGTAATTATCTTCATGTTCATCGCTGTCGTCGTCAGTTATCACATTTGTCATAAATTCATCGCTATCCTCGTCAGCACAGTCATTATCGTTATCATTATTTATGAACATCTTACAGAAATCATGGGTACTACCAAAGACAGTATCCCAATGCGCAAAAGGTCATCGGGCCCTTTTGCGCATTGGGATATTACTGCCTTTGGCATCACAGACACCTGCAGGCCACGGAACACAGTGCCGTTTCCGTACTGTCCAGTCTCTTAGCCATAGTCAGTCTCAGGCATCCCCTAATATTTCAATCCCCTAAAAAAAACACTAGCGCCCACCAGCTGCACATTTGCCATGCATAAAATAACCACACACAAAAAAAAAAAAACAAAAATACATCACACTGACAGTCTCATTTCTTGGCTATGAACCTGATTCCTTACCAACCCCACACACAAGCACAGCTGAAATCAGCGTGCCCCTCAAATCACTACGTCAACGGCAACTCAACATAGGCCCACAATTGTCCACTGGATAAGGTCAGGAGGGTATAAATCAAAGCACCAAACATGTCTCCTCTCAGCTAACTAGAAATTTCCAGCAAATTCCAACATTCAGCCCTACTACAAATTTTCAAACAAGGCAAAAAAAATTATTTTTTAAAAACACCGGTCCTTGCACTGCCTGAACTGCCCAATTTAAATATATAACGTGACCAGCAACCGTTGGACAAACCAATGACAACTATGTGTGCTGATCAGTGATTCTGGACCTCACGGCCTCAAACCGTAAGGTCCAAAATCACAGACCAGCACAGTCAGTCGATCAGTCACATTTTAATACCCTCGCTGTTTAAAGCACGCCAAATATCCTACGAAATTTAGCTGGGAAAAACTGAACGTTAACTGAACCCAACCCTTTCATTTCCCTCCGCATATAAAGAAGAGCTTCCGCTAGAGCTAAACAGGACATCCCCTGTGATGAGTATTGTCCCCTCGGGATACAAAGTTTAAAAAAATTTTTTTTTTTTTAAACCCGGAGGAGTTGGGTTCATTTCCAGGTAAGTTATCTCGGGTAAACTTCACAGTATGTTCGGCGCGGGTCAGGAAGAGATGGCCAGCACATTGACATTGAACAGCCTCCCAGTACGCAAAAGGCTATCGGGCCGACTGCAGCTGATGTGGGCCGGATAGTCCTTTGCTTATTGACCAAAGATTTATACACGCCCAAAGGTAGTGGCCGAGGTTTGGCGCCTGTCCAAGAGTAACCTTTGGGCCGCCAGAAAGCCTTTAACTCATTCTACCCCAGACACACCACAGCAAGATAAGGATCGACCATGATAGTTTAAGGGTGATGCCAGAATAGCTTGGCGCCTGTGGGCGCCAAGCTATTCTGGCATCACCCTTGAACTATCATGGTCGATCTGTGTCCTGCACTGCAATGCTCTCTTCAGAGAACAACGGCAACATTTGGGGATTTCGGTCTTGGGGTAGAATGAGTTAAACTGAGCACCATTACGCGTAAATTTGAAGACACATTTCAGTGTTTGTTATGCCTTGTTGACACAGCCAATGAACTCTAACAGGCAGTTCTACCTCTGCTTTATAGAAAGCCTTCTTACATTCTCCTTTGTCTCATGGTTCGGCTCCCTGGGCGAGAAGAACTTTAGGAAGCTAAATAAGATAATCAGGCTTAACTGAGAAAATCGTTGGGGGCAGGTTGGAGAGCCTTGACGGCTTCTACAGGACGAGAATGATACGCAAGGGCCTGAGGCTGGCAGCTGACACTTCCCACTGCCTTTCTAAGCACCTTCAAAAGCTCCCGTCTGGCCGTAGGTTCAAGGCTCCTTTTGTCTTCTTTTTCTTCTCGAACGCCGTCACACTTGGAGTTTGGCTCTCAAAATGAAATCTGTGGTCTTCTGTAGCGCCTCCACAGGCCCGTACAGTTTCTCTTGTAGAGTGGCGGGCTTCGGCCATATCTCCTCCCTCAGCGGCTGGTGGTTCCCACAGTCCTGGAGGATGTGCTCTGCGGTCTGCTCTGCTTCTCCACAAGGGCACAGGGGAGATGGCACGAGGTGGAAGCGTCTGTGCAGGTGGAAATTGAGTCGGTTGTGCCCGGTCCTCAGACGAAAGATGGTCACCTGCTCTTGTCTGGACAGCTGATGGTAACTGTCTAGGGGCCGTTGTGGTGGTCTGTACACAGACTTAATGATGGTCTTCATCTCTGTGAAGCGCTCCTCTTGTTAAAACCAAACGCTACAAGGGCAGCTGTGTACCCTCGGCCATCCGTCTTCTAAATGAAGAGTGTGTTAACTAGCGTATCTCTCTCTCTCTCCTTGTTGACGCCGTCGAGGAACTTGCACCTCAGTCAGATGTCGCAGTGGCATCTTGCAAGTGACAGACTAACTCCTATACCACTAACACTGTGGTCATGTAGTGGTTTTTTTTCCACCATTGTCATAATGTGGCTAAAACCGTACGCGCGCATGTGATCCCAACGAAAGAAAATTTGTCGGCTAGATTGACACAATAAAGTTTTTGAATTGAATTGAATTGAATTGAATTGGGACACACAGCAAAAGCACACGCGTACTCGCTCTTATTTATTCTGCGCTGCCGTTAGCTTGTCAGTCTATTTTTAGCTGTTTCTCGTACTGATAGAGTTGTATTTATAGAACGGAGTGGAGTCATTGTCAGTTACTTGATATAAAGCTGTTGGGGCGGTCCGTGGCGCAACGGTAAAAGCGCCTGCCACCAATGCTAGGCGAGGTTCGATACCTGGTTCCGACGTTGGACTTTTTTCCTCTAGTAAGTGTCACCGTTAATTCGGGCGGACCGTCGGGGGTTCTTTCTCCGGGTACTCCGGCTCGTCCTCCTCCACGACTTTTGGTATCAATTTCAGCCCATGTAATCAAAATTCAAATATAAACGATTTGAACTTCCAATGAAACTTCAGCAGCTTGCTTGAGCTTGCCCTCAGCACTACGTGAATGTTCTGTGTTTATTTATGTACAGTGTGTGCCGGAGTGAATACGCCGCGTGATTCACGTGAGCGTGCTTGTTGGGATAAAAGCGCCTATTTAATGCGCTGATTTATAAAGACGACGTGTGCTGAAGCGAATTGTCCTGGGTCTAAATGAACAGTTCCGGTGGTAGTGGGCCTTTAACCCATTCGAGTCGTGCCGCATCAGGATATGCGGCGTAAAGCCGCTTATCCGAATGCGACAAGTCTCGAAAGTGTTAATCAACCACGAGGCTCCGTCCCCCCCCCCCCCCCCCCCCAAAAAAAAAAAAAAAAAAAAAAAAAAGACCTTACATATACATTTGACACATACGGGGTTATCTTCGCTGCTAATAACACACTTTGCATGAACGATTCACCCTTTGGCTGTTGTCAGCGCATTTTATCGAGCGGCGACTCCTGAAGGAATCACCTCGACAAACTGCGCTGCCGACAACCAGAAGGTTTACTAAAGAACAATACACCAGTACCAAGTTGTATAGTGAGCTTAGTCCTGCGCCAGCCACTAAGCAAGGCGCTCCGAAGCAAAGGAGCACCTTGCTTAGTGACTGTCGCAGGACTAAGCTCACTAGTGTAACTATCCACAGTGGCAAAGACAGTATGTTCGTCTATGCTTTAAATGACTGTGCAAGTGGTGTTATAGTATATTTTTCTACAAAGATCGCATAACCCAGGTTAAGAAGGAGATTTAGCCCAAGCTACTTTCCACAATGAGGAATGAACTTTTATATTAAAAAAGATCACAGATTTGGTTTGCAAACAAAGTGTTCGAACTAGCCTTTGAAAAAAAATATGCCGACACAAAGAGAGACAGAGATATACTCATACTGACTTGCAGATAGCCGAAACGTTGCCGCTAGCGGCTGTCTCGTTGGCGTTGTAAGTTGCCAGGCACGTGTCTGTCTCCGTGGTGCAGTGCGCTGTCAACAACAAACAGTAAGAACAACTTGCATTGTGACGTCTATCACCGTCGCCAATAATAATAATAATAATAATAATTATAATAATAATAATAACAATATCAATTGTAACAACACTATCATAATCTTATTCTTTTTCGTTTTATTATTATTATTTCGTGTCTCAGAATTTAATAATAATGATAATAATAATAATAATAATAATAATAATAATAATAATAATAATAATAATAATAATAACAACAATAACAATATCAATTGTAACAACACTATCATAATCTTATTCTTTTTCGTTTTATTATTATTATTTCGTGTCTCAGAATTTAATAATAATGATAATAATAATTATTAATATTATAATTAGTAGTAGTAGTATTTCGTGTCACCAAATGTAATAATATAGACGTCAGCCATCTTGTTGGCTTTGAATTTACTAGCGTTCTGGAACGTTCTACAGGAATCATCGCGACAAAAGCCGCTACCGACAGCCAAGGGGTTCATTTATAATCCTTCGACTGTTATTAGCGCTTTTCGTCGACGTGATTCTTGCAGAAATCACTTGGACGAAAACAAAGCGGTACCAACAGCCAAAGGGAAAATTGCGTATAATCGTGTGGGCTAGTTCGGCTGTGTTTTGGGACATTACAGCTGATAACCACAACAGTGTGCAAAATCAAAGCCTGCTCCGTGGCCGTTGCAGATACAACGGCTTATCAACGTTGTCTTGCATCAACCAAGAATTTTCCACCCTTCTTTTCACAATCCATGTGAGTGGACACACCTACCAGAGGCCTTCACTCATTCTACCCCAACACCGAAATCCTTAAATTTTGCCGTTGTCCTCTGAAGACTGCCTTGCAGTGCAGGACATAGATCGACCATGATAGTTCATATAGGCGCCAAGCTATTCTGGCATCTCCCTTGAACTATCATGGTCGATAGGCGCCAAGCTATTCTGGCATCTCCCTTGAACTATCATGGTCGATCCTTATCTTGCTGTGGTGTGTCTGGGGTAGAATGAGTTAAGTGCCTTTTGAGCGTAACGGCATGAACTCTCTTGCGCATAACGGAGAAGAAGAGCAGTAAAGTCTTTCATTCTACGACATTCAGACTTCATGATTTATATTATCCCTTTTTGACAGCATGATTGTAAGTATTAGTAAAGTCTTTCATTCTACGACATTCAAACTTCATGATTTATATTATCCCTTTTTGACAGCATGATTGTAAGTATTAGTAAAGTCTTTCATTCTACGACATTCAAACTTCATGATTTATATTATCCATTTTTGACAGCATGATTGTAAGTATTAGTAAAGTCTTTCATTCTACGACATTCAAACTTCATGATTTATATTATCCCTTTTTGACAGCATGATTGTAAGTATTAGTAAAGTCTTTCATTCTACGACATTCAGACTTCATGATTTATATTATCCCTTTTTGACAGCATGATTGTAAGTATTACGTTTGTGGGTGTGTTATTTTTTTGAGAGCATGTGTGTGTTGATCATAGGAAATATCCGATATTCAATTTGAGTTATTTTAGATAAGAAGTACGTACCGTTTTAGTAGGATCCATTTTCTTTTGCTTGGAGCATTGCGACGTTGTTGTTCTTTTTTGTTGTTGTTTGTTTTGTTGTTTGTTTGTTTTTTTGTTTGTTTGTTGTTGTTTTTGTGGTGTTTTTTTTTTTTTTTTTTTTGTTTTTTTTTTTTTGGTTGCTGTATAGACTAGAAGTTCGCTACACTAGATTTACTTGGAACACTCTGGAAAGGGCACGACTATTCTAGTGACCTCAAATATGACGTCAGAGTAAAGATGTTGTTGGTTACATTTTGCTACAATTGCGCAATGCTCGGAACCTAAGAAGTAATACACCTACAAGTTTGTAGAAGGTCGTAGGTAGTTCAAGGTTGTTCTTTTTCATGAATATTAATGAGTTTTGGTTACGTTTTCTTTTCTGATTGGTTGAGTTGTGTAATTTGCCGGATTTGGGGGAAATCTGTAATAGTATCGGAGCGCGTGCGCGCATTGTATGGAAGATGCAGTGTATCATAATTGAGAATGCATTGTAGAAAGACAGTGCACCAGAAGTGTGGGTGCATTTGTAGATGCATTGTGCTGTGATTGCATCGTTAGAATAAATAATAATAATAATAATAATAATAATAATAATAATAATAAATAGTTATTGTATAGCGCTGTTCTCCAGGAAAACACTGGACCACTGCGCACGCACAACAGACACACTCTCACAGACATACGCACAATTATACACTACTTTAACCCACCCTATTCCTTCCCATCACCTTACATTCACTTCCCCTCCAGAATCAGAATAAAAGGCAGTCAACCTTTTAAGGTGAGCTTAAACGTTAAGTGCCCGACAAAAAAGAAAAGTCTTTAAGTGAGCTTTGAACTGTGGACAATGTGGGCGAATTCAGCATTTCAATTGGCAGAAAGTTCCACATACTTGGGACTGAAAAGGTGAAAGAACGCTCCCCGACAGTTTTCGTGTTATGCTTCGGGATTTTAAAAAGTTTTTCATTGGAGGAACGGAGGATACGTGATTGTTGGAACTGTTTTCTCTAGTGTGGCTCTACAACCTTGTGCCACGTGTGACGAGTTGCAGCTGAGTAAAGTTTCTTTACAAAAAAAAAAAAAAAAAAAAAAAAAAAAAAAAAAAAAAAAAACACGTGAGTGCGTCTGGTGTGTTTGTATCATACTACGACTACGACAACCACGTAACAGTAAGATATACTAAGTATGTTTATAAAAGGGATATTGCGATCTAGGAACCATTTACTGCATGGAGAAGATTGATTTAACAGTCGTTTCAAAGTAACAGCCAATTACGCAAATGTTCATGGGGTCGATGTCCGCCGTAGTCTGCCCGCGCACAGCCAACATCGGCCCTACTGTCTTTTCCTTACCTGGAGAGCGATGCGACTACTTTAGCGTCTGGTTACGGGTTTCGACAAACTTGTAATGAAATGAGATTTCGTGTCGTGCAGAACGTCACAAGCCAATCTTCCACACTCCTGCCCATGCAACCACCCCCCCCCCCCCCCCTCCGTTTCTCTTTCCACACAACCACGCATGCCCACACAGAAACATGAAGCCGGGAAGACGGAGCCTGCTGTCACACCCAGTTCGTCAACAGACTGTCAAACTGTTGTCTACACACGCGAGGAACACGACCAAAGATTCTATACAGTAAACGATGTTAAGACTGCAAAGACGCTTTGGCCCTGGTCCCAGCATGCATTTGATGACGTCGACGACGATGGGTGGTGTCAAAGATGACGAGGACGATGATGCTTAATGTCCAAGTAGCCGATAATAAGATCGTAATGAAAGCCAAAGACGCAAAGACCTTTGCTGCACAACAGTCGAACAGATGCCCTACCAAATGTTTGGTTCAGATTTATCCTTTTCACTGCCGAGAAAAAAAATGAGAACCACCCAAATGCAAGAGATATAGATCCTCATGAGCCCCCGCAGTTGCGGGGACTCATGAGGATCTATGCCTGTTGCTGAAACCACTTTGTATCCATGTACCTTGGATGGTTGGGGCTCTTTGGCGTTGCATTAATATATATTACAGAAACAAAATGAAATTATGCGTCCAGTGGCGGGGAGATGGTTAAACAGCGTGTCCCGTAAGGAGCAAGAACTGAACGCACCGAACGTTAACCCCTTCACGACCGGAGCACAGCGAGCAACACGCTAAGGCAAGAGACATAGATCCTCATGAACCCCCCGCTGGCGTGGGGTGCTCCTGTGGACTGCTGCCAACCTCTTGCTAGCCCTACTTGGTGTTTATGGTCCTTGGACGGACGAGGTTCTTTTGGGTTGAATTAACCCTTATCACCCTGATACACCCGTTGCTTGAAATGAATTTGACTGATAGTTCAAGGCTGGTGCCAGAATAGCTTGGCGCCTGAGGCGCCAAGCTATTCTGGCACCAGCCTTGAACTAAAACAGTTGATCTATCGCCTAATCTGTAATGTAGTCTGCATAGGACAATAAGCAAATTTTACAAAATCTGCCTCAGGATGTAATGGGTTATCAAAGATTTCTGAAATACGGTCCGCGGCACCTGGCAAGGTAGAAGTTGAGTCTGAAATTCTGACTTAGAATAATTATATATGTCCTCGGATGTAGTGCGGTCGGCGGAGTGGACCTGGACAAAGTTTCGGAGTCTCTGCAACACACCACTCGCTCGTGGTTATTACCACTTGCTGGAGTTGACTGCCCACAAGAAAGACTCTACTTCACCAGCAGTATACCAGCAGAGCCTCAATGAACTCCTTTCAAGTTTTCCTGGCTATTGTCGTATTCATACGGATGGGTCCAAGTCTGAAGATGGGACAGTGGCTGTGGCCGCAGTGCCGTCCTCTCGCCATCCTAGACACCCATTTAACTCATTAGGATCGACCATGATAGTTCAAGGGTGATGCCAGAATAGCTTGGCGCCTATGGGCGCCAAGCTATTCTGGCATCACCCTTGAACTATCATGGTCGAGCTGTGTCCTGCACTAGAGCGCAGTCTTCAGAGGACAACGGCAAAATTTGGGGATTTCGGTGTTGGGGTAGAATCAGTTAAGCACAGCCTCCGGGACCATTTATCTGTATTAAGTGCAGAACCGCAGGCGGGATGTCGTCACTGCATAACAGTTTCAAAGACTGATCGACAAAAAGCAGTTCAAGGGTAATGCCGGACTGATCGACTATACTAGTTCAAGGGTGATGCCGGAACAGCTTGGCGCCTTTAGGCGCCATCTGTTCCGTCATCACCCTTGAACTATCATGGTCGATCCGCATCTAGTCGTTGTCTGCCAAAGATGAGTTTTATATATAAGACGTTCACAATCGTTTTATTTGCATACAGTCCGTCATTCCAGTGCCTTAGGAAACAGTTCACACGAACCCTTGCAGTCCATTGTGCACCATATTCATAAGCTGTTTTGTGCCTACCATTCTGGAACGTGTTCCGTTCATAACCGGTCATTTTTACATCTCTTTACACGTTTTTGCAACCAGTTGTTTGCTGTGCTTTTCTGTAACTGTTCCACAAATATTCTGCGTTACGAACGTATTTTGCGTACATAACTTTGCCCTCAAAACGTGCCACGTACGTAACGCTGACGCCCAAAGCATTGCTACGAAACGTTTTCGGAATTTGCTCATCCTTCTGCCTTCCTGTGACAGTTTCAGTGTCAAAGTGAAGAAATATATGATTTAACTACTAAACGACTTGTACTGGTTGCTTCATTATCCGACCTTTAGTCAACATAGCCAATAATATCCCGTATAAAATAAGCTTTATTCAACATGAGTTCTCAACTAATTTAAAGGGTGAGCCTGTCATTAAGCAACAATTAAAGTAAAATTAAACGGTTGGCGGTAAGAGTGCTTTGACTTAGAATTATGGTAAATAGCTTTATTCAAAGAATTAATGTCAACACTAAATGGCCCAAATAATGTATTATCAGTGAGTGCTTTAATAATAATAATAATAATAATAATAATAATAATAATAATAATAATAATAATAATAATAATAATAATGATAATAATACTGTAATTATAATTATTATTATATTATTATTATTATTATTATTATTATTATTATTATTATTATTATTATTATTATTATTATTATTATTATTATTAAAGTAGTCATTATTATTATTGCCAGTTGCTGTACACACGTTAAACCTTCACTGCCGAAAATAAGAGTCAACAGCATCCAACTTCAAGAGGCACTGATCATCAAATGCCCCCGAATGTGCAAGGGCGCATAAGGATCTATGCCTCTTGCTTACACCACTTTTCATTTCTATTCTCCGGACGACTTGGACACTGTGACGTGAAGTTATCCAATATTTCAGAAACAAAACTGCTACCACTGGCAGTGAAGGAGTTAAGTACTTACGTTCTGGTCTGCTATTTGGGACCTTACGGCTTTAAACGTGTGTGCTGGTCCGGGAATTTGGACCTAAACGCCAACATTTAACCTTTTCACTAACGGTGGACGCAGATCGTTTCTTTGAAATTATAGTCTGAGTCAAAGATCCTCATGTTACAAAGCGGTTCACAGCAAGAGGCATAGATCCTCATGAGCCCCTACAAATGCATGGGTTTATGAGGATCTATACATCTTGCAGCTGGCGGTCTGCGTTCAATTTTTCTCGGCAGTTAAGGGGTTACCAAATTGAAAGTTGTGTATTGTGTGAACTGCTCTGCATATATTGTCGCGTAATTGGCATCATTGAACAGAAGGGCTGCCGGTATGCAAATTAAAAGCAAGCAGCAACGACAGCATATCTGACACTAATTCGTCCACCAACTATCGTTTGCATCTTCAATAATATGGCCAATGCGCAAACGGTCATCGGGCCGAAGTCGGCCGCAGCCGTTGGCCCGCGCACGGCCGTGCGCGGGCCAACGGCTGCGGCCGACGTCGGCCCGATGACCTTTTTGCGTACTGGGTGACTTTAAACACATAAATAAGACGAGTTCAGCCGCAACTTTATCTTAAGGCTCTTGGCCGTAAGGTCCAAAATCACAGAACAGCGAACCCATACCGCAAGTTGCCTCTGCTGCTATCACGACATGGAATCGAAGCAGTCAGTCTAAGGTTTCGTCACATAAATACGTCAAAGACAGAAGTGAATTCTTGCAGAGCCGAATGTGCAGCCTCAGAGTGCCAACAACACGCGTGCGTGTGTTCTCTAAGTCTTTGTAATGTACGAAATACTTGCAGCATGGTTTAATTTGCAACAGTGAACATTGGCAAAGCCTAACTCGTAATGTAACTAATATTAATGGTTAGGTCACTGGTACAGGTTGTGCATAAGTAGGCCTAAGCCTATCTATCTACGTGCACTGGTCGACCACAACTGCCGGCTCATGGGATCACACTGAGTGTCTGGTTGCCTTTCTCTTGTCACGAGTGTTATGCTAACAAGGCACTACCTTTGAGCTATGAAGGTCGATCCATCTCAGTCTCATTACCGAGGCTAAACGTAAACGAATAGTAATAGCCTTAACCCCTTAGTTACTGCCATTTGACGCAGATTCAGTGTCTTCCTGCAATATTCCCTGGAAAATGGACTCATTACAGTTCATCAAGAGGCATAGATCATAATGAGCCCCCCGCAACTGCGAGGCTCTTGATGATCTACGTCTCTTGCAGTTAAGCCCTTTGCTGCCGAGAAAACTAAATGAACACATGACTGCATGAGATCTAGATCCTCATGAGCCCCCGTAGATGCGTCGGCTCAAGAAGATCTATTCCTCGTGCTGAAACCGCTTTGTGCCCATGTTTCTTTGACGGCCTTCATTTACTATGATTTCAACAACACAATCCAAGTCCACGGGCAGCGACGCGGTTAACTCATTCTACCCCAGACACACCACAGCAAAATAAAGATCGACCATGATAGTTCAAGGGTGATGCCAGAATAGCTTGGCGCCTATGGGCGCCAAGCTATTCTGGCATCACCCTTAAACTACCATGATCGATCTGTGTCCTGCACTGCAACGCAGTCTTCAGAGGACGACTTCAAAATTGGGGGATTTCGGTTTTGGGGTAGAATGAGTTAAATTGTGCTTCCTTTTTCTCGGCAATGAAGAGGTTTCAGTGGATATCTTGACTGATGAAAGTGGAACTGACATGCCATTCCATGATAACAATGGCGATCAGTCTAATGACTGCCATTGGTGGTTTAGCTGATCACGTGACCAAAGCTACTGTGACGGCCATCGGTGGTCTGGACGGACATGTGGACAATGCTGATGCTTCGAGCCATGGCCGTCACGACCGCCCGCGTGATCATGTGACTAATGTTACTGTTATGGCCGTTGATGATCTCGAGCTTGTGACTGAAGCTAGCGTTGCACTTACGACCAATGGTGGTTTGTTTAATCAAATAACCAATGGTAGCGTTACATTCGTCGGCGATCTGTTGGATCACGTGACTGTTGGTAGTGCAGCCGTCATTGGCGGTCTGTTTGATGAAGTGACCAATGTCAGTGTGACGATCGCTGGTCTCTTTGGTGCTGAGGCAAACGAGAGTGTGTCTGCCTCTAACGCTGTCTCCAGCAATGGAACCCAAGAAATGGTGGGTAGGCCTATAAGAAATTTTGTTCCTTCTTTGTTCTGTTTTTTTTTTTTTTCATAATTCTTGGAATTTATATGACGTTTTATCTTCTGAAAGACGTAATCAGACATGTACTGGGAGCTCCAATCAGTAAATCTGCCAGCAACACCCCCCCCCCCCCCCCCCCCCCCCACGTTACAATGTGCGCGAACCAACCGCAGTCGACGTCCCTAGTAGCAAAACGTATTCAGGCCAACGACGGCGGTAGTGGGTCCGCGCACAGCCGTGCCCGGGCCCATTGCGGCAGTTGCAAGCCCGAGGACTTTGCTTACTGGGATCGGCCCGATGCCCTTTTGCGCTCTGGTTACTGTGGATCTCGATCTCAACACAAACACAACAGGCCTATTTGGTTGACCCGTGAGGACGCACCAAGGCAGACTGCATTTCAAACAGTCAGATGTACCATTACATTTTCCAGTTTTATGCTGCTGTTACGTGGTCTTGTTCGTTGGATTTGTTTGTTCATGGCCTGGTTACCTTTGTGCAGGGCCGGGTGATGGTGCGTGGAATGATGAGTGAAGCCGACTACAAGCGCATCGCCATCGGCATCGCCACGACGTCTTCCCCCCTCACCATCCTCGGCATCGTCACCAATATCCTGGCCATAATCGCTTTCCTGCGCATGCCCGGAACTGTGACCTCCACCTACTTCCTCCTGGCGACCTTCATTGACCTGGCCTATCTCGTGCTCATCCTTCCACAAACCTTACCAGTAATGATTTTAGGTCACGATGAGGTGACGTGCTCGTACATGTACACGGCAATATTTCCGTACGCTACCTTGTTTGCCGGGGTGCTGCTGCGAAAACTGGCGAACTGCGTCACTATGCTGATGAGCTTAGACAGATGTTTTCTGATCGCTTTCCCGTTAAAAGCGCGCTCTTTTTTGCATCTGAGAAAACCTGCAATTTACGTGGCTTTTTTCGGGACCGTGGTTTTCCTCTTTCGAATTCCAGTGTTGTTTTATTACAAAGTTGTTCGGGTCCCGAAAGGGTATGGTGGTTGTAACAGCAGCAGTGACCAAGGTATCTTCCTGCCCACTCGCTTTTATTTAGACAGCGTTGAAAACGGTTTCCGGCAAATACACTCTGATATGTACTCCATTTTGTTTACGTACATTCCCGTGACCGCTATCGGTGTCAGTACTCTATTCATGACCTTCACCCTTGCCAGCAACGCCAAGAGATCGGCCAAGAGACGGTGTCAGCAGCTAACATTTGTGTCCTCTGTTGGTCATAATATGTCTGACATGAGCCGTGGTGGAGGAACAGGGACCACCTCGAATTTGATGAGCCACCCTACTAATCGGAACAATTTCGTCGACCAGGGTGAAGGAGTTTTACCTCTGACTAGGATGACGGCGACTGCAAGACCGGATACAGAAACTGAAAAAACGGACAGTGGAAATATGAATACGTACAGCGAAAACCAGAGACAGGTCAGTGAAAGTGAGAGCCCGATTATAGGAATGTGGACGCCGGATGGAATAACTGAGAGATCGGACGCAGAGAATGGAAATCTGAAGAAAGACATTGTGATGCCGGATAGAGAAACCGGTATGCCGGAAGAGGAAATGGGAAAACCAGATAGAGAGACTGAAAGACAGAATAGAAGTATTAGAGGATCAGATGCAGAAACTGGCTGTCCAGAGACAGAAACTGTGAGACCGGATAGAAGAACTGGAAGGCCTATAAGAGAAAGACCGGACAGACAAACTGCTAGGTCGGATACTACTGAAAGTGGGAAACCAGACCCTGAGGTTTGGAGACTGAACAGAGAAAATGGCAGCGTGGATAAAGAGAATGGAATACCGGACAGAGAAAATGGAAGTCCGAATATAGAAACTGAAAGGCCGGATATAGATATTTCCAGACCGGATAGAGCGACCGCCAAGCTGTATACAGTGACTGCGAAAAGGACGGCGTCGTCAAACAAGGCTTTCTTCAAACTTCAGTGGCAGCAGTCAGTGATGGTGGTGGTGTACACAACCTTCTATTTTCTGCTGGCCATACCTGACGCCCTGCAGACCGTGTTGCGTGTCTATATACCTGGGTACTACGCTGGCGGAAAGGAGCAGTACCTCGTGGCCAGTGTCAATGTTATCTACGTGTTCTTGGACGTCCTGAGTTGCGCCATGAATTTCTTTGTCTACATACTGTCTGGCTCGGCGTTTCGCGCTCAGGTCCGCTCTATCTTGCTTCCGTCATCGGCAACAAACTCGCAGTCAAGCCGCTCATTAACCCTTTGACACACAGAATTATCCCAATGCGCAAAAGGCCATCGGGCATAAGTCGGCCGCCTTTGGCTAGCGCACGGCCGTGCGCGGGCCAACGGCAGCCGACGTTGGCAGGGTGGTTTTTGCGCAATGGGAACGGACCTTCATTTAGTTCTCGGAGTCAAAAGGGTTTAGCAATTAACCCATATCATATTGAGGCTAAAAGCTTCAAATTTGTGCACTGCCATATGCAAACTACATTATAGTACTTACAGAAAAGGATATAGACCAATGGCTTTAGTTCAAGGGTGGTGCCAGAATAGCTTGGCGCCTAGAAGCGCCAAGCTATTCTGGCAATACCCTTGAACTATTTTAGTTAAACTTATTTCACACACTGGTGTATTCCGAATGATAAGGGTTATGACAACAACGAAAGCAACAAGAACCTTCACAAATCTGTCCTTAAGAGTCTCATCAGACAATTCTGTGTTTCGCTTGCCGAAATGCCGAGTTTTTCGAAATGTTATCTGGTTTATCCTGGCGCAAGTCTTTGGTTTTCTGTGTCTTTAGAATAGACCTATATCGGCCAATGTCTGATGGTCTGTGATTGAACATTCAAGATTGCAATAATTGAATAATCCCATTAACAAGAAATTACGAAAATACATTAAAATATAATTAGCATCGTGTATATGATAATCGCCACACACACACACACACACACACACACACACACACACACACACACACACACACACACACACAAACACAGTGCAATCACAGCTTGCAAATCATCCCATTAACAAGAAATTACGAAATACATTAAATATAATAGCATCGTGTATATGATAATCGCCACACACACACACACACACACACACACACACACACACACACACACACACACACACACACACACAAACACAGTGCAATCACAGCTTGCAAATCACATCAAATTACTGTTTGACCAATCACTCATATTATCACGGACGATTACATCTTTTCGAGTCGACATCTGAGCCCAACATTCGTAGGTTCACGGATCAAAAACTACGGCACGGATCAGGGCCAGTTTACCTCGAATTTGATTCACGAATCACGGGCAATTTACCACACAGGCTCGCAGGTCATAAGACTACTTACCACGCTGACGCTCACGCATCACGGACAAACGCATCAAGTATGTTCACAGATCACGGAAAACCTGCCACGATTAATCCCTTCACTGACAGCGGACGCAGATTGTGTTTTTTCCCTTTCAAATCACTGCAAATTCGGCGTCAAAGATACCCAAAGTCAGGGCCGGATCACTTACATGTTTGGGGGGTGGGGGGGTGGGGGCAAAAAATTTTTTGGAGAAATTAACCACCTGAAACAGACACCTAAAGCAGAGTTTTGACTGTTTTGAGTCTGGCTTTATTTTGTTTTTGTTTTTCACCAAGGTGAGCAAAGATCATCCTTCAGTGTATCAAAGTTTTATGTTGTATAGTTTTTTTATGGGGGAAGGGGGGGGGCACCCTGGATCCGGCCCTGAAAGTGGTTTAGCAAGAGGCAGAGATCCTCATGAGCCCCCGCGGATGCGGGGGCTCATGAGGATCTATACCTCTTGCAGCTGGGTAGTGTTCACGTTTTCTCGGCAGTGAAAAAGGTTACAACGTTTACTCGGGACCTCTTGTATAACTGGCCGTCTTAAGTTAGTTTTATCGGACCTTGATACGAGCAAAGTCGACAGTGTTCCTGGATCGCCCTTCTTCCTTTGCGGGTCATTTTATTGCAATAGACGTTCGGAAATTAGGATAGGCTCAAACGTGCAAGTTTTTTTTTTACTAAAACATTGGATTAAGAACCCCGTACAAACATACGATATCGCATGTTTATCTGGGCGATTAGTCCACTGTTTGCGCCGAAAGACTACACACATATTTTGACATACCACAAGACAAAAATAAAAACACTCTGTTCCGACGTTTGACACATTTTAACCAGAAATGTGACTGCCAGAACGCGTAAAATTTAAAGGAAGGAGTCGCGTCTTAAACAGACAATCACCACACAATTTATTACATTTTAGGTTTTAACCTTCTCAAAATAGACAAGATGACCTATGGAGCAAGCCCAAAAGGAATTTTACAAAAAGTAATTCACGTTTATGGAAGCAAATAAAGAGATTTGATTTGATTTGAAATGAACTACGTGTACCTCTCTTTTGAGTCATGAAGTAACTCCATACCTTTCAAAGATATTCGCGACTGATGCTGCATAACCAGATGCAGTGACTGCATGCACCAAAGGGGATAAATACTATAAATAGAACAAGTACCGCTCATCCCGCTGTTTTCCTGTAAACAGCACCGGCGACTGCAGACACATAAAAACATACTCACAAACCCAAACGTTGAGGCTAGCGCTGGTAGAAAATGTATAATTATCAAGAGAAATTACTCCTTGCTGGACATAATAATAATAATAATAATAATAATAATACATAGTTCTTGTATAGCGCTGTTCTCCAGGAAAACACTGGACTCACTGCGCATGCACAACGGCACACCCTTTCTCTCGGACACACACGCACAATTATACACTACCGCATACCCCATCCCTTCCCAACACCATACATTCACTTCCTCTGGGATCAGAAAAAGTGGCAGTCAGTCA
Source organism: Semisulcospira habei (assembly GCA_036245525.1). NCBI lineage: Eukaryota > Metazoa > Mollusca > Gastropoda > Semisulcospiridae > Semisulcospira > Semisulcospira habei. Next base: position 21,211,795 of record BTPG01000006.1, on the reverse strand, counting down.
ACAGTTAGCTAAATATGAGCTAAGTGGTAAATGCCCGACAAAAAAGAAAAGTCTTTAAGTGAGCTTTGAACTGTGACAATGTGGGCAGATGCCGCATTTCAGTTGGCAGAGAGTTCCACACACTTGGGGCTAAAAAGGTGAAAGAACGCTCCCCGACAGTTTTCACGTTAAGCTTCGAGATTTTAAAAAGTTTTTCACTGGAGGAAAGGAGGGTGCGTGATGGCTGATAAGCAGACAGCTTGGCAGAGAGGTACGGCGGGAAAGATCTGTCAAAATGCCGACGGTTACCTATCCAGCCGGCGCCCAAACGTCAGCCCCACAGAAAAATACACATACAAATAACAAGACGGTCATATACATCCATTCAAAGGGATGTGTATGACCGTCTTGTTATTTATGTGTGTAGTTTTACAGAGATGTATGTAACCGTCTTGTGATGTATCTGTGTATTTTTCTGTGCGCTGGCGACTGGGTGCCTGATAGGACAGAGGACCTCAAAGTAACCGTTTGTCCAGCGCTGAGTAATTTCTCTTGGTACTTAACTCATTCTGCTCCAGGACCGAAATCCGCAATTAATTCAGTTTGAAGTTGCCCCCTGAAGACTGTATTACACTTCTGGAAACAGATCGAGCGTGATAATTCAAGGGTTATGCCAGAACAGCTTGGCGCCTAAGGGCGCCAAGCTATTCTGGCACAACCCCTGAACTATCACGCTCGATCCATGTTTTGCCGTGACGTGTCAGAGTTGAATGAGTTAATCATACGAACATATCAACTTCGCGTGCAACCTCGTAAGTGACATTTTGACGCGAAATGATGTTTTTGATGAGATTGCCTGCTTCATTTCCCCCCCCCCCCCCCCCTTATTTTCTGATGTAATCTCAAACATGTAGCTCAACAGGAAATACGCATAGCCGATTGTGAAGAAAGCCTCGGAACACATACTCTGACCCTATATGTCACAAACACTTCTTTTTCCTCAAAATTTTCTCGGATCCACAGATTTGTTTGTTACGAGACTGCACGCGAACACCATGGAAATACCGCTCATTCTACTGCTTTCCTGTCAACAGATCCTGTACAATGGATGCTTAAGAGAAGAAAACTGATTTTATTTGTAGATTCAGCGACTTCTGTTGTTCAGACTTTTTCGCTTTACCTCCCACTTTTTTTGTCACCAGTAGCGAATAATAACCCATATACAAATTAATAAGCTTTGTTTAACAAATACACGTCACTCAGTCAACAAAGTTAAAGGGACCTGCTCCAGGAAGGAAAGGATTAAAAGTGCGCAATATTTCGTTTGTAAATCTTCTTTGTGAGTTTCACAATAATGATGGACAGAGGAGCGAGCTTAACTCATTCTACCCCAACACCAAAATCCTTAAATTTTGCCCCTGTCCTCTCAAGACTGCATTGCAGTGCAGGACACAGATCGACCATGATAGTTCAAGGGTGATGCCAGAATAGCTTGGCGCCCGTAGGCGCCAAGCTATTCTGGCATCACCCTTGAACTATCATGGTCGATCCTTATCCTGCTGTGGTGTGTCTGGGGTAGAAGGAGTTAAACTTGTGAAGTTTAAAAGTCGTAGAATGGTAATTTCCTGCTCATCTTCTCCTTTGTACATTGAAGAGTTCTACCGATTCACACCGGAAGCAGTAGAAAAGTCTGTTTTACATGCGTCTGTTCACGTGAATTGTTACAAAAATTGTTCGGAAAAGTCTTAGTTTAGGCAAGACAACCGTCACTAAGAACCCGTTGTATAAGTGAATTTTAGCAATCAAAGCCCGCCCTGGAGTCAGATCGCTTTAACCCTTATCATTCGGAATACACCAGTGTCTGAAATAAGTTTGACTAAAATAGTTCAAGGGTAGTGCCAGAATAGCTTGGCACTTCTAGGTGCCAATCTATTCTGGCACCACTCTTAAACTAAGCTATTGGTCTATATCCTTATTTGTAAGTACTATAACAGGCCCGGATCCAGAGAGGGGGCCGGGGGACCATGCGCCCCCCCCCCCCCGACCCCAAATTTGTTAAAATGCTAGCGTGGTGAAGACCTTTTGCATGAGGTTCAAGGCCCCAAACAAGTTGTTGCCCCCCCCCCTCTGGAGCAAAGTGATCCGGCCCTGTATAATGTGGCCTGCATATGGCAGTGTACAAATGTCACGAAGCTTTTAGCCTCAGTATGATATGGGTTAAACAATATACGTCAGTCAGTCAACAAAGATAATTAAACAGTTGGCTATACGACGTTTTTACCGATTCAGATTTTCTGCAAGTAGCTTTATTCAATGAATTAACGTCAACATTAAATCGTTCAAATACTTGTCCTGACAATGACAACTCGACTGACTACTTGTTTGTTTAGTCGTGTAAATAGCTCTATCTGTGTAGTCGTGTAAATAGCTCTATCTGTGTAGTCGTGTAAATAGCTCTATTCAAATCACAGTCCAATCATCGGACGGCGGACGACGATAGAATGTGTGCTGGTCCGTGATTTTGGAAATTACTGCATGATTTGTGTGCTGGTCTGTGACTTTGAACCTTACGGCCTAAGGCCGTAAGGTTCAAAGTCACAGACCAGCAAAGCTTTGTTTGACGTTGATTTTGAATCGGAAAACGTGCGCGACTTGAACATTTTTCTGCGTAGTTAGCTTCTCGGGACGGATAGGCCTACGTTTGATACCAAATTAACTAAATTAAAGTAAATGCGAATGAGGGTAAATAGTACTAGTCTAGTGATATTGTTTGTATCTTCAATAATAAAACAATACCAAAAAATAATACATTTATTTATATCATTAATTTAAATAATTATGCAACTGTTGTAGAGACTGACAATTTCCATCTTTGATCCTCTTGTGTATGCAACCACATGAGATGTTGTTCTGACAGTACCAATGGCTGCTAGCCGAAAGAGGTTAATACGTTTAGACAAAAGAAAATTATATTATTTTCAATAAAATTGCTTATTTAATTCTTTTCTACAAACAAAACACTACAACATATTTTGCAGATAATTAAATAAGAAACATTTCAAACATAGATATGATGTCTCATCGCACAATGTTTCTGTCAGTTCAATTAGCTTTGTTTCACGTGCATTTATGTTACTGTCAATGGCATTAATATACAGTAACTAGAAATTTTAAACAGTAACTGTTTGTGTGCTGGTCTGTGATTTTGGTCCTAACGGCTTTCAGCCGTAAGGTCAGTCCAAAATCACAGCCTGACACACGTATACCGCTTATTATAAGCATAACAATTCGTTATTATTTTTTTTTTTTTTGCTGTTGCCACCGCGACGTCAAAGTCAAAACAATCAGTCTAACTATTCACTACATAAATACGCTCATCGCATAAATAACGCCCGCAGACCCGAATTCCCCTCGAGTCAACAATACGTGTTGATGAGTTCGCTGGGTCTTTGTGAGATATCTATGGTCAGCTGCTGTTCACCTCTTCACAGACGAGAATAACTGCACACAACCCGACTGCAAGAGGCATAGTTCCTCATGAGCCCCCGCAGTTGCGGGGGCTCATGAGGATCTATGCCTCTTGCTGACACCACTTTGTATCCATGTTCTTTCGGAACGGCTGGGGTTCTTGGCGTTGAATTATCAAAGATTTCTGACGCAATCTGCGTCCACTGGCAGCAAAGAGGTTAAAATACTTGAGCTATATCAGTCAACCTTTAACTCATTCAGCCGGGCGCACGTATTTCCCAAATTTTGGAGGCGTCATCTAACGACTATGCGCCTGTTGCAGGAGATGGATCGACCATGATAATTCAAGGGCAGTGCCAGATTAGCTTGGCGCCGAAAGGCGCCAAGCTAATCTGGCACTACCCTTGAGTTATCATGGTCGACACATCTCCTGCCGCAGTGGGTCAGGGCTGAATGAGTTAATAGTTTCTGCTCACGTGCTCACACGATAAGTCAAGGGCCGCCCTGAAAGATAGGCATGATTTCAAATGAGCACAACTTTTCAGATTTTGAAAGGTCTTGGAAATTTTGACAATACTGTAGACAAGTCTATCACAGTATCAGCAACTCTGTCAAATTGTAAGTTTTTGCCTTGTGAATTCTTTTCGATAAGACTGTAGACTTGTCCACAATCACTATGTGCCCTTCGTGGGAGATGGATCGATTACGACTGCTCATGGAATCAGTGTCCGGTTGGCTTGGTGGTTTTACGTGTCACCCTATCCAAGCATTACCTTTGAGCTGTTACAGTCGATCCATGACAGTCCCATTGTTGGTGCTTGAAATGAAACAATTATCGAACTTTAACCCTTCATTGCTAGACGACACAGAATTTGTTTCTGCAACCTTTTTTTTAATTCAACGCCAGAGAGCACAGCCGTCGCAGGAAATGAATTCAAGTGGTGTCTGCTATAGGCATAGATCCTCATGAGTCCCCGCAACTGCGGGAGCTCACGAGGTTCTATGTCTCTTGCAGTTGGATGGCGTTCATGTTTTCTTGGCATTCAAGTGGTTAAGGTGTCTTGATTACTGAGTGAGACTGGCAGGTAATTCTATGACAACAATGACCATCCATCTCACCAGCAAGGCTGCTGTGACGGTCATTGGGGATTTAGTCGATCGTGTGCTCAAAACTACTGCGACTGTCATTAGTGGTTTAGTTGATCATGTGACCAAAGCTACTGAGACGACCATTGGTGGTCTGGAAGAACATGTGACCAATGTTGATGTTTCGAACAATGGTGGCCTGGCTGATTATGTTACCAGTGTTAGTGTGACGGCCGTCGGTGATCTCGAAGATAAAATAACTGACGCAAGTGTAACGACCAGTAATGGCTTGGTTAATCAAGTAATCAATGGCAGCGTCACTGTCATTGGCGGTCTGTTTCGTCATGCGACTTATGGTAGTGCAGCCGTGATTGACGAGTTGTTTGATTACGTGTCCAACGTCAGACCGACAAGCGCTGGTCTGTTTGATGACGTAACAAACGAAAATGTGTCTACCTCTATCAGTGTCGTGCTCAATGGAACCTCAAAAATGGTGGGTACAAGTGGCTGTTTAAATACAAAGTCCTTTGAATTTACTTCGCTAGCCTGCTTCTCGAAGATCTAACCATTTGGCTGTCGGTAGCGATTGTTGTTGAGTTGATTCCGACAGAAATAGACTCGACAGTAAGGCGCTAACGACAGTGAAAGGGTTAATCATACATCTGCCGGCAATTGTGTAAACAGATGCCGTCAGAACGTTAAACGTTCAGTAAAAACAGGACATTCAGAAAACAGTAAACATTAAAAACATACAGTGAGAACGTACAATTCACAGTCGAGAGCCTTCCCAATGCGCAAAAGGCCATCGGGCCGACATCGGCCGCCGTTGACCCGCGCACGGCCGTGCGCAGGCCAACGGCTGCCGAAGTCGGCCCGATGGCCTTTGCGCACTGGGTTACTGCCTGATAAAAACAACCCGCAAACTGCATCCAAGTGCAAGTGACAGGGGCGCGGGCTGTTTTCTTTTCCGTTTGATCTGTTTGTAAATGGTTCAGTTTTCCTTTATTCAGGTCAGTATTAAGGGCGGGATGATGGAGGGTGGAATGCTGAGTGAAGCCGACTACAAGCGTATCGCTGTAGGCATCACCATGTTCTCTTCCCCCCTCGCCATCCTCGGCATCGTCACAAACATCCTGGCCATCATCACCTTCCTGCGCATGCCCAAAACCGTGACCTCCACCTACTTCCTCCTGGCGACCTTTATTGACCTGGCCTATCTCGTGCTAATCGTTCCACAAGCCTTGCCAGTGATGGTTTTGGGTCATGATGAGGTGACGTGCTCGTACCTGTACACGGCAATTTTTCCCTACGCTACCTTGTTTGGAGGGGTGTTGTTGCGAAGGCTGGCCAATTGTGTCACCATGTTAATCAGTATAGACAGATGTTTCCTGGTCGCTTTCCCGTTTAAAGCGCGCTCTCTGTCGCATCTGAGAAAACCTGCAATTTACGTGGCTTTTTTCGGGATCGTGGTTTTCCTCTTGCGAATTCCAGTGCTGTTTTATTACAAAGTTGTTAGGGTCCCGAAAGGGTATGGTAGTTGTAACGCTAACAGCAGCAGTGACCAAGGTATTTTCCTGCCCACCCGCTTTTATTTAGATAGCGTCCAAAACGGGTTTCGGCAAATACACTCTGATATGTACTCCATTTTGTTCACGTATATTCCCGTGACCACTATCGGTGTCAGTACTGTATTCATGACCTTCACCCTTATCAGCAACGCGAAACAGTCGGCCAAAAGAAGATTTCAACACCTAAAATCTGTGTCCGCAATTAGTTATAGTATGAGAGAAATTGGAATTGAAAGTTATACTGAAAGACTGAACAGAGAAACTGGGAGACCGGATAGAGGTGCCATAAGGCCGGATACAGGAACTAGAACATCGGATCCAGAAACTGGGAGGCCGGATAGCGAGACTAGGAGACCAGCAAGTGAAACTGGGAAACCGGATAGAGAGACTGGAATATCCTATGAAGAAATTTGGATACAGAATAGAGAAACTGGAAAGTCAGACACTGGGAGACCGGATAAAGAGAATGTCAGACCGGCTACAGAGAATGTCAGACCAAATAGAGATAATGTCAGACCGGCTACAGAGAATGTCAGACCGGGTAGAGAGAATGTCAGACCGGCTACAGAGAATGTCAGACCAAATAGAGATAATGTCAGACCGGCTACAGAGAATGTCAGACCGGGTAGAGAGAATGTCAGACCGGCTACAGAGAATGTCAGACCGGATAGAGAGAATGTCAGACCGGATAGAGAGAATGCCAGACAGTTTGGAGAAATCGCCGCCAGGCCATACGCAGTGACCGATACAAGGGCCACGCCATCAAGCAAGGCTTGTCCCTTCTTCAAGCTTCAGTGGCAGCAGTCAGTGATGGTGGTGGTGTACACAACCTTCTACTTTCTGCTGGCCATACCTGACGCCCTGCAGACCGTGTTGCGTGTCTATATACCGGGGTACTACGCTGGCGGAAAAGAGCAGTACCTCGTGGCCAGTGTCAGTGTTATCACTGTGTTTTTAGACGTCCTGAGTTGCGCCATGAATTTCTTTGTCTACATACTGTCTGGCTCGGCATTTCGCGCTCAGGTCCGCTCCATGTTTCTTCCCGCATCGACAAATAATCCGCTGTCAATGCCGCGCTCATATACCAGTTACTGAATTCGCTCGAGGCATGCCGCATGCAAATACGCGGCAAATGGCAGAGTTAAGACATCAGCAAACAGCAGAGGCAACAGCAGAGAGAAAACAATCTGTCTCATGTCTAAGATGATAAACCACTCCGGGAGTATACAACAAATACACTTCTCTTCAAATGAGATGCTAAAGATGAAGAGAAGTGTACTTGTGGCGTACTCCCCGAGTGGGTTTATCTGAGCAGCACTCCTGCAAACGCCACGGGACTTTATGCTGCCTGGGCTGTACACTAACAGGGTAAAGAACACATATTTGTCCCTTCATCAATTGAAACTAGCAGCAGCCTGTCGTGAAGCCAACTACCACGCCATAAGACTTACTATTAGCCAACTGCCATCACCTGTCATTATGCACATGCTGAGTTTTCAAAATGTTGTTTGGTTATACTTGTTTCTCGCGCACGTCTTTTTTTTTTTGCGTCGATAAAATTAGCATATATATATATATGAATTAAAAAAAACAATCCAAGAAAGTTGGCACCCTTTGTTCACATTTTAAGTATATATATGTGGATCCTTTCTTCACATTATATATATATATATATATATATATATATATATATATATATATATATATATATATATATATATATATATATATATATATATATATATATATATATATATTATATATATATATATATATATATATATATATATATATATATATATATATATATATATATATATATATATATATATAAAACCAGTTCAAGAAAGCTGGCACCACACACACTCCAAATATGGATCTAAGCAGCAGTGAAATACTTAAAATGTGAAAGGATCCACAGACACCACGTAGTTTAAGAGGAGTTACACTTTTATTCTTTGCACAAATTTTCGCCCTCTCAGCGAGGGCTTCTTCTATCGGAACCCGGCTCACAGCTCAGATTCACGGATCACGAACAACTTATCACAATTACAGACAACTTACCCTGCAATTCGTTTAACTTATCAGCGACAACTTACACACATGTGGTTTCCGAATTACAGACCAGGTACCAAATTTCGTTGCACGACACGGATTTCGAAGAACTTACCATAGTTAAGTTCATCGACCACAAACAGCTTAAGCTGACAATAGGCCTTTTGCGAGTTCCCAAGCAGCGTGAGAACGCTCGAAAGATTAGGCGACTTTGAGCCGAGACAAGACTTGGCTAGCCACGAAATGTGGGCAACACGGCTAGTTGTTACGCTTAGCCGATACTGTTTTGCTGTGAATCATATACAACATGCGGGAAGTTTACATTCAGATTTACAAAGAACCATCGCCGGTGATTGCTTCCTGATACAATACAACCTTTTTTAAATTTTTTTTGACGGAAATAAAACTGAGGAAAACGATATCGCAATATTCATGAAACAGTGTCTTCGGAAAATGGTCTGTCATATCGTTTCAATAACTAGTATGATTATTTAACTGTTATACCAGCGGTAGAATCATTTTATTCAAGCAAACTCTGCTTATATAGAGCGATTTCAGGGAAATAATTTGTTTATGTAATGTTTTCCTGCTTGCAATGCCGATCATCCACAGTGACGCGCTGTCTTGTCCATAGTCCAATGCGGTATCAGTCTCGCCTCTCGCACTAAAGAGCGGGCTAGTTTGGGGGAACTTGCGACATTAGGCACACTAGCAATACACGACAATTGTGTGCGCACATCACGGACAACTTCTCACAAGGAGGTTTACAGATCACGGACAGTTTACCACAATAATGTTCACGTATATACCAAAATAGATGTTTGGAAGTAGGTCAAAATTGCACGTCCTAGTTTCGACGCAAACATCAAATTAATCCCTTCACTGCCGAGAAAAAGTGAACACATTCCAACGGCAAGAGGCAAAGATCCTCATGAGCACACGCGGCTGCGGGGGCTCATGAGGATCTATGCCTCTTGCTGAGACCAGTTTGTATCCAGGTTTCTTGGACGGTTTATTCTTTTGGTCGTTGGGACAAACATGCGATATCGCATGTTTGTCCGGGCTTTTAATCCAAATGTTTGCGCCGAAAGGCGCAGAGTTTTTGGCACGCTCTTGCTTTGCGAAAGTCGTCAGTCTCAGTCTGGGGTCCAGGGACCACTTACCACAAGACTGTGCTCGTTCGTTAAGCTTCTCCTCGGCCCTGCGGCGCTCGCTCTGTATAGTTTGCGCCGTCGAGTTCGAGGCGGCGCAGTCCGGGCGCTGACCTAGATCTCTCAGGCACGTGACGAACACGTTTGCTGCCCTGGAAAACGTGGAAGCCATACATCAGTGAACTGACCAACAATAGGAACCCCAGGCCAGACAGAAAAGTGAATATAGCGCGAGTAAAACGTGCGAAAATAACCAACATAATAAAGAAACACGCTTCTGAACAACTGAACAATAAGGACAAAACTGTGAAACAAGCTTGTGAAGTGAATAGGGACAAAACCGAAATACGATCCGGCGGAGCCCAAAGACAAAACAGTTCGGGTGTTTCGAAGCGTGTTACTTTCCTTATTGGGTGTTTTTGTTGGATTTTTTGTGTGTGCATAAATTCCTCATAAAAGTAAGCCTAATGGGTGGATTGATTGATTGTACATTGCTTAACGTCCCGACAACAACAAGGCTTTCTCAGGACGTGCCTGCACTGCTTGCGAAAAAAAACCCAGAATATTGAATGTATATCGCCAGCCGGTCCAATACGTTAAATAAACCTATGCCATGGGGCCTAAATAAAGCCAAGACCATTTAGCAACACACATCCAACATCAAGAGCTACAGGCAGTGCAGACAGTTGGGAGAGTTTTAAAAAGACAAATACAGGTAAATGGACCAAGGGTAGACAGAAACACATGCCCCAGAATAGAGGGAAAAACCCACCCTGTGGGGCTGACCAGGGTGACCCTGGGAACTAAAAAGTAGTTAACCCCACCCAAGTCCCCCAGGGCAGACCCGGGTGGGGAGTAAGCCTAATGGGAAAAATATGTGTAGGCAGTATTTAAAAAAAAAAACAAAACTCATTCATGGCGCTCTGCATCAATAGCCGGCTGCGAAAGTGTCGTATAGCGTTGTCAGCGGCAACCGCTGTACGACACTTCCGTAGCTATTGACGCGGGGCGTCTTGAAATAGTTAAAGTGTGTTGGTCTGTATTTATGAACCTCGCGGCTCTAAGTCGTTAGGCCCACGATCACAAACCAGAACTGACACACGTGAAAACGAAAGTACAGTGTTGTAGCTTATTGCTGTGTGCTGGTGTCTATGTCCACCATAACTGAGCAGTACACATCTTGTCAAAAGCAGAGACAGCAGAACCTGTCTTAATCGACCACCCTTATGAGAGATCACCTGTCATTAAAGACCATCATTTGCCGGGTGGCCGTAGCCACCTAAATGATGGTCTTTAACCCTTATTCCGAATACACCAGTGTGTGAAATAAGTTTGACTAAAATAGTTCAAGGGTAGTGACAGAATAGCTTGGCGCCTAGAGGCGCCAAGCTATTCTGCCACCACCCTTGAACTAAAGCCATTGGTCTATATCCTTATCTGTAAGTACTATAAGGTAGCTTGCATAATTATGGCAGTGTACAGATTTGAAGCTTTTAGCTTCAGTATGATATGGGTTAATGGCAGGTGGCACATTTTGGTTTTCAGGACTTCTCTTAAAAGCACCCGCCTTTGAAGAACATCTTTCTTTCGTTCAAAAAGAGTGGCTGTTCAGTGCAGGTTCTACTGTTTACAAAAAAAAAACAACGAGGAAAAAAGAGTAGATTTTGCATACTTGCAATACGAATCCGTGTCTACGTCGGATGCTGTCCCGTGTTCATAGATGGCTTTGCACTGACCTACATCGTGTCCACAATCTCCCCAAACACTTACGGTCACAGCTGCTGGGAAACACGCAGAAAAAAAAGAAAAAAAATCTTATTTTTAATGTTAGACCTTGTGGTCTCAAGCGCATAATTAATTATGAACATGCTGGTTTGTGATTCTGGTCCTTACCATCTTAAAGACCAGCTGGGGGCCAGGTGCGTGAGTGAGTTTAGTCCTGCACCAGCCACTAAGCAAGGTGCTCCGCTATAGCGGAGCACCTTGCTTAGTGGCTGGTGCAGGTCTATGTTCTCAATCATGCAACTAGCGGAGCACTTTGCTTAGTGGCGGCACATGAAGCGGTGCAACCCTGGGGAAAAAAAAAAAAAAAAACAACACAGCACCCAAGACGGCGTGAAGTTCAAGGCATCAAGGCTTACGACTACTTGAGTAAGGTTTTTGCTTTGTCACAAAAGGAAGAAAGAAGCATGCTTAGGAAGAACAAATACAACGCAAGTGTGTTTTACTTCTCTTTTCTAAGAGTGTTTCTTTCTTTCTTGGGGTTTTCTTTGCAATTTTACACGCTTGGCCGTCAGTTTTTGGACCCGATTTAGTTTCGTGTCTGAAACCGACTTCATGCGTGCACCATACAGGGTCTAAGCTGCGAATAGACAAGGAATAAATAAAACAATACTTGGAATTTCGAGGTCAATGTCAAATCTGTTTGTTTGGTGTGTTTTTTTTTTTTGGGGGGGGGATTTTTTTTCTTTTACATCTGTGCTTTATCTGGAGTCTTTAGACATATCGAAAGTTGCACAGAAAGATTTTTTAGGTGTATTATCAGCCGGTATTTTTTAACAAAATTGCGTTCTATGCAACTTTGACATCAGTGGCTTTGGCAGCATAGTATTGCTGTTCAGAACTATTTGCTTGTCTCGTCGTAATTTAACGTCGAATTTCAGAAACATTCGCTGAAACAGTGGAACTGGCAATGAAAGGGTTAATTAATTCATTCGAGACGCGCCGAATGCGGCACGTCTCGAATGAGTTAACCCTTCACTGCCGGGACACGCAGGCAACAAATAGAAACCAAAATGCAAGCGGTACAGGTCTCACAACATGTCTCGTTTTTCACCTCAGGACCGTTCCAGCCACCAAGCTAAAAATTACTGTCGCCGGTCTAAACCACGACAGAGTCACATTTTGTGCAGACTCTACTAGAACACATCGCTGTCGACTGTGAAATCGATGTCACGGAGGAAAGTGATTTTCAGATAGGGAAGAATTTGTCTGATTTACAGGTAGGAAATGTATTTGTCTAATTTACAGTTAGGACAGGTATTACTGCGATTTACATGTAACAAGGCATTTCTCTGTTTTACAGTTAGCAAAGACCGTATTCGTCTGATTCACAGTTAGCAAAGGCATTCTTATAATCTACAGTTAGCAAATGATATTCCTCTGATTTTCAGTTAACAAAGGCATTCCTCTGAATTTCAGTTAGCAAAGGCATTCTTCTAAATTTCAGTTAACGAAGTCATTTCTCTGTTTTACTGTTAGCAAAGACCGTATTCGTCTGATTGACAGTTAGCAAAGGTATTTTTCTAATTTACAGTAGCAAATGATATTCCCTTGAATTTCAATTAGCAAGGCATTTCTCTTAATTTCAGTTAGCAAAGGCATTTCTATGACTTACAGTTAGCAAAGGCATTTTTCTGAAGAGCTTATTTAAAAAGGGAAAATTAAAAAATAAAAACTTACAAGGAAAAGAAAAGAAAGAAAAATTCATCAGTCACGGTTTTTGACTGACTATTTTCACTTATTCTTTACCGTCTTCTTTGAAAGACGCATTTTCCTAATTTTCAGTTTGCTGCAAATACTAAGAATACAATTTCTGTGTACCTGCAATGCAGCTTAGAAGCGAGAAAGTCCGCATAGTTGTTAGTCGTTTGGGTTGCTGTGCCTTTCAAAGATCCTCCCACCAGAATAGTCTTACCAAAAGTGGCCGGTCCAAGTAAAAAGGGGGTGTGACGCGCGTACCAGAGTTCAACGTGATACAAGATAACATACGAGATTTCGCAAGGAAAGGCAATCACCGACACGCCAAAACCCTAGAAAGCACCCTCAAGTTGAGAAATCACTAGGGTTACTTTTGGTCAGCAAGAGTCATAGATTTGTATGATACCTTGCTGCTGCAAGATCTCATAAGAATCTATGTCTCTTGCAGACGGGAAGGGATGGCAATGGACTTGATAGTGAGGTCATACTTTCGTGACGTAATGCGATAACTGTACTTGTCAATGCCCCAACTAGTTGACGGACAGTACTCACTGGCGACCTTCGATTGCGAGTCAAGTCAAGTCAAGATTATTTCTAACCCAGGGGCGAATCTGAGGGGGGGGGGATTTCCAGTGGTTCCGGGACCCCTTCCCCCCTTCCCCTTCGCCTTCCCCTACCCCCAAAAAAAAAAAAAGAAGCGTTGAACATGCTATAACAAAGTCCCTATTTTGGGAGCCCCATCCCCCCCCCCTCCCCACCCCCTCTACGTTTGATATTTTACTTTGGCCGTTGACACATACGCGTCCCCCCCCCTTCCCCCGTTGTTTGATACTTTGGCGAGTGTGGAGAGCCTTCCCCCCCCACTTCCCCCTCTCTTTCACCCCCCCCCCCCTCCATTGTTTGATTTTTCGGCCGTTGGAAGCAAGGTCTAGTGTCGGGTAGGTCCCTTTTTGTGTCAGGTCCAAGGTCTCAAACAAAAAGTTGGACCCTCCCCCCCCCTCTCCGGGTAACTGATCCGCCCCTGCTAACCCCCTGGGTGCATAGAAAAGAAGGATAGTCATGCGCAACAGTCGTTTATAGGAAGGGTCTCTCATGAGGAAGGGCCCGGAGTGGGATGGCAAAGCGGGCCTGTGTGCGTAGGAACACTGTTAGAGGAAGCTGGGCCCGGAATCGCTGCGTGTCAGCTGGGGAGTAAGGTTTGTTGTGTGAAGGGAAAAGGGTGGGTGGGTGATTGGGGTAGGGTTGGAGGCGGTGGTTAAAGCAGCCTTGCTCCATGCAACAAATGTTTAATAGTCCGCAATATCTACTTTATACATTTTCTTACAATAATGCTGTACGAAAGGCATAGGTTAACTTCTTTTTAATCATGAAGTTTGAATATCAAAATTAAAGACATTTCTGCTCATATCTCTGTTGTACTTAGAAGAGTCCAGCTTCCCAGTGCGCAAAGGCCATCCGGCCGAATCGGCAGCCGAGGTCGGCCCGACGGCCTTTTGTGCATGGGTTTGCACATGGATTGTGAAAAGACCTGCTCCACGAAACAGAAGGTTAATAGTCTATCTTTCCCAGCTGGATTCTTTGTCTACATTTGCTGACGACAGTCTTTAGCTGTTCTTCGTCCTAACTTGATTGTTATTTTTCCTCGTATGCCGGCCTAGAGTTGCATTTTGGCGCCTCATCTTTGTGTCTCTATGTTTTTAAGCGCTTAGAACCAATGCGATTAATGATGTATTATAGCGCTATATAAATACTAAATTATTATTATCGTCATCATCATCATTATTATTATTATTATTATTATTATTATTATTATTATTATTATTATTATTATTATTATTATTATATCGCAATTTTACCTTTATTAATTTCTTAGTATGTCACTCATACAACAATGCCGCACAAAAGGACTTAATTTTGTAATGACAGACCTTGCTGCTTTTCTTCTCCCTTGCAGGTAGGAGATTTTCCGCCTCTGCTCACAAGGGGCAGGGTTCTTTTTCTCTTCTTTTGTTAAATATAAATCTGTTATTCATATGAATTGTGAAAAGGTAAGAAAAGTCTTCGTTTAAGGCAAGACAACATTGGGAACCTCTCGTACCGATGTATTTTAGCAAGCAAAGCCCACCCTGGAGCAGATCGCTTTACTAGGATTAGTACCCGACGATTGCGATAGTGCTTGATGTGTTAGCTCTGAGGTGGATAACCTACATTATGAGGATTAGATATGTGTGCTAGTTTGTTATTTCGGGCATTCTGCACCATTTGAAAAGAATTGTTAGGGCAAGGTCCAGGTTTACGTGTAACCCCGTCGCTGGCAGTAGTGGATGCATTGTGTTTCTGCAGCTCACTCTTTGTTATTTCAGCGCCGAACAGCTGTCCAAGGAACATGGGTACAAAGTGGTGTCAGCAAGAGCCATAGATCCTCATGAGCCCCCGCTACTGCGGGGGCTCATGAGGGTCTATGGCTCTTTGCTGCTGGATTGTGTTTAGTTTTCTTTGCCAATGAAGGGGTTAAACTCAACACGGAGATTTCCAGATGTACTTGATATAGCAGAACCTGTTTTGCGCGATCAACCTTTATCACAGGGTTAATTTTCCGGACTCGCCAATATCGCATCATTTCCCGAAATAACCCATAGCAATGTGAGCCCAGCTGAGGGGTGAATGACCTAGGGGCGGATCTCGGGGGTGGGGGGAGGGGGACGGGGTCCAGGTGTTCGGGACAAACCCCCCCCCCCCTCTCCCCACTCCCCGACATTCTATAACAAAGTCCCTTTTGGGGTGTTTGGAACCCCCCTCCTCCTCCTCCCCGTTTGATATTAATTTTTGGTGAGCTTTTGACACATACACACACACACACACGCTATACTCCCCACCCCTCTCACCCCCTCCACCCGTTGTTTGGTATTTTGGCGAGTGGAGAAAGTGTCTTGACACCCCTCCCCCCCACCCACCCCCCACCCTTCCCCCCGGAAACGAGGTCTAACGTTAAAGAGGCCTTGTGTGTTTGGTCAGGTTGAAGGCCCCAAACAAAAAGTTGGGCGCTCTCCCCCCTCACTGAGTCGGGTGAAATCATCATAAGGTAACCGTGATCCGCCCCTGATGACCCATAGATTTCCGAACGGGCCTTTGCACACGTTTCTAAAGGCCGACCTCATCTTTTTCGCTCTTATCCGTTGCTATCATTCCTTTCCACTCCTTATTCTTTGTACATTTCTTCTACAACACATTAACCTTGCATACGATCTGTGACGATCGGCCGACGAGTTGTCGTCTGATCAATAATGGGAAGTAACTCCATATCTATGTTTCTGGAACTGTAACGCGGAATCTGATTGGAGTTGCCAGATGCTGAGTAGAAAGTCGTCTGCATTTATTTGTGCGACGGGAATCACATTTCCTTCGTCCTTTTTCGATATAAGCTTGCAAGCGTGTTGCCCCCCCCCCCCTCCGTCCCCCCCCTACATAAACACACACACACACACACACACACACACACACACACACACACACACACACACACACACACACACACACACCGCACACACACACACACACACACACACACACACACACACACACACACACACACACACACACACACTGTTACGTGGCAGAATTTTGGTCGTAGAAATAAAAACTACACCAAGCGCACACACGTAGAGTTCTTTAAAATAAACCTCGTTCAGCTGCAATCCGTCACACGTGGCGGCTTAAGGATGTAGACAATACTGGAGTAACAGTTCCAACAATATTTAATTCAGCGATGCGATATCCACACAGTAATGCACTTTCAGAATGCACAAACTACTGATACAAAGTCTCTTCTGCAATGTCCACACCGCGACACAAAGTTTTTCATACACGTCTCTCGCAATAAACTACGTGTCTCTACAACTGACAAAGCAAGACAATGTACGCACGGGCTTGATGATGATGATGATCTTGGAAAGGGACTTGGACTTCCAGCTCTCGCTGATTTCGTCCGGGGGGGGGGGGGGG
>BTPG01000006.1:21177506-21190006 GCA_036245525.1 Semisulcospira habei | reverse complement strand
TTTGTTTCCGTGAAAATGAAAGTTTTGGCTGTGTGTGTCTTCGTTGTGGGTGAGTAGATGTTTTTGTGACTTCATTTATGTGTAAGCACTCGTCACATTTTTATTCTGGATCTTGCAAATTACCATCTGTTATTGTTAAGTTATACCTCGTGCAAGTCCTAGGTCTTAAAGTGTCATGAAACACGCCTGAAGAGGTACACGAATACACGATGGTGGTATTAATTCTTTCGCTGCCATTTGAAGTAGACCGTGTTTCTGACATCTTTGTTAACTCATTCGCGGCAAGCCGCATCCGGATGCGCGGCATAAGCCGCGCATCCGGATGCGGCTGGCCGCGAACGCGTTAATTCAACGCCAAAGAGCCAAAACCTTCCATGAAACATGGATACTAAGTGGGGTCAGCAAGAGGCATAGATCTTCATGAGTAACTGCGGGGGCGCAGGAGGATCTATGTCTCTTGCAGTTGGATCGTGTTCACTTTTTCTCGGCAGTCAAGGGGTTAATATGAAATGATCTTTATGCCGAGTGACTCACTGGTTGACTTGGTACAAGCTAAAAGCAGTTCAGGTCAGTTCAGTTCAGTTCAGTTCAGGTCAGTTCAGTTAGTTCAGTTCAGTTCAGTTCAGTTCAGGTCAGTTCAGTTCAGTTCAGTTCAGTTCAGTTCAGTTCAGTTCAGTTCAGGTCAGGTCAGGTCAGGTCAGGTCAGGTCAGTTCAGTTCAGTTCAGTTCAGTTCAGTTCAGTTCAGTTCAGTTCAGGTCAGGTCAGTTCAGTTTATTCGGTCAGGATGGGATCTCTGCGTTTGGAAAGGCCTATACGCTCTCTAAGGTTCTCCCAGAGTTCCTTTCGATATCGTGCCAATATTGGTCTGGCTCACTATGGATCTCTCATGTCCTTTCAAGTCTGCCCAAAGTCCGCTGCCTTTTTTCCACATTTCTGCTTCAGAGGCGATCGTTTTGTGGTGCTCTTTGCTCTGTTTCTGGAAACGCTTTCTCAGGTTTTTCACAACATCTTATTTGGGCATCCGAGGGCGCTGTCTGCTTTCTGCCTTGACAGTTGAGGGTTTCCGCTCGATCGTTGCCCTGAACTCCAACATGTCATGGGCTTCAGACCCACAGAAGTCTCAAACTGAAGTTGCATATTGGTCATTGCCAATCTGGGCTTCCAATTTCTGCGTCCATTTTTATTTATTTATTTATTTTTTTGTTTTTTTGCAGTAGGCATTTTAAGTCCATCCCGATCCATCCAGGTTAGCAATCCATTTCAGAGCGAGATTCGCGGCCTCTACCTCCATTGTTAGGCTTGGGGTCTTGGCTGTGTAGGCTGCACTGTCTTCGTGTGTGGTGCTGCCGTTTTTTTTTTTTTTTTTTTTTTTTTTTTTTTTTTTTTTACCGTGAAGCCCTTACCGTGAAGCCCTGAAGTCTGACTGACTTTCTCTGACTGAGCCTTCTGCGTAATGAACAGATCTTGGGGCTTGCTATTATCTCCCACTGGCATTCTGATTTCCGCTTATGTCTTACCTGCCGGCGTTTACCGGCTAAGAGATGAAAATTTGGTCTGGGCTGAGATGTGATTCAGAGCTGTAATAACTCGGCATACATAGCTCCTGATTAGTATTTGAAAGGCACTACTATTCCTAAGGGTAATTTTTTTTTTAAATCTGGACCAAAATACCAAAAAGGTGACTGCTAGGCGTGTAAAATGAAGAGAAGAACCTAAAGAGAAAGAAAACGCGCTTACAAAATACTGTCTTTTCTAAGCGCTAGAGGTTTCAGATTTATTAAATTGTGCTATAACTGTCTTTTCTAAGTGTGTTTCTTTCTCTGTTGGATTCTTCAATCCCTAAGGCGTCATCACCATCATCATCGTTAGAGTGAGCCAAAAGCCGCGAGGTGTGTTCCCAGTAAACAAAGGATCTTAGGGCCGACGTCGGCCGCAGTTGGCCCGCGCACTGTCGTGCGCGGGCCAACTGCGACCGACGTCGGCCAGAGGACCTATCCGTACCGGTTATGGATCCCTCATATAGAAAGAAGATTTGGTAGCATGTCGATGATGAATCAAAGGGGGAAAAAAAAAAGAAACAAACGAGCTTCTTCAACAGCATGTCCGTGGATAGGTTCTGATAAATGAAACTGGAACAGATGCAGTTTGTATGAATTGATCTGTGCCCACGCCGCACTCCATGGGCAATAGCTGTATTTGTCCCCCATAACCCGCCCCTTGGGGTCGTCAGGTTTCATTGCGTTGCCGTGGACGTTCAAACCCCCGAAATCATCACCGTCAGTCAGATCAATAGCCTACAATGTCGATGTTGTTCGCATGCAGCCTGGTAACTAATAATATTGTGTGTTGGAGATACATGAAAATAAACCTGCTTCCGTTTTAAGAACAGGCGATGATGATGATGATGATGACAATGATGATGATGTTCATTTCTATAGCGCCTATATAGCGCCTATATCCATCCTATGGCAGAATGTTCATGGCGCTTTGGTGGTGAGAGGTTTTGTACAGAAGAGAGAAAATAACAGACTGAGGCGAGGGGGGGGGGAGGAGATTGGGGGGGGGGGGGGGGGACAAATGACGTGACAGAAGAGAATAAAGAAAACCACAGGCTTTCTTCACAAGGCGATTATGAGTATTTTCTGTTGAACTACAGGTCCAGATTAGAAAATGGGGAAACAATCATGGGAGGCAACCGCACCAAAACATAATCTTGCGCCAACATGTGGGCTTACTTGCAAATGGCCGCAGTTCTGAGCTAGAATTTTTATTTATTTATTTTTTTTTTTTTTTTTGGGGGGGGGGTGTGGGGCGGGGTGGGGGGGGGGGAATTGATAGACAACTTAAGTATACCTCCTTGTAAAATGAAAATAAACCCAGTTTTCGAAACATACAGAAAACGGTTAAAAGTGTACCTATGGGACCTAGATCTATTTCGCGAATGGCGTCGCTATAAAGCGAGCTTGAGGAATTCTTCGGGCGTGTAAAAAAAAACACCTTTGTGATGTGACGACTGGCATCGATGACTCTCTAGGGGAAAAAAAAATGTGCTTTCAAACTCAGCTAATGTCACACAAACCCTTACGTTTCTACCGTGGCCTCACAGTAGTTCACCCACTGACAAAGTGTTTATGCCAGTGATTACGGATTTCGCGACTGAACCAACGTCACACTGACCGACATTCGCGTGAACACAAATCAAATGGGACCAAAAATGGGCACAAAGATTACAGGACTAACTACAGACATAAATCCTCATGAGCCCCCGCGACTGCGGGGACTCATGAGGGTTTATGTCTCTTGCAGATGGGTAGTGTAGGGGGTTAACAATGATTAGGTCATTAAAACTGTTGATGGCGTGAACGTCGATATGTCCTATAATTTCAGTGAAATCAGACCACACTCTAAAGCTATCCCTAGTGTTTATCTCCAGTGTCTGGTGATAGCGTACGCGGCCTATGGTACAGGCCTGCATACTTCTCAGTCCGGTTTGCTTGATAAAGCGCTCTCAGCGTTGACTCAGTGATAAAGTGTGTGAACAATAAGTGTACAAGTCATGAAACCTTGTATCAGTCGAATGATGACTCCGTCTACAACATCCCTTACCCGCCCCCCCCCCTGTCCCCCACCCCACACCCCACGGCCCCACCCCACGAACCGCCCACCCCCCAATACCCTTTCCCTCAACCCGCTCTGAATTGTCTCATGTCACTATCCAACAAGTTCATAGTGACACAAATACAAGCTGTAGTACTCGTTTGGCTATGTCGGTTGCCCTATACCTCTTCACATCCGGAGTGCAAATGCCCCAGTGTAAAGTCTCCCCTGAGTGTTCAAACATAATATCACAATATACAAGGCAAATGTTAGTACAATTATATGCGATTGTATGAAATGCAATATTGAAACTGCCCATGCAATTTTACTAACATTTGCGATATATTTTGTGGTATTATGTTGCCGTTCTTATTTACGCTCGGCAGACAAAGATAAATACCCTAGTTATGGACAATACGATTTCTTAAATCTAGTTGAGTCCTGTATCGTACCCCGCTACTCTTATTTGCCGTACCCGGATCATTCGGAAACAAACATTTGCAGTGGAAGCACGGTCCTCCTGCACACGGTGCAGGAACACACCAGAATATTTATAAGCATAATTCTACTCTGGGCTCAGCCACTTTGTTCAATAGCATGTCCGTTGCAAGGTCCTGGTAAATCAAAGTGGCACAGTTGGAGTGCGCCTGAGTTGATCAGTGTTCAGGTCGTACTCCATAGGCAATAGATTTCCCTGTCCCCCATAACCCGCCCGTCAGGGCCGTCCATGATCACCTCGGTGCTGTGGACGTTAAACCCGAACTAACCAACCAACCACCTGGGCTCAGCCATCAAAGTGCTTCCCTCCAACATGTAACATTCATAAAGTCAGTGATACACGCATGCCGGCTACAACACCTGCCGTCGTACCAATGCAGAAAACATTTGTAACAAACTTGAGCGCGCCCCTAGAATAAGTTTTGAGACACACTGGTTGTCTCCCTCGATTCGCTGCAAAGCGAATCGAGGGAGCCAACCCGAGTGGGTTTTGGAATGTGTACCCAGGATTTACTCATTATCTTACACCGCTTATCAAGTGGGCTAAACTACAATGCAAACTAACACATTTGCAATGAACTCCGCTTATCTGCAAGAGGCATAGATTCACTGACATGAGCTCCCGCAAACTGCTAAACTAACCAGCCAATCAATCAATTAACCCCTTGACTGCCGAGAAAATTTGAGCACCACCCAGATGCAATAGGCATAGATCCTCATGAGCCCCCGCGACTGCGGGGGCTCATGAGGTTCTATGCCGCTTGCGTAGACCAATATGTATCCATGTTTCTTGGACGGTGTTGGCTTTTGGTCGCTGAATGAACCAAGATTTCAGAAACAAACATGTACGTACAGTGGCAGGGAAGCAAATAATAGACCGACGGAACCTTTTTCGCAGTTTTTAAGTCCCTTCTATGTATAGAAGGGGCATTTTAGCATGGGTCGCGGTGGGGCGAATTTAATAGAATGTTCATGAGGTCAAAGTCGGGCAGGCCTAAACCTCAACACACTGAAGTAACAAGATAAAAATTACGTCATGTCTTGTTACGCTAACCGCTCGCTGCTGAACGTACGTTTGACGCAAAGCGCCGAGTGTGTGTGTGTGTGTGTGTGTGTGTGTGTGTGTGTGTGTGTGTGTGTGTGTGTGTGTGTGTGTGTGTGTGTGTGTGTGTGTGTGTGTGTGTGTGTGTGTGTGTGTGTGTGTGTGTGTGTGTGTGTGTGTGTGTGTGTGTGACAGAGAGAGAGAGAGAGAGAGAGAGAGAGAGAGAGAGAGAGAGAGAGAGAGAGAGAGAGAGAGAGTGCGCGCGCGCGCGTATGTATGTAAACACGAGAATCTCCGATATTGCTGTACGCACAAGCCTGCAACGTGGCGAAATACTTTATTCAAGTGGTGGCTAAAAGAGCCTCCGAGCATATTGTAACTGGATGTCTTATTGAAGACATAAAAACCGTTTATAGAAAGTCGGTTGACCGAGATTAGAGTCTGTAATTGTGTCATACTTACTTGAAATTTTGGATATAACTAGTTTGGGGAAAGACATTGGATTAGTTGGTTAGCCAGCTTTGTACCATTTCAATTTCTTCAGTAAAAAAAATTCTTTGCAGAAAAATGATTTTAAACGGTTATAAAAAAAAACCTTGACTTTTGGAGGAAGTCAGACAGTGGCGGTGACGTTGAATCGACTCCGTCACCACGCAGACATTGACGCAAATTCTCTAGATACGACCACTCACACACTCTCTCTCTCTCTCTCTCTCTCTCTCTCTCTCTCTCTCTCTCTCTCTCTCTCTCTCTCTCTCTCAAACACACAGGCGCGCGCGCGCGTTCGCGCATGCACGCACGCGTACACATCCACGCGCCTACAGAAGAGCATGCAGGTGTACTTAGTATATCACGTAGCTAGGTAAAGTCAACCTGATTTCACACAAATTATAGCACGACTGAAATTGTACCATGAAAGACTAGTTTTGTCACCATTTTCTCAAGTGTTGAAAGAATCGAAAGTGAAACTCATATCACGTAAAATCTAAAATTACGTAAAAACAAAAAATACCTCATGACAAATGACGTTTGACAAACCAATGGCGCGTATGCACTGCGTCCTTTATAAGAGCTCACTGACGCTTTTAGACGGATCTGCGAGGCTTTTTCAATAGGAGATATTTCAACATCACTATCAGGTCAAAAACAAAAGGTAGAGACCTTTGACAGCGAGGACAGCTCTCATATAGGAGGAACTTTGTGAATAATTATGCTTCATCCCATCTTGTTTTCTTTTTCCATAAATGACTACTCTTGTTTGATGTCTGCTAAGCCGTGGTGGGACTGGCAAGCTGTGATTGTACACAAGATTTGACGACGTGCGCCATTCTTGCAGAGAGAGAGCAACGAGCCTTCGCCAACTTCAACTTCAGCGCCATCTGCGGGTGAATTTTCATTTGTATTTGCTATTGTTTTAAGCCTCATTCGGTGCACACAACAACAAAAACAACAACAACAACATTTATAATATAATGAAAATAATAGTGATAATAATAATGATAATAATAATGATAATGATAATCATAATGATAATCATAATCATAATCATAATCATGACTTATATGATGATGATCATGATCATGATATTAATAATAATAATTTGTTTGTGGTCAGGGCAGATCACCTACTAGTGCGCTAACCCATTTAACCTCATGGCCACATTTGTCACATAACGACTATGTACCAGTTGCAGGGGATGGATCCACCATTAAAACTCAGGGGGATTAGCTCGGCGCTATCACGCGCCAAGCTAATCTGACACTACTGTTGAATTATGATGGTCGATCCCTCTCCTGCTGTTGTGCGTCGGGGCTAAATATGTTAATGCTCATCTTTTGCACAAACAACAACAACAATAATAATAATAATAATAATAATAATAATAATAATATAATAATAATATAATCAACAAAACCAACAACAATAACAACAACTACAACAACAATAACAACAATAAAGGGTTAAGGCTCATCCGGTACATACAATAATGACCATGATCATCATTATCACCATCATCACAACAACAATAATATCTTCCTTATCATCATCATCATCATCATCATCATCACACGTTGTTTGTGGCCATGGCAGATAACCTTTTACTATTACTTGAAAAGACAACGCTAAACAAGCGGGTAAAAAGATCAGCCTGTTTCTCCCCAAAGTATCTCACTTCAGTGGATTGTTTAACTAATTAGTGACCTAGCTAATAAGAAGTCCTCCGGCCATGATGATATCAACCCACAAATATTAAAGTTGTCTGTACCATACATCATAGAGACCCTTACTTATATTTACAACTTATGTATTCAAAAGAATGTATTCCCTACAGACCTCAAAGTTGCAAAAGTCGTTCCACTGCCAAAATCAAAAGATCGTACTGACCCTAACAACTATATACCCATTTCTCTGCTGTCAGTATTATCTAAACCCCTCGAAAGGCATATACATAAACACCTGTCTGACTACTTAGAATCGCGAAAGTTGCTACATTCGTCTCAGTCAGGATTTCGCCCTCGGCACTCATGTCATACGGCTCTGAGCAGATTAACAGACACATGGCTTTCAAATATGAATAATTCGCAGCTGACAGGTGTAATTTATCTTGACTTTAAAAAGGCTTTCGACTTAGTGAACCATACAATATTGATTTCCAAACTTAAGCATTATCTTCGAAACGACATGGCTGTTTCCTTTTTTATATCATACCTCGAAAACAGAAAAAAAGAAAGTAATTGCTAATGGAGCCTACTCTTCTACTAAAGGTGTTAAACTCGGGGTTCCGCAGGGGTCAATTTTAGGCCCTCTTTTATTTTGTATTTACATCAATGACCTGCCTCTAAGTCTCACCTACGAAGCAACACAGTGTGATATGTTCGCCGATGATACCTCAATCCACACAGCTAAAAAAGACATACGTGAAGTTGAAAACGGCTTTCAAAAAAGTCTCGACGATGTATCAGCATGGTGTAAAGTCAACTCAATGATTCTGCATCCTACTAAAACAAAATCTATGATTATTGCAACACGCCAAAAGCACCAGTTAAAACCTTTAAAGCTTAATCTATCACTCGGCGACGACATCATAGAACAGGTAGCCGAACATCGTCTATTGGGGGTCACAATTGATAATCAGCTGAGGTGGCAGATGCACATTGACAATGTCTGTAAAACGGTCTCTAGAAATGTCTTTATGTTATCGAAATTAAAGTATTACACAGATAGTGAAACCAGAAAATTGTTCAGAAATGCACACATCATGTCACATATAAACTAAGCATCGACGTGTGGGATTGTTGCAGTGATGTCCACTTAAAAAGACTAAATTCTTTACATAGGAGAATGGCAAAATTAATTCTTCCCGACCCGCACTTGACGACCGAGGAAAAACTCAGTAAAGCTGGGTTCCTGCCCCTTCAAACTCATTTTAAATATAACAAAGGGGTACTGATGTTTAAAGTGTGGAACCATAGCGCTCCAGAATATCTAACAGAGTTGTTTAAAAAATCAGATTCCTGCTATGGGAACATGAGGGGTCTTTATATTGTTCCAAAACCCCGAATAGATATATTTAAATCTACTTTGTCATTTGCGGGTTCCACACTGTGGAACTCACTCCCACATCACGTTAAAGCCACTCCGACATTATCTCGTTTCAAGGTAAGTCTTTATAGGTATCTGACATTACTGAAATGATAATATCTAGTTATTCGTAGACACACGAATGTACGTGTATATTCTAACAATCATGTGTATGTGTATGTGTGTGCGTGTGTGTGTGTGTGTGTGTGTGTGTGTGTGTGTGTGTGTGTGTGTGTTTGTGTGTGTGTGTGTGTGTGTGGACGCGTGAATGCGTTTGTGCGCGGCGTGTGCGCGTGTTTGTGTTTAGTGGACTATATATTTTGTATCACTGTGCTTTGATGCCCCTGTTTTATGTATATTTTGTACTTAGTTAGTCGTAGTTGTAGCAAGGGCAGGTACGAAAAATGACATAGTCACTGACTGTGTTAATATCTTCACCGTTGTAAAATAAAGATTCATTAATTCATTGATTCATTGTTTGCGTGTGTGTGTGTGTGTGTGTGTGTGTGTGTGTGTGTGTGTGTGTGTGTGTGTGTGTGTGTGTGTGTGTGTGTGTGTGTGTGTGTGTGTGTGTGTGTGTGCGTGCGTGCGTGTGTGTGTGTGTGTGTGTGCCCATGGCCGTAAGGCCCAAAATCACAGACCAGCTCACTAATTTGATAGATTATACACATTTGCAAAGCTATGCTTGTCTCAAAAGCGTATGTTTGTCACATCCTGTTTTTCACCAGAGCTATTGATGACTCAGATTCGTGCTATGTCCAACGTGAGGAGAAGTCGGAATGTCGGAACTACTCAAAGGCCATCGAAAATCTGAGAAGTGCCAACTCCAAAAATTTCACGCGGTGGTGTGGTATGCCGCTGTAGTATTACTAATTCCACTTTCTCTATATTACGTATATATATATATTTCATTTTATATATATGTCATTTTTATTTTATATATATATATATATATATATATATATATATATATATATATATATATATATATATATATATATATATATATATATATATATATATATATATATATATATATAATATATTTATAATTATAATAATAATAAAATGACATGAAACAGAATGAAATAAAACAGTAAAGTACAATACAGTACTGTAATTAACTAATACATTACAATACAATACAAAACAATGCAATGCAATGCAATGCAATGCAATGCAACACAATACAATGCAATTCAATGCAATGCAATTCAATGCAATACAACTAAATGGAATACATTACAATGCAATGCAGTACAGGGCAAGGCAAGACAAGACAATGGACAATGCAATGCAATCCAATACTATGCATTGCAGTACAATACTAAGTAATGCAATACAATGCAATACAAGACGAGACGAGACAAGACCTTCAACGCAAGACAAGACTCAAGACAATGCTATGCAATGCAAGACAATACTATGCAATACAATACAATACAATATAAGTCTGCATGGCCTTTATCTCGGCAGCAATTTTTCTTTGTCTCAGATGAAGGCAACCCAAGGCAACCCAATGGATGCACGGCAATGATTGAGGCTTGCTACGTCAATTACACAGCTCTCGCGAAACCTGCTACACAGACAAGCGCAATATGCAGGTACTGGGAATACGATCCTAACTGCAAGAGACATCGATCCTCACGAGCCGCCGCGACTGCGGCGGCTCATGAGGAACTATGCCTCTTCCTGAGACCGATTTCTTTGACTTTTATGATGTTGGTTCGTTAGATAAACGATTTTCAGAAACATAAATGTACGTACAGTGGCAGGAGTTAAGGACAGGGAAAATACCTCAATATTCGTGCGTGTTTGCTACAGTGGCAGGAGTTAAGGACAGGGAAAATACCTCAATATTCGTGCGTGTTTGCTACAGTGGCAGGAGTTAAGGACAGGGAAAATACCTCAATATTCGTGCGTGTTTGCTACAGTGGCCGGAGTTAAGGACAGGGAAAATACCTCAATATTCGTGCGTGTTTGCTGGCATGAGTCACGTGGCTTGCTCATATGTTAGGGTACATAGAGGATGCGTCGCATTTAACCCCTTTGCTGCCAAGAAAAAGTGAAGACGATCCAGTTGGAGGAGGTATAGATCCTCATGAGCCACCGCAGTTGCGAAAGGGGGGGGTGGGGTGGGGTGGGGGGATGTGGGGGAGGGAGGGGGGGAGAGGACCCATGCCTCTTGCTGAAACCACTTTGTGTCCATGTTCTTTTTACGAATGGGGATCTTTAACTTTGAATTGTCCATGATTTCAACAGCCCAGTATGCGTATGCTCGCAGTGAAGGGGTTAAGAACGGGTGAAATAGGGAACTCCTGCTTCCCTGGTGAAGACAAACATGACTTCCCCAAGTCCTCGGTTTTCATTTGTGTTCGTTCTGAACGGGTTATAATATACTGACTTCCATTAAAAACGCGAAAAGTGTCCGTAAGTGTACCCGCAAACAAAGAGCCACCCTGACAGCAAAACAAGAACAATTTATTTGTTGCTTACTTCAGATGTCTGAGCTACCTTCACACCAAAAATTGGATGAGTTATCGCCCGTGGCTACCTTGGAGTACACAGGGTTTCATTAGTGGTGAAAATAAGCAAAACTGGACACACTCTGTGAAGCAAGCTTTCTGTGATTTTAACACACAAGTTGTGTGGATTGCTTATAATGTTATTAACTGCCTCAAACGAAATTTGACTCGAAAAATTTATTAGAGAACCAGAACTTCCGGTGCACATCATTTTCTTAATAAATCTTATTTGATTTAATGTGAATTACTTTCAAACCCATTTTGCATGCTCCAGTGACTAACACAGAGATAACACACCCATATCTATTTAGTGATCAGGTAAATGTGGCCGCTAACCTAAAATAAAGAACTTTTTGATTTTCATGTTTGTAGGTCATGTTCATTATTTAGGCTATAGGTGCCTTTGACAAACGAAAGGTAGGTCAAGACCAAACAGGCCGGATTTTCATGCACACGGACCCTAGTGACACTGCACATTGGTTGGCTTTGAGCTGTGTCCTCTGCAGATGCTCCCCATTTCACTTTCAATATCCCGTGATGGTAGTGTCACTGATGACGTCATAAGTCATCGATTGAGATTTTTAAGACTAAACATTCTATTTGCACACGACATAACACACTCTTCATAACATTTGCTAATAAATGACGTCAAAATAACCCGGATTAAATCATATTTACGAAGAAAAGCGCTATGGTGAAAATTCGCGTTTCTTTTGTTGATCAGTATATATACTGATCAACAATAGAAACGCGAAATTCGAGTGTATGTTGTATTTGTACGATAAATCCACGAAAATACAAGTTACACTAGTTTTGATAGCCAGTGTACGAGCAACAACATGTAAGCATGAAGTCACCGTATCGTGCACGATGCACCCGTATTGGTTAGGACGCACGGCGTATGCTTTCCACGCACGTGCATACACTGCAAAGTGATGTTGGGTCATGAACTGTGTTCAGCAATGCAAGGCAATAAAAAAAAAAATCAGCAGTTTGGTTCGGATATATCATCGATGGCGGGGCTGTTGATATTGGCTGGCTGTCTAAATCTGTTCTTAACTGATCAAAGTGCTGGATATATCTGAAACAGTCTGTAACATCGATCATGTTGTCCATCATTTTTATTTGTCAGACAAAATAATAATATAAAAATACTACTGCTGGCGCTGCTTATGCTGCAGGTGTAATACCACTTTATTGACTGTAACATTTATAAGAATACAAAGATTCAGTTTGCGCAGTTGATCATGTATGT
>BTPG01000006.1:20867506-21172506 GCA_036245525.1 Semisulcospira habei | reverse complement strand
TGTAATTATAAACGTGACTGAAACATACTTGACAGAGATCCGATAGGAAAACATCTTTGTTAAAGTGTTTATAAGATCTGAATTTAATAGTGATGTGTTGGTGATTTTTGGGGCGTCGGTCACCTTTCAGAGCCCAGCTACAACAGACGGGGTAATGCCCGTCACTAATAGCAACCTCGGGCACCTGCACGCCTAATATAGTCTTGTTGTTTGTGTAAATATGGTCGATTAATGTTGAGGAACTGGCAGTTACTCTTGTTGCTTTAGTGACCAACTGTTTGAGACCAAACAAAGTAAGAGTAGTTTCCCAAGCAGGATTGGAAGAAAACAAATTGATGTTAAAGTCGCCTAAGATTAATAGATCAGAAGTACATTTGGTTGCATTGTCCATCATTTCCGTAAATGTGTCATACCATTCAAAAGTGGCTGAGGGATTTCGATAAACAAAGCAGATTAATAACGGGGTGGCTTTGCTTGCTTTTAGTTCAATCCAAACGCTTTCCACTAGGTCTGATTCTAGATCTGTCCTTCTTCGAGCGCAATCCCTAATTGAATTGTTTAAATACACGGCTATACCCGTGTGTTTAGGGGAAACAGGATCGCGACAAAATACATGAAAACCCGGGATAGAAATGGCTTCATCACTGATGTTAGAGCACAATCGTGATTCAGTTATTCCAAACACATGGAAAGCGTTTGGTTGACTCAACATCACACATAAATCTGGAACTTTGTTATACAAATGATATATATTTAAATGTCCTATAAGCAAATGATGCGTATCAGGCTTGTCTGTAGACATAACTGATGTAGAAAGATAACAATAAATCAACACCTATGAGCCAAGAGCAAAAGATATATATTATTGTATAGACGTGTGTTGTTTTTCAATGAAGACAAGGAAAAACAAGGCAGTCTATACGTTGACACACTACAAGTTCAATGTGTCTTGACCAGCTGTCCAGTAGATGAAGAATTACTCGAAGTTTTCCAAAAGGCGTCCGACTGATGGTGTGCTGGGAAACACCAAGGAAAAAATAGTGTCACAGTGCACTCGATGTGTGGTACGCTTACACAAAGATACCTAACCAGCGTCCCAAATCGCTCAAAATGTAAATTATGTCTCGTAGTGATAATGTTACTGATGTAGTAATAGACGAAGGACAGGAAACACCTTTACAGTGCGCACACGATATAAGAGACTAATTAGGAAGCCGAGAATGTCTATGATGTAGGAGATCACTTAGGAAGCAATGTGTATGATGTAAGAGATCACTTAGGAAGCAATGTCTAGTCACTGAAATTCTGCTGAACAACTGGCCCAACAGACAATTCATAGAATATAATGTTTAATAGATGTATATAGGAGGATGCTCTGGTTATAGTCTCAGTAAACACAAGCTGGGCGATTGTACTGAGCCCAGACGTCGTGGTGCGTATACGGAGTGTGTGCCGGTGCGGTGACGTTGAATGGGTAGAGTTGCGCCATAGTGTTACCCGAAAAGTGGTCCGTTGGCGCCGCACGATACTGCGGGTACATTGCAGGAACTGTCGAGAACTGCAGTATGTTAGGTGACTGCCACATATTCACGAACTGTTGATCTGGTGCCTCCTGTTGCTGTGGGGGTGACAGAGAGAGAGAGAGAGAGAGAGAGAGAGAGAGAGAGAGAGAGAGAGAGAGAGAGAGAGAGAGAGAGAGAGAGAGAGAGAGAGAGAGAGAGAGAGAGAGAGAGAGAGAGAGAGAGAGAGAGAGAGAGAGAGAGAGAGAGAGAGAGAGAGAGAGAGAGAGAGACAGAGACAGAGACAGAGACAGAGACAGAGACAGAGAGAGAGAGAGAGAAATGAAATGAAACTTTATTTTCCAAGGATAAAAGAATAGGTGCGCAGACCTTTTTTCATTCTTGTCCTTGCTACAAACTACATGAAAACACACACGCACGCACGCACACACACACACACACACACACACACACACACACACACACACACACACACACACACACTCACCCACACACGCGCTCACGCACACACACGGAAGTACGTAAATCAGAGTTGGGTCAGACCCCGCTACGGCTCACACATTGGATTAAAGGCCGGGACAAACGTGGTAGTCGTGATGTATGTCCGGGGCCTTCAACCAACGCCCGCGTCAGACGAAGCACAGTCCCAACCCAAGTCTGGCTAATATGCATTACATACGGTACATGAAATACTACTACATAATAAACACACATATAGTATACATTGCACACTGATAAGACTACATTCGGTGCATTGAACGCAAAAACTGTAAGCATAAACGTCAAGATAATCTAGACGTTTTACTTCCTCCTGACGAGAGAGAGAGAGAGAGAGAGAGAGAGAGAGAGAGAGAGAGAGAGAGAGAGAGAGAGAGAGAGAGAGAGAGAGAGAGAGAGAGAGAGAGAGAGAGAGAGAGAGAGAGAGAGGAGAGAGAGAGATGAGAGAGAGAGAGAGAGAAATGAAATGAAACTTTATTTTCCAAGGATAAAAGAATAGGTGCGCAGACCTTTTTTTTATTCTTGTCCTTGCTACAAACTAAAACACACACACACACAATAATAAAAACAAAACACATAAAACACAAACACACACACGAACGCACGCACATAAACAGACGCACGCACGCATGCACGCACACACACATACACACAGACATACATGCACACACCTACCCAACTATACGCTCTCATACCATCAATAGAGGATCTTCGTGAATCAAAAGCAGAGCGCTAAATGTAAAAAGCGCACTGCATGCGTGACGCAAACAACGGATACAACGCCTGGACCAACATGTGCCATTACGATGCCTGTCAGCCCGGCCTCCTACCCCTGCTGTCGAGGTCGAGAGAGAGGTCGAGAGAGAGAGAGAGAGAGGTCGAGAGAGAGAGAGAGAGAGAGAGAGAGAGAGAGAGAGAGAGAGAGAGAGAGAGAGAGAGAGAGGAGAGAGAGAGAGAGAGAGAGAGAGGAGAGAGAGAGAGAGAGAGAGAGAGAGAGAGAGAGAGAGAGGAGAGAGAGATGAGAGAGAGAGAGAGAGAGAGAGAGAGAGAGAGAGAGAGAGAGAGAGAGAGAGATTTACGGCATTGCTTAACGTCCCGATAGCAACAAGACTTTCTCAGAACGTGCCTGCACTGCTTGTGAAAAAAAAAAAAAAAAAAACCTAAAAAAAAAACTAAACAGAATATTGAATGCATGTTGCCAGCTGGTCTAATACGCTAAATAAACCTAACTAGACCATTTAGCAACACACATTCAATATCAAGAGCTACAGGAGTGCAGTCAGTAAGGAGAGTTTAACAAGGAAAATACAGGTGAATGGACCAAGGGTAGACAGAAACACATGCCCCAGAATAGTGGGGAAAACCCACCCTGTGGGGCTGACCAGGGTGACCCTGGGAACTAAAAAGTAGTTAACCCCACCCAAGTCCCCCAGGGCAGACCCGGTTGGGCGAGATAGATAGAGAGAGAGAGAGAGCCGCGTGCGCGCGAGGGAATGACGTCATATTTAGAGTATTGTCAGTGACAGAGTTGCCTCTTTTACGTCACCGTCACTGTCTGACTTTCTCTAGAAGTAAAGTTCTTTTTGTGTGTTTTAATTCTTTTCTTATTTTTTTTTTTTTTTTTACTAAAGAAGTTGAAAGGATACAAAGCTGGCTAACGAACTCATTCAAAGTCTTTCTCCAAACTAGCTATAGAGTCATAGAGTCTTTCCACGCTACGTCATCAAAACCTGCGTGGCGGACAGCAAGACTTCCCTTCCGTCTTGTAAACACAGGCCAAAGTACAACTGCTAGTTAGTTTCAAAGCGTAAGAAATGGTGAATTTTTGCTGTGTTCGAGGTTGCGGACATCGCAGCAACCGAGATAAAGAAATACGTTTTTTCCGCATTCCATCTGTTCCGAAACGTGCTGATTCAGTTCAGCGAAATTTGATTGCACGCCAGCGAAGAGAATGGCTTCGGCAGATCTACAGGAAAGACATCACAGAGACTACAACCAAAAAGGCCATGGCATCGGGTTGATTGATAGGGATCGACATTGTCGATATCGGCTATTTTCTCCTTATATCTTGATAAAGATACGAAGTCAAGAGTATCCATGTAAGGCACTGCTGATACACTTGATCCTTTCGTGGACATGTTGTAAAATTGCCTCAGATTATCGAAGTACACGCTCTCTTTCAAATGGTAACCTTACATGAAAAATGAGCAGACCGGCTTTGCTTGTCCGCCAGCAGAATCACGCCCCCTGATTTCTATACCACGTGATACGCACAGTGACTGAAACCACTCTATATGCAAAAGTTCAAGTAAATATGACAGACATTACGGAATCTGGGTCAACCGACTTCCTATAAACGGTTGTTTATGTCTTCAATGAGACATTCAATTACAATATGCTCGGAGTCTCTCTTAGCTACCCACTTAAGAAAGTATCTCGCCAAGTTTCAAGCTTGTGCGTACAGAAATGTTGGAGATTCTCTTGTTTACATACATACGCACACACATACATACACACATACGGCGCTTTGCGCGAAATGTACGTTCAGCAGCGAGGTTAGCGTAACTAGACAAGACGTAAGATCTGATTTTTATCTTGTTACCTCAATTGTTTGAGGTTTAGCCTGCCCGCCTTTGACATCATGGACATGCTATTAAATTCGCCCCACCGCGACCCGTCCTAAAAAGTCCCTTCTATTAATACGGAAGGGACTTAAAAAGAAGGTTTAGCATTGGGATTTCTTGAGGTGGGAAGAAAAGGAAAATAGTGCGGATGTTGATCAAACGGCCTTATTCTAATTCAGAACCCAATGAAAATACACCATTTTCGTTTTTTTCCGAGCGAGATTTTCTTTCATAACACATATCAAGGGGATGTATTTGATAGTCTTGATCTTTACATGCGTATGTTTTATGGGCTGGCGATTGGGTGCCTGATAGGAGGGGGTAGGGTAACTGTATGTCCAGCACTGAGTAATCCGCTTGGTATGTGCACTGTTCTACCAGCGCTAGCATCACCTTCAGTTCTGGTTTGTGAGACTTTCATTGCCTGATCGGTCATATGGTTTGTGAGATTTCCATTGTAATCAGTACAAGACATATTTTGCTTTTCATTCAAATGGTTCCACCGTCTTTCGCCTTCACAGTTGGGTAGTGTTGTTGTGGATTCGTATCGCGAGTTGCGGCCGGGACGTCACGGTTGAATGGCTTAACAACATAATTATGTGACTTAACCCTTTAGCCGTGAGTTTTGTTTTGTTTATTTTAGTAGTTTTGTGTGAGTTTTTTATTTATTAGTTTTTTTGTTTTTCCCCTCCCTTCCACCCCCCAACCCCCACCCCCACCCCCACCTTTTTGTTTGTTTGTTACCGACAGCCAGCAATCGAGGTTGACCTTTGACCTTAACCTTTGACATTTGTGTGTGGGCAGGCACTTCCGACTGTGAGAAGTCCGCAGAAGGGTGCATCAGTGCAGTGGAAGCCAATCTGACAGCATACGAACAGGCCTTCGATTTCGACGGACTGTGCAGGTACATAATCACATCCACTCTATCGCCGAGCCACATCGATGGGCCCGCCGAGGCATCCCCAGTAGCAAAACGTCTTCGGACCCACGACGGCCGCAGTGGGCCCGCCGGTGCACAGTCGTGCGCAGACGCACTCCGGCCGTCATGGCCCCGAAGACTTTTGCTTACTGGGATTATGACAAGAGGTCGACGTGGGGTGGGCGGGGAGGGAGGAGGGGGGGGGGGCGACTGCAGTCGACGTCCCACTGACCGCCTTTTGCTTACTGGGATTATGACAAGAGGTCGACGTGGGGTGGGCGGGGAGGGAGGAGGAGGGGGGGCGACTGCAGTCGACGTCCCACTGACCGCCTTTTGCTTACTGGGATTATGACAAGAGGTCGACGTGGGGTGGGCGGGGAGGGAGGAGGAGGGGGGGGCGACTGCAGTCGACGTCCCACTGACCGCCTTTTGCTTACTGGGATTATGACAAGAGGTCGACGTGGGGTGGGCGGGGAGGGAGGAGGGGGGGGGGACTGCAGTCGACGTCCCACTGACCGCCTTTTGCTTACTGGGATTATGACAAGAGGTCGACGTGGGGTGGGCGGGGAGGGAGGAGGGGGGGGGGCGACTGCAGTCGACGTCCCACTGACCGCCTTTTGCTTACTGGGATTATGACAAGAGGTCGACGTGGGGTGGGCGGGGAGGGAGGAGGGGGGGGGCGACTGCAGTCGACGTCCCACTGACCGCCTTTTGCTTACTGGGATTATGACAAGAGGTCGACGTGGGGTGGGCGGGGAGGGAGGAGGGGGGGAGGCGACTGCAGTCGACGTCCCACTGACCGCCTTTCGCTTACTGGGATTATGACAAGAAGTCGACGTGGGGTGGGCGGGGAGGGGGGAGGGGGGGGGCGACTGCAGTCGACGTCTCACTGACCGCCTTTTGCTTACTGGGATTATGACAAGAGGTCGACGTGGGGTGGGCGGGGAGGGGGGAGGGGGGGGGCGACTGCAGTCGACGTCCCACTGACCGCCTTTTGCTTACTGGGATTATGACAAGAGGTCGACGTGGGGTGGGCGGGGAGGGAGGAGGGGGGGGGGGCGACTGCAGTCGACGTCCCACTGACTGCCTTTTGCTTACTGGGATTATGACAAGGGGTCGACGTGGGGTGGGCGGGGAGGGAGGAGGGGGGGGGGGGGCGACTGCAGTCGACGTCCCACTGACCGCCTTTTGCTTACTGGGATTATGACAAGAGGTCGACGTGGGGTGGGCGGGGAGGGAGGAGGGGGGAGGGGCGACTGCAGTCGACGTCCCACTGACCGCCTTTTGCTTACTGGGATTATGACAAGAGGTCGACGTGGGGTGGGCGGGGAGGGGGGAGTGGGAGGGGGGAGTGGGGGGGGGGGGGCGACTGCAGTCGACGTCCCACTGACCGCCTTTTGCTTACTGAGATTATGACAAGAGGTCGACGTGGGGTGGGCGGGGAGGGAGGAGGGGGGGGGGCGACTGCAGTCGACGTCCCACTGACCGCCTTTTGCTTACTGGGATTATGACAAGAGGTCGACGTGGGGTGGGCGGGGAGGGGGAGTGGGAGGGGGGAGTGGGGGGGGGGGGGGGGCGACTGCAGTCGACGTCCCACTGACCGCCTTTTGCTTACTGAGATTATGACAAGAGGTCGACGTGGGGTGGGCGGAGAGGGAGGAGGGGGGGGGGGGCGACTGCAGTCGACGTCCCACTGACCGCCTTTTGCTTACTGGGATTATGACAAGAGGTCGACGTGGGGTGGGCGGGGAGGGAGGAGGGGGGGGGGGCGATTGCAGTCGACGTCCCACTGACCGTCTTTTGCTTACTGGGCGGTCCGTGGCGCAGTGGTTAAGGCGCCTGCCACCAATGCCAAAGGTGCGTGGTTAGATACCGGGTTCCGGCGTTGGACTTTTCTCCTCTGGTAAGTGTCACCGTTAATTCGGGCGGACCGTCGGGGGTTCTTTCTCCGGGTACTCCGGTTCTTCCACCCACACCCCACACTTTGGCACCGGTCTCAGGCCACTTTACAAATTTCAAATACAAGCGATCAAAAATCTCTGTAACTTCAGTAGCTGACTGGCCCTTCGTTTGTCTTGTACTGTGTTTGTCTTTAATGGCGTAAATCCGTGTCTGTTTCGTGAGTGTGTGTGTTGGGTTTCAGGCGCGGCGCTTTGAGTCGATTTCCCCAAAATTGAGAAAAAGCGCCTATATAATAACGGTATTATTATTATTACTGGGATTATGACAAGAGGTCGACGTGGAGTGGGCGGGGAGGGAGGAGGCGGGGGGGGGGGGGGTGCCACTGCAGTCGACGTCCCACTGACCGACTTTTGCTTACTGGGATTATGACAAGAGGTCGACGTGGGGTGGGCGGGGAGGGGGGGAGGGGGGGGGGGCGACTGCAGTCGACGTCCCACTGACCGCCTTTTGCTTACTGGGATTATGACAAGAGGTCGACGTGGGGTGGGCGGGGAGGGAGGAGGGGGGGGGGGGCGACTGCAGTCGACGTCCCACTGACCGCCTTTTGCTTACTGGGATTATGACAAGAGGTCGACGTGGGGTGGGCGGGGAGGGGGGAGGGGGGGGGCGACTGCAGTCGACGTCCCACTGACCGCCTTTTGCTTACTGGGATTATGACAAGAGGTCGACGTGGGGTGGGCGGGGAGGGAGGAGGGGGGGGGGGCGACTGCAGTCGACGTCCCACTGACCGCCTTTTGCTTACTGGGATTATGACAAGAGGTCGACGTGGGGTGGGCGGGGAGGGAGGAGGGGGGGGGGGGTCGACTGCAGTCGACGTCCCACTGACCGCCTTTTGCTTACTGGGATTATGACAAGAGGTCGACGTGGGGTGGGCGGGGAGGGAGGAGGGGGGGGGGGACTGCAGTCGACGTCCCACTGACCGCCTTTAGCTTACTGGGATTATGACAAGAGGTCGACGTGGGGTGGGCGGGGAGGGGGGAGGGGGGGGCGACTGCAGTCGACGTCCCACTGACCGCCTTTTGCTTACTGGGATTATGACAAGAGGTCGACGTGGGGTGGACGGGGAGGGAGGAGGGGGGGGGGCGACTGCAGTCGACGTCCCACTGACCGCCTTTTGCTTACTGGGATTATGACAAGAGGTCGACGTGGGGTGGGCGGGGAGGGAGGAGGGGGGGGGGGCGACTGCAGTCGACGTCCCACTGACCGCCTTTTGCTTACTGGGATTATGACAAGAGGTCGACGTGGGGTGGGCGGGGAGGGGGGAGGGGGGGGGGCGACTGCAGTCGACGTCCCACTGACCGCCTTTTGCTTACTGGGATTATGACAAGAGGTCGACGTGGGGTGGGCGGGGAGGGAGGAGGGGGGGGGGGGCGACTGCAGTCGACGTCCCACTGACCGCCTTTTGCTTACTGGGATTATGACAAGAGGTCGACGTGGGGTGGGCGGGGAGGGGGGAGGGGGGGGGGGCGACTGCAGTCGACGTCCCACTGACCGCCTTTTGCTTACTGGGATTATGACAAGAGGTCGACGTGGGGTGGGCGGGGAGGGAGGAGGGGGGGGGGGGCGACTGCAGTCGACGTCCCACTGACCGCCTTTTGCTTACTGGGATTATGACAAGAGGTCGACGTGGGGTGGGCGGGGAGGGAGGGAGGGGGGGGGGGCGACTGCAGTCGACGTCCCACTGACCGCCTTTTGCTTACTGGGATTATGACAAGAGGTCGACGTGGGGTGGGCGGGGAGGGAGGAGGGGGGGGGGGCGACTGCAGTCGACGTCCCACTGACCGCCTTTTGCTTACTGGGATTATGACAAGAGGTCGACGTGGGGTGGGCGGGGAGGGAGGAGGGGGGGGGGGCGACTGCAGTCGACGTCCCACTGACCGCCTTTTGCTTACTGGGATTATGACAAGAGGTCGACGTGGGGTGGGCGGGGAGGGAGGAGGGGGGGGGGCGACTGCAGTCGACGTCCCACTGACCGCCTTTTGCTTACTGGGATTATGACAAGAGGTCGACGTGGGGTGGGCGGGGAGGGAGGAGGGGGGGGGGGCGACTGCAGTCGACGTCCCACTGACCGCCTTTTGCTTACTGGGATTATGACAAGAGGTCGACGTGGGGTGGGCGGGGAGGGAGGAGGGGGGGGGGGCGACTGCAGTCGACGTCCCACTGACCGCCTTTTGCTTACTGGGATTATGACAAGAGGTCGACGTGGGGTGGGCGGGGAGGGAGGAGGGGGGGGGGGCGACTGCAGTCGACGTCCCACTGACCGCCTTTTGCTTACTGGGATTATGACAAGAGGTCGACGTGGGGTGGGCGGGGAGGGAGGGAGGGGGGGGGGGCGACTGCAGTCGACGTCCCACTGACCGCCTTTTGCTTACTGGGATTATGACAAGAGGTCGACGTGGGGTGGGCGGGGAGGGAGGAGGGGGGGGGGGCGACTGCAGTCGACGTCCCACTGACCGCCTTTTGCTTACTGGGATTATGACAAGAGGTCGACGTGGGGTGGGCGGGGAGGGAGGAGGGGGGGGGGCGACTGCAGTCGACGTCCCACTGACCGCCTTTTGCTTACTGGGATTATGACAAGAGGTCGACGTGGGGTGGGCGGGGAGGGGGAGGGGGGGGGCGACTGCAGTCGACGTCCCACTGACCGCCTTTTGCTTACTGGGATTATGACAAGAGGTCGACGTGGGGTGGGCGGGGGGGAGGGGGGGGGGCGACTGCAGTCGACGTCCCACTGACCGCCTTTTGCTTACTGGGATTATGACAAGAGGTCGACGTGGGGTGGGCGGGGAGGGAGGAGGGGGGGGGGGCGACTGCAGTCGACGTCCCACTGACCGCCTTTTGCTTACTGGGATTATGACAAGAGGTCGACGTGGGGTGGGCGGGGAGGGGGGGAGGGGGGGGGCGACTGCAGTCGACGTCCCACTGACCGCCTTTTGCTTACTGGGATTATGACAAGAGGTCGACGTGGGGGTGGGCGGGGAGGGAGGAGGGGGGGGGGGGGGCGACTGCAGTCGACGTCCCACTGACCGCCTTTTGCTTACTGGGATTATGACAAGAGGTCGACGTGGGGTGGGCGGGGAGGGAGGAGGGGGGGGGGGGGCGACTGCAGTCGACGTCCCACTGACCGCCTTTTGCTTACTGGGATTATGACAAGAGGTCGACGTGGGGTGGGCGGGGAGGGAGGGAGGGGGGGGGGGGCGACTGCAGTCGACGTCCCACTGACCGCCTTTTGCTTACTGGGATTATGACAAGAGGTCGACGTGGGGTGGGCGGGGAGGGAGGAGGGGGGGGGGGCGACTGCAGTCGACGTCCCACTGACCGCCTTTTGCTTACTGGGATTATGACAAGAGGTCGACGTGGGGTGGGCGGGGAGGGAGGAGGGGGGGGGGGCGACTGCAGTCGACGTCCCACTGACCGCCTTTTGCTTACTGGGATTATGACAAGAGGTCGACGTGGGTGTGGGCGGGGAGGGGAGGAGGGGGGGGGGGCGACTGCAGTCGACGTCCCACTGACCGCCTTTTGCTTACTGGGATTATGACAAGAGGTCGACGTGGGGTGGGCGGGGAGGGAGGAGGGGGGGGGGGCGACTGCAGTCGACGTCCCACTGACCGCCTTTTGCTTACTGGGATTATGACAAGAGGTCGACGTGGGGTGGGCGGGGAGGGAGGAGGGGGGGGGGCGACTGCAGTCGACGTCCCACTGACCGCCTTTTGCTTACTGGGATTATGACAAGAGGTCGACGTGGGGTGGGCGGGGAGGGAGGAGGGGGGGGGGGGCGACTGCAGTCGACGTCCCACTGACCGCCTTTTGCTTACTGGGATTATGACAAGAGGTCGACGTGGGGTGGGCGGGGAGGGAGGAGGGGGGGGGGCGACTGCAGTCGACGTCCCACTGACCGCCTTTTGCTTACTGGGATTATGACAAGAGGTCGACGTGGGGTGGGCGGGGAGGGAGGAGGGGGGGGGGCGACTGCAGTCGACGTCCCACTGACCGCCTTTTGCTTACTGGGATTATGACAAAGAGGTCGACGTGGGGTGGGCGGGGAGGGAGGAGGGGGGGGGGGCGACTGCAGTCGACGTCCCACTGACCGCCTTTTGCTTACTGGGATTATGACAAGAGGTCGACGTGGGGTGGGCGGGGAGGGAGGAGGGGGGGGGGGCGACTGCAGTCGACGTCCCACTGACCGCCTTTTGCTTACTGGGATTATGACAAGAGGTCGACGTGGGGTGGGCGGGGAGGGGGGAGGGGGGGGGGCGACTGCAGTCGACGTCCCACTGACCGCCTTTTGCTTACTGGGATTATGACAAGAGGTCGACGTGGGGTGGGCGGGGAGGGAGGAGGGGGGGGGGGGCGACTGCAGTCGACGTCCCACTGACCGCCTTTTGCTTACTGGGATTATGACAAGAGGTCGACGTGGGGTGGGCGGGGAGGGAGGAGGGGGGGGGGGGCGACTGCAGTCGACGTCCCACTGACCGCCTTTTGCTTACTGGGATTATGACAAGAGGTCGACGTGGGGTGGGCGGGGAGGGAGGAGGGGGGGAGGCGACTGCAGTCGACGTCCCACTGACCGCCTTTCGCTTACTGGGATTATGACAAGAAGTCGACGTGGGGTGGGCGGGGAGGGGGGAGGGGGGGGGGGCGACTGCAGTCGACGTCTCACTGACCGCCTTTTGCTTACTGG
The DNA here is from genome assembly GCA_036245525.1 of Semisulcospira habei. NCBI lineage: Eukaryota > Metazoa > Mollusca > Gastropoda > Semisulcospiridae > Semisulcospira > Semisulcospira habei. The sequence goes on along the minus strand of BTPG01000006.1, from coordinate 21,160,305 downwards.
GATTATGACAAGAGGTCGACGTGGGGTGGGCGGGGAGGGGGGAGGGGGGGGGCGACTGCAGTCGACGTCCCACTGACCGCCTTTTGCTTACTGGGATTATGACAAGAGGTCGACGTGGGGTGGGCGGGGAGGGAGGAGGGGGGGGGGGGGCGACTGCAGTCGACGTCCCACTGACTGCCTTTTGCTTACTGGGATTATGACAAGGGGTCGACGTGGGGTGGGCGGGGAGGGAGGAGGGGGGGGGGGCGACTGCAGTCGACGTCCCACTGACCGCCTTTTGCTTACTGGGATTATGACAAGAGGTCGACGTGGGGTGGGCGGGGAGGGAGGAGGGGGGAGGGGCGACTGCAGTCGACGTCCCACTGACCGCCTTTTGCTTACTGGGATTATGACAAGAGGTCGACGTGGGGTGGGCGGGGAGGGGGGAGTGGGAGGGGGGAGTGGGGGGGGGCGACTGCAGTCGACGTCCCACTGACCGCCTTTTGCTTACTGAGATTATGACAAGAGGTCGACGTGGGGTGGGCGGAGGGGGGAGTGGGGGGGGGGCGACTGCAGTCGACGTCCCACTGACCGCCTTTTGCTTACTGAGATTATGACAAGAGGTCGACGTGGGGTGGGCGGAGATGGAGGAGGGGGGGGGGGCGACTGCAGTCGACGTCCCACTGACCGCCTTTTGCTTACTGGGATTATGACAAGAGGTCGACGTGGGGTGGGCGGGGAGGGAGGAGGGGGGGGGGGCGATTGCAGTCGACGTCCCACTGACCGTCTTTTGCTTACTGGGCGGTCCGTGGCGCAGTGGTTAAGGCGCCTGCCACCAATGCCAAAGGTGCGTGGTTAGATACCGGGTTCCGGCGTTGGACTTTTCTCCTCTGGTAAGTGTCACCGTTAATTCGGGCGGACCGTCGGGGGTTCTTTCTCCGGGTACTCCGGTTCTTCCACCCACACCCCACACTTTGGCACCGGTCTCAGGCCACTTTACAAATTTCAAATACAAGCGATCAAAAATCTCTGTAACTTCAGTAGCTGACTGGCCCTTCGTTTGTCTTGTACTGTGTTTGTCTTTAATGGCGTAAATCCGTGTCTGTTTCGTGAGTGTGTGTGTTGGGTTTCAGGCGCGGCGCTTTGAGTCGATTTCCCCAAAATTGAGAAAAAGCGCCTATATAATAACGGTATTATTATTATTACTGGGATTATGACAAGAGGTCGACGTGGAGTGGGCGGGGAGGGAGGAGGCGGGGGGGGGGGGGGGTGCCACTGCAGTCGACGTCCCACTGACCGACTTTTGCTTACTGGGATTATGACAAGAGGTCGACGTGGGGTGGGCGGGGAGGGGGGAGGGGGGGGGGGCGACTGCAGTCGACGTCCCACTGACCGCCTTTTGCTTACTGGGATTATGACAAGAGGTCGACGTGGGGTGGGCGGGGAGGGAGGAGGGGGGGGGGGCGACTGCAGTCGACGTCCCACTGACCGCCTTTTGCTTACTGGGATTATGACAAGAGGTCGACGTGGGGTGGGCGGGGAGGGGGGAGGGGGGGGCGACTGCAGTCGACGTCCCACTGACCGCCTTTTGCTTACTGGGATTATGACAAGAGGTCGACGTGGGGTGGGCGGGGAGGGAGGAGGGGGGGGGGGGGCGACTGCAGTCGACGTCCCACTGACCGCCTTTTGCTTACTGGGATTATGACAAGAGGTCGACGTGGGGTGGGCGGGGAGGGAGGAGGGGGGGGCGACTGCAGTCGACGTCCCACTGATCGCCTTTTGCTTACTGGGATTATGACAAGAGGTCGACGTGGGGTGGGCGGGGAGGGAGGAGGGGGGGGGGGGGGGGCGCGACTGCAGTCGACGTCCCACTGACCGCCTTTTGCTTACTGGGATTATGACAAGAGGTCGACGTGGGGTGGGCGGGGAGGGAGGAGGGGGGGGGGGCGACTGCAGTCGACGTCCCACTGACCGCCTTTTGCTTACTGGGATTATGACGAGGTCGACGTGGGGGTGAGCGGGGAGGGAGGAGGGGGGGGGGCGACTGCAGTCGACGTCCCACTGACCGCCTTTTGCTTACTGGGATTATGACAAGAGGTCGACGTGGGGTGGGCGGGGAGGGAGGAGGGGGGGGGAAGGCGACTGCAGTCGACGTCCCACTGACCGCCTTTTGCTTACTGGGATTATGACAAGGGGTCGACGTGGGGTGGGCGGGGACGGGGGAGGCGACTGCAGTCGACGTCCCACTGACCGCCTTTTGCTTACTGGGATTATGACAAGAGGTCGACGTGGGGTGGGCGGCGAGGGAGGAGGGGGCGGCGACTGCAGTCGACGTCCCACTGACCGCCTTTTGCTTACTGGGATTATGACAAGAGGTCGACGTGGGGTGGGCGGGGAGGGAGGATGGGGGGGGGGCGACTGCAGTCGACGTCCCACTGACCGCCTTTTGCTTACTGGGATTATGACAAGAAGTCGACGTGGGGTTGGCGGGAAGGGAGGGGGGGGGGGGCGACTGCAGTCGACGTCCCACTGACCGCCTTTTGCTTACTGGGATTATGACAAGAGGTCGACGTGGGGTGGGCGGGGAGGGAGGAGGGGGGGGGGGCGACTGCAGTCGACGTCCCACTGACCGCCTTTTGCTTACTGGGATTATGACAAGAGGTCGACGTGGGGTGGGCGGGGAGGGAGGAGGAGGGGGGGGGCGACTGCAGTCGACGTCCCACTGACCGCCTTTTGCTTACTGGGATTATGACAAGGGGTCGACGTGGGGTGGGCGGGGAGGGGGGAGGCGACTGCAGTCGACGTCCCACTGACCGCCTTTTGCTTACTGGGATTATGACAAGAGGTCGACGTGGGGTGGGCGGGGAGGGAGGAGGGGGGGGGGCGACTGCAGTCGACGTCCCACTGACCGCCTTTTGCTTACTGGGATTATGACAAGAGGTCGACGTGGGGTGGGCGGGGAGGGAGGAGGGGGGGGGGGGCGACTGCAGTCGACGTCCCACTGACCGCCTTTTGCTTACTGGGATTATGACAAGAGGTCGACGTGGGGTGGGCGGGGAGGGAGGAGGGGGGGGGGGCGACTGCAGTCGACGTCCCACTGACCGCCTTTTGCTTACTGGGATTATGACAAGAGGTCGACGTGGGGTGGGCGGGGAGGGAGGAGGGGGGGGGGGGGCGACTGCAGTCGACGTCCCACTGACCGCCTTTTGCTTACTGGGATTATGACAAGAGGTCGACGTGGGGTGGGCGGGGAGGGAGGAGGGGGGGGGCGACTGCAGTCGACGTCCCACTGACCGCCTTTTGCTTACTGGGATTATGACAAGAGGTCGACGTGGGGTGGGCGGGGAGGGAGGAGGGGGGGGGCGACTGCAGTCGACGTCCCACTGACCGCCTTTTGCTTACTGGGATTATGACAAGAGGTCGACGTGGGGTGGGCGGGGAGGGAGGAGGGGGGGGGGCGACTGCAGTCGACGTCCCACTGACCGCCTTTTGCTTACTGGGATTATGACAAGAGGTCAACGTGGGGTGGGCGGGGAGGGAGGAGGGGGGGGGGGGCGACTGCAGTCGACGTCCCACTGACCGCCTTTTGCTTACTGGATAAGGGTACGCCTTGCTTGAAAACGTCCTGGTTATTTTGTGAAACGTGAAAAGTCTGTAACCACACTGTACATCATACTTCCCCAACTCCCCTTTTGATTTTCCGGCCCTTTGAAGTACACAATGAGGCAATAAAAACGCGAATTTTTCACTGTAGCGTTTTTCTTTTTAACCCTTTGGGTGTCCGTAGCGGTTTTAGTCGCGATGATGCCTATCGGAATCATCGCGACTAAAACTGCTACGGACATCCAAAGGGTTAAAATATGCTTTGTTCCGGATTTTTGAACGTCATTTGTGAGATAATGTTATGAAGAGTGTGTTATGTTTCGTGTAAATACTAAATGGAATGTTTAGTCTTCAAAATCTCACACCCTTGACTTGTGACGTGACCATTGACCCTACCATAACGGATATTGAAAGTGAAATGGGGAGCATCAGCAGAGGACACAGCTGAAAACCAACCAGCGTGCAGTGTCACTAGTAGGGTCCGTGTGAATGAAAATCCGTCCTGTTTGGTCTTGACTTAATTTTTCTTTGTCAAAGGCACATAATTAATCAATATGACCTATATACATGAACATTAAACAGTTGTTTAATTTTAGGGTAGCTGCCATATTTACCCGATCAAAAAATTAATGGATATGGGTGTGTGTCACGACCCCCGCTTCCGGGGCGCGAACTCGAGACACACCCGACCCACACTAACACAAACCTAACACAAACACCAGAGGAACAATAACGACATTACATACTGGGACATACTAACAACAACCAACTATTCTCACTCAATCCTAATCACGCATTCACACACATTCACACGCACACACGTCCAAACTCCCCAAAACGAATATCCGTTATACACAATACAAAACACAAGATATGTAATAAATGTCCCTAATACAAAAGGTTGACAAAACTAATATATTTTAAATATCCTTAATAAAAAAAAAAAAAATAAAACTGAGGCTGAAAAGCTTAAGGCACAAGCCACTGGACCCGGACGGAAGCACAAGCGTCAAGCGCTAACGCCAGTTAGACCAACGCCTTTGCTTCCGCGAAGAGTCCCTTACAGCACGTGGCTCCTTAAGTAAACCAGTATTTAAAATAGCACAATATCAAATATACTGTGAACCAAATGTGCTTACTAAAACACAAATGAAGATCGAGAAAAATGAATATAGTTCGCAAGCTACTGAATCTCCCCAGCGGGAGCACGAACGACAAGTTCGAATTAAATTAATGCTTTCGCAAACTAGACATTCACAGCACAAGGCTCCTTTCACTATCAATGTTTCAGAATAAGCAATATCACGTAAACAAATAGAGCAAATATCCTTAATTTAACACGACTGAATATATTTCACGTCACTGGAACTTCTCACCGGAAGCACAACCGTTAAGCTCAGCACAACTCGACGCTCTTGCTTCCGCGATAAGGCCGTCCGTACACTGGCTGCCTTTAAATACCACCATTTCTCAAAACCTTTCCGTCACTGTGACAAAGCTCCTCTCACAACATAGTCACTACGAGGAGATGAAATAAATCTCACAACGTTCTTTACGAGATTATAAACAAGCAAAACTTCACTTAAATAGCACTCAGTTCCGGCGTCGTAGCCCCACAAGACGGAGTGACACAGTCAGCATCCACTCTCAGTACCACAGCATGGTGGCAGACTTAGCCGGTTAGTTCTTTAAGTTTTAAGCCGTTGGATTTGGACCATTGGATTAGGATGCACTAAAACACAGGTGCAAAAATACACATATAAATAACTAACAAAAGAAACAAAATAATCCCATCACCCTTCCCGCAACTTTAATTGCCGTCTTTTATATTCCCTTCACCTCTCTCCCGCAACAATTCAACCTCAAAATACATATTTCCACACCACCACAAGACTGACTTCCGAATTCACCCTCCGACGCTAAATAGTGAGATGGCCTTAGTCGCCTGCTCGGCGTTAAATCCCAATAGCTAATTCGACGCTAGATACTACAAAATACAGATGACATTCGCTTCTACATTCTATACTTACACTTGCCCCCCCCCCCCCCCCAATACACACTAACCAAAATAATAATAAAAGAACAAGCAAACACAAACAACCTCCCCCCCCCCCCCCTTCCGAGCAAAATGCCACTAAAGAATTGTTGCGTGTACTTACTGCCATCTGTGAAGACGCCCCAGCTAGGACGAAGACAAACAAGGACAAGACAAGCCAGGGGTAAAGTCGTTGCAGCTCTGTTTCTCTTCTCTCCTTCCTCGGACACCGGCTCTGGGACGACCAAAACCGTATCGCAGGGCCGATACAAAACGACCGACACAGCTGCTTGAGGCCTTCAGCAAATGGTGAACCACGCCTGAAAGACCACCCTAGGAGACTGCTGGTAACACAACTGACTCGTTCGCAGTTGGAAAAGCGACTAACTAACAATTTGGAATACGTTAGGTTAACAAAAAACGCTCACTAAATCATGTGACTGAAATCCACGTGAAACAATAACCACCCGATCGCGGAGACTGGGCGATCACGTGCGTTATGCCGTCCACCAAATTCTCGCCTGGCAGCAAATACTCGTGTACAGGCCAAATACCCCACCTACACTACCTGTACGTCCGCTTTGGTATCAGTTTCAGCCCACTTAATCAAATTTCAAATACAAACGACTTTGAATTTCCAAAAACTACAGTAGCTCGCTTGAGCTTGCCCTTAGCACCACGTGAATGTTCTGTGTTTATGTGCAGTGTGAGAGTGAATGCGCGTGTTTCACGTGAGCGTGCTTGTTGGGTTCAGTTCGCGGCGGCGCTTTGAGCCGATTTTCAATTGGGATAAAGCGCCTATTTAATGCGCTTATTATTATTATTATTATTATTATCTAAATCCTGTCACCCCTCTAAACTTACTCCCCTACAAAATTAGACCAACCCCCCCCCAAAAAAAAAAAAAAAAAAAAAAAAAAAAAAAAAAAACCGTGTCGTGACAGTGTGTTCTTTATCTTAGTGTCAATCACTGGAGCACAACAAATGGTTTGAAAATAACTTGATTCACATTGAACGATACTATAAGATTGATTTGCACCATAAGTGCTTATTCACTAGTAAATTATGCGAATCAAATTTCTTTTGAGGCAGTTAATCACATCATAAGCAGTCCACACAACATGTGTGTTAAGACATCTCGTAGGAAAATTGCTTCTCAGAGTGTGTCCAGTTTAGCTTATTTTTCACCACTTATAAAACCCCGTGTCCGCCAAGGTAGCCATGGGCGATAACTCTTCAAACGTGTTGTGTGAAGATAGCTGATAGTACCCTCAACATCTGAAGTAAGCAGCAAACGGAAAAATGTCGTGTTTTGTTGTAAGGGTGGCTCTTTGTTTGCGGAGATATCTACCGACACTTTTCGCGTTTCTATTGCCTCTGTGTATACGTGAAAGCCTTCCATGTCCCTCTCATTGGATGAAAAAAAATATTTCTGAAACAAAAATCTACATACAGTGGCAGGGAAAAGGTTCAACCAAAGTTAACTCATTCGAGACGTGCCGCCTCCGGATACGCGACATGCCGCGTATCCGGAAGCGGCGCGTCTCGAATGAGTTAACCGTTTTTGCCGTCAGCGCGGTAGCGATTTTAGTCGCGAAAATTCCTGCAAGAATCTTCTCGACAAAAACCGCTACCGACACCCCAGAGGGTTAAGTTACTCATGTTGTGTTGTGTCACTGCATGACGTAGGGACCTACCCTGAACAATTCTGTCGTTAGCGCTTTCGCTGCAGGAATCACCTTGACAAAAAAGCGCTGCCGAAGGCCAAAGATGTAACCCGTTGCGTGCCCGTAGCGGTTTTTGTCACGATCTATGATGATTCCTGCAGAAATCATCGCGACAAAAACCGCTACCGACACGCAAAGGCTTAACAGTTTCTGTCCGTTGTATCCATCCTTGTTAACTCATCGGAGACGTGCCGCATGCGGATACGCGGCGAATCGCCGCGTATCCGCATACGGCGCGTCTCCAATGAGTTAAGTCTGTGAAAAAAAGGTTCAACTGAAATTAGGAAAACGTACTATCTTTGCTGAATTGTGACAGTGTTGCTGTATTATATTTTGACGAGCAAAAGAAATGCGACATTTTTGGAATAGTCATCGGAGACACTTTAGTGTTTCTGATGATTCCAAAAAATGTCGCATTTCTTTTGCTCGTCAGTGTATTTTGATTGTACAGCATATGGGCAGGCACAGAGGGATGTTACAACCGACTGATCAACACTGCAGATTGTGCACCTGAGCAAGAGTCACTGAGAACGGCATGGAATGCGTTCAGTGTGCGATACTCTGGATACTGCAGTAAGTTTTTAGAGAAATAAGTTTTGACGATAAGTAAATCAACGCAAGCGATGGATCGATAAGTGAATGGATAAACCAAAGAAAGACGAATCGTGCGGCGATACATAGTCAAAATTTGTTCAGACGCTATTCGGTGCCCTGTCTTTGAAATCACTCACCTTCGTGGTGGACAAAAGACGTTAAGCCCTAAACGTTAAACTGACCACACACACAAAAAAACATATCTCTCAACATCTGGCACATTATTATGGAGGCGCACCAGGACAGTATTTCGTAGGTTATTTCGATGTGCTTCATCGAGTGAGTGAGTGTGCAAGTGAATCAGTGAGTCAGTCGGTCGGTCGGTCGGTCAGTCACTAAGTTACTTGTTACTCAATCGGACAGTCAAAAACAAAAAGAAGAATAGACAACATGACTCAATTCCGACCTTATACTTTTTGGCCAGTAGGCTGACATTGGTAATGGGGCAAATAATCAATCGATCGATCGATCGGTCGGTCGGTCGGTCGGTCGGTCGGTCGGTCAATCAATCAATCAATCAATCAATCAATCACATCCAGTCTGATCCACGAGAATAAGACCTTCTACAGGCACTGGCCGGTGTATCGAATTGGAGCGGCCATAGTTAATTGCATTACGAATTAGGATTTGCCAGTGGTTCCTGTCGCCTCCTAGGTCCCATCAGGGAGTTGATTTCAAAGGTAAAAAGCTCTCGACTTTTACATTTGAAATCAACTCCCTGATGGGAACTATTGTCATTTCATAACATTTATTATTTTACTCTCTTGGCTTGACTTCGCGAACGAAGATTTTATAGGAGTTGACCACGACGTCTGCAGGCTTGTTCGTGGCTGCGGAGGCCAATCCGAGACAGGCAGGTTCGACCAGGTATGGCCAGGGTTCTGAGCTGCGGCATCTCTGTTCAAGTTTTTCTCCTGAGCCGCTTGTCCTTAAGGCTAGCTCTGTGAGAGTCCTCAAAGGAGACAGCTGCCTTGGTGGAGCGCCAGGTGTCACGGTCCGCAGCAAACGAAGACCACTGGTGGTGGTCGATTTGGCAGGCACTAAGTGACTTCTTGAGACCGTCTTTGTATCTCTTCTTTGGTGCCCCTCTGTCACGGTGTCCAGTAGCAAGCTCGCCGAACAGTGTGATCTTTGGTAGGCGATGATCCTCCATCCTGGAGACATGCCCTGCTATTACTATTACTGAGGGAATGACAGTCTGGTTTTTTTTTGGTTGAATTTCGTTACATAATTAATGCAATGAGATTATAATTTTATACTGAGTAATTGCAAGACCTTCGGGCCGACCTCATCCGGCGCAGTTGGCTCGTGCGCGGTTGTGTGCGAAGTAACTGAGACCGACGTCGGCCCTAAAGCATTGTGGTACGAATTTTTTCAGCTGATGGAGGAAAGGCAGCGCCTTGTCTGGCGACCTTGGAAACTTGCACTCAGAGGTTTAACAAGGTCAAGGCCTTGCCGCAGTTCAGCGGGGATCCTTTGTATCAATGCAGGTGAGATTTCGAAATGCATGCATATTGTAAACAATTCAACTTTAATAGACAAGAATGTATCGCAGACCCTCAGCGGCGAGTGAATACGCGCAGCTGGTTTGACAAATGTATCAATGGAAAAGACACTCGTTCGGTGGTGGTTACAGTTGATGTCACGGGTTTTGAAATGGGCCAACTGCGGCCGATGTCAGCCTGATGTCCTTTTACATACTGGAGTGATTTTCTCGCTCCAGGGCCACGGGGGACCTGGTGCAGTGCTGGGAGAGGATAGAGAACATGACGGGCTGTCCCCCGCACCTCATGGACCTAGTGGGCGGGCTGGCCAACCAGCGGAAGATTGAGACCACGCTCCAGCACCAGTGCGGTGAGATGTAGCTTGTAACATCGTTATCTTCCCCGGGGGCGGATCAGTTATCTCGAGGATGGGGGGGGGGGGGAGTTTCCAACTTTTTTTTGGTTGGGGGGGGGGGGGGGGCGCGGCGTTGTCAAGACTCTCACCAGTCACCAAAATATCCGACAACGCGGGGGGAGGCGGTGGAGGGAGGGGAGGGGGCGTGTGTCAAGACTGTCACCTCATGCCAAACGGAGGAGGGGGGACTTTGCTTTGTTGTTACATTTTAAGGAATTTTTGGTCTGGGGGAGGGGTGGGGGGGGGGATCCGCCCCTGTCGCCGTTGTTTCTTGTCTACAACATATTCATCGTTATATTCAGTCTTCGTTGTAAATCATCAGGGGCAAATAAGTTACGTGGTTGGCAGGGGGTAAGGGGAGGTCCAAAGGCGACATCGCGCATATCAGTCTCAAAATGCGAAACCCTGGGGGAGCGGGTGAGGAGTAGTAGGAGGAGGGTGGAGGAGAGAGATGTTTTCGGCTTCTTACAGTCCCTCATTTTCGCTTCAATTTTACACTTCTTCAGTTTTGAAGGGTTTTAAATTTCTTTGTTTTGCCGGGATGGGGATGGGGGGTGGGGGGGGCAGGATGGGGGGTGGGGGTGGAGGGGGGGTGGGGGTGGAGTGGTCCGTAACCGCTAAAAATCCCTAGACAGCTGCAGTTCGAGCAAGGCTACTAGATAATCTTTTCAGGTCCGCTCATGGCCATCATCTGTGTGCTGCTTTGTGGGTTTTTTTTCCATTCTGGCTGTAGATCAAATAGTCACTCATGTGATGTCGTTAGCGAAGCAGACAGAAACTGAAAAAATCGGGGCTTTAATCGGCCGTTCCTTTCCCCGAAGTGGGGCGGACAGGCGTACCGAAAGTAAACGAAGCGCCCAGTGTTTCAGCTGCTCCGATACCAGGGGAGATTACGGTTAGAAGGTTCTCTCACAGTCATTGAATCTAAGAAAGCATCTTTGCACGAAGAGGCCAATAAATTTCAAGCTGGCTAGATAATGTTGCATTTAGAGCAGTGGAAAGAATTCACAACTGATCAAGACATCTTTAGATTAGTCCAAGGAGCAGTGATAGAGTTTACAGAAATCCCACGGGAAGATAAACCATCCCCTGAGCTTCATTTCACAGACGAGCGAACACAGGCTATAGAATTAGAAATACAAGAGTTGTTTGGAAAAGGAGTTATTGTACCTTTTCAACCAATTGGAAGGAGAGTATGTATCAGCGTCCTTTGTACACCCAAAGAAAAACGAAAAGTTGAAAATGATTCTCATTTAATCTCAACCTGAAAAAGCTAAATCAAGATGTTGAATGTCATCATTTAAAAATGGAGACGTTTCAAAAAACCATTACTCTGGTCAGGAAAAAATTGCTGGTTTGTTCTCTTGACTTAAGACTCCTACTATTCTGTACATATTGATGAAATCAGTTAAACCCATTCAGCCCTGACGCACTACAGCAGGAGATGGATCGACCATGATATTTCAATTTAGTGCCATTGAATTATCATGGTCGATCCATCTCCTGCAACTGGTGCATAGTCGTTAGATGACGCCTCCAAAATTTGGGAAATACGGCCGCCGGGCTGAATGCGGAGTTAACTAATTCTGTCGTCAAGGTCAGTTGTACTAAGTACAAGTATTTTGGTCAGCGACCCAAACGTGGTGCGACCCCTTTTCCCCTTTCAACGTCGGTCTGAGGAACCTTTGCTTACTAGGTCTGCGTTGGTCATGTGGCAGGTAGCATCCTGACCGCCTGTACGTATGAAGCGGCCTCCTGTGTCATCGAACAAGACCTGGCGATGGCCGAGGCTGGAGACGCGCTAGACTACGACAGAGTTTGCCAGTAAGTATTGTTCGCTGTGCGACACTTCCGCAGCTGTTGAATAACTTAACTCATTTGAGACGTGCCGCCTCCGGATACGCGGCTTTTGCCGCGTATCCGGAGGTGGCACGTCTCGAATGAGTCAACACGTTCTGCCCCAGGACCGGCATCCCCAAATTTTGAAGTTGCCCTCTGCAGGACTGTAGTGCAATTCTAGAGACAGATCGAGCATGATAGTTCAAGGGTGGTGCCAGAACAGCTTGGCGCCTGTGGGCGCCAAACTATTCTGGCACCACCCTTGAACTATCGTGCTCGATCCACGTCTTGCTGTGGTGTGCCAGGGCTGAACGAGTTAATACTGCGACAGGAAGGCAAAAGACGGTAAGTCCATATTATTTTTGAGAAAAGCAAATTGAAAAAAATAAAGTTGTATTACCAAAAAATCTCGCTTTTCACAAGAATGAACTTACTGTCCTTCGCTTCCCTACTACTCCTTAACCCTTTGCGAGTCGGTAGCGGTTTTTGTCGCGATGATTCCTACAAGGAATCATCGCGAAACCATGCTGCCGACTCGCAAGGGGTTAATAACAGATACACGTATAGGTCGTTTGGCATCGGCTGGCACGGTTGTTTTTTTGTTTTTTGTTTTTTTTTTTGTTTGTTTTTTTGTGGGTTTTTTGTGGTAAATATCTTCGCAAAGAAACACCTTTCTATATCAATCTTAGAACAAATAATTGTCATTCTGTGACAGTTGACCTAATACGATGTACTTTTAAGAAACTCGAACAATGTCTCACTTTTTTGCTGTACAGTCGTAAACATTCAGATTTGTTTTTCGTGAAATGACTGATTTTACATCCCTACTTGTGCCCCAGATACATTAAGCCCAGTATAAGAAAGATCCATTTTCGTGTGAATTGGCCAGATTTTCAAAACCTGAAACAGTGCAGGCAATCATGAAGTCTGCATGCTTGACCTCGATTTTGAAATCTGCCAGGGCTCTATTTGGGGTATTGAAAATGGCTTGTTCTTGTCGTATCATTATATTTTTGCGACTATACAGCAAAATCGACAAATCATATTAGTTCAATAAAAAATGTTCCATATTGGATCAGTTGGGCACTAAATAATGTTTGCTCTTAACGTGGTACAGAAAAGTCTTTCTTTGCCGCGGAGATATTTGGGGGGGGGGGGGGGGGGAAGTTGTGCGCTCCGTTGTCAAACGGCCCATACAATGTCTCGTGGAGGCAAGAAGACAGTGAAAAATCTTGCTTATCACAAAATAAACTTACTGTTGTGTTGCCTTCACAACACATTATAGTTACGACTTTAACCCGTTCACTGCCAGCTAACGCAGACAGTACTTTTGCAATCTTGGTCAGTTCAACAAGCAAAATGTTAAGGTGCCCCAGGAGCATGGATACAATATAGTGTCGGCAAGAGGAATAGGTCCTCATGAGCCCCCGCAACTGCGGGGGCTCATGAGGATCTATACCTCTTGCAGTTGCTTGGTGTTTAAATGTTCTAGGCACTGAACGGGTTAAAGGCCCACTACCGCCGTCACTGTTGAAAGATACTCTTCTGTAACAGACGGTTACGAAACGCTACAAGTGACACAGGTCTAGTCGTCATTCATTTAGACACAGGAGAATCCAGTTCAGCACACGCCGTGTTTATATCAAGTAATCTGACAATGACTCCACTCCGTTTTATAAATACAACGCTATCAGTACGAGAAACTGCTAAAAATAGATTGACACGCTAACGGCTGCACAGAATAAATAAGTGCGATTACGGGTGTGCCTTTGCTTCGTGTCCAAACTGCTGTTAAAGTTCATTAGGTGTGTCGACAAGGCGGCATAACAAACACAAATGGTGCTCGGAAATGTGTCTTCAAATTTAATCGTAATTGTACTTTAAGTTATGTTTTGTAATTTTGTGTGATTTTTCACATCATGTCTGCTATCTATATAGATGTTAGACTCATGTTTGCATTATATGCTCTATGCGTAATAATATTAATAAGTAAAGTAGGTAAAAGCACTGTCAGGGGAGAGAATTGTGCATTGGCAGTCTCCCCTTTTCTTTTCAATAAAAAGAAGTATTTCATGTTTGACAGAAATTTGTTCTAAACCCCTCTTACCTCCCCTTTTATCCAGGTCGTTTATAGACCAGGGTAATTGTGTCAAGCCCTACATCGAAAGAGAGACGTGTAAGGCCGACCCGGGCAGGCAGGTGCTGCTAGTCGAGCAACTACTCTCTGTCAATGAGTCCGCTGTCTTCTGCAGTGAGAACACTTTTACAACTCTCTTTATTCTCTACGGTAATGTTAGCAGATCGGCCGAGAGATGGTGTGTGTGTGTGTGTGTGTGTGTGTGTGTGTGTGTGTGTGTGTGTGTGTGTGTGTGTGTGTGCGTGTGTGCGTGTGTGGTGTGTGTGTGTGTGTGTGTGTGTGTGTATGTGTGGAGGGTGGAGGGTGGGTGTAGTGGGGAAGGGGGGGGGGGGCGAGAGTCAGAGTATGTAAAATAAAACGTTCCCCCACGGCATCCCCCCCCCCTCCGCCCCCTGTTTGATCATATGTGGTGTCCTACATCATACAGTATGTGCTGATCTGTGATTCTGGACTTATGGCTCTCGGCCGTCTCTGGGCCGTGATGTCCAAAGCCACAGACCAACACACATTTATCAACCACACATAGTAGATATACATATACTATTTAACCTCATCCCCGCCACAGTACCTACATTGTTGTTTCTGAACCATATTTGAAGGTTGGTGTCAGAATAGCTTGGCGCCTAGAGGCGCCAAGCTATTCTGACACCAACCTTCAAATAACGATAATTCAAGGGTAGTGCCAGATTAGCTCCAAAAACCAAAACCGTCGAAGAAGCATGGTTACAAATTGGTCTCAGCAAGAGGCATGGAAAAGCCCCCGCAGTCGCGGAGGCTCATGAGGATCTAAGCCTCTTGCAGTTGGATCGTGTTCACGTTTTCTAGGCCGTGAAGGGGTTAATAAAACCCAAATGCCTTATTTTTTATGTTGCTCAATCATAGATGCCTCCTCCCCTTCGACTGCTCAGCCCTGCCTTCTAGCCATCATGCAGTGTGCCAAGCCGTATGCTGACGTTTTGAAAAACGGGATCGGTCTCAGCTGCAGGTCTGTATGCTGACACGCGCATCTGTGTGTGTGTGTGTGTGTGTGTGTGTGTGTGCGTGTGCGTGTGCGTGTGCGTGTGCGCGTGCGCGTGCGCGTGCGCGTGCGTGCGTGCGTGCGTGTGTGTGTGTGTGTTTGTGTGTGTGTGCCAGGTGTATGTGTTTTCTCACGCTGATTTTTGGAAGTTGTGGCTTGTGTGGATACTGATTTTGTATATTTTAAAAGTCTTTTTTTTGTTGTGCCTCGGGTTCGAGAAAAATGTGTGTGTGTGTGTGTGTGTGTGTGTGTGTGTGTGTGTGTGTGTGTGTGTGTGTGTGTGTGTGTGTGTGTGTGTGTGTGTGTGTGTGTGTGTGTGTGTGTGTGTGTGTTTACAAGCGCCGATTTGTGGACGGACGTGGTTTGTGTGGATATTTTGCGTGTTTCAAAAGTCTCTTTTTGTTGTCAGTGTCTCCGGTTGGCAAAACATCGTTGGCACGGTCTGTGGCTTTTGGATACACCTTGAAATCCAAATGACGTACCACTCATTTCACACATTTTATTTATTTATTTATTTATAAATTTAATTTTATTGGCTCACGTGCGAAGCAAAAGTGAGTCTGTGTTCTGGGCCAGTGGTCGTCCGTCCGCCGTCGTCCCTGGTAAACTTTAACGTTGGCATTTTCTTGGAGACTATTCAAGCTACAGTCTTCAAACTTGGACCAAGGATACTTTGTGGCAAGACCTTTCTAAATATACCAACTTCTCACAAAGGTCAAGGTCACAAGGATCAGGAACTATATCAAAAATAGCTATTTTGGAACATAATTTATTTTTTCTCAAATACTATTCACAACTTGAAACCCAAACTTAGTGCAAAAATACCTGATGGTAAGACCTTATACGCACACTAATTTGGTTGATCCCTCGGAAAGGTCAAGGGTCACAAGAGCTTTTTTCTCAAATACTATTCACAATTTCAAACTCAATCTTGCTACAGAGATACCTGATGGTAAGACCTATCTATGCATACTAATTTGGATGACCCCTCGGAAAGGTCAAGGGTCACAAGAGCTCATGCAATAGGTAAAAAATAGCAATATTTTGACAAAAAAATTTTTTTTCTCAATTACTATTAACAACTTCAAACCCAAACTTGCTACAGAGATACCTGATGGTAAGACCTATCTATGCATTCTAATTTGGATGACCAATTTGAAAAAGGTCAAGGGTCACAAGAGGTTGACAAATGTGTATAAAATGCCAATAATTGTAATTATCAAGATTTTTGCAAACTTTTCAATCAAATTTGGCACAAAGGTAGCTGATGATAAGACCTTCCTATGTATCCTAATTTAGTCGACTCATCGCAAAGGTCAAGGGTCACGGTGATTTCACAGATGTGTGAAAACTGATTAAATTTTGAGAAAACATGGATTTTGTTAGTGCAGAAGCCATCCTTTTACTTATTGTCAGACATGTGTGGATCGGCCATACACGTGAGCCATAAGGGCTTTGCCTTTCTTGTTTTATTTCACTTTTTAAACAATTTAATATTGTATTCATTTATTTTATTTTATTTTATATATTAAAGCCAAAGCGTGCCGTTTTCAAAGTGCGTGGAAGCAGTTACTTGCCCGGGACCGAGGCTGGAAACCGTCGTCGCTTCCGTTCAAAAGCAAATACAGGGCTGGATGACGAATAAGCAATGCTGTGAGTATAACTAAATAAGTACAGTAGTAGCTGTTTCGAACTTTTTTCTCTTTAAAAAAAAAATGGTGCTTTCTCATATGTCATGGGAAGTCCTGAAAAAGTCACCTGTCAACTAAGACCATTATTCTGACGACTACAGCCACTACAGTCTTTAACCCATTTAGCCCCGAGTCCCTACAGCAGGAGAGTGATTGACCATGATAATTCAGGTAGTGCCAGTTTAGCTTGGCGCCTGAAGGCGCCAAGGTAATCTGGCACTACCCTTGAATTATCATGGTCAATCCACCTCCTGCAACTGGTACATAGTCGTTCAGTAACACTTCCAAAATTTGGGAAAAGCACCTGTGGGGCTGAACAGGTTAATGAAAGGTGACACTTTTTTTTGCATTCCGGGACTTCATTTGGTTTTGATTTTAATACCTTTTCTTTAAAATGGTGTGTGTGTGTGTGTGTGTGTGTGTGTGTGTGTGTGTGTGTGTGTGTGTGTGTGAGAAAAGCATGATCTTTCATTGTTAACCGTTTTAGCCCCGGGACCCTGCAGCAGGAGATGGACTGATCATGATAATTCAAGGGTAGTGCCAGATGAGCTTGGCGCCTGAAGGCGCCAAGCTCATCTGGCACTACCCTTGCAATTATCATGATCAATCCATCTCCTACAACTGGTACATAGTCGTTAGGCCGCAACACCTCTGAGTTGAGAAATGGGACCTTAGGACTAAACGGGTTAATTTCAATGAAAATCTCGCTTTTCACACAAAGCTGACTTCTTGTCTCTTGCCTTGTCTGTTTCTCAAAGACTGAGAAGCGGAGTATTAACTCATTCTATCCCAGACACACCACCTAAAGATAAGGATCGACCATGATAGTTCAAGGGTGATGCCAGAATAGCTTGGCGCCTATGGGCGCCAAGCTATGCTGGCATCACCCTTGAACTATCATGGTCGATCTGTGTCCTGCACTGCAATGCAGTCTTCAGAGGACAACCGGCAACATTTAAAGATTTCGGTGTTGGGGTAGAATGAGTTAAACTAACTTTGTACACGTATAGGCGGGTTAGTAAGAATCAACCCCCCTCAAACAACCATATGGGAAAGAGAGGGTGAGGCCTAAAAGAACCGGGCCTTGGACTGTGACCACCAAAGGAGAACAAAAGAACCCACGCCACCGACCAACAAGACGGGAACCCGGACCCCCACGGGAGACCTGGCTCTTCCCCCAATGACTCAGCCTCCTGCGGCGCGGTCAGTCATGACGAAGGGTTGTACACAAAAGCGATGCGCGACATCAGCGAGACAGCCAGAAAATAGACCCCCTCCCCACCGACCCCCCCCCCCCCCCCCCCCCCTGGACGAAATCAGCGAGAGCTGGAAGTCCCCATCCCTTTTTAAATTTGCACTTGCACTCTGACGCTTGGTGGAGTTGAGCGGCGTTACGCTTCAGCGGTAAAACGGACACAAAGTAATTATGCGGCTGTTACGAACGAAATAATAACCGTAGCCGCCACTCGCTAATAATAATAATAATACCGTTATTATATAGGAGGCATTATATCGCTAGGAGGCATTATAACACTTTATATATATTATATATATATATATATATATATATATATATATATATATATATATATATATATATATATATATATATATATATATATATATATATATATATATATATATATATATATATCAGGTGTTGATATTCGTCAGTTTTCTGCAATGTTGAGAATGCTCTGGGAGTGCTTATGGCCTTTAATTAAGTATCTTCACTTCTATATTCTATTGCAGCCAATGCGCCTTCAGTGCACCAGCCCGCTGTCTATCTGCTGTCTTTGTGTGTCCTGGTGAAGCTTGTAGTGCTGTGATCTCTTCACTTCTATCACAAATTGCTAGAACCAGACTAATTTTCAGCACATACCTCAAATGGCATTGACCGACTGCCATCGAAGTGGTTAACCCTTATTTGTATATCTGTATATATATAGTTTTTAACACCCTTCAATAATTGGACGTGACATTTTACCGCCTGTCTTTTTACCGTGAGGAACCATAAAACGCATGAGCACCAAAGCTGAGCCGTAGACGTGCAACATGAACCCGGCTCATTACCTGGAAAAAGAATAACTCCCTCACTGCCGAGAAAATTTGAACACCACCCCGCTGCAAGAGGCACAGATCCTCATGAGCCCCCGCAGCTGGCCACTCCTCAAGATGCCCCGTTGCTCAAGGTACTCATCCACCACAAGGGCGTGATAAGGTCGAGCGTTGTCGTCCGGCAGAACAGCAGTGTCGCTTGGAGAGCTGGCTGGATGAGGAGCTGCACAATCTCGTCCCGATAGCGCAGTCCAGTCAGGGTGCCTCGGATGACGTGGAGGGGGTCCTGCCTTCCCAGCTGAAGCCTGCCCAGACCATGACTGAGCCTCCTTCGTAACGATCCACCTCTTGGACGTGAATCGCTCGCCCTGGAGTCTCCAGACCCTCACCCTGCCGTCGTTGAAGGACACAGTGAACCGTGATTCATCAGTACACAGAACCTGAGTCCACTGGAGTCTGTTCCACTTCACATGTTGACGACACCAGGCAACCCGGGCTCTGCGATGAGCTGGAGTGAGGGGTATTCTCACTGCTGCTCTGCATGAAGCCAGGCCAATTTCGCGCAGACGTCGGCAGACTGCTTCTGCTGATGTTAACGTTTGCAGCTTGCATCAGTTGACGTCGCAGAGTGGTTGACTTGACAGTGCGGTCGCGCAGAGCCGCCACACAGAGGTATCTGTCCTCCCTTCTGCTGGTGCAGCGCGGGCATCCTGAGCAGGGTCGTCATTCTGCCCTTCCAGTTTCTTGGAATCGTGCCAGCAGCCTCTGGATCACTAAATGAGACACCCCAAGACGTCTCCCAACTTCTCGTCCGGAAATTCCATCTTGCAGCCATGCTAGTGCCCGGCCTTGACCTACTGGCGTTAGGCTTTGTCGTGGGGGCATGGTTAGGAAAGTGACAATTATGCCCCTACTGTACCGGTATTTGTAGCGATACAGAAGTGTTCAGTGTTCACGACTGACCCCTTGCATCACGACTTTTTCTACCTGCCTGCCTTTGGTACGCTTGCCAATATCACACAGCTTTTCACAAAAACTGACGATGTTTCACGTGCATTTGACACGTTCGTGGAAATTGATGGATTGTTGTCTAATGTTCCCTGTACAGTGGACTGTCTAAGGTAAACTTTTAACCTATTTGGATCGAATGAACATTGTATTTTATTAGCGTACTTGCAACGATAAAGAATGACACAAAAAAAGTGGGGTGGCCCTTAAGTTTTGACCATTAGTATATTTTGAAAAAGTGTTTAACCCCTTCACTGCTGAGAAGAAATGAATACGATCCAACTACAAGAGGCATTGATCCTCATGTGCCCCCTGATTGTGGGGGCTCACGAGGATCAATGCCTCTTGCCGAGACAATTTGTATCCATGTTTGTTGGGACAGTTGTGGCTTTTGGTTGTTGAAAGGTTTCAGAAACAAAAATGTATATAGTGGCTGGGAAGGTGTTAATCCGACATATTAACAGTGTTGTAACTGCTTTTTCAAAGCGTTTTTCCTTCTTCATTGGGTTGTTGTAAGCAAAATGTGGCTCACTATTTCCCCGATCACTTTAGTGCCAGCGGGACAATAAACTTCAATTGGTAGTGGCTCACTATATTATAATCTCACGGCAGGCATGTGTATGTGTGCGACGCATGTTTATTGTTATGTGTGTGCGTGCATGTGCGTGAATTTGCTTACACAGACTATTCACTACCACACAACTGACGCATGAAGCAAAGTTGTAAACTCATTTATTTCATAGCATAAAAATAATAACAACAATTTCTTACTAAAGCACAGATGGCATATTTCGCCCTGTCCCATGCTAGACGATCACACAGTGAGCACAGGTCCTAGGGCTGTTGTCGGCCAGAGTTGGCCCGCGCACAGGTGTGCGT
The DNA here is from genome assembly GCA_036245525.1 of Semisulcospira habei. Lineage (NCBI taxonomy): Eukaryota > Metazoa > Mollusca > Gastropoda > Semisulcospiridae > Semisulcospira > Semisulcospira habei. Next base: position 21,139,838 of record BTPG01000006.1, on the reverse strand, counting down.
GGGGCAACTGTGGCTGATGGCGGCCCAGAACCTTCAGCTCACCGGGTGTACACTTGAAACACAATATTTGATGAACAGAGCACAACTAACTTATCAAAACACGAAGGCTCACAGAAACAATAACTACCGGTATGTACAGAGGAGTTCAGAAGGCTTTTGGCGTGCCTTTTTATACCAAGCACAGTTTCCAACAGTTTCGCAAAGAACTGTGCGCCAGAGTCGAGGTCGAAATTTACAGGCCAACACACGACTGGGAACCACTCCCAAAAAAAGAAAAAAAGCTTTTCATATCAGTACGCACATAAATATGTGTGCTGGTCGGTGATTTTGAACCTACGGTTCTTAACTCCCTTCGGTGCTGAGAACAACTGAACCCACACACAGAGTTCTGCAAGAGGTATAGATCCTCATGAGCCCCTGTAACTGCGGGGGCTCATGAGGATCTATACCTCTTGCTGAAGCCAATTTATATCCATGTTCCTTTGACAGCTGGGGATCAATGACACTGACTTTCCAAAAAACACGATCTCCATCCACTACCATCCAAAGGATTAAGGAATATGGCTCAAAATCACACCCAGTACACAGAGAAACCAAGGTCCCAAATTCTTTTCAGATACATGAATTTTCTGGGTTTCGTTAACACCACAAACACACTCAGGCAATATTCTTACAACAGGTTATGTACCTGCTACTTAAACATGTTCATTCCTAGCAAACATTTCTATGTCAAACACGAAAACGGTCCAAGAAAACACAGAATATTGAAAACAGCGGACATGCCCAAACAAACATGATTGAATTTTCATTCCTTTCTTTCGCAGTTCACGTGCCTACTCATCCTAACAATCATACAAACATTCACGCATCCTTTCTAACACTTCATCAATTTGGTACTGCATCTGCGGATGTGACAAATTCATAAAACAAAGATTGCAGAAACACGGTCTGCATCAACTGGCACTTAAGGGGTAAAAAGAGCTATGGTCAGCTGATTAGATCTTTGAAATGTGTAAGGCTTTTCCTCACATTGAGTCTGTCATGTGCAAACTACATGAAGGGCATTGCCTCAAGAGTATTCCAGCAATAGCTGAGATTTGACTGAAAGTCATCACCTTTTCCCAGGTTTCTCAACAAGGCTTGCTCCTGGGAACAGCTATATACCCCTACCCCTCCCCCTTCCACTAGCAGTGAGAGAAAGTTTGCCTACCTGAACCGAACAGCCACTACAGGGTGTTGAAGTTTCAAATAGGAACAAGCATAAAAATATGCATGAACACAAATATGACCACCGTGACCTTGGTCTTTAAAGAGTGATGAAATTCAGACTCGAAACATTTTACTTTGAGGCAAAATATCACATCTACTAAAAGTTTCAGTCCAGTGGTTTCAGAGATACTGCTACGACAAAGGTTCAAAGGTATCAATTTACCGTATAAAAGAAGTGATATAATTCTGCATCTGGTTCAGCCTAGCCTGTGTCAACATCTAAAATCTGCACTAACCCATTTTGCCCCAAGGCCCCACAGCATGCAGGCGATGGATCGACCATAATAATTCAAGGGTAGTGCTAGAATAGCTTGGCGCCGTCAGGTGTCAAGCTAATCTGGCACTACCCTTGAATTATCATGGTCGATCCACCTCCTGCAAATGGTACATAGTCGACAGGTCACACCTCCAAAATCTTGGAAATGTGGCCATGAAGATAAATCGGTCCAATTGTTTTAGACATATTGCTTGCACAAAAATCCAAACAAAGTGAATCCAATAGCCCCCCTCTGCCCCTCCCCTACCTGCCAACCCAACCCGTAGTCCCTCTACCAGGGTTGCCAAGCTAATCTGGCACCACCCTTGAACTAAAGCCATTGGTCTATATTCTTACCTGTAAGTACTATGATGTAGCTTGCATATGGCAGTGTACAAATTTGAAGCTTTTAGCCTCAGTATGATAAGGGTTAACTGAGGTCACCCGCAGAAACGGGCTAAATGAGGGCAGCAAGTGGCATAGATCCTCATGAGCCCCCGCAATTGCGGGGGCTCATGAGGATCTATGCCTCTTGCAAATGGGTACTGTTCTCTCTATTTGGGAGTGCAGTGGAGGACCAAAGAGGGCTCATGAGGATACAAGCTCCTTGCTAGCCTTGCTGACACGATCTTCTCAAATTTAATATCGGTGGTTTGACTAACAATCGCATTCACCACCGTTTGCAGTAGTACTACCCAGACACACCCATTGTGGGTGTATGCCACAAGTACACTGCTATTCAAATGAGGTGCTAAGAATCTCATCTCAATAGAAGTGTACTTGTGGCGTACTCCGGGAGTGGGTCTACCTGCGGCGTACTACCACACACAGTACAGGCAGGCACGCGTCCTTAACCACTTGCAGGCAATTCCATGCATGCGGGCTGAACTTTCTCGTGCAAAGCAGCCACTGGTGCCGTAAACAGCACAATCACACACTGCTGTAAACAGTACCCATGGCTTCATGCACAAGTGGGTTAACCCATTCAGCCCTGGAGCACTACAGCAGGAGATAGATCGACCATGATAATTGAAGGGTAGTGCCAGACTAGCTTGGCGCCTGACAGGCGCCAAGCTAATCTGGCACTACCCTTGAATTATCATGGTTGATCCATCTCCTGCAACTGGTTCATAGGCCTTATGTGATACCTGCAAAATACGGCCTTGGGGTTAAATGGAAGCAGTCGTGATAGATTTGGCGTCTCTTTCAAAACATGTACACAAGTTGTGAAGCAAAAACTAGTGAACGCGTGTCAGCTCTTCCACGACCTTGACAAGGTCGTCCACAGCGCAGTCTCTCTTCATCCCACTCCCATCGTCAATCTGCAAGAAGAATTATTTTCAGTGCCCAGACATGAACTTTGGAGTATGTACTGAACTCAAAATTTAGCAGATGTCAACTTTGCTACATTTCTCAGAGCAATTCTAGCATCATTCCATCAACTGTAGTAAACATAATCACACATGAATCCATATGGTGTAACTCCAGAGTTCATTCTCAATATGAAATTTATCAGGGCAACAAAACGTCCCATTAAAAAACAACAACCTTGAAATCTCACTGTGGTAAAGAAGCCACCTTTGCCACAGTTAAAATCTTAACAAATATAGGATCCGATATGTTACGTGGTTTTTTTTCTACTTTATTTAAAAAATACGATAGACTTTGAAATGGGACTTTTGGAGCTCATTCCGGAGCATGCACATGACGTTTTTGGTGTGCGGGGCAGAAATTCTGGCAAAAAAGTAACAAGATAAAAATGACGTCCTGTCTACGCAAACCTTGCTAGAGAATGTCATTTTGGCGCCAAAACGCTGTATATGTGTGCGTATGTGACAGCAACTAGAGCCCGTGTTTGAGGACAGACAAGCTTGAAATTTTAGGATATTGTCCCTAAAAGAATTATCTCGGGACCTTTTTTCGATTTTTTGATTAAGATGCTAATTGGCGAGAAAATGGCCGTTTCACAAAAACCGGTTGATCCACAAAAGAGTCCGTAATTTTCCTTATTTTTAGGAGATATTTTGCGTATAGCTAGATAAAAGAGACATATTGAATGAGTTCATTAACCAGCATTGTATCTCTAGAACTTTTTGAGTGATAATTAAATATTTTTTGAAAAAATATATTTTTATGTTTTGGGGATTAATTTCACGAATTATATGTATTAATCTTAAAACAATTGAATTTTTTTTTTTACAAAAAAACCTCCAATCTTCTCATTAACAATTGCATGATTTTTCGTATATGGTATTTACATAAGCCTACAGTTTGTCTCGGCTGTCGGGTACGATTAGGTCTTTTGTGACCTGTATGCCCTAGGTGTGAAAATCAGACAATGTTCTGCACCACGTTTTAGGAGTCATTTGTAAAACAGCTAACAGAACTTTAATTTTTTTTACGAAAAAACCTATCTTCTCATTAATACCCAATTGATTTTTCATTAACAGTGTTTACATAAGCCTGCTGTTTGTCCCGGCCCTGGAGTAGGATTAAGGTCAAATTGTGACCTGCAAGCCCTAGGCGTAAAAATCAGCAAAAAAATTGCAAAAAATCAGCAAAAAAATTGCAAAGTTGATTCTCTGATACGTCAAATGTTAGTGCTGTGATGAGCGACGTATGACATCGAGTCGTCACTATGAACACAGCGTCGTGGGACTAATAATGCCATGACATGAAGCTTGAAGTGACGTCATTTCGCTGCTCGCGCTATTATTGTTCTTCAGAATAGCCTATGCTACGCTGGACCACAGAGCTTATGAATGGCGGTCGCTGTGTGTCCGTCTTTATTTCTGTGCACCAGTGTGTGTGGGTCAAAGGGTGGGTTAGAGTAGAAGGAGATGGACTCCTGTCGCTACACGAGCCCACAGAGCGTACTAATGGCGGGAAGCGCCATGTGTCCATCTTTATTTGTGTGCGCCGACGTGTGTGTTGATCAGGGGTTGGCTTAGAGAGGAGGAAAATAGATCAGCATAATAAGTCTAAAAATATGAACAACTCTGAATGTTCCTAAAGGATAAATGCATCTGAGCTCCAAACAATACGGTAGACTTTGGGATGAAATCATCTTGTTTTCTTTTCTGAAATATGTACTGGAGTTTACCAGTAAACTTCAACTTTTCCTTCATTTATATGGGACTCTAGCGGTAATCTGTGCTTACTTCATTTTATTAAGATCTTAAATCTGTGGCAACACCGCAATCATATAGGAATCCCATGAACTAGATGAACTGTTTCAGTGTTTGGGAACATATTAACCCATATTATACTGAGGCTAATTGCTTCAAATTTGTACAAGTGCTGCCATATGCAAGCTACATTATAGTACTTGCAGATAAGGATATAGACCAATGGTTTTAGTTCAAGGGTGGTGCCAGAATAGCTTGGCGCCTAGAGGTGCCAAGCTATTCTGGCACTACCCTTGAACTATTTTAGTCAAACTTATTTCACACACTGGTGTATTCCGAATGATAAGGGTCAAAATAAACATCACCAAGAGCAGAACCCAGGGAAGAAATAAACACCCTTAGAAAAGACAGTTACAAGACATTTGTGTTGTAACTGTCTTTCGAAGCATGTGTCTTTTTCGTCGTTGGGCTATTCTCGGCATTTGACATGCTTGGCAGTCACATTTTTGGTCTGAATTTTTTTGCTTGGAAGAAATTATTTTCTCATCAGAAACTAGACAGTCATTGTTCAGAAAACCGTGGATCAAAGGAGAATTCTGATGCATGTCCGCTACCAAGTTACTTTGAAATTTAAATGCAAGCATACTCAAATTCATTATGCTAACATTTTGGCTGTCAGTAGTGGCTTTTGGTTTTCTTGTGATTAACTCATTCAAGACGTGCTGCCTCCGGATACGCGGCTTAACCCTTTTAGTGCCCATTTCCCAAATTTTGGATGTGTTACTTAATGACTATGTACCACTTGCAGGAGGTGGATTGACCATGATAATTCAAGGGTAGTGCCAGATTAGCTTGGCGCCTGAAGGCGCCAAGCTAATCTGGCAATACCCTTGAATTATCATGGTCAATCAATCTTCTGCTGTAAGGTGTTGGCGCTGAAAGGGTTAAAGCTGCGTATCAAATGAGTTAAAGTGATGTCATATTTTACTCTTGTCATTTTCTTAACCTGTTGAACGTTGCTGGCACTTATTGTCCACGTGACTTCCCTAACCCTCTGGGTGCTGGTAGTCCTTTTTGCGGAGGTGATTCTTTGAGGAATCACTTCAACAAAATGCCTACCAACAGCCAAAGGATTAGGAAAAAATGGCGTGTGCAACATCAATAAGTTCAAAACAAGTAACCATCAATAAAACTAAAAACAAAACAGACTTTGTGTCACTAGAAAAATGCGTCACTAACTTGCAAGCCCTGCACGACTTCCTGCATCTGATCACGTGGCAGGTCGAGGAAGCTCTCAATCAGATCTCCATCGATAAAACCTGTTGACGCCTCCGTCTTCCTCTCCGTGTGGAAAGATCTCCAGCTGTACACTCGCGTCAAGGATCAAACTGGCATGAAAGCTAACAGAAGCACAATCTGTGCAGGCACATTCAAGGGGCTGACCACCTACTGGATTAACCACCTCAGCGGTCAAAGATTGCGTTTCTGATAGCTGTGTCAACACCAAACACCCTCAACCTTTCAAAGAACATGGATACAAAGTGGTGTCAGCAAGAGGCATAGATTCTCATGAGACCCTGCAACTGCCTGGGCTCATGAGGATCTATGCCTCTTGCATTTGGATCATGTTCACTTTTATTCAGCAGTGAAGGGGTTAATTCCTTGAAAGTTCAGACCATGAGCCCTTGGGTAAAAGTTTACAATTTATAAATTGCCCTCTGGCTAAATTTATGCAAGTGCAGGCGGCATAACCATGCAATATTCTCGGAGGCATAACAACACAACATTTAAACTAAGAGACAGGTCAACCACAAAAGTTCAAGGCTATTCTGGCACCGCCCATGAACTATCATGGTCGACCAACTCTCCGCTGTAGTGTACGAGGGCTAAACACATTAACCCACTGACTGCTAGCGATATCGCTGGGCAGAAAAGACAAGTAACTATGCATCTTTTCCACCGAACGATATGATCAATGAGTCAAGGGTTAACTCTACAAAGTGCCCCCCCCCCCCCCACCTGGGTCTGCCCTGGGGGACTTCGGTGGGGTTAACTACTTTTCAGTTCCCAGGATCACCCTGGTCAGCCCCACAGGATGGGTTTTCCCCTCTGTTCTGAGGCATGTGTTTCTGTCTACCGTAGGTCCATTCACCTGTATTTTCCTTTTTTAAACTCTCCCTACTGTCTGCGCTGTCTGCACAGAACATTACACAACAATGTAACGATATAGCGATACAAATTTGCCTCGAGTTATAAATACTCACAAACCAGATAGCTGGCGATTGGGTGCCTGATAGGCGGGGGCAGGGGATCTAACCGTTTGTCTGTCCGGCGCTGAGTGATTCCCCTTGGTCTGTATACAATTCTGCCAGCGCTAGCCTCACCTTTCTGGTTTGTGAGTATTTATAACTCGAGGCAAATTTGTATCGCTATATCGTTACATTGTTGTGTAATGTTCTGTGCATCTACTGTGGGAAATTAGGGTATTTACCTGACCACATATGGTAGTGCACCTTCGTGTTTGTGTATGTATGTTTCCCCTGCCTACTTCCTATGTTCCGGAGAAAGACATGGGTTATATAAGAGACCTGATGCATCTTTTTAGAAGCTGATCCACAAACAGTGAGGCAGCAGGTCTGACCAGGACACCGGCCAAAAGAAAATTGGTTTTTGTCTCTATTTTTAGTCTTACTGTAAATAAATTTTAACTTTTCTTGATTTTAAACTTCTAATGAAATATATTTTTAATGGTGGTCCTGAAATTTTAACATTGATTTTAATTGGAAGTAAAGTAATACTCTGTTTTGTACATAGTGGACCAATGTTGTGGGTGAGAGGCTAACTTAAATCAAATTAAATTAACTTGCGCTCCTTTTTTAACCCTAGTTAAACATATCTGACCATGTTGTGTTGTTGTCAGCTAAAGCTTTATTAGCTAGTCCCCGATCACTTATGTGCCAGTGGGACATAAAAATGGAACGAACGAACGAACAAACTTTTTAGAAGATGCAAATGATCGTCTTATTCTATACCTGCGTATTTCTCTGTGGGCTGGCGATTGGGTGCCTGATAGGCGGGGGCAGGGGATCTAACTGTTTGTCTGTCCGGCGCTGAGTGATTCCCCTTGGTCTGTATACAATTCTGCCAGCGCTAGCCTTACCTATCTGGTTTGTGAATATTCTGTTTAGATTTTTTTTCACAAGCAGTGCGGGCACGTCCTGGGAAAGTCTTACTGCTGTCGGGACGTTAAGCAATGTACAACCAACCAACCATCAACGAAGTGCATGAGGATACAAGGAGTGTTCAATTTTGCCGACGCTCTTGATGAGGTTAGCCAAACGATTCTGGACCTCCGTCAGAAACTGGAAAAACTCCTGTGGGAGCTGAGCCAAAAGACCTGGTGGAAGAAATGCGTGACATTTAACCCTTTTCATCCTGATACATGTACACTAATGCTTTAAATAAATGTGACTATGACAGTTCAAGGGTGATGCCAGAATAACTTGGCACCTTAGGCGCCAAGCTATTCTGGCACCACCCTTGAATTTAAATCTCCTAATCTGCAATGTAGCTTTCATAGGACAATAAGCAAATTTGATAAAAGTCAGCCTCAGCACGTAATGGATTAAACTTTACAATGTAGTGCTAACTGACTAAAGACGGATTGAATGTATTAGCTGAAAGGTGGTGCTGTAAGCCGATTTTAAATTATGTCAAACCACGTTAAAAGTGCTGTATTATTACTATTAATATTGTTAAAAGAAGTACATACAGCAAATACAACAGAAGATGAATAGATCAATTGGGGGGGGGGGGGGGGTGGTGAGGGGTAGATAGGATGGAAGGTTGGTTCAATGGTATGGTAGATGACAACTGCCTGTTCAGGCTGGCATGAGACGGGGGTTGGTGGATGTTTGTTTCGATGGACAGTGTTGATTTTTTTCTTAAATATAGGGGGTCATACCTAGCACAGCAGATTAAGTTTACGGTTGCCAGAGGGTCAGCAGGATTTCCCAGGGGGGGTCACAAAAATGATGAAGTCTTAGATGATCGCATACTTTGTAACACAAACACACAAATTTCTGTTGCTGCACATGTGGTACTGTTGCTGCGTTGGCGTTCGGAGCTCTCACAAAAGCTTTGTTCTGCTCGGCACGCGCAGCTGTGAAACGTGTTCACTGTGACGCACTGGTGCATTTTTCAGTGCGTAAAGATAAAGCTTAGTGCATCAGAGTAAAAAAATTTTACGTCAGTCTGACGCAGAGCTCGGAACGCTAGTGCATCAGAGGTGGCTTTAGAGGGTCAGATATGCACATTTCTGCGTAATAATCATCACTGATGGATGGTGTGGACTGCTGGCTGGACGAGTGGAGAAGGGGACTGACTGTGCAAGGTAGATTTATAAAAGAAATCATGTGCATGATAAAATATATACGAGGATCAATAGTAAATGTGTTGTGAGCCACAAAGAAACTTACCCACTGCGCCATGAACCGTTCCGATAAGGACAGAGTTCTGTACAGGTGTTGTGCTCTCTCCAGCGTGATGCATCACCAGGGAACCTGAAACAGCAGAAGATTTTTTTTTAACCCTTATCATTCTGATACACCCATTGCTTGAAATAATTTGACTGATAGTTCAAGGGTGGTGCCTGAATAGCGGCGCTATTCTGGCACCACCCTTGAACTAAAACAGTTGATCTATCTCCTGATCAATAATATAGCCATCATAGGACAATAAGCAAATTTCACAAAATCAGCCCCAGGATGTAAAGGGGTAACCGGCTGTTGAAATCATTCTGCAGAAATCATCTAAAAAAAATGTGCTGCCAACAGCAAAAGGCTTAACAAATTGAATCCTAATCTAAAACTTCTCAGAATAAGCAGTTTTTCCTCTGAAAATTACATTACAGGTCAGGTGGGACTGTACCATGATAGTTAAAGGGTTGTGCCAGACGAGCTTGGTGCTGAGCTGTTCTGGCACCACCTTTGAACTATTATGTTCGGTGTATATCTTGTGGGTGTTATACTGTAAATGAATGAATAAATACATAAAGTGAACATAAATAAAAGTAATGAATAAAGAAACGAATGAATGGACGAACGAACAAATGAATAAACAAACACAAATTTAACCCTTTTCATTCGGAATACACCAGTGTGTGAAATAAGGTGGACTAAAATAGTTCAAGGATAGGCGCCAAGCTATTCTGGCACTCTCTTGGCTTGACTTCGCGAACGAAGATTTTATAGGAGTTGCCCACGACGTCTGCAGGCTTGTTCGTGGCTGCGGAGGCCAATCCGAGACAGGCAGGTTCGACCGCAGTGGCTGCAGGGGAAGGTATGGCCAGGGTTCTGAGCTGCGGCATCTCTGTTTTTTCTCCTGAGCCGCTTGTCCTTAAGGCTAGCTCTGTGAGAGTCCTCAAAGGAGACAGCTGCCTTGTAAATGGTGGAGCGCCAGGTGTCACGGTCCGCAGCAAGCGAAGTATTCTGGCACTACCCTTGAACTAAAGCCATTGGTCTATATCCTTATTAGTAAGTACTATAATATAGCTTGCATATGGCAGTGTACAATTTGGAAGCTTTTAGCCTCAGATGGGTTAAAACACAAAGTAACAATGCGCATCAAAATCTGTACCATGTCTGAAGACGTTGACAAAGTCGCCGTAGTGGAAAAGCCCCACCTCTTGCATCTGTGACCGTTCCTCATCTGTGGCAGCCGCGCTGAACAAGAATGTATCAGGGATCTCTTATTGTGCAAAAAGAAGTGAACTGCACAGGAGCGGAAGACCTTTCCCGTTAATGCTATGTGTGCTTGTGAACATAAACCAAATGCATGAGACATAGATCCTCACGAGCCCCAGCAGTTGCAGGGGGACATGAGGATCTATGCCTCTTGCTGACCGCCACTTTTGTACGAGTGTTAGCCAGACCACCTTTGCCAGATGAAAAAGCACAAAGTTGCTGAACCAGTGTTCATTCTAAAAATTTACGGGACATTAGACATTGACACACAGAATGCACATCCGATAGGTCATTTTTGAAACTGGATGGGCCAAGTGCCGAAATACTGAAAAGCCTGCTGACGCCAAGCTAACCTGGCGCTACCCTTGAATTGTCATGGAAGATCAATTTCCTGATGTGCGTCGGGGCTAAATGGGTTAAGTCTGTTGTTAGTGTTCATGTGATGTGTGCCCGCAGTGGTGCAATGCTTTTAACCCCTGTACTGTAATGATACCACTTGTCACAAAAGATGTTTAATATGCATCTTTTCTGCCAAGCAGGGTTGTCAGTAGCAGTCTCGGGGTTAAAAGTTATGCACCTTTTCCCAACGTGGTATCATTAGTAGTCAGGGGGTTAATTTCGCAAATTTGGGAGGTGTCATCTAATGCCCATGCATCAGCTGCAGAAGATGGATCAACCATGATAATGCAAGGGTAGTGCCAGATTAGCTTGGCGCCAACAGGCGCCAAGCTGATCTGGCACTACTCTTGAATTATCATGGTCGATCCAGCTCTTGCTGCATTGTGTCCGGGCTGATTGGATTAAAGTGTATGCATGCCTATACAAGGCCTGACCTGTGATTTTAACAGAGCTCTGCTAAATCGTACCTGTCCTTTTGACAGGTGAAGAGGTTGTAAGAGTTCTCTGCCCCCAGGAAGTTGTCGTCGTCTAGAATCTCGATGGCCGTCATCCAGTTGGGATTACAATCACGGGCAATCTGCAAGACACCGTCACATTTTCATGGGTGAAAACTGGCAAGTGTACAATAATAAAAAGGCAAGACTGGATGCTAGCTATGTGCCTGTGGGATGACAAAAAAATGTATATCCACGCACAAAAGTCTGAATTTACTATCTCTGTCTGCCACTTTTCATGGCTGCATTTACAAGGAGTTAACTCATTCAAGACATGCCACCTCTGGATACGTGGCATATGCCGCGTATCCGGAGGTGGCACGTCTCAAATGAGTTAAACATTACCTCTTCTAGGGTGCCTTCACGTTGTTTATAGGCCAGGAGAGTGACTGATCGCATGAGGTCTCCGACCAGCACAAAGTCTCCCTTAGTTTTCAGGTACAGAGCGATGATGTTATTAAAGTTGTTACACTCTAGTCGTAGTTCTTTTTCTGCTGTCCATTCAAACAGCCGCACCTGCAAACAAACAAAAATATGGTCAGACAGGGGAGCAAGGAATGCATCTGATCAGAAGAGATAATCAGGCACCAAGCTAATCTGGCACTACCACTGAATTATCATGGTTGCTCTATCTCCTGCAACTGGAAATACAGTGGGATCAAATGGGATAGAGCTCAATTGGTGACACTGACAAGATAACAGCATACAAGGAAGCGAAACCAACTCACGCTGCTGTTGATACTGGCCAGGAGTTTGCCACTGAAGTCTTGCATGGAGTAGGCCGCTCCCTTTATCTCCTTCTCTGCCACCTGGTTCAGCTTACCTGAACACCGGCACACATTGAATTACACCGTGCAGTCTGTTTAACCCTTTTCACCCTGACACACCTATAGCTTGAAATAAATTTGACTGATAGTTCAAGGGTGGTGCCAGAATAGCTTGGCGCCTGAGGCGCCAAGCTATTCTGGCACCACCCTTGAACTAAAATGCTTGATCTATCTCCTAATCTGTAATGTAGCCTTCATAGGACGGTAAGCAAATTTGTTAACTCTTTCCCTACGTAACATTTTCAGCGAGTCAGTTCCCTGCAGACGTAGCAGGAAAAAGGACGTGTGTTCCCAGTGATGTACATTTTTGGGGTAGACTGAATTATTTTCACAGCCTCCCAAGGTAACAACCATAGATAAATTGGGCATCATTGGAAAGAGCATTAAAAGTACTTTTCAAAACTGCGCATGTTTGTGCATCGGTTTAGTGGGAAGTCGAACCAATTTGATTATTATGCAACAGAACAAACATGGTGGAGCAAAAAATGAGAAACGTGGTTTTGGTAGCAACAGTGTAAGCACATGCAACAAAAAACCCAGATTTACTCACCAACATGGCAGGAAAATGTATTTAACAAGCAAAGAAATCACACAAGAGAACCGTCTCTTCTTGAATCACAATATTACGAGCTAAAAATCATTGTTGAAACCGCGCTCATGAGGATCGAATAAGCTCATTGTCAGAGACGATCCACAGCACGTTGTCGGCTACTTTGGCCTTGTTCTGACACCACCTGACAAGGGCATTCACTTCCAGATAACTCAGAAATGGTTGGTGAAACATATTATAGTGGTTGCTTCCCTTAGACCGATAGCTGTGCGTCATGCGATTTTTGTACAAACACAACGCTAGAATACTAGTGACTCGTCTATAGATGGCAACGAGCACAACGCTAAAACTTAAGTGTTTCGATGGCTAAGGGTTTGTTTGGGCTAGCACTAAACTGGGAGCGATATGTAGGGAAAGAGTTAAATATCAGCCTCAGGATGTTATGGGTTAAAGGGTCGGGTCCGAAAGGTGTACCTTCAGTATAGCCAGAGAGCACGCAGTACTATGCTTTCAAGCCGACGGCTGGGATTCAAATGACTCATCAGGACTGCACGTGCACGCTTATATAGGCTGGCCAAAGGTTTAACCTCTGTGAGTGCAGCCACCAGCACAAAGAGGTTAACCTTTAGTGTGTCAGTAGTGGTTTTTGTCAGGATGATTCCTACAGGAAACATCGCAACAAAAACCGCAAAGGGTTAAAAGTGTCAGCATTCTTTTGCAGAGGGTCACATTACTACACTCAATTGTATGACAGCAGGCGGCAGATTGGTTATGATAGTTCAAAGGTAGTGCCAGATTAGCTTGGCACCTCCTGGCACTACCTTTGAAATATCACCGCTGATCCATCAAGTACCAGTAGCAGTGATTACAGACACCTCACAAAGGTGCAGAAGTCATTTCAGGTATGACTGTGTGAAATTTATCAGCAATCACTTGATTTATGAAAGGATCCCCGAGCTGAATTTTCGCATGTGATGACAAACCCTCCCTAAAGTTTATAACTTCTAACACATAATAAACTCTCATGTGTGAAGCACAAATGCAAGAGGAATATATTATAAGTTATTGGTCGCAGAGGTTTGCTACACGGACCCTTGTAGGCCTGAGGGAGGTTAAAGGAACCATTGTACCCCGAAGGCCTGAGGGGTACAATGGTTTTTTGACCTCCCGAAGGCCTACAAGGGTCCGTGCAGCAAGCCCCTGCTACCAATAACGTATTTGTTTTCATTCCTCCACTATTTTTGTAAAAGAAATCAAGAAGAAATCTTCCAACCTGGATCACGCCAGACATAATTGACGTCAAAGGAATATACATTTATACATAATAGACTTATGACGTAATTTAAAATATTTCATGATGTTGCCATCTCCAGTAGTGTGCTTGTTGTTTCGAACAACACCAAGTAACTTTTTACTTTAGAACGTTTTGGTGATCTTTTATAGAACAAAACTTGCATCCAAGATGCGTCACAAAAAGGGCTACAAGAAGTCCGCCACTTGTCGCTACAAGGGTTTTTGTAGCTCAGTCACACGGAACCGTTTGTGCCAAAGAGACTGGTTGTGTGATGTAGGGATGTAAACAAATATAATAATAATAATAATAATAATAATAATAAAGGAGATTTGTTAAGTGCTTATTCTAAAAGTAGCTCTAAGTGCTGATACAATGAAAAGGCTAACAGCTAACACGCAGACACACAAAACATACGCACACACACAAGCCACAATATATCCTCACAAGCCACAATCTGTGAGTGCACATGCAGATCCATGCCACTTGCTGATTTAACCCATTTACCCCCTATGACCCTGCAGCAGGAGATGACCTGATCATGATAATTCAAGGGTAGTGCCAGATGAGCTTGGCGCCCTTAGGCACCAAGATCATCTGGCACTACCCTTGAGTTATCATGATCAATCCATCTCCTACAACTGGTACATAGTCGTTAGACAGCGCCTCCAGAAGTTAAGAAATGTGGTCCTGAGGTTAAGAGGGTTAATTCATATCTACATTGTTTCCGGCGCCAAGCTAATCTGGCACTACCCTTGAAGTATCATACTGACAGGCGATACAGCAGCAAGTTTATGAATGGTTTCAAAACTGTCTGTTGCATGACCGGGAAATATTTCAGACAACTTGGCAGCAAGGGTTAATACCTTCGTTAAAATGGAAGATGACGATGCGCCCCTGTTTGGGTTCTGCTTCCTCTGGGTGGATGAGGGCTGTGCCGACCACGTAGTACGTATTGGGGTCGTCGCCCAGTTTGGCCGAGATGAGACTGGTTGCACATTCGTTCGCCATCAGCTGGTGGGCGTGAAGAACTGCACACACAATTAAATAACAAGGTTTGAACCTGGAAAGGCTGTACAAGATCCTTCCCACTAAATCAAGTACATATTATCTTGTTCGTAGTGAACCCATACCAAAGCCGAGAGGAAAAGAGTTCATACCAAAAATTAATTTTTCTCTAAAATGTATTTTTTCGAAAAATACTTACCGATGACATTACTATGTGGAAATGTCTACTACTTACTCAATTTCAGCCTAAGAACCTGTTGTGTTACCACACAACACGGGAGGCACTCGGGGAACCCTGACTAGGGCCGAGAGTTGTCCCCCCGCCCCTGCCCATCCGGTCGCGCGCCAAGCGGTGTTGACCACTCAGTCGTGATACTTAGTTTACCAGCGGCAAGCGGGGCAGGTGGAAGGGTCCTCCGAGTAATGTCATCGGTAAGTATTTTTCGAAAAAATACATTTTAGAGAAAAATTAATTTGTTTCCTCAAAAACATTACCGGTGACATTACTATGTGGAAGAATTGCGAAGAGGAGGAGGGTGCCGCACCCAAATTACCCCCTGCAAGGGCTAGTCAGAGCCCTCCTCCCAGTCGCACCACTCCCGACAATTTCAGCTAAGTTGGTACCTATGGCGCCCTCAGCGCCGGGAGGGAGTGTGGCGCTGCGGTGATGTCCCCCACTAGTGCGAAGTAGTCTCGCTGGCCTGTTAGATCCCTGAGGTAGAGGCGGGCGACGGTTGACTCTGCCCGCCAGCCAACTGCTGCCACGATGTCTCGGACAGCACCGTTGCGAACGAAGGCGGCGTTCGTGGCCATGGCTTGAACCTCATGTGCGCGTATCTTGAGGCTCTGTAGACCTCTGGGGGAAGGTCCTGGTAGGTCGACCGTATGGCCCAGCGTAGCCCAGAAGGTGACGACTGGGCGAAATGTCAGTTCTGCAGGGCAGAAAGAGGCGTGACCGTCTACTAGTGACGGGTTTGGATCAGCGTAGATATACGCATAGAGCGTGCACAGGATCTTGTTGCCTGGTCTCCCTGGAAGAGTACATCTTTCAGCGGCCGTACGGTTATCACCTGGTGCGCAGTGAAGGGAGATCTGGTCTTGGCGAGGGAGGCAGGGTCAATGAGCAGCTGCCCCGAACCGTCCATCCTGAACTGGAAGCAGGGCAGGGCTTGCCGACAACATATGAAGCTTGCTTACTCTGGCCACCGTGACCAGGGCCAACCGGAAGCAGATCTTCCGTGTCACATCCGCGAACCGCACAGGGGAAGCGGTTCGAACCTGTCCGTGATAAGCCACATACGTACCCAGGGTAAGTCCCAGCGAGGAGTCAGCGAGCGGGAACCGGACGCTGCAGGTCAAATTCCCATCAGGTCTGCTAGGTCTCTGCATTTGCCAGGGTTTGGGCGAGGTGACAGTAAGTGTCAGCCATCGTGGACAGGTAACCTCGGAACGTGAAGAGGCTAGGCCTTGGTCTCCGAGGAGAAAGAAGTCAGCGAGCTGTGGAGTAGTCAGATCGGTGGGGAGAGTTGTTGGACAGCACACTAGGACTGAAGTACTCGCCACTTTCCCTGGGAATGCGTCTGGTCGAGTGTCTATGGGTTAGCGATAGCTTCCACAGCCGCACTCGAGAAGCCTCCAGCGATGAGGGCTTGCCGCCCAATCTCCAGGGGTGAAGGAGAAGGTGCTCTGGGCACAGGTGGTGGAATAGCGGCTGGCGTGGTTGCTTGAGCATCGTCCTCAAGATGGCCGACGCGGAGAGGCCCGTGGCGAGACTGAGGAGGTCAGTGTTTCAAAATATGTTCCAGGTGAACGGGTCTACCAGCAACACGACTGCAGTGCATCCTCTGTAAGTAGGAAACTGCGGCGTTATCCGAAGGACGAGTAGCTCCTGGTGGCGAAGGAGCGTTTCCCACTCGATGAGGGCTCGCCCAACCGCTTGCAGCTCTAGCCAGTAGGTGTGTCTGCCTGCTAGGTCCAGAGTCCGAAGGCCAGACGTCGAGAGGAACCTCGGTAGCAGGTGTGTAGCTGGAGCAGCCGGGAGTAACGACGAGTGAGGGGGAAAAGATCCGCCGCTGCAATCATCAAGCCAAGCAATTGAAGCTAAGCCTGGCGGGGACTGACCCCGCTTAAGCTACCTGGGCGACTAAGGAGGCCAGTTTCTGAATCCGAGACTCCGGCAAACTTACCCTGTAGAGGATGGTCGCAAATTCCCTGCCGAGAAGCAAACTGGCGTGAGGGAGAGAGGTCCGATTTGCCCACGTTGACCAGGAACCCCAAGCGCGACAGCAACAGGAGCCGGGCATCTCTGTCCGTCCTCAGGGCGGTCTCTGACTGAATCTTCAGGAGGAGGTCGTCTAGGTCGTTGGAGGTCGGACTGGAAGCCGACTGTCTGGCCTTGGCGACGACGACATCCACGATGCAAGCGAAAACTCCAAGGTTGCAGTTGCGACCAAATTAGGAGGGTCCAAAACTGGTAGAACACACCATCGAAGCGCAGTGGTGATACCTCCTGGAGGCCGGGTGCCTAGGGACAAGAAGATGCGCCTCGGAGATGTCCAATTTGACCGTGAAGACCACAGGATGCACAGCTGAGGGTCCTGATGGAATCCAAAGGAGAAGTCAGAGCCACGAGAACTTGTTCATCACTGCAAGATCAATGACAAGGCGCTACTTGCCACCTGGCCTGGGAACCATAAAGCAGAGGCTGTAAGGTCAGGGAGTCGAGACGAGATAGTACCTCCACGGCGACCTTCTGCAGAAGCGAGTCGTCCTCTGCGTGCAGTGCGATGGCTTCGCTCTCGTCCAACGGAATCTCAGTCCACAAGGGGAGCATCTCAGCGGCGGTGCGAATGCGAGGAAAACGAAAGTCCCTCGGTGATGGAGGCAGAGAATCCAGGGTCCTAACGGGACTGGAGCGGCCAAAGGCGGGGACCCGCTGGGGGCCCCTAACGTGAGCCAACATAGAGGACAGACTTGCAGTCTGGTATCTCGACGCTTCAGGTCACAGAAGAAGGTGGCCACCAAGCTAAGAGTGAAACGCTGCCCGGATGGCTGCGACCGCTAGGGTGAGAAGGTCACCAAGGAGGGGCGAACCTAAGCGCGCCAGGAGTCCATGACGCGACGGAAGAAAGCTTGCGTGAGAAGCTCCAGGAAACCCACGCAGGCCAAGGTGGTCCGCACTAGCGAAGCCGTCTATTCAAGCCGCGAGGGAGGGCGCTTCTCAGCTGAGTGATGTCGACAACCTGCGCTACCGCCAGAGGGTGCAACGAGGGAAGTGGACAGTTGAAAACTGGAATGGCCCGCAAAGCAGGATTGCCGGAAGGAGATGCTGTGGTCAGCTGGCCGCTTGCGATTCGTGAAGAAGGAGTACTCCTGGGAATCGCCTGGCGATGCGTGGAGAAGGAATCCTGCAGATCCTCAAAGCCGGGGGTTGTGGCAGCGACTTGAACCTCTACTGCTGACATTCCGAGTCGACAAGGCGGAGACCATCCTCTTGAGCGGGGCACAAGTGTCCGCAGGCAATGCGGCTGCGATCCAATGGGCTGCTTCGTCAATCCCCATGAGCGCGACACCGAAGGGGTCCTAGGCGACGCAAGATCATCCGGAACAGCAGTGAGGTGCAGGGGAGTGGCTGTCCCTGCCGAGCCGGGCCGGAGCCGAATCCTCCAGGAGTAGGCGGAGAGTCTCCTCAGCCCACGAAGGGTGCGAAATCCGGCGAAAAGGTCCAGATGGAGGAGATCACGCTAACCACGTCCCGACGAGAGAAGGCGCGTCGGGGGCTGAGAAGGCCGTCGCGTAGAGCATCCGGATGCTTCCTCCTTTTGTCGCTGGACGCGCATGAGCGTCTAGAGATGCTGGCCAAGCGGGAATAGTCCCAAATGTCCGTGGACGCGTAGACACGGGTCTCTGTTGGCCTGCCTCCGTAAGGCAGGCACTCTGCCGGCTATCGACTCTCCGTAAGAGTACGCGGCTTCTCCTGGCGAGACCTCTCCGGACTGTCAGTGGACCAAAGACTGCGCGAGGCGTGTCTCTGCAGGCCTGCCTCTGTAAGGCGGGCTCTCTGCTGGCAAACAGACTCTCCGTAAGAGTCAGCGGCGTTAGTCCAGCGGGCGTCACGGATCACGCAGTCCTGTAGCAAGGGCTGAGAAGAGGAGCGACTGACGGGAGCGACTGCAACTACGAAGCCTGACGGGCGAACTCCTAGTACAGCACCTGAGCAGCGAAGGTGGCGGGTGACGTAACCTGCGAGGAGAGACGTACCAAGACAGACATGATGAAGGGCACGGGAACGAAGCACGTGAACGATTCTTCCTCCGTTCGTCGCCGGATGCGCAAGCATCTGAAGCTGCTGGCTGCGCGAGAGGTGTCAAGACTGTCGGTAGGCTTCGGACGGGTCTCTGCTGGCCTGTCTCCATAAGGCGGGCACTCTGCCGACTTAGCGACGCTCGGTAAGAGTATGCGGGCTTGTCCTGGCGAGACCCCTCAGGACTGTTAGAGGATAATGGACGTCCAGAAGCGTGTCTCTGCAGGCCTGCCTCCGTAAGGCAGGCACTCTGCCCGAATGCTGTCTCTCCGTAATTCAGCAGGCTTTGTCGGGGCGAGAGTCACGGATGATGCAGTCCTGTGGTACGAGCTGGGCTCCCATGTCCAGCGGGTCGTCCGTTTCTGCAGGCCTGCCTCCGTAAGGCAGGCACGCTGCCCGAATGATGTCTCTCCGTAAGAGTCAGTGGGCTTTGTCCGGACGGGAGTCACAGATGACACAGTCCTGTGGTACGAGCTGGGCTCAAGTGTCCGGCGGGTCATCCGTCTCTGCAGGCCTGCCTCCGTAAGGCAAGCAATCTGCCCAAATGCTGTCTCTCCATAAGAGTCAGCGGGCTTGAGTGGGTACACCTCCAGGCCAAGGACAGTCAGTCACTCCCCGGTGTCGGGCGCTCGCGCCGGTAAACCCCCATAGCTGCGACGCAGACATCACAGGCGTGGTCGGAAGCGTAGGCAGCACAGGGAAGGCAAAGCTAGTTGGTATCGCTCGGCCACTGGAAGTCACCGCACTGTGGGCAGGTGAGCACTTGGTCACTGCAACATAACAGATATGATAGGCGACCGGGTCCAAGCCCTGTGCGGTCCCGCCAACCAAAACGAGAGAGATCGGCGCAACAGCTGTATGCTCAAAACGAAGCCTCAAGCTGAAGCTGGCACCCGGCCCGGGGGCCAGCCGAGGGCTGGGACCGATACCTTACCTCTCCTGAATTGCGGGGACGGAGGGGGGGGGGGGGGGGGGAAGAACCTCCAAACCAACCACCAAGCGCGTCGCCGGGAAGAAGTCCCGAGCGGGTCCGCGACTAGAAGTCCTCACACAGCCAGGAAACCACCACAGAGTGGAGCGCTGGTAATCCAACACACACACAGTTCCCCTCAAGCAAGAAGCCCAGTGTTATGTGTTGAGACGCGGTCGCAGTACGATAACACACCAACGGCACGCACGTAAGGCTCCACTACGAAACTTCACTCAGCCGCAACCCGTCACGCGTGGCCCAAGGGCGCAATAACACTGGAGTAACAGTTCCAACAATACTCTGCTGTAGCGATGCAATCTCCACACGATACGCCCACAAATGCACCAACACTGATACGTCTCCTCTGCGAACATGTCGCCAATTCACTGCACAACTCCGCCACTGACAATGAACCACGATATCTCACTGTGCTACGATACAAAGGGAACCGTAAGTGCGCACAAAGTCCAAAGGGAACACAGTAATCCAAGGCGACTGGCCCTTTAAGAACCGGTTCCAACCAGTCAAGGTCCTAAAGGCTAAACACGTCTGAACAGCTTGAGCTAAGTAGAACGACTGAGTGGTCAACACCTTGTGGTGCGCGACCGGATGGGCAGGGGCGGGAGGCAACTCTCGGCCCCAGTCAGGGTTCCCTGAGTGCCTCCCGTCTTGTGTAGTAACATGAATTTTTTTCTAAAATGTATTTTTTTGAAAAATACTTACCGATGGCATTACTCGAATGGCCCTCCCACCTGCCCCGCTTGCCTTCTCTTGGCTAAGTGTGAAACTGATTAGGTCGCCCGGTGAACGCCGGGAGTTCGCCACACGCATGCCGGGATAGGGTAGTAAGGGGAGGCCACCCGGGGCCCTAGTACATGGATCCCCGGTGTCTCCTCCCCAGTTGTGCCTTATACACAACTTTTGCTGAAATCGATAGGCAATAGAGTGTATTCCCAGATAGTAATGCCATCGGTAAGTATTTTTCAAAAAAATACATTTTAGAAAAAAAATTCATTTGTGTTTTCAAAATACATTACCGATGGCATTACTATCTGGGAGAATGGCGAACAGGCGGAGGGTGCCGTATCTAACCATAACCCAACCACTCCGCCGGCCCCATCGAGAGAGAACTCCCGACGATTTCAGCTATGATGTACCTAAGACGCCAGCGGCGCTCGGAGGGAGTGCTGGGCCGCGGAGACGTCGCCCACTCATGCCAGGGAGTCACGCTGGCCGGATAGGTCTCTAAGGTAGAAGCGTGCGAAAGTGGAGTCTGAGCGCCAGCCACCCGCTGTCACAATATCTGTGACCGAGCAGTTGCGGTCCAGGGCTAGACTGGTGGCTACTGCTCTCACGTCATGCGCCCGGATTTGTAAAAGCTCAGCGCCGCGTGGGGAGAGGTCCTGGTAGGCTGACCTAATCACCCACCGCAGCTAGGATGACACGGTCTGGGCCGAGATGTCGTGTCTGCCCGCGGACAAAGGTAAGAAGAGGCGCGAGCGCCCCCGGCGCTGCGGCTTAGAGTGGCGCAGGTAAATCTTTAGCGCCCACACTGGGTCCTGTTGCCGCGATCCAGGGGAGAGGTCCGCTCCAAGGAGGGGCCGTATAGTTAGCACCTGAGGAGCCGCCGCGGGGCGGCGGTTCGAGGCCAGGAAGGACGGATCGGGTAGCAGCTGCGCAGAGCCGTCGGAACGAAACTGCAAACAGGTTGGGAGCATCGAGAGCGCGTGAAGCTCGCCGACTCGGGACGCTGTAGCGAGAGCCAGAAGGAAACAGGTTTTCCGGGTCAAGTCTGAGAACCGAGCCAAGGGGAGGGGCTCAAACCGGTCCGTATTCAACCACGTCAGTACCCAGGCAAGATCCCACTGGGGTACTAGGGAACGTGAAACCGGACGTCGGAGTTCAAAGTGAGCCAGTAAATCCGACAGATCCTTGCAGGCGCCTGGGTCCGGAAGACACAGGTGACGGTAGGTGTCCGCGATCATAGCGCGGTAGCCCTTGATGGTGACCGGGGCTAAGCCCTGGTCGTCGAAGAGCCATAGGAAGAACTCCGCCAGTTGGTGGGAGGCTAGGTTGGTGGGAGGGAGCCCATGGGAGGTGCACCAGGTCTGAAAGACCCTCCACTTGCCTTCGTACACCTTCCTTGTAGAGAGTCTGCGGGCTGCTGCAATTGCCGCCACTGCAGCATCCGAGAAACCTCTAGCGGTGAGGGCTTGCCGGACAACCTCCAAGCGTGTAGGCGGAGGCGTTCGGGGCACGGATGGAAAAGCTGCTGACGGGGCTGCTTGAGCATCGTGGGAGGGGTAGGAAGCTCCAGGGGAGGGTCCGTCGCAAGCGCGAGGAGGTCCGTGGTCCAGCTCTTGGGCCAGTTGAAGGGGGCCACCAGCAGGAGGACCGCCGAGCATCCCAGAAGCTTCCGCAGTACCTTCGGAACGAGGACTGACGGGGGGGTAGGCGTAAGCAATCAGGCCGTCCCAAGGAATGGCGAGCGCGTCCACTGCCCAAGCGAGTGGATCCGGGACTGGAGAGACGTAGACCGGGAGCTGGTTGTTCCATCTGGTGGCAAACAGATCCACTAGCGGCGTTTTCCAGTGAGAGCAGATCAGGCGAAAAATATCCGGGCGTAGGGACCACTCCGTGTGGAGCAACTGTCCGCGACAAGACAGGGCGTCCGCAATCACGTTGAGGTGGCCAGGGATGTGGCGGGCTCGTGGGGTAATGCCTCGATCCCTGCACCAGAGGAGAAGGTGGTACAGAAGAATGCAAAGGGAGGGCGAGTGAGTGCCCCCCTGATTCTGTATGTAAGCCACCACCGTCGAGTTGTCGGAGAGCACGAGGACTTCCTGATTGGCCAAGGTCTCCTGCCAAACGTCGAGCGCCAACCCAACTGCCTCCAGCTCCAGCCAGTTGATGTGATTCCCTAACAGCTCCCGAGGCCAAACGCCCGAGGCCGAGAGAAAATCCGGTAACCGGTGCGCGCCCCAGCCGGCCTGGCTCGCATCTGTACAGAGAGACCACCGAGGCGGCGGGGAGTGTAGGGGCACCCCCGAAGCCAGCCAGGCGAGGTCCGCCCACCTCTCGAGGTGAGGACGAGCCAGAGGCGTGACTGGTACTAGATCCGACAGAGCGCCCGAGGAGGGTCGCCAGTGAAGAAGGAGATGTAGCTGGAGAGGCCGAGCATAAGTCTGCCCAAGGGAAGCAGGTCCGCAGCCGCACTGAGGAGGCCCAGGAGTTGAAGCCAGACCCTGGCGGTGAAGGAGGATCCCATCCCCATCGAAGTCGCTAAGTCGACGATCTTCTGTCGCCTGGCCAGAGGCAGGTGGACAAGGTTGAGGTCGGTCAGGAATTATATCCCCAGATGTAGAAACCGTCGAGAGGGAGAAGATCGGATTTCCCCAATTGAGTAGGAAACCTAGACGACGCAGAAGGGAAGCAGGGCATCCCTGTCCATCTGGAGGGCTGCGGAAACCAAGTTGCGCAGTAGAAGGTCGTCCAAGTAATTGGAGGCCGGGCTCAAGGAGCGCTGACGGAAGTAGGCTATCACGGCGTCGAGCAGTCTTGTAAATACCCACGGACTGACGTTGAGGCCGAAAGGAAGAGCGCAGAACTGGTAGACGATCCCCCCAAAGGCAAACCGAAGGTACCGGCGAGACGACGGATGAATCGGGACGTGCAGATAGGCGTCTGACAGATCGAGGCTGATCGCAAAGTCCATCGGCCGGACGGCCGCACGGAGTGTCCTGGCCGTCTCCATCCTGAAGCGAGGGGCCAAATGAACTTGATTAGCGCTTGATTAGCGCTGATAAGCTTGATTAGCGCTGATAAGCCGATAACTGGATGCCACTTGCCGCCTGGTTTGGGAACTAGAAAGAGTCGGCTGTAGAACGCCGGAGAGTCCTGCCGCGAAACCACCTCTGTCGCCGCTTTGGTGAGGAGGGCCGCCACTTCCCCGCGCAGAGCGTCCGCCTGTGTGCCGTCGAGCGGTTCCTGGGTCCACATGGGTGATCTGCGAAGAGGCGGAGGCGACAGGAACGAAAGTTGCAGGCCTGCGGTAACGGTGGAAAGAATCCGGGGGTCGTCCGGGAACAGCGATCTCCAAAGATCGCTGAAGAGCGACAGCCGCCCGCCGACAGGAGACCCGAGTACTGAGGGCGGGGGCGGAGGCGGGGGCGAGTCAATGAGCCCGACCGCGGCCCGATCTACGGGCACCGCGGGGCCAAGCAGGGCGAGGGGCGGGGCCGGCCTGAGTAGCCTGGAATGGACGGGCCCGACCTCGTGAAGATCCGACTGTAGGAACGGAGGGCCTGAAAGACCGCCGGGCACGACCCCCGGCCGGGCGGGGGGGCGCGAAAGCGGGTCGAGGCTGGGTTAGATGCAGGCTTGGGCCACAAGTCCTTGGAAGATTCCTTAACGGTGTGCCAAGTGTCGCCGAACAGCTGAGGACCACCTAAGGGGGCTTGACGGAGCTGGGTCTTTACTGACAAGGGAAGGTCCGAGCAGAGACGCAAAAGGGTATCCCTCCTCCAGAGGTCGCAATTGGCAGCTGCTGCCATGGCGTTGGCGGAAGAAGGGTAGGCGGCCCGGTTGGCCGCTATCAGGATGGACTGCACGTCACGAAGCGGGGACTGAACCTCCAGGTCCCACGTATCCTGTAGGCACTGCAGGGCTGCCTGGGTAGCCAGATTAAAAAAACCCGAGCACGCCAGCGAGTTCCGCGCTAAGGAGGCGATCCTGTCGAGAGGCCGAGGCCACGAGTTCTGGACGAGTCTGCGGCCGCCCGCCTGTACTAAGGCCGCCGCATCCACCGCAGGGAGAGGTATGGCGAAGGCTTGGGAGTGTCCAGCGTACCAGGCCTGGCGGAAGCTTAAGTTGATTTCCACCGGCCATCGAGCGGCGGGAGAGTATACCGTGTCGCCGAAAGCGTCGTTTCGCAGCTGGGCGGAGAAAGCATCGGTGAGGTCCCGGAAGCCGGCTGGCTGCGGGAGGGACTTGCGGCGCTTGACTTGCCTCTGCGCGTCGACCATGGCCGAAGCCTGTCTCTTCGGAGGAGGTGAAGGCGGACAGAAGTCGGGCGGTAGGTACTTGGCGATAAGCCTGGAGGCCTCACCCAGAGCGTGGACCGTCTGTGATCCGAGCGATGGGCCGGCAACGTCTGACGAGGCGGAGGCCGACGAGACAGCGGAAAGGCGGGAAGGAGAACCAGCCGCCGAGTCCTGCAAGAAGATCGCCGAGGCCGAGTCCGTCAGATGAAGGCTGAGGACGTCCGGTTCCAAAACTGATCTTCTCGCGGCAAAGACGAAAGGGGCGAGCGGCTACGTGAGCGCCGCACCGCCGCGCGCGAGGTAGACGCAGCCGCCCGCGACGCACGCAAAGAGGGGCGCCGCGGCGACGGAGGGACCGTGGCAAAGCGACGGTCCACCTCGAAGTCGGGATCCGCACGCGGAAGCCGACGTGAGTGACAAACCCGCGATCGGAATACCGAGGAAGTGGCCTGGTCACCCCTGGCCCGCCCGGGAGAACCGGTGCGGGGGGGGGGGGGGGCCGCAAAGTGTCACTCCTAGCCCGCTCAGGAAAGGCGGAGCGGGGAGGGGACGAATACCGGGCACGCGGCCCCCCGTCCGATGTTACGGACCGTGGAGGACGCGCGATGATGTCACACCGGGACCGCCTGGTCGATACGAGGCGGGGGGGGGGGACAGTCTAGGGTCACGCCAAGCCCGCTCAGGAAAGGCGGAGCGGGGAGGGGACGATTTATGAGCCCGCTGCCCCAGCTCCGAAGCCTCGGAGCGAGGGGGGTGAGGGTCCAAGTCACACCGGGCCCGTCTGGTCGATACGAGACGGGGGGGGGGGGACAGTCTAAGGTCACGCCAAGCCCGCTCAGGCGAAGCGAAGCGGGGAGGGGACAATTTATGTGCACGCGACCCCCGCTCTGACGCCTCGGAGCGTGGGGGGCGAGAGTCAACCACACCCCGGGCCCGCCCAGGCGAGACGGGGCGGGCGGGGGGGGGGAAGAAAGCGAAGCATGCCGTGCCCGTTCGGAAAATACAGAGCGGGGAGGCAGCATTACTAACGGTCTCGAGTCACGTTCCGAAGCCTCAGTGCATGAGCGAGAGCTTTTCTTATCACGTTTACTCTCTTTCTTATGCTTGCGTTCAGTCACCCGCCCCCGCTCCGGTAGACCTAGAGCCGGGGGTGGCTGACGAACGCACATCTCTCCCAGACCGCTCGCCCGAAGCAGAGCGGGGGGTGGGAAACAATATGGGGCTCAAGCCACGCGCTAACGAAGCAGAGCGTGGGGAGCGTGACTCCGAAACTCGCCTACCCTGCTCCGAAGACTCGGAGAGGGGAGGGAGAACCTGCGAGGTAACGGTACAAGAAGGGGACTTACCTGTGGGCCGGACAGCCTGAACGACGGAGCGGAGAGGAGCCCGAAGCGCCGAGGGAAGTACGTCCACCCGTGGAGGATCCCGGGGAGACAGAAGAGGGCGAGGGGCCCGGTCACGCCTGTAGAAGTCCCACATGCGCGACCACCGGTCTTCCGTCCAAGCGGCGCAAACGTCACACGTTCCGTCCGAAGAACAGCCCGAACACGGCAAGGAAGAGTCGTGTGCATCACCCGGCCACTATAAGTCCCCGCAAAGGCGGCAAGTCTTCGACACAGAAGAAGCCATAAGGCCCTAAGCCAACTACGCCGGCGAAGAAAGTCAACCGTGCACAAAACAGCCGGGCACCAGTCACGTGCGTCGTCGAACCCCAAGGCCAAGCCAAGGGTGAACTCACAAAGTCAGAGCCGGTAAAAACCGGTCGGCGCACAGTTCACAATGAGTCCAATTGTCAAAAGGAAAAGCCACGAATGTAGTGAGTCCAGGGCTGAATCGACGACTCCAATTCAAGCCCACAGTCAAAAACCACTGAAACCGAAAAAACCCGTTGAACGGAGAAAGGCAAAAACTCGACCGTCCCCGGTCGAGCTATGAGTGAAACTGATTAGGTCGCCCGGTGAACGCCGGGAGTTCGCCACACGCATGCCGGGATAGGGTAGTAAGGGGAGGCCACCCGGGGCCCTAGTACATGGATCCCCGGTGTCTCCTCCCCAGTTGTGCCTTATACACAACTTTTGCTGAAATCGATAGGCAATAGAGTGTATTCCCAGATAGTAATGCCATCGGTAATGTATTTTGAAAAAACAAACAACAGGTTCTTAGGCTGAAATTGAGTAAGTAGTAGACACTTCCACATAGTAATGTCATCGGTAATGTTTTTGAGGAAACAAATGACTGACTGTCTTTACTTTACGGCAACATCAAATCACAAACAAGTAAAAGACCTGAACCATTTAGTTCAATCTTAAAAGATTTCAACATACTTCAAAATCCCTCTTTAGAGTTTCAAAACCAAAGACCTGTATGAACTCTGAGAGAAAAAAAAACTAAGAACGCAAGCGACAGAACTGAAGTGCAAGCCTAAATAATCTGTACTGTTTGAGGGAGCACTCCCCAGGTAGACGCACTCGGGAGTATGCCACAAGTACACTTCTATTCAGATGAGATGCGAAGCATCTCATCTGAATAGAAGTGCACTTGTGACATACTCCCGAGTTTTGCATCTCATCTGAATAGAAGTGTACTTGTGGCATACTCCGGAGTGGGTATACCGGAGGATTGCTCACGCGAACGGCACCGGAAATTAACAGACACCAACCTTCAAACGTGTGCTGATCAATAATAATGAGGGAGTGGACTTCCTGTTCCTCCCCACATACAAAGTCGCCCATCTCTCCTCCGGCGCTGGAAGAGGCTCCCAGGGGTTTGGCTGTACCTCCGCCCGCACTATTGCTGATACTCTGTGCCTGTGGGTCAAATAATAAGACATCAAATCACGAACTGTCAGAAGAACAATAAATAATATCAATGAAAAAATCTACCTTAACATTATCTTTTCTTAGGTATCCAGTGCAATCCCATGTAACTAAAATGGCCTCGCTGACCTGAGTACTGGCACTGGGTCGCGTGGGCCCTGACCCTGAACTACTGCTGCCCTCGGTGATGTCTGTCCTCATGGAGATGACCCCAAAAGTCTGCGATGCCTCCTGGTATGCTATCCTCCTGTACACCAAACAGCATCCAGTGAAAAAAAAACAACCAGTCAAGTTGCTGATACAAAAATGGACATAACAAAAAATGTATGCGATGCATTTTCAGAAGTTCTGACCACACATGTTCTATGGAAAAAATATGGAGTTTTTGACAAACTGAAACCTTGCAATTTTGATGAAATGGCCTTCTGTGAGCGATTTTTTGTGACTTTCAGAGAGGTCACTGGAATATCTCTTTTAACCTCAATGCCGCATTTCCCCAATTTTGGAGATGGCACATAATGACTATGTACTGGTCGCAGGCAATGGATAATTCAAGGGTAGTGCCAGGCTAGCTTGGTGCCTGAGGGCGCCAAGCTAACCTGGCACTACCCTTGAATTATCACAGTCAATCCATCACCTGCTGTAGTGCATCAGGGCTAAAGTGGATATCTGCACTTTACAGCAATTACGGTGTAGGTGGTAGCTAGTGATTGTTCATCAAACTGTCGTACCGTGGTGATTCCCCTAGAGGAATGGTGCGTATATGGAGTTTCTGAATCTCATCGATCGTGCCGATCATCAACGTGCTGTCGTTGGCCAGCGCAAGGCTGCACATGACAAACACATAAATCTCATTAGAAACCCATTTAAATATTTTGAATTCAAAGCCAAAGCAAACATGCTGATAGCAATCATGACAGTGTTCACATGTATAAAACCTATCATATACAGAGAAATGTGCGCGAGTGATTGATTGATTGTACATTGCTTAACGTCCCGACAGCAACAAGGCTTTCTCAGGACGTGCCTGCACTGCTTGTGAAAAAAAATAAACAAAACATTGAATGTATGTCGCCAGCCGGTCAAATACATTAAATAAACCTAACACATGGGGCCTAAATAAAGCTAAGACCATTTAGCAACACACATCCAATATCAAGAGCTACAGGCAGTGCAGACAGTAGGGAGAGTTTTAAAAAGGCAAATACAGGTGAATGGACAAAGGGTAGACAGAAACAAATGCCCCAGAATAGAGAGAAAAACCCACCCTGTGGGGCTGACCAGGGTGACCCTGGGAACTAAAAAATACCTAACCCCACCCAAGTCCCCCAGGGCAGACCCGGGTGGGGTTTGCGCGAGTGAGAGTGAAAGTAAATTTCAGATACCATGGAACTGGTCAATGAAGTATGAAATGGTCCCTGAAATGTACTGATGAGCAAAAGAAATGTGACACCTTTTGAATCATCAGAAATACTGAAGTGTTTCTGATGATTCAAATGATGTCCCATGTGTTTTGCTCGTCAGTATAATAATAATAATAATAATAATAATATAACTCTTCTATAGTGCAATGTCCCCAAAGAAAGTCTCAGAGCGCTTTACATCTAGATAATCTAACTAATTGAAAATAACTAAGGTACAGACAACATACAAAACCGCAATCTTTCATAGGTCCAAATGCTCACTCACACAATACTAAAATAATAAACATAACATGTCAAGAGCCTGATCAGATATATAAATGTTGATGGGAAAACGTAGGGTTTATCAATCCCTAAATACAAATACATTTAAATAAATAAATAAATAGTTTATAAATAAATTGGTCTCTGAAATCATCAAACATTTTTTATTTCATTAACTCGAATGACAGCAGCATGCCATGTCTATGAATACCATCAAGCCTATCAAAGCGATCACTTGTATAATGTGAACACCTGTTTAACCCTTTTAACCCTAAGGTTCCATTTCTCAAATTTTGGAGGTGTTGCCTAACACTATGTACCAGCTGCTGGAGATGGCTTGCCCAGGATAATTCAAAGGTAGTGCCAGATTAGCGTGGTGCCTGAAGACACCAAGCTAATCTGGCACTACCCTTGAATTATCATGGTCAAGCCATCTCCTGCTGTAGGGACCTAGGGCTGAAAGGGTTAAGCAGACCACCCGCTTTTGGTCCCATGGTCTTGTCTATGTTACTTAGAGAACCCTGTGTAAAAAGACCACCTGTCTAATTTTTCACAGTTCGTCGGATGGCCAACTTACACAGTCACCGTACACAGCTTTGACTAACACAATAAATGGATCATTGATGCAACGGCTCACCACTGATAACGCACTGACCTGTCTGGGTAGCCCTCAGAATTGAGGGGACACATGTGGTTGACCTCGCGCAGGTTGACGTTTGAGAACACCAGCTTGTGGTTGGAGGAGTAAATGACCGTTGGCCGGTCGGAACAAGCGAACACGTTTGTGGTGGACATGGAACGGAACGACCGCAAAACCGTCGGCTGTGTGCCCAAGGTCACTTTCTTCTTCTCACTCAGGTAACCTGTGGGGTGAAAGGAGACCAATGAAAAGAAGCAAAGTCCTCTGGCTGACTCCAGGGTTAGGTGGCCCACGCACAACCATGCAGGGCAGCACCTACGGCTGGAGTCGGCTAGAGGACTTTTTCCTTTTTATTTTTTCCATCAGCCTACGTAACTTCAGCACCACATTAACCCTTTTAGCCCCAAGGTCCCATTTCGCAAATTTTGTACCAGTTGCAGGAGATGGAATGACCATAATTCAAGGGTAGTGCCAGATTAGCTCGGCGCCTTCCCTTGAATTATCATGGTCAATCAATCTCGTGCTGTAGGGACTCAGGGCTAAATGGGTTAACATGCATGCCAATAACACAGTCTGGCTGGATGGCTCCCAGGTATCACTATATGTACCCACTCGATAAAGTTCCCCCTTCTTTGACACACAAATTGATATATTATATAACAAGCAAATTAATATTCATGAGCTTGCTAGATATATATCTTCCTTCCCAAAATACCTTGCACGCCAAGAAGACTCGATCTTGATGATACTTGGATTTTCAAAAGGGAAACGCGAAATATGTATTTTTCTCTAAAATTAATTTTTTATCCAAAAATATTACCGATGGCATTACTCAAAGCTAATAGTAATGCCATAGGTAAAGTTTTTGAAGAAACAAATGTATTTTTCTCTAAAATGTATTTTTTAGAAAAATTATTTTTTCTCTAAAAGTTTTTTTTGTTGAAAAATACTTACCAATGACATGACTATGTGGAAGTGTCTACTACTTACTCAATTTTAGCCTAAGAACCTGTTGTGTTACCACACAACCCGGGAGGCACTCGGTGAACCCCTAGAGGGGCCGAGAGTTGTCTCCCATTACTGCCCATCCGGTTCCGAGTCACGTGGTGACCAACAAGTCTGTATACTTAGCTCACCAGCGGCAAGCGGGGCAGGTGGGAGGGTCCTCCGAGTCATGTCATCGGTAAGTATTTTTTAAAAAAATACCTTTTAGAGTAAAAAGAATTTGTTTCCTGAAAAACATTACCCATGACATGACTATGTGGAAGAATTGCGATAAGGAGGAGGGAGCCGCGCCCAAAACACCCCCGCAAAGGGCTATAGTCAGAGCCATCCTCCCTGCCGCAAACTCCCGACAAGTTTAGCTAAATGTGCACCTATGGCGCCTGTGGCGCCAGGATGGAGTGTCGTGCTGCGGTGATTATCTCGCTGGCCTCCCAGATCCCGGAGGTAGCAGCGGGCGAAGGTCGATTCTGCCCGCCAGCCCACGGCTGCCACGATGTCTTTGACAGCGCAGTTCAGGTCGAATGCGACGCTCGTGGCCGTGGCTCGTACCTCGTGTAACCTAAGCCTCTTTGCCCCCTATGGGGAGAGGTCCTGGTAGGCGGACCGTTTGACCCAGCGTAGCCAGGAAGATATCGTCTGCCTTGTTATGTCCGTTCTGCCTGGGTTAAATGGTAGAAAGAGGCGCGAGCGTCCTCCCGGATGGCTTTAGGTCGGCGTAACTAAACGCGTAGGGCGCGCACAGGATCTTGTTGCCTGGTCTCCCGGGGAAAGGTCGATCTCGCCGCGGCCGTAAGGTGATCACCTGTGGCGCGGTCCACGGAGACCTAGTCTTGGCAAGGAAGGCAGGGTCCGTGAGGAGCTGCATGGAACCATCCGCTTCAAGTGCAGGCAGGCAGGGCGCGCTGACAGCGACGTGTAGCTCGCTTACTCGGGTCACCGTGGCGAGAGCCAACCGGAAGCATGTCTTACGAGTCACATCCACCGAAGCGGGCCAAGGCAGCGGTTCGAATCTGGCAGAGTTAAGCCATGTCGGTACCCAGGGGTGGTCCCAGTGAGGAATGAGAACTGGACGCTGCAGGCCGAAGTGAGTCATAAGGTCGGCGATGTCTTAGCAGGCGCCAGGGTTCGGGAGGCTGAGGTGCCGGAAGGTGTCGGCAAACATGGACAGGTGCCCCCTGATGGAGAAGGGGGCCAACCCTTGGTCTCCGAAGAGCCAGAGGAAGAAGTCCACGAGCTGGGGATAGGTCAATTCGGTGGGGGGGGGGGGGGGGGGGGGGGGGGGGCGGGGGGGGGGGGGCGGGGGGGGGGGGGCGGAGGGGGGGGGAAGGCGCTGGTCGGCACACCAAGAGCACAGCACTCACTGTCTTCCCTCATAGACATGCCTGGTCAAGGGTCTGCGGGCTGTAGCGATCACTTCCACCGGTGCAGTCGATAAGCCTCTATCGGTGAGGGCTTGCCACACCATCCCCAGGTGTGAAGGCGGAGACGCTCCGGGCACGGGTGGAACAGCGGTTGGCGGGGTTGCCTGAGCACCGTGCTCGGCGCGGGCAGCAGCAGGGGGGGCCCGTGGCGAGGCTGAGGAGGACGAACGTCCGAGATGGGTTCCAGGAGACCGGGGCTACCAGCAAGCCGACCACATTGCATCCTCGAATTGAGAGGAGGACTTGGGAACGAAGGCTGTCGGGGTGGAACGCATACGCGAGGAGGCGGTCCCACGGGAAGGAGAGTGCGTCGACTGCCCAGGCAAGGGGGCAAGAGGGGAAGCTGGTGAATCCACCTCGTGGCGAACAGGTCGATCCCAGGCGGCTCCCAGTGAGCGCAGATCATCTGAACGATGTCCTAGCGTAGCATCCACTCTGTGCGTAGCAGCAGCCGCGCCGGGAGAGAGTCGGCCAAGACGTTCAGGTGGCAGGGGATGTGTCGAGCTCGGGGGAAGCTGCGGTCCTCGCACCAGCGCATCAGACGGTAGAGGAGCATGCACAGGTCAGGTGAGCGCGTACTGCCCTGCTTCTTAAAAGTAGGCACCACCGTTGCGTTGTCCGAGAGGCCGCGCCGCTCCTGGCGTCGGAGGTGTGCTTCCCATGCGATGAGGGCTTGTCAGACCGAGCTTGCAGCTCCAACCAGTTGACGTGTCTGTCCGCCAGCTCTGGAGGCCAGAGCCGGGCATCGTGAGAACCACGGTAGCAGGTGAGGCCCCCACCCGGAGAGACTAGCATCGACGCAAAGGGAAGCTGAGGGGGAGGAGAGGCAAGGGGACATCCCGAAGCGCGCCACGAAGCGTCCGTCCAAGGGA
Organism: Semisulcospira habei; assembly: GCA_036245525.1. NCBI lineage: Eukaryota > Metazoa > Mollusca > Gastropoda > Semisulcospiridae > Semisulcospira > Semisulcospira habei. The sequence goes on along the minus strand of BTPG01000006.1, from coordinate 21,106,118 downwards.
TGAAGCATCGGAATCACGGGCACCGACGTCTCCGGAGGACGGACGCCAAAGGAGCAGGAGGAGCTGCTGTAGCAGGAGGGCGTGAAGACGATCGAGTGGGAGTAGAACCACCGCTCACTCCGCATAAGCGATCCCCGTCAGTCCGCCCGGCGATCTGCTGCGGTTCACCCGTGCGGTTGCGTCAGTGTCCTCGTCAGACCGCGCGCCTCCTCATCATCCGCCGTGCGCTGAGATGTGGTTGTCTCGGTGTCCCCGGGATGCCACCTCCATCCATCGGTCATCATACGAGTGGTCCCGCCACTGATGACGAGGCTGCGTCTCCATGTAAGCGCTGTCCCTGCCAATGAATGGTGCGGTTCGCCAGCAGCTGCATCGGTGTCTCTGTGAAGGCGCCTCCGTCCAAGGATGTCCGAAAGCCTGGTGCTGAGGTCGTACTGTGCCTGCGGCCGCGCGATCCCTGCCAAACTGGTCCCAAGGTCCGATGCTCCTGCTGGAGTCTCCAAAGCCCAGTATCTAGACGAGGTCCGTGCCGCTCCACGCTTGACCTTGTCCGCCATCAGCGAAGAGGAGAGGGAAAATGAGACATCATCACGAGAACGGTAACAGCTGCGCGCCGTCCCGCTGTCATGGAACCCGCATCTCCCGAGCAAAGCGACGGCTGCCCAACTGGTCCGAGGAACTGCTGCACCTAGCTAGAAACTCTGAAGTCCGTTGCCGCGGTGAAGTCCGTTGGCGCGAGACGCTTGAGGAGCTAGTCCTCTACCCGACGGTGAAGAGCGAGGAGACGAGACGTCAACACGAATACGGTCCCTGCCACGTGTAGACTCCACACGCTGTGACCATTCCTTCGATCGCGAAGACCGAACCCATGGTAAGTCTGTGCTTTGGGGTTCCGCTGTCTACTAGCACTCTCCATACGATGGCACCTCGAACTGACCACACCGGTCCTCTCCCGAAGGAGGCTATCATCGCCAGCGGATCGCCTGTGGCGCCACTCTCTATCTCTGGACCCCGAAATCTTAACATGCAGCTTACCAAGCCGGCGTCTTGAAATCCTTCCCCGCTTCTGCTGCCTGGGTCCCCTTACTGCCAGGAGGGCTCCTGTGCGACCCAACGCAATCCCTGCAGGGGGAAGGGGGAGGGGGGGCCGAGCTCTCCAAGGCCTCACTAAAACCTAGGGTGGTGAACCCCTGCCTGGCCTAATTCCCTTCTGTCGAACGACGGGTATAATTGAGCTCTTGGTGTTGTGCTGGATGGCGAATCCCGTTGGCTGCTATTAGGCTCAATCGTCCGCGCCGGACGAGGCAGCTCTGCACGAAGCACCGGTGGGGCAGCCGGACCGTCTTTTGTTACTGTAGAGAGCTCCCACTCAAGCGCCGAAGTGGCGAAAGTGCCAGGCGACGCGGCGGGCGAGGCGAGCCGAACACGACAACGTAGAGACGGCCGCGGAACCGAAGCGCGAGACTTGGTCGAGGGCCGTGTCAGCTGGAGTGACGCACACCACGGTCCATCCTGAGCTCGTCCACGGGCGAGCGCGAGCGTCTGGGGCTGCTGGAGGAATGGGAGGGCTCCGAACCACCCGAAGTCCTCAGACGAGTGGACACTGGTCTCTGCGAGCCGGGCTCTCTGCCGGCTAACGACTCCCCGTAAGAGTCAGTGAGCTTCCGAGTAGAGACAATAAGGACTGACAGTGGACACAGGATGGCGCGCGGCGCGTCCCAGGAGGCCGAGCTCAGTGAGGCGGGCGCTCAGCCGCCTATATGGCTCCGAGTAAGAACCAGCGGGCTTTGTCCAGGCGGGCTCCCTCCGGGGAGCTTGTCGCGTTGAATGCAGTCCTGCTAGGAGCGCTGGGCTCCCGTGTCTGGCACGGCATGCATCCTCAAAGGCAGTGTGGTCGCGCTCTTCTCTCTTGGCACTGGTCTCTGCGAGCCGGGCTCAGTGAGGCGGGCGCTCTGCCAGCTGACCGACTCCCCGTAAGAGTCAGCGGGCTTTTCAATTGGAGACAAGCGAGGACTGACAGCGGACATGGGACGGCGCGTGGCGCGTCTCTCCGAGCCGGGCTCAGTGAGGCGGGCTCTCTGCTGGCAAATAGGCTCCCCGTAGGAACCAGCGGGCTTTGTCCGGGCGGGCTCCCTCCTGGAGGCGATCGCATTGAGAGCAGTCCTGCTAGGAGCGCCAGGGTCACGCGTCCAGTGTGGCGTCCGTTCCACAAGGTCGGTGTGGTCTTGCGCAGTCACTGCTCCGGCCATGGAGGATGGCGCCTCAACTGGAGAAGGATCACACACTGGTGCCGGGCGCTCGCGTCTGTAAAGCTCCATAACTGTGACCAGCGCAGCTCAGGCCAGGTGGAGCAGGAGTCGCAAGAGTGGTCGGAGGCGCCTCCGGCGCAGGAGAGACAGACCTGTGGTTGTCCGACAGCGATGAAACCTGCCGCATGCGTGCAGGTCAGCACCTGGCAACTGCAACACATATCACATACTGAGGCACGCGGGCGAGGGCCTGTGGGGTCCCACACAGCTAAGGCGAGCCTTCGAACATAATGGCACAAAAAAGGTAGAAGCATGCAAGTTAGCGTCTGGCCCTGCAACACCTATCAACGTGAAAGCTAGTGGGCGCGGGCACGTGGGGACCCGCCAAGCTAAGGCGAGCATACGACGCATCACGGCACAAGACGCAAGCATGCAGGCAAGCGCCTGGTACTGCAACACCTGTCAACAAGAAATGCGAAAGGGCGCGGGCACGAGGGCCCCCGCCAAGCTAAGGCGAGCATTCGACGCAGAAAGTCACGAGAAGGACAAGCATGTAGGAAGCGTCTGGCACTGCAACATTTATCAACGTAAAAGGCGCGGGCACGTGGGGCCCCGCCAAGCTAAGCAAGCCATTGACGCATAATAGTACCACAAGGAACAACAAAGGTACAAGCAAGCAGGTTAGTGCCAGATCCTGTAACACCAATCAGCCTGAAAGGGCTAACACAGCTACCTTACCTCTCTGCCGGAGTGGGGACGGGGGGAGGAACCTCCATATCACCCTCAGCGCACGAAAGCGGGCGGCGTCCCAGCAAACAGCGCCGAGAAGTCCAAGCAACCCAAGGCACAGGAGAGGGCAGAATCCGAACGCTCAAGGAACAAAGCGGACCCACACAGGGCGTAGGCAGGGTCGGCGCAAGCAGAAGTCCAAATGAGAAGTCAAGAAGACCGGCGAAGCAAACCGGTCGCACCAAGCAAAGTCAAGTCCGTAGGCTAAGTAGTATGACTGGTTGGTCACCACATGACTCGGAACCGGATGGGCAGGAATGGTAGACAACTCTCGGCCAATCTAGGGGTTCCCCGAGTGCCTCCCGGGTTGTGTGGTAACACAACAGGTTCTTAGGCTAAAATTGAGTAAGTAGTAGACACTTCCAGTATAGTCATGTCATCGGTAATGTTTTTGAGGAAACAAATACTTACCGATGGCATTACTATTAGCTTTGAGTAATGCCATCGGTAAGTTTTTTGAAGAAACAAATGCTCACACTGCAACACTAACAAGCTCCTTATGTAGTAGTAATGAAATACTTCTTAGTGTGTATGAACGCTCGAACATTATACACACACACAAACGGAGAAAACAAGCTAGGAAACATGCGAGTCACTGGACTGACAAGTGAAATTGACGAGATGTCAGCTGGCAATATCGACAACCTGAGAAAAGAAATAAATAAACAAACCTGCTGGCATTTTCCGCAATTATGAGTGATCTAGTTACAAGTAGAATTTACTCAGTAACACGCGTGGTTATACAATGCACAGATGTCTTCATAGTCCGACGAAATCTACGTGCAGAGTCGACAGCGATATGCTGTCGTCTGCCATTCATGTGTTTTGTCTGAACACCGCAAGCAGCCGCAAAATAAATGACGCGAGGCATATTTTTGTTTTAGACTGGGTACATAAATTATATTGAGCAACAGTTTTGTTTGATATAGTGCCGATAAACAGACAGATGTGATTACTTGACTCGAATCAAATGTCGATCTTACGACTTGGACATTTTGATTAGAGTCTCGTAATCACATCTGCCTGTTATCGGCACTATATCAAGCAAAATGTTGCTCAATATAATATAATAACATATTCTTTAATCAGAAATAGGTCTGGAAAGAAAGAAGTGCCCATAAAGACAGTAAGGCCCAACCAACAGTACAATTATCCTCAAAGCCCATCAACACAATTTTTTTCAAGGATGAGCTGCAGACATATTTGGAAAATGCGGTCACCATTTATGCTTGCCAACAGTGAGAGAGCCCTAAACAGCCTCGCGGCTTTGGGCCCACAATGATGAAGATGATAATGCTTATGATGATCAACATAAAGACCACCTCTATCCAGACTTCATTTCAACTAATTTTGCTGCACTCAAGAATTTAACAAATGTCTTACAACCAGTGACCAAGAACTACATGTTGATGATTAGTATTACCAGTGTCTGGATTGAGAGAGAAGTAGAACAGAGAGCCGTCGCCAAGAGCGACCAAAAGGTAGCGCAGTCCTTCAAAGGTGGCCATCAAAATCGAGCGAGGGATGATTTCTGAAAACAGAATCAGCAGAGAAGAATTAACACACTCAGGCCTCAGTTAGAACTTGTTCGTCTTGTTCCATCAGCAAGAGGCATAACTCCTCATGAGCCCCTGCAGCCGCAGGGGCTCATGAGGAGTTATGCCTCTTGCTAGATGCCATCATCTACAACTAAGTTCACTGATGCCCTGCTCTAACAAAACCTGCCCAACTATCATGACTTCCTAATTTATCTCCGAGTCAACTTACTCTACAACATTTCTTCCAATTTAGCTTAGAGCCTACTTACCTCCCCCCAACATCTCCACGTGCAGGCTATCAAAATTCGGAAGGCGAAGAACCCTAGCAGATATATCTGTCCACAAACCCACAGCAATCAAGTGGGCCTTCGTCTCTCCGTCCCTCAGAGGGGTGATGTCTAGGCAAGCCACTTCATGCTCCATCTTTGTTTGGCTGTCAAAGAAAAAAAGACATGAGTAAATATCAGGGGTTCAGTTCACTACTGCACAACCTGAGTAAATAAAGTCCAGTAATAATCCACAATATGCCAGTATTCTCATTAGACATTTAAAAAAACATTAAAATACTGTAAAGAAAACTTGCAGACAGTAGATTTAAGAAATACCTAAGTGGTGAAGAGGATTAATATAAAAGAATTATAAATAATAATGTAAATTTCTTAGTGTTTCCTCAGTTCACCCTTGCCTCAGTAATTCCTTCATCCCAAACACCCCTAGGTTTTTTAAATCTTTTTTTGAGACCAGATTGGATTTATTATATTATGTGATGCACATTTTTATGAGCTAAACGGTATTTTGATATAGTACATGTGAAATGTGACATAGATTGTCACAAACATGAAGTAGAACGCCATAAGTTGAGGGCCTGAAAAGGGACGAAAGAAAAACTACACACTATCACACACCCTTTGTGTGTAATTTGTCCTGGGGCCAGCTCGAAATAATGCAGTTCAGAGCCTGCAGCGATAGCGGCCTGCACAGTATTACAACTGGCCAAACTGATGTTTCGACCATCGGGGTGCGTCCATTCGCAAAGCAGGCCCCCACCTGTCAGGCTCACCAACCGTACTGAACGCTGGGTGATCTGAAAAATGAATTTTTCAATTAAAATGCATTTTTTTGAAAAATACTTACCGATGGTATTACACTTAGGAATGGCTCTTAGCTGGCCTAATTTTAGCCAAATTTTGGTTGTGTCCGTATAAGGGGGTGTTGGCAGGAGTGGGGCGCCATAGACTATGCCAAACCCGAATAGCCTCCCCTTACTCACATCCGGTACAAGATTACCCAGCATACCCCAGTTTAGTTCTTAGCGAACTGCGGCAAGCGGGGCCGGAGGGAGGGACCTTCGAGTAATACCATCGGTAAGTATTTTTCAAAAAAATGCATTTTAATTGAAAAATTCATTTGTTTTCTCAAAACACATTACCGATGGTATTACACTTAGGAAGAATCACAAAGAGGAGGTGGGTGCCGCTATAGCGCCCCTACTGCCAACCACATTGCCCACAAACTCGCCCTCCTGCAGCACACTCCCGATAATTTTAGCTAAGATACTGCGGCGCCTAGGGCGCCGGGAGGGAGTGTTGCGCTGCTGCGGTGTCTCCCACCAGCGAGAGGATCTGTCGCTGGGAGGAGAGGTCCCTCAGGTAGCAGCGGGCGAAAGTGGACTCCGCTCGCCATCTCATAGCCGCCACAAGACTTTGACTGCACCGGTGCTGTCGCAGCGGAACTTGCGGGCATGGCTCTGACCTCGTGCGCCGCGATGTGCAACATGTGGCATCAACAGGTCAACGTCCTGGAAGGCCGGGCGGATAACTCCCCGGAACCAGGAGGAGCAGGTCTGGGCTGAGATACCACGTCTACCTGTGGACAGAGGGAGAAAACAGGTGTGTGCGTCCCCCTGCGCCAGCTTGGTCCGGCGCAGGTACACACGGAAGACTCTCACCGGTTCCTATTGTCTGGGCTACTGAGTGGAATCTGACACTCGTACGGGCAGACAGACATAGACTGTAGGGCAGCCAAGGCGACCACGACTTGGCCCTGAAGGCTGGTACCGTAGTAGTTGCACGGCGCCTTCCGTCCGTAACAGCCAGCCATCTGTGTGTGTGTGACGACAGCGCGTACGGATACTGACCCTGGAAGAGGTAAGGCTGTCACCGGGTTTGAAGTCTGTTCTCCCGGGTGGCACCCAACACGCGCAGGGCGAAACAACTGTCGCCGTCATGTAGGCCGCGTCTCGTCCAGGCAGATGTGTCAGGTAGCTGTAGCATGAACCGGTCGACTGGCACTGCCAGCCACCCGGGTGTGTGGACAGCGTGCATAGTACTGAGCCTGGAGGTTGAGTCAAGGACTGCCCTGAAGCTCTCCTCCTTGAAACATCCGTCAGGCGCATCATGTGCCGGGTTCCAACAGACGAGGTTGAGATCCCGTAAGCCCCAAAGGTAGAACTTGGTCCCTGCGCAGCACAGCGGGGCATTCCAAGCGAAGGGAGCCTCTGAAAGTGAGGTTTTGCAGCTACCCGGGTCTGATGAGCGCAATCGCCTGTAGGAGTCGGCGATCATGGTGAGATAGTCCTGAACGGTGAAAGGGGGGCCGTCCTTAGGAGATGAAAAACCCCGAGGAAGCACCCTGCCAGCTGGGGCTTCGTCCAGTTCGGAAGGAAGAAGGTTGTCATTCCCGTCACACAGCGCTCGTCATCTACCCTCGCAACTCGACTGGTTGAGGGTCTGCGGGTTGTCTCGGTAGCACCCATGGCCGCCGTAGGAAGCCTCTGTGGAAGAGGGCTTGCTGCCCAATCTCCGGGTGCGCACCTACATCCACCAACCTGCAACACAAGTAATGGCGGACAACCAAGCGTATAATTCGGCATTCAATCTCGATGGCGAGCAGTGGAGCTGGAAGATCTGGCCACAGCGACGCCACCCCGCGCGGCAGGCCTCCAGCGCACTAGCCTCTCCCAATTACGCCCTCCTTCTCCAGCAGAGGAGGTGTCAGGTTGAACGGTGATCCCCTAGTAAGTCATCCGTCCTAAGAGAGCTGAAGAAGGGACTGAGAGTCCCTCCTACACTGCCCTGCTCCCGTCTACTGGGAGTCCCACTCGAACAGGACGACCACGCACTCCATCCTCGACGGAATCCCGGCGAAGAAAACACGTAGTACCTGTCCCGTAGCGTCGGCCCTCTAGTCGACGGCGAAGTGGGCATGATCCCAGCCTACCGCCCGGCTTGCCAACTGGTTACGACTTCGAAACTCGAGTTGTCCCAGGTCCTGGAGACGCACCGCTGCTCTCAGGTCTTTGTCTGGTATCTGCCGAGATGACGAGGCACTTGTGTCGAGTCGAAGGACGAAGATCGTGCTCCAATCTACCGTCTAGTGTATGAGCTGCGTCGACCCTACTGCCACAGGCCCGAGCGCAACGACCTCTCAGGAACTAATTCCTGCCAAGTTGTCCCGTCTAACTCCCTGTACTTGCGCCCCCGGCCGCAGGATCCACAGCGCCGAAAGGGTAACTTCCTGAAGGCGCTACCGAGGGTAAGTCCATCCGCTCCGGTCCGGCGCTGCAGCCTGCCGGAACTCCAAGTCGCCGCCACCCAGGGAAGCGAACGCTTCCGCTAGGTCCCGAAGCTGTCGTCTAAGGAGGCGACAAGCGTGCCTGGTCACCGCTGACTACGGCCAGGCCCAAGCGAAGAGTAGCACCCCGTCGGGGAAATGAAGCGACTAGCCGCAAGTCATCTCAGGCGGAGCTAATCTGAACTGTGTGCATACCCCCGATGAAGACGGCGTCCGCAGTGAAGTCTGTCGGACCAGTCCTCCACCCGCGCTGACCTCTATCCCTCGCGCGCCTGGAGTATGCTGTCCCTGACGTTCACAGGAGTGTGCCGTTGGCGTCCCGTCGCCGCCTCCGTCTCTCGGATGTAAGTCGCCCAATCCGGTGCCTCGGACGAACCGCGCCTCCGCGGAAGAGTGGTCCCTGCCAATCCTGTCTGACGGTCCACAGTGTTTTAAGAAGGCTGCTACATCCGGCGGCGCCCGCAGCGTGAATCAGCTGCGTGACAGGCCTTGAAAGCCTCCTTGTCGGTCTGCCCAGGGGGCCAAGAAGTTCTCCACTGCGCGGTGCCCTGCGTGGCCGACTCTCCACTCAGCCGCGCGTAATCGATCAGGACGGACGCAGCAACCGTTGGCAGCGGAAGAAAGTAGGATCCAGCTGAAGCCACCAGCGCCTCCCCCGGCGCCCTGAAGCGGAGACCGAAGCCGACCAGAAGGGGCAGGGACTTGAATGCTTGGACGCGATGAGGGGACCTGCGTAGTCCCCGGCCCGAGTAGACTCTCCTGTAAATCTTCGCAGTAGCCGGCGAACGCAAGACCTCTCGGAACTGCGAGCGTAGCGACGTAGAGAAGCTAACCTCGTCCAGCCACGGCGAACGACGTCCTCCGGCGTCCAGCGGGAACCGTATGTTCCGCCCGCAGGCGAAGGGATGTCCAACCCCTCCGAAGTCCGGGAAACTCCGGCCGGCGGCGATCCAACGAAGGCGGACCCCGCACTTGGAAGGAACAACGTAGTCTCAGGGGGCCGCTCCCCCGAACGGTGGCGAAAACTCGGAGAGCCCGTCTTTCCCTTGCGTAGCAAGCCATGGAACTGGGACGGCGTCTCCTGTTCCTCTCGTACCCCTGGCTTCTGTGAGGCGAGTCCCTGCTTCCGAAGGGGAACTGAAGATCATGAGCGAACGCCGGAACCCGGATCCCATCGTGAGATCGTCTCTTCTGCACTGCATCTAGAGCGGCTCTCGTCTGCATGGTCGGCGCGAGGCGTGGCCCAACATCACCGAGCCGGGATCCTGCAGTGCGAAGTGCAGTGGTCCTGTAGCCCTTGCGGTCGCCACAAGCCATAAAAAACTGGTGAGCAGCCCGGGCGAGGGCGCCCAACCTAATAATAAGAAAAATTAAATTAATCAATGCTTAATGCATGAGCACAATTTGATTGTAATAGCCCTTAAGGGATAATCAAGTTATTGAATTAGATTAAAATATGGGAGACAGAATACCCCTCTGTTTTCTCATCTCTATTGCCCAAAGCAAAGAAATCGGATTAGAGGTTCCAGGAACCTAACCTTGGAAGGATAAGAGGTGTCGCGCCCCAGCGGCCTGGCGAACCGCTGAGCCGCTGGGAAAGCAACCTTTTAACCCCTGTGTCGCGCACCACGATAAACGTACATACTCATACATGTTTGCTACCGCGCCCACATGCTCTCACAGACACTAGACACTGTCCAGCGCCTGAGAAGCCGAGCAGTCGCTTCTGCATGTCCGTTTATGACTTGTCTGGCCCGGGACTGGAAGCATCGTAGGTACGGTAGCCGACGCCAGCCCTCCGCAGTCAGTGACTACAAGCTTACTGGGCCGGGGCGCCTAGGTCACTGCCGTTTACATGGGCCCCACCTTGATGCTCTGTCCACCTGCTGTTTGTCCACTCTGGCCTGCGGAAGGACAGTGGAGCGGGTCACTCTTGAGGCCGGGTCCCGGGCCGGTGGAAGAATCATTGGTTTAGCCATGCAAGTAGAGGTTGTCAGCTACCTCTCCTGCTGACCAGAGCCCAGAACAAGGTATCTTGTGCTTTACAGGTCCGGGACCACCTTGGGTCCCACCTTAAAACACTTGGGCGTCTCTGTCCGGCGATCTCTGACAGACGACATACTCTCTCTGTGGGACAGCAAGGCACTGCTTCTGATTGGGGTCCCCTTTGTTACTCTTGGGCGTCTCTGACAGGCGAGCTCTGAAAGACGCCGACCGCTCTCTGAGTGACAACTTGCCGACCTGGTTACCCCCTGGGTGCAGTCAGTGTACTTTCAACTGACTAAAAGTGTACTTTGGACTCACATGTGTATTATTCACAAGCCAGTGAGTTGTCAGTTTCTCCAAAATGTGTATTTGTGTATAATGTGCACATGTATGTGTACCCCAAGCAAAATAGTGTACTTCAATACGCCGAATGTGTATGGTAAACAGGTCTGGGCAACCAAGCCACTAAGGTAGCAACGCAATTTAGTAATATTTAGGTAAATACCCCTGACTTGAGGCGTCGTACGCTCTTTGCGGGACAACGAAGTCCCTATCTCTGTGCGTGACCACGAAGTCCCTGTTCCTGCCTTGAGGCGGCGTACGCTCTCTGCGGGACAACGAAGTCCCTATCTCTGTGCGGGTCAACGAAGTCCCTGTTTCTGACTTGAGGCGTCGTACGTTGTCTGCGGGACAACGAAGTCCCTATCTCTGTGCGGGACAGCGAAGTCCCTGTTTCTGACTTGAGACGTCGAACGTTCTCTGCGGGACAACGAAGTCCCTATCTCTGTGCGGGACAACGAAGTCCCTGTTCCTGACGTGGGTCCCTCCTTGTTAGCTTGGACATCACTGTCGGCCGACCTCTGAGTAGGACGCAAACGCAGGTAAGCCCCCCCAGAGTTAACCATCTCTCTTCCAGTCATGAGGCGGACACCTCACCAGTGCGGGTCGACTCGCCTCCTGCTCAGGGAAGGCCCTCCGCATGCTCGTCCGAGGGGCCCTGAAAGTCGCCACACATCGTGCAGATCCGAACCTAGTTACTGCAACAAGAGGGTACAAGATGAAAGAGCGAGCGTGGCCTCTAAGGTCACGCAATAACGACGCGCGCGCTGGCGAATCGGACATAATTGAATATGTAGTCGAATCAAACGAGTGTACAGCGCGTGCCGACGCTCGGCGCTCCTTCCCACCCAAGGGCGCCGGTCGAGGGCATTCACCGAGATCTTACCTGGCCATGGCGGAAAAAAGGAGCAAACCCACGTATCACCATATCGTAACAGCACGCCACACAGCCCGACCGGTTCGGAGCGCAGGCCGAAGCAGCGTCCGGAAGCCGCCAGTCACAGTCTCCATGGTACAAGCCGTAGGCCCGTAGAACACACAGGTCGACGAGGCGGCACAGCGTGAGCACTACTACCCTCAGTCACGCCACCATCTCCACAGTTCAAGTCCCAACGAACTAACAGTCAAGGTCGAAACGACCGGCCAAGAACCAAAGCGGAGCTCGAACAGACACAACCTACTTCTGCCAGCTAAGAACTAAAACTGGGGTATGCTGGGTAATCTTGTACCGGATGTGAGTAAGGGGAGGCTATTCGGGTTTGGCATAGTCTATGGCGCCCCACTCCTGCCAACACCCCCTTATACGGACACAACCAAAATTTGGCTAAAATTAGGCCAGCTAAGAGCCATTCCTAAGTGTAATACCATCGGTAATGTGTTTTGAGAAAACAAAGAAATAAACAACATTGAGTCTGTTCAGCTGTAGAGTTAACCGTTTATGAGTAACTCAATCTACAGATGCATGTGTTGTTCGTCCATGCAAGAGGCATAGATTCTCATGAGCCCTCATGGGACATCAACTGGCTGTGACAGTCCAAAGGTAGTGCCAGAATTAGCTTAGAAAGACGCCATGCTACTCTGGCACTTCCATTGTACTATGATCGATTCATTTTTCATTGTAGTGTTATAAAGCAATATAAACGTGCAGTCCGGAAGCATCAGCGCTAAAGTCTAGTGCTACCCTCGCTGTGGTCAAAGGTGTACTTTAAGGACTCAACCCTTTACCGATGAACATGCTACAGTGACAATTACAGCTCACTACACTAAACAACACAAATAGTTCATTTCAACACCAGTGCTACAATATTTCACAGTCCTTGCAATGCTCAGACATGTTCTTGTACTATGCAACTGCCTTATGTCTACAGACAAACCTGTGCAAGGAAACACGCCACCCTCTGCAGGACGTTTTGGACAGCTCAGGTGAGAAATGTTCCTACCTGTAACATCTGATCACTGGTGATGTTGATACAGACGAATGTCTGACTGTCTCCGTCAAAGCCAGGTAACTCTGTTTCCTCCACCTCTTCTCCACTCAACATCAGAACTCTGCAGGAAAGTGACACTCATAGGGGAAAAACGTTGACAAAATACCTCAGTGTTTGCACTAGGGTTTTCCACAACTGGTATTTCATGCTATTAACCCATTCAGCCCTGACACACTACAGCAGGAGATGGGTCGACCAGGATAATTCAAGGGTAGTGCCAGATTAGCTTGGTGCCTGTTGGCACCAAGCTAATCTGGCACTGCCCTTGAATTATCCTGGTCGATCCATCTCCTGCAACTGATGCATAGTCATTAGATGACGCCTCAGTAAGGCTGAATGAGTTGACACTTCGTGAAAATAGCGCCCATCATCAAACTCCGTCCTCGTATAACACAACTGGTTCCTGCTTAGACCTCGGAAAATCAAATGAGAGGGGGTGGTGTGTGTGTGTGTGTGTGTGTGCGTGTGTGTGTGGGGGAAGGGGGATGGTGGTGTGTGTGTGTGTGTGTGTGTGTGTGTTGGAGGAGTGGGTAGGTGGGGGCCTTGGGGGGGGGGGGAAGAGGAGAAGGGGGGGGGGGGGTGGTGGTAGTGAGAAGAACATACATTGTCAGGCCTCAGAAAATCAAACCACTACACTTAGTTAACTTTTCCATGCAGAGACTACTTGCAGAATTGTATACTACCTTGACTGTCCCACAAAGGACATGACTAGTAAGTTGTCAAACTTGTCTGTGTTCCTTTTTAAAGGCCAGATTCCTGAAACACAAGTGAAAGAAAGCAACAATTTATATCAAAAATTACAAAACAACTTTACCATGATACCATGCAGTCCTGCCAAACTACAACGGAAGATGGCCCAAACCACAGTCGTTCAAATGAAACAGTGTAACTGCTTTAGACTAATGAAGAAATTAGTGATCAATAGTTTAACCCTTATCATTTGGAATACACCAGTGTGTGAAATAAGTTTGCCTAAAATAGTTCAAGGGTAGTGCCAGAATAGCTTGGCGCCTCTAGGCGCCAAGCTATTCTGACACCACCCTTGAACCAAAGCCATTGGTCTATATCCTTATCTGTAAGTGCTATAATGTAGCTTGCATATGGCAGTGTACAAACTTGAAGCTTTTAGCCTCAGTATGATATGGGTTAAAATGATGATATAAGAGGTGGGGACAAGCAAGGTATAACTGCTCTCTGGCTCTATGACTACATAAAATATATGACACAGTCTGACGTGTACCTTTGATTCCTGGCAAGTCAATGTTGGCGTGTTCATGGATGCCGATCCCATTTCTGATGATTCTCAAAGACCCTTCTTTGTAGGCACCAGAGCATGTCACCAGCTGCAGGAGTGGCGCATATATATCACGTACATTTGTGCTGGTCTCTGATTTTTTACCTTATGGCCTCTGGCCATAAGGTCCAAAATCACAGACCTGCACACATTTTCAACACGGTTTATTTACATCTAATGTATGAACGTAAATATGAATTTTTCCTCTAAAATATATTTTTTCAAAAAATACTTGCCAATGACATGACTATGTGGAAGTGTCTACTACTTGCTCAATTTTAGCCTAAGAACCCGTTGTGTTACAACACAACCCGGGAGGCACTCGGGGAATCCCCAGAGGGGCCGAGAGTTGTCTCCCGTCCCTGCCCATCCGGTTCCATGGTCACAAGTGACTAACCAGTCGGAATACTTAGCTCACCAGCGGCAAGCGAGGCAGGTGGGAGGGTCCTCCGAGTCTTGTCATCGGTAAGTATTTTTCAAAAAAATACAATTTATAGGAAAAATTCATTTGTTTCCTCAAAATACATTACCGATGACATGACTATGTGGAAGAATTGTGAGCAGGAGGAGGGTGCCGCGCCCAAAACACCGCCGCAGACAGGTTAAAGTCAGGGCCATCCTCCCCGCCACAAACTCCCGACAATTTTAGCTAAGTGCGGTTCTACGGCGCTGGTGGCACCGGGAGGAAGTGTTGCACTGTGGATATGTCCCCCACCAGAGCGAGGCTGTCTCGCTGGCCTGCCAGATCCCAGAGGTAGAAGCGGGCGAAGGGCGAAACTGCTCGCCAGCCCACAGCTGCCACGATGTCCTTGACAGCGCAGTTCCAGATGAACGCGACGCTCGTGGCCATGGCTTGTACCTCATGTGTGCGCAACCTTAGCCTCTTAGCTCCCTCTGGGGAGAGGTCCCGATAGGTGGACCGTAAGATTCCGTGAAGCCAGGAATTATCATCTGGGCTGTTATGTCAGTTGTGCCCGGCTTCCACGGGCAATGGGACACAAGTCTCTACTGGCCGGGCTCAATGAGGCGGGCGCTCTGCCATCTATGTGACCCCTCGTAAGAGTCAGCGGGTTTGTCGAGGAGAGATACACCAGGACTGCCTGTATTCGACGGCAGAAAGAGGCGTGAGCGTCCTCTCTGGACGGCTGTGGAGCTGCGTAGGCAAACGTGTAGGGAGCGCACGGGATCATGTTGCCTGGTCTCCGGGGAAAGTTCACATCTTTCAGCGGCCGTAAGGTGATCACCTGTGGCGCGGTCAAGGGAGACCTAGTCTGGGCAAGGAAGGCCGGGTCCGTGAGAAGCTGCACGGAACCATCCATTCTGAACTGCCACCGTGGCAAGGGCCAACTGGAAGCATGTCTACTGAGGTACATCCGCGAAACGGGCCAAGGGCAGCGGTTCGAATCTGGCAGAGAGAAGCCATGTCAGTCCCCAGGGAAGGTCCCAGCGAGGAATAAGTGCGCGGGGAATTGGACGCTGCAGGTTGAAGTGAGTCAAGGTCGGCGAGGTCTTGCAGTACCCGGGGTCCGGGCGGCCGAGGTGCCAGCCATCATGGACAGGTACCCCCTGATGGTGATAGGAGCCACACCTTGGTCTCCGAAGAGCCAGAGGAAGAAGTCCGCGAACCAGGGATTTGTTAGTTCGGTCGGGGAGAGGCGCTGGACATCGCCCCAGGAGCACAGCACTCGCCATCCTCCCTCATAGACGTGCCTGGAGCGATCACTTCCACTGCTGCACTTGAGAAACCTCTAGCGGTGAGGGCTTGCCGCACAAACTCCAGGCGTGAAGGAGGAGCCACTCTGGGCAAGGGTGGAGCAGCGGCTGGTGGGGTTGCTTGAGCATGGAGCTCGGCGTAGGCAGCAGCAGGGGGGCCCCGTGGCGAGGCTGAGGAGAACGGAGGTCCAAGACCGGGTCCAGGAGAATGGGGCGACCAGCAAGCCGACCTAATGGCATCCTCGAAGCTTGAGGAGGACTTGGGAACGAGGGCCGTCGGGGGGTTAGCGTACATGAAGAGACCGTCCCAAAGGATGGAAGCGCATCGACTGCCCAGGCAAGGGAGTCTGGAATCGGGGAGACGAAGAGGGGAAGCTGGTGATTCCACCTCGTGGCGAACAGGTCGATCCTAGGTGTCTCGCAGCGAGTGCAGATCATCTGAACCATGTCCTTACGTAGCATCCACACCATGCGAAGCAGCGGCCGCGCCGGGAGGGAGAGCTGGCCAAGATGTTCAGGCGGCAGGGGGTGTGTCGGGCTCGGGGGGAAAGCTGCGGTCCTCGCACCAGTGCATCTGATGGTAGAGGAGCAGGCACAGGGAGGGAGAGAGCGTACTGCCCTGCTTCTGAATGTAGGAACCACCGTGACGTTGTCCGAGAGGACGCGCCGCTCCTGGCGCCGGAGGTGTGCTTCCCACGCGATGAGGGCTTGTCAGACCGCCTGCAGCTCCAACCAGTTGACGTGTCTGTCCGCCAGGTCCGGAGGCCATGGCCAGGCGTCGTGAGGAACCGCGGTAGCAGGTGAGACCCCACCTGGAGAGACTAGCATTGATGCAAAGGGAAAGCTGAAGGGGGGAAGAGGGAAGGGGGAATCCCGAAGCGCGCCACAAAGTGTCCATCCAAGGCCGCCGAAGGGAACGAAGCATCTGAGTCACGGGCAGAGGGGCAGCTATGTCTCCGGAGGACGGACGCCAATGGAGCAGGAGGTGCTGCTGTAGCGGGAACGTGTGAAGATGATCGAGTGGGAGTAGATCCGCCACTTCATTCTGCGTAAGAGCAGTCCCCGTCTGTGCATCCGGCGATCTGCTGCGGTTCCCCATGCGGTTGCATCAGTGTCCTCATCAGTCTCCGCATCATCTGACTGAGATGTGATTGTCTCGGTGTCCACGGGACGCCACCTCCATCCATCGGTCGTCATTCGAGTGGTCCCGCCTCTGAAGTCGAAGCTGCATCTCCACGTAAGCGCCGTCCCTGCCAATGACTCAACGATCCGGTGCGGTTCGCCGGTGGCTGCGTCGGTGTCCCCGTGAAGGTGCCTCCGTCCAAGGAAGTCCGAGAGCCCGGTGCTGGCGTCGTACTGTGCCTGCGGCTGCGCGATCCCTGCCAGACTGGTCCCAAGGTCTGCTGCTCCTAGCTGGAGTCTCCGAAGCCCGGTGTCTAGACGAGGTCCGTACCATGCCACGCTTGAACTAGTCCGCCGGCCGGCGAAGGGGAGAGGGAAGATGAGACATCATCACGAGAACGGAAACAGCCGAGCGCCGTCCCGCTGTCATCGAACCTGCGTCTCCAGAGTAGAGCGACGGCTGCCCAACTGGTCCGAGGAACTGCAGCACCTGGCTGGAAATGCTGAAGTTCGTTGCCACGGCGAAGTCCGTTGACACGAGACGCTTGAACTAGTCCTCCGATCCGACGGTGCAGAGCGAGAAGACGAGACATCAACACGATCACGGTCCCTGCCACGTGTAGATTCCACATGCTGTGACCGTTCCTCGATCGCGAAGATCGACCCCTAGGTAAGTCTGTGCTTCGGGGTTCCGCCGTTGAAAAAAACTCTCTATACGGTGGCTACTCGAACTGACCACACTGGTCCTCTCCCGAAGGAGGCTATCATCGCCAGTGGAACGCCTGTGGCGCCACTCTCTATCAGGAGGACCCCGAAATCTCAACGCGGGGCTTATTAAGTTGGCGTCTTGAAATCCTTTCCCCATGTCTGCTGCCGTCCTGCGTCAATGAAGTGGAGTCCACCTCTTGAGCGAGAGGGGGGGGGGGGGGACAGGAGCGCCGACAACACGGGACTTCGGAGATCCGATGAGACCCGGCGTAATGCACGAGGGGAGGCCGTAGGCCACGGGCTGTGTCTGCTGGGGTGTTGTGTGTCGCGGTCCGTCCCCCGCTGGTTCCCGGACGAGCGAGAGGGTCTAGAGTAGTCCGCGGACGAAGGGACACAGGCCTCTGCTGGCCGGCCTCCGAGAGGCGGGCTCTCAGCCGGTAAAATGCTTCAGTCCTGTGAGAAGAGTTGGGTTCACGTTTTCGGTGTGTCGTCCGATCCACAAGGTCAGTGAGGGCGCGTGCGGACACTGCTCAGGGAGCGGAGGGGGGCGCCACGATGGACGGTGGGGTACAAGTCTACTGGCCAGGCTCAATGAGGTGGGCGCTCTGCCGGCTATATGACCCCTCGTAGGAGTCAGCGGGCTTGGCAGTGGAGCAGTCCTGTGGTACGTGCTGAGCGTAAGTGTCCGAAGTGTCGTCCGTTCCACGAGGTCCGGGCGGGCGCATGCAACTTCTCCGGGAACGGAAGGTTCACAGGAGCTTCCTCTGTAGGCCACCGTAGCTCATGCTAGGTCGAGCAGCCATCCCAGGCGTGGTCAGACGAGCACCAGTCCCACGGAGACCGACGTTGTGGTTATCCCGCGCCCAACGTAAGTCGCGGCCCTGCGAGCAGGCGAGGGAACAGTACGTCGGTAAGTAGCCCGAACGAAGCGGAGCGCGATGAGGTCGAGGAGGGTCGGGGATTGCGTCCTCCTATATAATAACGGTATTATTATTATTATTAGCTGGCGCACAGCTCGGGGGCCAGCCGAAGGCTGGTACCGCTACCTTACCTCTCAGACGAAGCGGGAAGGGGGGTACCTCCATAACCCCCGGTCCCAACCAAGGCAGAGCCGAGAAGACCGGTCACACCCGGAAGGCGTTGAAGAGGCAAAAAACGGTAGCACAAGCAACGAAGCCCTCCCCCAAGAAGAACAGGCAGTGGAGAAGCTCCAAGGTCCAAGGAGAGAGCAAGCAAGAAGACGGGGCGAAACCGGTCGCACCAACAAGTCAGGGTCCAAGGCCAACGCTGAACACGTCTGAACAGCGCGAGCTAAGTAGAACGACTGGTTGGTCACTTGTGACTATAAAAGCGGATGGGCAGGGACGGGAGACAACTCTCGGTCCCTCTGGGGATTCCCCGAGTGCCTCCCGGGTTGTGTTGTAACACAACGAATTCTTAGGCTAAAATTGAGTAAGTAGTAGACACTTCCACATAGTCATGTCATCGGTAATGTATTTTGAGGAAACAAATGAACGCACACATACCTAGAAGCACGTCACACACACAAATATCCAAGAATTATGTTTTCACTGTCCTCTCAACAGATGTTTTGGAATCAAAAGTACATTAGTGCTGCATGTGTTTTGACAGCAACAGTGGATTAAGCGCCCGGACAAACATGCAACATTTTGTGATATCGCAGTTTCACCTGTGCTCTTAATTCACCGTTAGTGTAAAAAGATGCACAGCTTAAGACAGGGGGGTTATGAAACAGTGAAGGGGTCAACTTGATAATTCACTCTGCACGTCAATGCTCGCTTTGAGCCACGTACCTGCCCTTGACCCTGACGTTCCAGATCAACCACGCACATATCTACAATGGGTCCCAGGTTGACGAAAGTCTCCATGATTTGGACGAAGGATCCATTCTCATCCGGCTCCACATTCAACTGAAACACAGCAACAGCACAATATAGATAAACACGCCCACAGAAAATTCACAAGAAATCGCATGCAGTTAACCCATCTAGCCCTACCGCCCTGCAGCAGGAGATGGATTGATCATGATAATTAAAGGGTAGTGCCAGATAAGCTTGGCACCTGAAGGCGCCAAGCTCACCTGGCACTACCCTTGAATTATCATGATCGATCCATCTCCTACAACTTGTACACAGTCATTAGAAAACACCTCCAAAATTGGGGAAGTGCGGCCACGGGGTTATATGGGTTAACTGAGATGAGGACAAGTTTGGAACCCAAACAGCCATCTTGACTTTTACATTTAGCTTGAAGTTGCACACACTTGTGAAAAACAAAGGTCACCATATGGTGTTCTTATGGTTGGTGAACTGTTAATCTTGTAGTTGTAAATACCTTCACAAGCTGCGAGTCCCCAAGTCGAGATCCGATAAAAACCACCCCATTGTCAAGGTATGTGATACACTCTGCAATGGTAGTCTGAAAAAGAAAAAAAAAAGTGCTAGAATACATGTATACTCTGCGAGAGGTCCTTGGACAATGTCAGGCTCAAGAGGTCTGCACACAGCCCTGCCCGGGCCAAGGCTGACGTAAGCCTGCAGACCTATTGTATAATTGCTCATGAGGTGCAAAGCAAGTATTACGTGCACCAGAATATCATGAAATATGAATTTTTCTCTAAAATGTATTTTTTCGAAAAATACTTACCGATGACATTACTACATGGAAGTGTCTACTAGCATACTTAATTTCAGCCTAACAACCTGTTGTGTTTCTACACAACCAGGGAGGCAACTCAGGGGACTGTAACCAGGGTTGTGAGTAGCTTCCCGTCCCTGCCCATCCGGTCACGTGCATCGTGGTGTCACGCCAGTCGGAAATGTGTAGCTTACCATCGGCAAGCGGGGGCAGGTGGGAGGGTCCTCCAAGTAATGTCATCGGTAAGTATTTTTTGAAAAAATACATTTTAGAGAAAAATTCATTAATTTTGTTTCCTCAAAAACATTACGAATGACATTACTACATGGAAGAATTACGAAAAGGAGGAGGGTGCCACCCAAAAGATTACCCCCTGTAAAGGGGCTTAGCCGGACCCGCCCTCCTAAGAGCAAACTCCCGGCAATTTCAGCTAAGTATCAACTATGGCACCTCTGGCGCCTGGAGGGAGTGTTGTGCCGCGGCGATGTCCCCCACCAGTGAGAGGTTGTCTCGCTCGCCTGCCAGATCCCGGAGGTCGAAGCGGGCGAAGGTGGATTCTGCCCGCCAGCCCACAGCCGCCACGATGTTTCTGACAGCACAGTTGCGGTCGAAGGCGACGCTTGTGGCCATGGTTCTAACCTCGTGTGCACGGATCCTTGGCTTCTTAAATCCCTCTGGGGAGAGGTCCTGGTAGGCAGACCGTATGACCCAGCGTAGCCAGGAAGATATCGCCTGGGCTGTAATGTCAGTTCTGCTTGGGGCCAGTGGCAGAAAGAGGCGGGACCGTCCCCTCCGGACGGCCTTGCATCTGCGTAAATAGACGCGCAGGACGCGCATTGGATCTTGCTGCCTGGTCTCCCGGGGAAAGCTCACTCCTGTCAGCGGCCGTATGATCACCTGAGGCGCGGTCAAGGGAGACCTAGTCTTGGCGAGGAAGGACGGGCGCGCTGAGAGCATGTGTAGCTTGCTTACTCAGGCTGCCGTGGCCAGGACCAACAGGAAGCAGGTCTTCCGAGTCACATCCGCAAACCGGGCCAAGTGGAGCGGTTCGAATTGGTCTGAATTTAGCCACGTCAGTACCCAGGGCAGGTCCCATCGTGGAGTCACTGAGCGGGGCAACCGGGCGCTGGAGGCCAAAGTGTGCTATAAGTTCGGCGAGGTCCTTGCATTCGCCGGGGTCCGGGCGGCCGAGGTGTCGGTAGGTGTCCGCAATCATGGACAGGATTCTGATCGTGATGGGGGCTAATCCCTGGTCGCCAAAGAGTCAGAGGAAGAACTCAGCGAGCTGAGGGGTAGTCAATTCGGTGGGGGAGAGTTGCTGGCCAGCACACCAGGACCGTAGTACTCACCACTTTCCCCTCGTAGACGTGCCTGGTCGAGGGTCTGCGGGCAGTAGCAATCGCCTCCACTGCTGCACTCGAGAAGCCTCTAGCCGCGAGGGCTTGCCGCACAATCTCCAGGCGTGAAGGAGAAATCGCTCCGGGCATGGCGGGGTTGCTTGAGCATCATGCTCCGGGTGGGGAGCAGCAGAGGGGGTCCCGTGGCAAGACTGAGTAGGTCGATGGTCCAAGATCAATTCCAGGAGAATGGAGCCATCAGCAACATCACCGCCTCGCATCCCTTGAGCTTGAGCAGGACTTTGGGGACTAGAACCATGGGGGGGGGGGGGGGGGGGGGGGGGGATATGCGTAAGCGATGAGGTCGTCCCAAGGAATGGAGAGCCCGTCGACCGCCCAGGCGAGGGGGTCTGGAAAAGGGGAGATGAAGAGGGGAAGTTGGTGATTCCATCTCTTGGCGAAGAGGTCGATCATGGGAGTCTCCCAGTGAGCGCAGATCATCTAAAAGATGTCCGGTCGCAGAGTCCATTCCGTGTGAAGGAGCTGGCCGCGCCGCGAGAGTGAGTCGGCTAGGACGTTCAGGTGACCCGGAATGTGTCGCGCTCGGAGGAAGGTGCCGCGGTCTTCGCACCAGCGCAGGACCTGGTAGAGGAGCATGCAGAAGTTGGGGGAGCATGTGCAGCCCTGTTCCTGGATGTAGGAAATGACCGTGGAGTTGTCCAAGAGGATGAGGAGCTTCTGATGATGGAGGCGGGACTCCCACGCGATGAGGGCCTGTCAAACTGCATTTAGTTCCAACCAGTTGATGTGCCTGTCTGCCAGGTCTGGTGTCCAGCGGCCGGATGTCGTGAGGAACCTCGGTAGCAGATGTGCGCCCCACCCGGCGAGACTGGCATCTACGTAGAGCGAAAGCGGGGGCGGGGGTGAGGTCTGAGGTATTCCCGACGTGAGCCATGAGTGGTCTGACCAGCGACGCAGGTGGGGACGAAGCATCTGAGGAACAGGTACCTGGGCAGTGAGATCGCCGGAGGCTGGACGCCAGAGGAGAAGCAGATGCAGCTGGAGAGGCCGGGAGTAAAGACGACCGAGTGACAGGAGGTCTGCCGCTGCATTTCTCAGGCCGAGGAGCTGGACACGGCTGTTTCAGTCTGGTCACTTAGTTTGTTCCAGGCGAGCCGAGAAACTGGGTCACAAGTCGTGCTCATGCGCTGCCTCAGCGAGTCTCTCGGCTGTCAGGCTAGCTGATAAGCGGGCTTCCTGCTAGGCGCAGTACAGCAGGGAAAATGACTACCTTTTGTTTTTCATGACTTTCTTATTTACCGTTCAAGTGTGTGATGCAAAACTTTGTTTGTTTAAAAGCAGACATTCTGCCCAACACACTGACACCAAACACACTATAGTTGTGACAAACCAGTAACCAGCAGGATAAGGTGGAAATAAAGAGAAAAAAACTCCTTACTGATGCCATGTCTGTCCTTGAGGCAGCAACAGCAAGCAAACTGCCACGTCTACAAGAGGCACTGCAAAACATTAAGTGCACCAGACTGGTGCTGCAGTGGATCCCTTCACACTGTGGCATCTACGGCAATGAAGAAGCTGACAGAATGGCAAAAGCGGGCGCAGAGAAAGAACAAGATGAAAATGGAGTCAGCTTCACAGAGATGAAGACCATCATTAAGTCTGTGTACAGACCACCACAACGGCCCATAGACAGTTACCATCAGCTGTCCAGACAAGAGCAGGTGACCATCTTTCGTCTGAGGACCGGGCACAACCGACTCAATTTCCACCTGCACAGACGCTTCCACCTCGTGCCATCTCCCCTGTGCCCTTGTGGAGAAGCAGAGCAGACCACAGAGCACATCCTCCAGGACTGTGGGAACCACCAGCCGCTGAGGGAGGAGATATGGCCGAAGCCCGCCACTCTACAAGAGAAACTGTACGGGCCTGTGGAGGCACTACAGAAGACCACAGATTTCATTTTGAGAGCCAAACTCCAAGTGTGACGGCGTTCGAGAAGAAGAAGAAGAAGAGAAAAAAACAGATTTCACTGTCTGTGTAGTGTTTTTTCACAAAATAGATGAAGTTCCAACATCAATAACACAAATACGATACAAACTACATCAAAACCGACTTGCAAGTGCTAGAAGTAACATGCCTAGAGTAAGTATGACTTACCAGATCAGAGATACCGTGAAAGGGGCCGGAGAGCGGAGGGTGATAATGAGGTCACTGTTAGTGCCAGTACTCTCACAGGCACATAGCAGTAGCACGGATCTGTCAACGCTGGACACACAGTTCTTTGGCACTATTTTCAGTTTTACTCCAAAACCCTACAACAGGAGATGGAACGACCATCGTATTTCAAGGGTAGTGCCAGATTAGCTTGGTGACATCAAGCACAAAGCTAATCTGGCACTACCCTTGAATTATCATGGTCAATTCATTTACTACAACTGTTACTCAGTCGTTTAGTAGATGACACCTCCAAAATTTGGGAAATGCAGCCGTGGTATTAAATGGGTCAAAGAAAACTTTTGTGTGGTAAACAAGAGGATCTCACTCTTGGATAGTTTCTCAGGACGAAAATGTTTAATCTGGAAAATTCTGCTTTGAACATGAACGGACCACAACAGAATAAAGAAATTCAATACACCTATGCACATCAGTCTGCTTGGCACACCAAAACCTCCTCCGACAGCAACTGAGACCAACTTTGTGATTAAGAAATAAAAGATTAGCTTAATTGTCTGACAAAAAGCGGTAGAAATTCAATGGTGTGATATAAAAAAAAAATAAAAAAAACGCCGCGCATGTGTGTAACGACAGCATAACAATCACCTGCTTCCATTTACTCTTTCTTTTCTTCATACGTGGCATGACTAAGTACAGCACAGGTGACACTAGTGCCATGTGTTCTGTTATGAGTGATTTGAGCTTCTCTGCTTCCGTTTGCAAGCCGTATGGCCTGCTGTTTAGAATGTTTATTGTTGCATGCGTCTCTTTGCCTCCCTGCTCACCATGGAGTGCCAGTCCAAAGCCCCATTGTGTGATAAAGTCTGCACAGTGGCACTCAAGTATATGTTGTTTTGGGATTATCATTACTGCTGGAAAGTTGGTTATAAAAAAGATCATGTAGTTGTCAATGTTGTTTTTGATTTCTTGGATGCCAACACCTGTCCTGATGATTGGTAGTTTATGTGAAACATTCTTGTGAACTTTGGAATACAGTTCATTAAGCGTTTTGAACTTGGAGGATAGATATCGTCTGCTTTTGCGTGTAGGTTGTGGCCATCTGTTATCTTTACTGTGTTGGTGAAAACACTGTCACTGATATCACTGTACACATCAGGCCTCAGATAACGATGACAGTGGTTCCCAACAAAAGATCGCCCATGATAGGCCTGCATGTATATGGCCTGTTTTTTGTCATACCTTTTTCTTGACCTCCTTCCACATATTCGACACAGAGAATTGAGTCTATATTCATGGACATTGACAGTATGTGACGTGACCCCCATTTTCACAATCTACACCATTTAAACTGATGCAAACTCTCACATAAATATACGTTACGGCTGATAATAGTTCCTATAACTAGAAAGGGACTAAACAAAAAGTCACATTCATTTAGCAAGCACTCCGACGTCACAGGGCGGCCAACTTCTGAATCCGCAGCTCTGTCAGTCTCACTCGGTTGAGGTCGGTCGCAAGGTGTACAAACTGGCGGGATGGGGTGAGATCCGACTTGCCTGCATTGACCAGGAAGTCCAGCCGCGTCAAGAACAGGAGAAGTGCATCTCTGTCCGTCACAAGAGTGGACTCCGACTGGTTCCGCAGAAGGAGGTCATCTAAATAGTTCAAGGTCGGACTGGCGGACGACTGTCTGGCCTTGGCGACGATGGCATCCATGATGCACGAGAAGACCAATGGGCTGAGGTTGAGGCCGAACGGGAGGGCCCGAAACTGGTAAACCACGCCGTCGAAGGCGAAGCGCAGTTACTGTCTGGAGGCATGGGGATGTGGAGATATGCGTCGGACAGGTCCAGACTGACCGCAAAATCCATGGGCTGCACGGCGCTCCTGAGGGCCCTGGCTGTCTCCATGCGATAGGCCGGGGCTGAGATGTACCTGTTCAGTGCCGAGAGATTGATGACGGGTTGCCACCTGCCGCCTGGCTTGGGTACCACGAAGAGGCGGCTTTAGAAGGCTGGGGAGTTGTGACGCGACACTACCTCTGCAGTAGAGCGGCGACCTCGCCGCGAAGGGTGACGGCCTTGAGCTGGTCGATCGGAATCTCGGTCCACAGGGGAGAGTGTCGTAGCGGTGGTGGCAATTGAAAGGTGATCAGGAGGCCCTCGGAGATGGTGGAGAGGACCCAGGGGTTTTTCGGAAACAGCGAGCGGCACACTTCCCTGCGGAGGGCGAGCCTCCCACCAACAGGAGACCCCGAAGCAGTCGGCAGGAGTAGGAGCGGGGCAGACGTCAGGGGGCCCTCCCATGTCTCAAGCAGGCCGGGGCCAGGGGTTCAGACAGGGGTCTTTGGAAAGCGGGGGAGGGGGGAGCCGAGCTGCTGGGCCAGTGGTCCTTGTTCGTGCCCTTCACTGCTTGCCAGGAGGGGCTGAAGAGGAGGGAGCCACCAAGGGGAGCGCGACGGAGCTGCGTCTTCAAGTCGGGGGGCAGGCCGCGGCAGGCCTGTAGAATGGCATCGTGACGCATCAGGTCACAGTTGGAGGCGGCGGCCATGGCGTTGACAGAGGAGTGATACACTGCCCGGTTGGCTGCCACTGCGAGGATGAGGTCTCCCAAAAGAGGCTTAATAGACGGGTGCCAGGCATCCTCGATGCGACGGACAAAAGCTTGGGTCAGGAGCTCCAGGAACCCCAAGCAAGCCAAGGTGGTACGGACCAGGGACTCAGTCTTGTCCAAGCTGCGGGGGAGGCTGCGCTTCAGCTGAGCGGCGCCGCCAGCCTGCACTAGCGCCGGTGGACCCACTGAGGGTAGGGGACAGGAGAAAGCCTGGGAATGGCCAGCATACCAGTCCTGGCAGAAGGCGATGTCAAGGCCAGGCGGCCACCTATGGTTGGAGAAGAAGTCACACTCACGGGAAGTGGCCTGTTGGAGCTGTGCGGAGAAGGCGTCCCTGAGGTCCCTAAAGCTGGGGGGGCTGAGGGAGCGACTTGAATCTCTTCACCTGACGGCCAGCGTCGACGAAGGCGGAGGCTTTCCTCTTGAGCGGAGGGGACAGCGGGCAGGCCTCCGCGGGAAGAGAGGCCGCAATTAGACGTGCTACTTCATCCAAGGAAAGGAGAGTCTCCGCTCGCGCGGCCAAAGGGGTTGCAGGAGACGCAGGGTCGTCCAGCGAACGCGAGCAGGAAGAGGTGCTGTTCGCGCCAAGCAGGGCCGAAAAGAAGTCCTCGGGCAGCAGGGTCAGGGCCTCGTCGTCGTCAGGGGGCCTCGCTAGCAGCATCCCGTCCTCTGGAGAGGGGAGCAGGAAGGGGCGACTCACCCAGAGGTTCCTCTGCTGAAGGCAGGGCGAAGACGGGGCCGAGGCACGCCGGGGAGACAGGGGGCTGGCGCGGGCTGTGCGTCTGTCCCGGGAGGAGCAACTGCGATGATGGGAGCGCGGTAGACGATTCCGCTCGGCCGTACTCCTACTGCGACTCCCAGGGGGCGAAGGCGACAGGCATCTGGGCCGGCAAAGTGAGGCGTGATGCACGGGGAGGGGGGGGGGGGGGGGGGGGGGGGAGGGGGTGGTGTGGTCGCGGATTCAAGGTGCGAGACGTGGTCGAGCGCGATGAGGACGGCCGAGGGCTTTGTCTGCTGTAGCGCTGCGCATCACGGACCTTCCTAGGAGCGCCGATAGACGTGCGGGGGCGCATGGGGCCTTTGGCGTGTACTCGATCAGGTCTGCCAACAGTCCGCGGACGAGGAGACGAAGGTCTCTGCAGGCGGGCCTCAGTGAGGCAGGCGCTGTGCCGGCTATATGAATCCCCGTAGGAGTGAGCGGGTTTATCTGTGCGGGACCCATCAGGACTGTCAGTGGTCGACATAAGATGCGACAAAGTTCTCTGCAGGCCAGCCTCAATGAGGCGGGGGCTCTGCCGGCTATTTGACTCCCTGTAAAAGTCAGCGGGCTTAGTCCAAGAGGGTGCAGTGGTAGATACAGTCCTGGGGCGTGAGTCGTGGTCACGCGTTCCGCGTGTCGTCCGTTCCCCAATGTCGAAGCGGGCGCGATGGATCACTTCTCCGAACACAGAGGGGGGCGCCATGGTGGACGGGCGGTCACATGCCGGCGTCGGGTGCTCGCGCCGGCAAAAACTCCAAAGCATTGACCAACGGTCCTCTGGCCATGCAGAGCAAACATCGCAGGTGTGGTCGGAGGCGCAGCCAGAACAGGGGAGGTAGACCTTGTGGTTATCGCTCGGCCATTGGAAGTCGCCACACTGCAGACAGGTGCAGATTTGGCAGCTGCAACATATAACAGACGTGAAAGGTGACCGGGTGTGGGCACCCCGAGGCCCCGCCCAGCGAAATCGAGCGTTCGATACGAGCAATATGAAGCGCCCCTGGTCGAAGCCGACGCCTGGCCCGAGGGTCGGCCGAGGGCTGGGACCGAGACCTTACCTCTCCAGGGCTGCGGGGACGGAAGGGGGGGGGGGGGGGGGGGGACCTCCATACCACCCTTAGAGCGCCGCGGCGGGAAGGTAAGTCCCAGAAGGCACATTGCAGCCCAGAAACCCACATGCAACCACGTAAGTGCAAGGTAGGAAAAGGAACCACAAGTAATCCATCCACAAGAATGCACCGCCATAATCCAAGTGAACACAAAATCCAAGGAACACAGGTAATCCAAAACCCGACCGGCCCTTTAAGAACCGGTCGCACCGTACACAGTCAAGGTCCCGTAGGCTAGAACACAATGTTCACGGTAAGCTAAGTAGACCGACTGGCGTGACGCCACGATGCATGTGACTGGATGGGCAGGGACGGGAAGCTACTCACAGCCCTGGTTACAGTCTCCTGAGTTGCCTCCCTGGTTGTGTAGGAATACAACAGGTTCTTAGGGCGGAAATTAAGTAAGCTAGTAGACACTTCCATGTAGTAATGTCATCGGTAATGTTTTTGAGGAAACAATAAATATAATACAGTCAGATCTCCAATGAGCAAAACGTCAGCCTTTGCTGGCCCTTGCAGAGCCGTGCAATGGCCAGTCAAGGCTAGCATCGTCCGGGGGACCTTTAAGCTCACCTTGTGTTTTTTCTTCACCAGCCTATTTAAGTTTAGTACCACATTACCATGAATGACAATAAAAGCCTGACCTTATGATTCCCCAGGTATCGTGATAAAGGGCTGGCCTGAATTTTAACCCTGTGTCGGTAGCAGTTTTAGTCGCAATGATTCCCACAGGAATCACCGCAACTAAAACCGCTACCGACATTCAAATGGTTAAAATCATCCAGGGGTAGAAAGAGCAACAGAAAACCAACAAAAACGCCAGAACCACAACCAAACATGTCTAGCAATTTACATGCTACTTAACCATCCTGTCTGATCAAATACTCATGTAGTGATGACCTCTGTTAACCCATATCATACTGAGGCTAAAAGCTTCAAATTTGTACACTGCCATATGCAAGCTACATTACAGTACTTACAGATAAGGATAAAGACCAATGGCTTTAGTTTAAGGGTAGTGCCAGAATAGCTTGGCGCCTCTGGGCGCCAAGCTATTCTGGCACTACCCTTGAACTATTTTAGTCAAACTTATTTCACACACTGGTGTATTCTGAATGATACGGGTTAATAATAATAATAATAATACCGGTTATTATATACAGTGGAGTCCGCTTAACACGAATTTCTGGGGACACGGAAAATCACTTCGTGTTAAACGTATTTCGTGTTAACCAATATGGCCTCAAATTGATCACGGCTCTCAAGGAGTAAATGTGTAAGAGATGTGTGCGTGAATGAGTACGAGGTTAAAAGTGCACATTATCGTACTTTATATGCATACCTTCAGCTCGCAAGGAAAACACAAGGAAACATGTTCAGCTCGCGTATTTAATGTAAAATCCATCAGGTAAAATCCATAGTAAGTTACAATCCATCGGGTAAAAGCAACACAGGCTGAAGTACAATCCCGCATCGGTAAAAGGGTTGTGTTGGTACACGAATGATGCAAACAACATGAATACAGTTCAGAAACGCTAGCCAATGAGAACACGGATTACAACAGCCGAAGGCTATTCAGCCAATCACAGCCTAGAGTTAGCGCTGATCTGTCGTATACTACAGCGCGAGAGCGACACGTGAATTGATTTTCGGTGAATGGAATCTGTGTTCATGTTAAACAGGTGAATAATAGTGAAATTGCCCTGGTTGCGAACCGAAACCAGCTTCGTGTAAAGCGAAATTTCTTGTTAAGCATTTCGTGTTATCAGTGAAATTTTAATACAGAATAAGAAGGCCGTCAGCCGGGAACGCAAAAACAGTTTGTGTTAACCGGAAATTCGTGTAAAGTGAGTTCGTGTTAACTGGACTTCACTGTAGGTGCTTTATCCAATTCTGCGAATCGGCTCAAAGCGCCACGAACTGAACCCAATACGCACGCTCACCTGACACACGCAATCACTCTGAAGACAAACACAGTACAATACAAAAACAGGATATTCACGTGGTGCAAAGGGTCAGCTCAGCTACTGAGGTTTCAGAAATTTGGATCGCTTGTATTTGAAATTTATAAAGTGGCCTGAAACCAATACTAAAGTGGAGGGGGAGGAACAGCCGGAGTATCCGGAGAAAGAACCCCGGACGGTCCGCCCAAATTACCGGAGACATTTACTAGAGGAGAAAAGTCTGATACTGGAACCCGGTATCGAACCTAGCACCTTTAGCATTGGTGGCAGGCATCTTAACCAATGAATGTCTAATGAATGCACTTTTCTTTCTCGTTAACCCTTTTAGCCCCATGGTCGCATTTCTCAACTTTTGGAGGTGTTGCCTAATGACTATGTACGAGTTGCAGGAGATGGATTGACCATGATAATTCAAGGGTAGTGCCAGATTAGCTTGGCGCCAAGCTAATCTGGCCCTACCCTTGAATTATCATGGTCAATCCATCTCCTGCTGTAGGGACTCGGGGCTAAATGGGTTAACCTGATTTCACTCACCTCCCCTAGAAGTTCAACTTTGAGGTCTTTGACAACATGTGTGCCATCCATCTTTTCCTCACGTTCCAACAGCAACATGAACAGTCGCCCCGCCATGTCGCCCAGCAAGTACCGAGACCCATTAGCGTCCACTTGGCCATAACAGGTCAACGCATTTTGCTAGAAAATAGCATATAAACAATGAATCACGGATGCAATTCTCTCGGAGATGGCACCATAGCCTAGACAAGAACAAAAAGACAAAAGGGTTAAATCAACTTGTTGAGTGAAACTGAAAGGGTTAAAATGAACCTACCTTGATGACAGGAGGAGCAATGGGGATGTAGTTGTCTCCCTTATGGTATGTGACTGATTCTTGTCCGATGATGAGGGCGCCACCATACGGCTCAGGCACTGTGAATGAGCAAAATTCACACACATATAACCCTGGAATGTTATTGACAATATGGTTCAGTGGAAGAGACGAGTAGCCACACATCTTTTCCACTCAGCGGTATCATCAGTTGCATTCAAGGGGTTAATCAGACACAGAAAAGCAAGAAACAAGTTCAAGCATGTATTCTCTGTTCACACATTCATCTCCAATGAGCTATGGTCATGGA
Organism: Semisulcospira habei; assembly: GCA_036245525.1. Classification (NCBI taxonomy): domain Eukaryota; kingdom Metazoa; phylum Mollusca; class Gastropoda; family Semisulcospiridae; genus Semisulcospira; species Semisulcospira habei. The sequence goes on along the minus strand of BTPG01000006.1, from coordinate 21,075,046 downwards.
TGAACCATGATAGTTCCATGGTGTTGCCAGAATAGCTTGGCACCCAGTGGCGCCGTGCTTTCCTGTCAACACCACCAAACTATCATTGTATTATCCTGTTTCATCCTGATACACTACTGAAATAAATTTTACTATAATAGTTCAAGGGTGGTTCCAGAATACAGAGTTGCCAACCCCCCTTTTTTTTTTTTTTCAGTAGTCAAAATTTAGAATTTCAGTAGTTTCATGACAATTTCAGTAGTCAATGCGCGTCGCTGCGATGCATTACTAATGTAACTATACACAAACACAAACCTTGCTGATAATGTCGTTAAAATCTCTGACTACATTCAGGGCTCCCAAATTCTTAAAAATCCCTGAAAAAATCCAGTCGCCGGCAGAGTATAGTGTTGGTGTTGTTTTTGATAAAGTTCTATCTTTTGATCCCCATAATTATTCAGACCTGTATCAATAAGGCCAACAAAACGGTTGGAGTAGTTAAGAGAGCCTTTAATTATTTGGATAAGGACTCTTTCAGTAAACTGTATAAAGCACTAGTCAGACCACATTTAGAATATGCAAACACTGTACGGAACCGAGGGTCAAAGAGACAGTTGCACTCGAAAGGGTACAGAGACAAGCAACAAAGCTGGTTAAAGAATGTAAAAATATGACTTAGATTCAAATATTTTGGACTACACTCCTTACGTGGACGTAGAATACGTGGAGACTTAATCCAAGCTTTTAAATTTTATAATGGCATCGACGACCTAAATTGAAACAACTTTTTTGGGCAGCTAGATGAATTACCAAAATTTAAAGAGATTTTCTATTGCTATGATGAATGATTTGTAGGAAAAAATGCATGCATAACAGACCCATAAAGTAATTTTTAAAAAAAATGAATTTTTCTTTAAAATGAATTTTTTTGAAAAATACTTACCGATGGTATTACTTATAGGAATGTTATCTAGCTAGCCTAATTTTAGCCAAAATTTGGTTGTGTCCGTATAAGGGAGTGTTGGCAGGAGAGGGGCACCATAGACCAGGCCATAACCCAAGTAGACTCCCCTTAGTCCCACCCGGTACGAGATTACCCGGCATACCTCAGTTTAGTTTCTTAGTGAACTGGCGGCAAGCGGGGCAGGCAGGTGGGAGGGACCTTCAAGTAATACCATTGGTAAGTATTTTTCCCAAAAATTTATTTTAAAGAAAAATGCATTTTTCTTTAAAAGGTATTTTTTCGAAAAATACTTAACGATGACATGACAAATGGGAGTGTCTACTACGTGCTCAAATTCTAGCCTACGAACCCGTTGTGTGCAAACACAACCCGGGAGGCACTCGGGGACCCCCCCAGAGGGGCCAAGAGTTGTCTCCCGGACCTGCCTATCCGGTTCCGAGTCACCTGACTCGCCAGTCAGATACTAGGCTCACCAGCGGCAAGCGGGGCAGGTGGGAGGGTCCTCCGTGTCATGTCATCGGTAAGTATTTTTCGAAAAAATACCTTTTAAAGAAAAATGCATTTATTTCATCAAAAACATTACCGATGACATGACAAATGGGAGAATCACGAATAGGAGGAGGGTGCCGCACCGGTACTACCGGCGACCAAGACCGTCCTCCCATTGCTAATTCCCAGCTAGCTAACTAGGTGCGTACCTACGGCGCCGGGAGGGAGTGCTGTGCCACCGTGAGGTCCCCCATCAAGGCGAGGTTGTCTCGCTGTCCCGCCAGATCCCGAAGGTAGAAACGAGCGAAGGTAGATTCTGCTCGCCAGCCCACCGCGGCCACGATGTCCTCGACAGCGCAGTTCCGATCGAATGCGACGCTCGTGGCCATGGCGCGGACTTCGTGTGCGCGGATCTTCAGTCTCTGCGCTACACGTGGGGAGAGATCCATGTATGCAGATCGTATTACCCAGCGCAGCCAGGAGGAGATCGTCTGGGCTGTGATATCAGTCTTGCCCTGGCGTATGGGCAGGAAGAGGCGGGAGCGCCCTCTACGGGTAACTTTGGTACGGCGCAGGTAAATGCGTAGGGCACGCACTGGATCCTGTTGCCGAGTCTCCGGAGAGCAGTCAGGCCCTCCCAGGGGCCGCAAGGTGATGATCTGTGGGGCAGTTAGAGGCGACCTTGTCTTGGCAATAAAGTTGGGGTCCGTTAAGAGCTGCACGGAGCGATCTGCCCTGAACTGGAGGCAGTCTGGGCGGGTAGAAAGAGCGTGTAGCTCGCTAACTCTGGACGCGGTGGCCAAGGCTAGAAGGAAGCAGGTCTTGCGTGTCACATCCGCCAGAGGGGCGAGAGCGAGTGGCTCGAAGCGGGATGAATTCAGCCACGTCAGGACCCAAGGTAGGTCCCAGCGAGGGACGAGAGAACGCTGAGTTGGACGTTGGAGGCTGAAGTTGGACATGAGGTCGGAGAGGTCCGTACAGGCGCCGGGGTCTGGAAGGCCGAGATGGCGGTAAGTGTCGGCGAACATGGATAAGTATCCCCTGATGGTGATGGGAGCCAAACCTTGGACCTCGAAGAGCCAGAGGAGAAAGTCCGCGAGCTGGGGGTTAGTCAATCCGGTGGGTAAGAGGCGACGGGTGTCGCACCAGGAACACAACATGCGCCACTTCCCTTCATAAACACGCCGGGTGGACGGCTTGCGGGCTGCAGCGATTGCCTCCACTGCTGCACAAGAGAAGCCTCGAGCGGTGAGGGCGCGCTGCACAACCTCCAGGCGTGAAGAGACAGGCGTTCTGGACAAGGGTGGAAGAGAGCCTGCCTGGGCTGCTTGAGCATAGAACGGGGCGTGGGAAGGCGCAGGGGAGGAGAGGTGGCGAGGTTGAGTAGGTCGGTGGTCCAGGACCGGGACCAAGCCAGCGGGGCGACCAGAAGCAGGACTGCGTTGCACTCTCGAAGTTTGTGGAGGACCTTGGGAATGAGGACTGTCGGAGGGTACGCGTAAGCGATGAGGCCGTCCCAAGGGATCGAGAGGGCATCGACTGCCCAGGCCAGCGGGTCTGGAATCGGGGAGACGAAGAGGGGAAGCTGGTGGTTCCACCTCGTAGCAAACAGGTCGATTAAGGGAGTCTCCCAACGGGCGCAGATCATCTTGAAGATATCCGGGCGCAACGTCCATTCTGTGTGGAGCAACTGGCCGCGGCGAGAGAGAGAGTCCGCCAACACATTCAAGTGGCCAGGAATGTGTCGTGCCAGGAGAGTAATGTCGCGTTCCTCGGCCCAGCGCATCCAACGGAAGAGGAGCATACAGAGGTCGGGAGAGCGGGTGACCCCTGCCTCTGGATGTAGGCCACTACCGTCGAGTTGTCGGAGAGGACGAGAAGCCGCTGGTTCCTGAGCTGGCTCTCCCAAACGAAGAGGGCTTGCCAGACTGCTTGCAGCTCTAACCAATTGCTGTGCTTGTCCGCAAACTCCGGGGGCCAGAGGCCGGACGCCGAGGCGAATTGAGGAAGCAGGTGGGCTCCCCACCCCGAGAGGCTCGCGTCGACACACAAGGAGAGGTGCGGGGGGGGGGGGGGGGGGGGGGGGAGGACAAAGGGACTCCCGAAGCCAACCAAGCGGTGTCGGTCCAGCGTAGGAGATGAGGGCGAACCAGGGGGGATACCAGGACCGGGGTGGTAAGGTCGCCGGAAGAGGGTCTCCAGAGAAGCAGGAGGTGCAGCTGAAGAGGGCGGGCGTAGAGGCGACCCAGGGGGAGAAGCTCCGCCGCTGCGTTGATCAGTCCGAGGAGTTGAAGCCAAACTCTGGCGGGAGCTGCTTCCTGCTGAGCTAGCTGGTTGGCGAAGGCGGACAACTTCCGAATCCGGGGATCCGGGAGGCGAACAACGTTGAGATCGGTGGCAAAATCCATCCCGAGATGTATGAAGCGGCGTGAGGGTGTGAGATCTGACTTCCCGACGTTGAGGAAGAACCCCAGTCGCGACAGCAGACGCATCAGTGTATCCCTGTCCGCTTCCAAGACGGACTCGATGCGGTTCCTCAGGAAGAGATCGTCGAGATAGTTGGACATAGGGCTGAGCGACGACTGCCGTGCCTTGGCCATTACTGCATCCATCAAGCGTGTGAAGACCCAGGGGCTGAGGTTGAGGCCGAAGGGGAGGGCTCGAAACTGGTAAACGGTTCCATCGAAGGCGAAGCGCAGATACCTCTGGGCGGCCGGATGTATGGGTACATGTAGGTAAGCGTCGGAGAGATCTAGGCTGACGGCGTAATCCATGGGTCGCACCGAGGTACGAAGGGCTCGGGCCGTCTCCATGTGGAAGGAAGGAGCCACGATGAAGCGATTCAGAGCTGAGAGGTCGATCACTGGACGCCACTTGCCGCCGGGCTTGGGGACGACGAAAAGTCGGCTGTAATATCCCAGCGAGTCTGTGCGGCGCACAACCTCTGTGGCGTCCTTCCTCAAGAGAGTCGACTTCCCCCCGTAGGGTGCACTCCTTGAGCGGGTCTGCGGGGATCTCGGTCCACAGCGGAGTAGCGCGCAGAGGAGGAGGGGAACGAAAGGAGATCCTTAGGCCGAAGGAAACAGTGTCTAAAATCCACGGGTCGTCTGGAATCAGTAATCGCCACTCCTCGCTGAAGAGGGCGAGCCTGCCGCCGACTGGAGGACCCGAGACGGCCGGCGGAGGCGGAGGAGGGGCGGAGTCACTGAGCCCGCCCGCGCCCAGGGCAACGGGCGGGACGGGGCCAAGCGGGGGCGGGGGCGCTAACTTGGCCGGGGCGACCGAAGGCGGGGCGACGGCGACGCAGGGACTGCAGCTGGGCTGTCGAAGTCGGGGCGACGGGTCTGGTGGTCCGCAGGGAGCGACCCACAGCCTTGCGGGCTGACTGAAAGCGCCGAGGAACAGACTTGGGAGGCCACCTGTCCGAATTGGAATCCTTGACGGCTTGCCAGGTGTCACCAAAGAGAAGGGGTCCCCCGAGGGGGGCACGACGCAGCTGAGTCTTCAGGTCGGCAGGCATTCCCCGGCAGGCCTGCAGGACAGCGTCCCGGCGGAGTAAGTCACAATTGGAGGCTGCAGCCATAGCGTTGACAGAAGAGTGATACGCGGCGCGGTTGGCCGCTTCAGCCAGGACGAGAAGATCGCCAAGAAGGGGGGTCAGGGAAGGGTGCCACGAATCTTCCACGCGACGGAGGAAGGCTTGCGTAAGGAGCTCCATGAAGCCGGCGCAGGCCAAGGAATTCCTGACAAGCGAAGCAGTCTTGTCCAAACCAGCGGGGAGCGCGCGCCTAAGGGCAGAGGCCCCACCCGCCTGCACCACGGCGGCTGGGTCCACCGGAGGGAGAGGGCAGAGGAAGGCCTGGGAATGGCCGGCGTACCACTGCTGGCGGAAGTAAATGTCGAGGTCAGGAGGCCATCTGTGGTCCGAGAAGAAATTGCTGTCCCGCGAGTCAGACAACAGGTGGGCCGAAAAAACATCCCGAAGCTCACGAAAGCCGGGGGGCTGAGGGAGGGTCTTGAACTTCTTTACCTGTCTACCCGCGTCGACGAAGGCAAAAGGCTTCCTTTTCAGAGGGGGGGAAGGAGGGCAGTCCTCTGCCGGAAGCGTGGCGGAGATGAGGCGGGCGACCTCGTCGAGAGCCAGAAGAGCCTCTGTGCGGGAGGAGGCCGGTAACCCGTGGGCTGTCGACGCATCCGAAGGAGAGAGCGGAGAAGGGGAGCGGCTGAGCCCTCCTAGGAGAACCGAGATCGAATCATCAGGGAGAAGACTCAACGAATCGTCGTCCACGACGCAGGGAGCCGTCGAAGAGTGACGGCGACCGTGACTCCGAGAGCGAGCAGCTCGACGAGGACGAGGGGAGCCATAAGGCGCCGAAGCACGCGGGGGAGAACGACGTCCGCGATGGCGACGCGACGAACTAGAGGAGCGGGAACGGCGGCGGCGACGAGACGAGCGACTGCCAGCTGGAGACCGCGATCCACGGGAACGAGGAGGAAGGAAAGAGGCTGGGCGAGGGGAAGGGGAACGGGAGGGACGAGGCAGACAGCGGGGAACGTGGGACGATCGCCGCGAAGAGGTAGAGCGCGAGGGCCCATGGTCGTGATGACGAGGAGAATCACGATCTTTACAACGCTCACGTGAAGGAGCGCGAGAGTGGTGGTCCGACTTCGAGCGCAAGGAGGAACTGGACACAGGTAGTGGTGTGGTGAGTGTGCGAGAATGTCTCCGCGAGCCGGACTCTGTGGCGAGGCGGGTTCGCAGCGGCCGAGGAGGATCCAAGGCCTTCCTAGGAGACGAGTGGGGACCGGTTGACCATGGACGGCGCGAGGCACGTCTCTCCGAACTGACCTCTGTCTCGAGATGGGTTCTCTGCCTGGCGTAAGGCTTGGTCCAAGCGCGTTCCCTCCTGGGAACCAGCGCCTCGAACTCCCGACTCCGCACACTACCTTGCTGTGTCCGCCGTGGAGATCTTTCCAGACTGGGGCCATCGGGGGCAAGTGCGGCCGGGGCGCCGGAGATGACAGCCGGCACTTCCTCAGGTCTTGCAACAGGCACAGGTGTCGGGCGTTCCCGTCGGTAAAAGCTCCAAAGTTGGGACCAGCGGAGCTCCGGCCAGACGGCGCAAACGTCACATGAACGCTCAGATGTACAGCCGACACACGGCAGGCAGACCTTGTGCGAATCCGAGGGCCACTGGAAACCTCCACACTGAGTGCAGGTCATCAGGAGGGCACTGCAACACACAAAAAAACCCTGCCGGTACGTGGTCGAGACCAACAGGGCTCGTCCTACCAAGGGGAAACGTACCGAACGACAATAACAAGCGGGCTGTGCCCCCAGGCTATACCGTTGTAGCGCTCGAAGCTAAGAGTGCGCTCTCATAACAAAGCCTACCCCAGCCAGGCTGGAGAGTAAACGTGCGCCAAAACGACAATAGGGACGAAAGGGCCGCGCCCTCAGGCTATACTGCTGTAGCGCTCTAAGCTAAGAGTGCGCTCTCGTAACAAGCATACCCCAGCCAGGCTGGAGATGAACGTGAGCCAAGCGCCGCAGCTGTTTCAAACAATGCTCCCCGAAGGCTACCCGGGGAAGCCAGTAACTTTCACCCAAAAAGGGGAAGGGCAAGGGTGCCAGGGCCCCGCCGAGCTAAGAGTCCCCGCTCAACAAAACCCACACAACACGAAAACAAGGTAGAGTCCAAAGGCTCAGGCCGGTACCCCGCCCGGGAACCGGCCAAGGGCACAACTAACTATCCTACCTCTCTGCCGAAGCGGTAGCGGGAGAAGAGACGTCCATGTCGCCACAGGCGAACGGGCGGGAACCAGCAGGTTCGCCAAGCAAAGCCAACCAAGGAGGACGCCAAACCGAAGAAGCGCAAGCGAAGCTGCAGCGAAGCGAAGCAAGAAGCGAAGCAAGAAGTCACGGCTAAACGCGAGCACCAAAGACCGACCGGTCGAAGCGAGTGCGAGAGGCTAGAAAGACGTCCGAAGGTCGTGAGCCTACGTAGCTGACTGGCGAGTCAGGTGACTCGGAACCGGATAGACAGGTCCGGGAGACAACTCTTGGCCCCTCTGGGGGGTTCCCCGAGTGCCTCCCGGGTTGTGTTTGCACACAACGGGTTCGTAGGCTAGAATTTGAGCACGTAGTAGACACTCCCATTTGTCATGTCATCGGTAATGTTTTTGATGAAATAAATTAATTTGTTTTCTCAAAACACATTACCGATGGTATTACTTATAGGAAGAATCCCGAAGAGGATGTGGGTGCCGCTATAGCTCCCCTAATGCCAACGACACTGCCCTCAGGCCCGCCCTCCCGCAGCAAACTCCTGATAATTTTAGCTAAGATACCTGCGGCGCCTATGGCGCCGGGAGGGAGTGTTGCGTTGCTGCAAAGTCTCCCACCAGCGAGAGGTTCTGCCGCTGGGCGGAGAGGTCCCTAAGGTAGAAGCGGGCGAATGTGGTCTCAGCTCGCCATCCCACAGCCGCCACCAAGACCTTGACTGCGCAGTTGCGGTCGAAGTGAGACTTGCGGCCATGGCTCTGACCTTGTGCGCCCTGATGTTCATACGTTTGGCTGCATCTGGGGCGAGGTCCTGGTAGGCAGAGCAAATCACCCAACGGATCCAGGAGGAAATGGTCTGGGCTGAGATGTCACGTCTACCTGGGGACAAAGGGAGAAACAGGCGGGTACGTCCTCTGCGCCGAGGCTTGGTCCGGCGCCGGTACACACGTAAAGGCTCTCACCGGGTTCTGTAGTCTGGTCTCCCGGGTGGAGCCTGTCACATGTGAAGGGCGAAAAGTCATCATCTGTGGACCCGTCAAAGGAGACTGCGTCTAGGCCAGGAAGATGGTTCAGGTAGCAGTTGCACGGAGCCGTCCATCCGGCACTGCAAGCAATCTGGGTGTGTCAACCGCGCGTGAAGTTCACTGACCCTGGAGGCTGAGGCTAGGGCCGACAGGGAGCACGTCTTCCGAGTTACATCCGTCAAGCGCGCCCACTGCAGAGGTTCAAACGGACGGAGTTGAGCCAAGTAAGCACCCATGGTAGACCCATCTTGGCACGAGCGAACGCAGTGTTGGGTGTTGCAGACCGATGTGACTATCAGATCTGCGAGGTCTTGCAGCTACCAGGGTCGGACCAGCGCAAGCGCCAGTAGGTGTCGGCGATCATGGCTAGGTAGCCCCGAATGGTGATCGGAGCCAGTCCCTGGTCATTGAATAGCCAGAGGAAGCACTCCGCCAGCTGGGGCTTCGTCAAGTCCGTGGGGAGAGAAAGTTGTCGCCACACCCGTCACACCGCGCTCGTTATCTCCCCTCATAACTCGTCTGGTTGAGGGTCTGCGGGCTGTCGCGATCGCATCCACTGCCGTGCTAGGGAAGCCTCTGCGGTAGAGGGCTTGCCGCACAATCTCCAGGCGTGGAGGAGATGTTCAGGGCACGGCTGGTACGGCGGCTGTCGCGGTTGCTTGAGCATCATGCGTGGGGTGGGGAGCTGCAGAGTGGGGCACGTGGGGAAGAGATGACCACGCCTGGTGAAGTGACGAGGCGCACCGAGCCAGGAGAATGTCCACCTACCTTCGTAGCCGCCAAGCGGCTCTCCTCGTGGCTGCATACTGCGCTACTATCATATCCACCGCAAGCCTCTAGCAAGAGGGATTTTCGGACAACCATGCGTATAACCTCATAATTTCGATTCTCGATGGCGAGGAGGGAAGCTGGAAGATCTGGTCGTGGCGACGACTCCAAGCGCAGCTGGCCTCAGGAGCACTAGCATCTCCCCTGTGTACGTCAATCTTCTCCAGAACCAGCCGTAGCGCTTCCTCTCCAAGCAGATGAAGTGTCAGGCTGCAAGGAAATCCGCTGGCGAGCCAGCTGTCCTAACAGTCAACCCGCAGTAAGGCTCTGAGGGTCGCTCCTACTCTGCACTGCTCCCGTCCAACTGGGAGTCGTACTCGAACGGGACGGCCACGAACTCCATCCTCGATGTCATCCGCGCGAAGGAACCACGTAGGACCTGTCCCGTAGCGTAAGCAGCCTAGTCAACGGAGAATCGCGCGCAGGAACCCTACCTACCGCCGAGGCTTGCCAACTGGTTTCGACGTCGGCCTCCAGCTGTCACAAAGTCCTGGAGATGCACCGCTGCCCTCAAGCCTCTGTCACCAATCTGCTGCAGTGCCGAGGAACTTGTGCTGAACCGACAGGTTGAAGATCGGCCGCCAAAACCGCCGGCTTGGGTACGAGAAGAGTCGACTGTACTGTCGCGGGATTGGAGCGCAGGACCACCTCTAAGGTTATGACTGTAAGATCCAGCCCAGCTGTCGCCACGTCTCATCTCCCGGTACTCGCGCCCCAGTCTGCATGGTTCCACAGCGTCCACTGTCGCATCACAGCACCCCGTTCACCCCAGCGAGACGCGGAACAGGAAGGCTCTTGTTCCATCCTCGTCAGACCACTGGCAGCGCCACGCGAACCGCCTCCGCTAGGTCCCGAAGCTGTCGGCTGAGGAGAAGACTTGTAGTGCTTGGTCGCCGCGGAGCGAAAAGCAAGCCAATGCGATGCCGCAGGGCAGCGTTCCGCCAGGGGAAGGATGCGAAGAGACGAGACGTCTCGTCCCAGCAGGTGCGTAATCTGAACTGCATTCGCTAACACGATGGAGAGCGATGTCGGCCCACATAGTGATGTCGGTCGGACCGGTCCTCACCCCGCGCTGACACCTAGACCTACGAAGGTAGACTGCTTACTTCCTAGCCATCTGCCACACGCCTGGAAAAGGCTGCCACTTCATTCCCGGGACCGTGCCGTCGGTGTCACAGAACCGTCGCCTCCGTCCCTCGGCTGCCAGCCGACTAGTTCTGAACTGTACCTCAGCGGAAGAGTGGTCCCTGCCAATCTAGTCCGACGGTCTGCGCGGAATGCCGGCACATCCTGCGTCAGTGTCCCAGGAAGACTGCTACGTCCAGTGCTGTCAACAGCGCGACGCCGTCTGTGCCACCGGTCCTCGATAGCCTCCTTTACGGTCTGCCAGGTGGGGCCAAGGGAGTTCTCCACCGAGCGGCGCCCTGCGTAGTTGGTTCCTCAACTCGGTCGGCAGAGAGCAAGCGTGCCGGAAGGTACCTCGACGCAGCAGATCGCAAATGGCCATCGCAGTCAAGGTGGTGACAGCGGGGTAGTAAGGGGCCCAGATGCCGGAACAGCCAAGGCGAGGATGTCGGCTAAGCGGAGAGAAGAAGGGTTCCATGCCTCCTCAACTCGGCGGAAGATGTCATGCGCCACCAGGTCCAGGAACCCCACAGAGGCCGGGGAATCGCGGAAGAGGGAAGCGGTCGCGCAAGACCAGGAGTAGAATCACGACGTCAAAGAGAACCAGCACAGGACAGTGCCGGGGGGGTCCACCGCCAGGTGTGGGCAGGCGCAGCTCTGCGAAGTTCCACGTACCTCTTCCGCTGGAAGGCCATGGACAGGTCCGGCGGCCACCTGTTGTCAACGAAGAAGCCGGTGTCTCCCAAGGCGCCCTGAAGCGGATGAGAGGAGAAGGCGTCACGTAGGTCCCGGCACCCGGTCGGTTGAGGAAGAGACTTGAAACGCTTTGGCTGTCACTCGGAGTTCACAAAGGCCAAAGCTCTCTTCTTGGCAGGGGGAGAAGGCGTGCAGTATTCCTGGGGAAGACAACCACGATGAGGGGGGGCCGCTACGTCCAAGGACCGAAGAGTCTCCATCCTAGGCCGAAAGAAGCTGGCGGCGACTCCATCACATCTCGAGACTGCGAGCATAGCGAATAGGAGGCACCGTCATCGCCCAGCCACTCCGAAACGAAGTCTTCTGGGGCCAAGTTGAAAGAGTCGTCCATCACGCACGCGGGAGGAAGAGGCGTCTAACTGCTCCAAACGACCGGTGAACGCCGGGAGGCGGCAGTCCGACAAGAAGCTGAAACAGCACTAGGCGGGGATCGTCTTCCTCTGTGGCCATACTGCAAGCGGAGACGAGCCGGGGTCCTGTAAGAAGAAGCCGAACTGCCAGGGGCAGACCGGCGGTCTCGAGGGGAGCGGCTGAGGCGTGGAGAACGGAAGGTCTCGGTGCCTAACGGCGTCTCGTCGAAACAGCACGGGCCGAGGGGGTGGGGGGGGGGGGGGAAGAGGGTGGGGGGGGGGGTGTGGGGGAGAACGTAACTTGGCTTCCGTCTACAGTGACGAAGGCCTAGCGTGACTGCTGTCGCGCGAAGTCCGGGAGGAAGAGCATTGTCTCAGGGGCCGGTCCCACGAACTCGAATGGCAAAGAGGAGTCTGAGGGGCGCCGGTCTTCCCATCGCGTAGCAACCCAACGGCACTGGGACGTCGTCGCATGCTTCTCTTGCGTCCCTGGACTCTGTGTAGCGACGTCCTGAGGTCCACCGGACTCACAGACACCACCAGTTCCATTTATCATCACACTCTTTGTCTATATTATATCTTTTGCTCTGCTAGAATTCTTCTCAACGATGTCTGCACGCGATATGTTTGCGATGTGATCGAAATGGCGGTAGCCGTGAGGTGCACGTGCATCGGTAACTTCTGGCCGCGTTCCGCTAACTTCCGTCGTCTGCTCTCAGACTCAGGCTTCACAATGATTGGTTCAAAGCCTAACACGCGCCGGAAGCTGTGATCAGTAAAACGTAGTTGGGTGACCGTGACCTTGACTCGCCCGGCAGTCTACACGGTAGCCACAGGCGCTCAAGGAACCTTAAAACTTTTGTTGTTTTTACTATTGTTGATTTTTTGCTTTTCCATAGTATTTTTAATACTTCCGTACTTCCGTAGTAACACATCAACTCCCGTAGTAAACTATGGAAATTCCATAGTGGTTGGCAACTCTGAGAATAGCTTGGCGCCTCAGGCGCCAAGCTGTTCTGGAACCACCCTTGAACTAAAATAATCTGTAATGTAGCCTTACTTACTGTTCTAATCACAAGCAAATTTTTAACAAATCAGCCTCAGGATGTATTGGGTTAAAAGAACATATAATTCTAAGCGTGTACCTCCAATGACCATGCAGGCCTCTGTCTCCACATTATCCTGTTTCCACGGCCCCTTCTGGAATTCCTTGTCTCGTATCGAAATCTCGTAGGTTTTAACATGCCGCCCATGGTGATCCTGCACAACAAAACAATGGAGCATAAGACAGTGCATATGAGCCGGAGATCACAGACTTTCATTTAGAGACTTCAAAAGATTGGGAGCCTCACTAGTAAGACATAATATCCATTAACCCTTTGCGTGTCAGTAGTGGTTTTAGTCGCGATGATTCCTACTCCTACAGGAATCATCACGACTAAAACCGCACCGACACACAAAGGGTTAGGGAAGGTGCATGGCCACAGGAGTAGAACCATCCAACCTACACCACCCTTTTTTCTGGCAAGTCCATGGATAAATTTCTACTGTTCTAATCACTACCTTTGTTGTTGAAATTTTTCATATTAACCCCTAACCTGCTACTGACAGTATCGCTTTGTGAGGTGCTGAATTTACCGCTTGGTGGAAGACGCATATCTAAGTCTTTTCCGCTGAACAGTATTGTCAGTACAGCAGTCACGAGGTTAACCAAACTAAATTACCATGTAAAATACTAAGCTAACACAGAATGGATACAGCTTTTAGTTTGGGAAGAAAATTCTGTGTTTCTGAACACGTCATCCTCACTGTGTCCCCCTGTCCAGCCCTCCTCCTCCCCAGTCCTTCAGCGTTCAGTCAACTGCGTGCAGGTCCTTAACCCATATCATTCGGAATACACCAGTGTGTGAAATAAGTTTGACTAAAATAGTTCAAGAGTAGAGCCAGAATAGCTTGGTGCCTCTAGGCGCCAAGCTATTCAGGCACCACTCTTAAACTAAAGCCATTGGTCTATAACCCTATCTGTAAGTACTATAATGTAGCTTGCATATATGGCGGTGTATAAATTTGAAGCTTTTAGCCACAGTATGAATTGGGCCAACCCTTTGCGTGTCGGTAGTGGTTTTAGTCGTGATGATTCCTGTAGGAATCATCGCGACTAAAACCGCTACCGACACACAAAGGGATAATTTTGGACCTTACAGCTCACAGACTAGCACACAAATATCTGAGTTGGCAAATTTACCTGGTGTACAAGCACCACAGTGGGTACACTGCAACCCTGTAGGAACTGCATGTCTATCACAGTAAGCTCTTCCAACCTGCACAGCAAACAATTCATACAGCTTGAGTACCTGATATGCAACTACCTACAATATAAATAGGTTAACCCTATCGATATGAGTAGTGGTTTCAGTCGCGATGATTCCTGCAGGAATCATCGCGACTAAAACCACTACCAACACCCAAAGGGTTAACATATATTTAAACCCACAGTTGCATTTCCTACATTTTGGAGGTGTTACCGAATGACTACCAGTATTTATCAGTCGTAGGTGATGGATCGACTATGATAATGCAAGGGTAGATTAGTTTTGGCACCATCAGGCACCTAGCTAATATGGCACCACTTGTGAATTATCATGGTCAATCCATCTCCTGCTGAAGTGAAACTACGTTCGTATGAATAACGAAAGCAACAAATCTGACCTTATGTTGAAAGCTTTCAGTTCTTTGTTTTCCCTGTCAAGGGGTATGACCTTGAACAGGCCGTCGTAAAGTCTCAGCCCGATACAGCGACACTGAGGGTCGATCAGACCGATAATGCCCGTTTCTGATGGGCGGCCAATGCGGTCCTGAACAAAGAAATACAAGTTTTAAATCTCCTGTCAATGGATTTTCAGAGTGGGAAAGAAGAAAAGCATGTTGCTTGTAACTATTAATAAATTCAATGCCGAAGTTGTCATCAAGCATGCAATTAACCCTTAAACTCCCAGAACCAAATGACCTACATTCAACAGAATGGAAGTCATTTAGTTCTCACAGTTAACCCATTCAACCCCACAGGCACATTTTCCAAATTTTTGAGGTGCGACTTTGTACCAGCTGTAGGAGATGGCTCGACCAAGATCATTCAAAGGTAGTGCCCGATGAGCTTGGTGCCTTCAGGCGCCAATCTCATCTGGCACTACCTTTGAATGATCATGGTCGAGCCATCTCCTGCTGCAGGGCATTTTGACTAATTGGGTTAACCCTTTTGGCTGTCTTGCACTGTTTGTCAAGAGTTAACTGAAAGTTTCAAAGAACATGGTTTAAATTTTGGGTCACAATAGTAGTTATCAATTCTCTATGCAGATGTAATGGTGGAAATGCGTAATGTGGCATTCATAAATACTAACAGACAAGGTTAAACAATTTGAGTCTGTCTCTATTTCAAGAAATATTGCCATGTGCCCTTGTGAAAATTTTGTACATATGCACCTGAACATTGCCATGTGCCCGTGTGATGATCTCAATCATCTCCCCTTCCTGCTGGCACTCCAGGATCATGGCGTTGTAGCGGCTCGTCAGCACAAACAGCAAGTCCTTGTTCTCTCCCTGAAAAATAAATTCAGATCAATTTAACCCTGTTGTCGTTCACAGTACTTTCTGTCGAGGTGGGACAAAAATCACCTTGACAAATGGCACTAGGCCATCCAAAGGCACTACACACAGCCAAAGGCACTACACACAGCCAAAGGCACTACACACAGCCAAAGGGTTAACAATCAGCCGTGACACACACTATTTGAGAGGGATCAACAATAGTAGTTCAAAGAGGGTTACAGAATAGCCTGCTCCGCTACAGTAGGCACCATCCAAGAGGTGCCGAGCTATTCTGGCACCAACTTGAACTATTATGGCCAATCTGTTTCCTGAATGAAAACGTAGTCCTCAGACAGCTACTCCAAACTTTGGGAATTTCTACTGTAGGGATAATGATTTAACCCCCTAACACCCTACAGCAGGAGATGGATTGACTATGATAATTCAAGGGTAGTGCCAGATTAACTTGGCGCCTGATGGCGCCAAGCTAATCTGACACTACCCTTGAATTATCATGGTCAATCCATCGTCTGCAACTGGCACACAGTCAATAAGTAGTAACACTTCCCAAATTTGAGAAAAACAGTGGTGGGGTTAAACGGGTTAAGTGTGTAATACAAAATCAGACAATTTCAAGCACCGATACGTATTAACAACTGTAAGTGTTATTAATGAGTATTTGTAAAGCGCCTAACCTCAAACGTGTGTGAGCACCTTCCCACCAACTGCCGAAATATTGAAAAGCGAGGGGGAGAGGAGGGGGGTTGGGGGTGTGTGTGCACCTTCTTATGAGCCGCAGAAATATCGAAAAGCGGGGACTTAGGTGAGGCAGCAAGAGAGAAAAAAAAGATGGGTGGGTCTTTAGAAAAAGAAGGTCCCATTGCCTACGGAAACCTATGGGTCATTGACCCCTCAGCTCAAAATGTTATGGATCATTTGGGAAAATTATGTGCCAATGACGCAGGGCACGGTCCAAAAAACGAACCGTGCATTTATACTTTAAGAAGAAAAAGTAAACTGTGCAAATGCGTTCACTTTGTCAAATGACTACCTAGTACTTTCAAACAAAGTGCAGTACCTGTGGTCGATAGAGTTTCATGACAGCAATGCGTCCGTAGATGCCCACTTCTTTCACTGGTCTCAAACCCTCTGGTGTCACAGAGTAAATCTCCATACGAGTGTTCCTCGCAATTATCAGGTTGAGGTCATCAGGAGATGTGAAATTACCTGCAAGAAGAAAATAGGATGACATCACGGATTTAACTTATAAGCTGATTGTGTTAACCCTTTTCATTCTGATACACTCTTGCTTGAAAAAAATTTGACCGACAGTTCAAGGGTGGTGCCACAATAGCCTGTGGCACCAAGCTATTCTGGCACCACCCTTAAACTAAAATGGTTGATTTATCTCCTGACCTGTAATGTCTCTTGCATTATTCATAGAAAATAAGCAATGTTGTAAAAAAAAAGTCAGCTTCAGGATGTGATCGGTTATCTGCAGAAACGAAAGGTACCGTATATTGGTGGTTGCATGTAAAAGAGGGATTACATATTGTTGCTCCAAATAACTATCTTATGCAGCATCACAGCAGCCCTGATGATTTAAGCAAGAAAGTGACAACACAATACACAAAGGTCATTAGATTGATGTCAGTCCCAGTGGGCCAGCATTGACTGCGCAGGCCCGCTGCGGATGACCAGCCCAATAGCCTTTTATGCACTGGAAATCCATATGACAGTCCCAAGGGCTGATGAGAATCCATGCATTTACAAAGCAGTGATTAGCCCTATTGCTTTTGTATCTTCAGGTTACCTAGCTGCTGTCATCTGCATTCAAATCTAGAGCTGGCAAAGACCCCTTCAAGGGTGAAGCATTCATACCTTCTGCCAAATGCACAGTTATGTAACGTGGGATCTTTAGGACAGTCATGGCATCACTTGCGGCAAGCATGACAAGTGAATGGATGTTAGTTTAACTAAGTGGGGGCTATGTTAGTGTGTGTAATTATTTCAAATGTTGCATGACTACGCAGACTTTACAGTTACTTATTTATACTTTGCTAGCATTGTGTTCTTTGTCAGTTTGCTAAATGCACACAGGTCACCTGTTGAAGTGCATATATATAAATCTGCCAGTGACAGAAATCATCAAATTATATTTCAGTGTATTTAAACAAGATGTGAGAAAATAAGCAGTCAGTTTATCCAGGGCATTGCAGAGACTGCATGGATTTCAACTCCCGCCCGCGTGTTGAGAGGCTTTATAAACAGAACATGCTGGCTAGCGTGTGTGCGGACAGACACATACACAGTAAAATCAAGTCCAGATTTTATGTCATACGCTAAGAATATGAATACCTGTAACACATGCATTAACTGCTGTCGGCTTATGAGCCGTTACGACGTAGTTATGGGCCATTTTTACGGGTGCTAGTGAAGATGTGATCCTCACAACACTAGTAACCGGAAGTTGTTTTCGGGGAAATATGTCTTAAAACCCAAATATCAATTGAAAAATAACTTTAAATTTTTTACTGTTAAAAAACTAACAAAAAAACAAACAAACAAAAAAAAACAACAACAAAGAAGTCTTCATACATTCTCTTTGTAAATGTAAATTGGTCGAGTTTCAGTTCGTATTAAGAAAGAACTGTAGGCCATTCATTTGTTTGACTGAAGAACTAAAGGAATAACCTGCGCAGAAAAACAAATACTTAGCTTAGCATATGTGTTCTTGCAATTATTTAATGGAATGACCTGTACACATTCTTAGTCTCAAGATAAATGAACAAATATTACAACAAAGTGTGTCGTTCAACATTCACGTCCTAGGCGATCCCATGTACTTTATTAAATATCTTTGGTGTCGTCACAAAATACCATGTACCTTACGGCTGAATGACAAATATCCTGTGTGGCCTGTGAAAATTAAAGCTCTCCCAGTTTTCATCAGTTCATAATTCTTTGATGGAAATATTTCTAGTTCGTTCACTTCAAGTAATTGTGCTCAGTAGGACTCCATCAGTGTGGACACTCTTTTTTGAACACTCTTTTCCCTGAGATTTGGGTAAAAAGATTTTAGACGCCATCACGCATGCGTGGCGCGAAATCTTTGTGCGGTTCCTGTTTGAGGCGTCTCGAACGATCAACATCCCTCTTTAGTCTTGCTTAGCAGAAAGTACAGTATGCTGTTTTTTGTTCAGTGTCCTCAAACGATCCTAATTATCCATTTTATCAAATAACACATGTGTTATTCTCCGTATTTGTGTCAGTTGCACGCACGATCATGACCCCCACACACACTTTCACAAAGATCTTTTATTGTTTAGTTCGCCTCGACGACGATATAGACTGGCATCTGAAACAAAATACAGGGTTGTTGCAGCTTTTTAGTGTAGGTTAGAATTTAATGGTCGCTCCTTCTAAACCTGCCTTTTACTGGCCTGGATGATTAATAGTGAGTCACTGAGTGCCAACGATGTTTAAACAATTAAGTTGCAAATTAGTGTCATCAAATCATTGTCATTACATGGAATTTCACAGGCTCAATTAGTATACCTACAAAATTAAAGATTCTGGTTTCAGGTTTCGGAAATGGCAGACTTTGGCTATGCACATTTTGGTGAAGATGACAATGAAGAAGAAGAAGAGGAAAGCGAGGAGGTACACATTTTAACAAAAGAAAATTTGAACTTCTTATTGTGCACATGCAGGGGGACATGCACCATAATCTGAGTCTGTGCACTATTTTGACCTGATAGAGGAAAAAAGCCCAACCATTCTGGCCCAAGAGGGGATCAAACCAGAGATATTCATGCTGTTAACCGGGCAGCTATTGCTGGCCGATATCCCCATGTCAAGCCACAAGTAGATAAAACCCTTATTAGATGTGTTAACCCATTTAGCCCCAATGCCCAACAGCAGGAGATGGATTGACAATGATAATTCAAGGGTATTGACGGATTAGCTTGGCACCTGATGGTGCCAATTAGCTGATCTGGCACTGTCCTTGAATTAGATATGGTCAATCTATCTCCTGCAGCTGGTACATAGTTATTGGGTAAGACGGCTAAAATTTGGGAAGTGCGGCCATGGGGTTAAATGAGTTAGTTCTTCTGTGACTTCTGTCATAAGGGTTTTATCTACAAGTACAACTAATTTCTTTTATGTGTATGGAACCTTAGCGGTAATTTGTTGTGGGGTACACAATTTGTTAAATCAGGAAGATTGGGATCTCTGATGTAACATGACTAATATTAGTCTAGTAGATCTATTTATTGGTTGTTAAATACGGGTACCTTAATCTCATGAAGATCTGTATTAGTATTTGGCTGAAATCATCTTGAGGTGATTGAATCTTAAAGTGATAACAGCAGACTCACATTCAAGACTTTTACACCATGCAATAACAGTACCCTAAGCATACCACTATAAGTAACTTTTGTCGACATGTAACGTTTGATCACCCCAGCTTTACAGTTCCGTAGTGAAGTAAAAAGCAGCGTATAGGATGCTCATCGGTCATTGACGCATACAAATTTGAAATGACGCATTGCTCTGTCAGTGAGCCAGTCATATGACTTATTAATTTTTTAGAGAGTCACTGATACCCGCGCCGAGTTAGTTGGCCCGTACAGATGATGATGAAACTTTATTACATAATGGTAGAAGTTTTGACAGATACAAATACGTCAATTTTCAAACTTGCCGTTGCTAACATACTACAACATGAAATATACTGAAGACAAGCAAAAAAATATTTAACGCAAACAAAGATCATAACTAAATAAGTACAGACACGCGCAGTACAGAAAATGATACTAAGGTAACAATAAACAAATACAAAAAAAGAAATAACACTCCTCAGCACAAATTACATAGGGAAAAAAAAAAACATACCATAGCACAGCAAAAACAAGCACAAAGTACCAAGAATCAAACATACATATACACACGTTTACAGCTGTGTAAATGCACGCACTAACAATATACATAGTATATACATTTACATAACCTTTCCTCAGAATGACAGGATAAAAAATAATATATCTAAGCAGTTTCCATTAGGTATATGTGTAGTTTTGTTTTAAAGGAGGCAAGGTGAGTTAGTGTTTATAAACGTTGAGGAAGTGAATTCCATAAAAGTGGTCCCGAAAAGGCGAGGCTTGATTTGAATAAGTCAATGCGAGGTAGTGGTAATGGAAGAGTACTGTTCCTCGAGGACCTTTCACACTGTCGTTGTGGAGTAAATTTAGCTGTTAGATACTGTGGAGCTTTCTTGTGGAGAATTTTAAACATAAGTATGCACTTGTTGTAAACGAGTTGTTGACGAAGGCCAAGAAGTTTGAGACTTTGCAGTTTGTTTCCTCAAAAACATTACCGATGCCATTACTACAATGGAACAACCTATAGTTTACATAATTTTAGCCCAAAACTTACGATGTGTACCTATAGGGCCAGGGGAGGCCACCTAGGGGTGCCGTGACCTAGCACCCGAGGTAGCCTCCCCTCTCACCACATACGGGTAACTGCGAGAGCAGCCAAACCAGTTTTCTCCTTTAGCTTTCAACCTGTAGACGTGCTTTAGCCCTCTGCAGCGTGCCTACGGCTGTGTATGGTTCTACGCTTGTGGAAATTTCTGCTACTTGGACTTTGTTCCCGGCTGTGCTTTCGCCTTGCCTTGGAACTTGGACTGTTTCCTTGTGTACCTTCCTAGTGACTTTGCGCCTCTGCGCCTGACTTCGACAGAACGAGACTTGGTTCCCGGACAGGCCTGGCCGTGGAGCCGGGTTCTTAGCTCCACGTGGGGCCCAGTGCTACACCACGTGTTCCGGCACTTGTGACCTTTGCGGCGTGTGTTGTGCCTGGTTCGGAGCCGTCCCCTGGCGTTCGGTGTGCTTCTTCTTCGGCAGCCCCTGACGCTTTCGCCAGTTTGGACTGCTGGGACTTTCGTCGTGGACCCGGCCTCTTCCCGGTCGTGCGCGGCCCTCAGCCACGGGGGCCCCCCTTCTTCTTCACCCCCACCCCACCTGCGAGATGGCCAGGTAAGGTCTCGGTGTTTGCCAACCCCCCCCCCTGCCTTTGGCGCCGTGCGGCGGCTTCACTCTTGGAGTTTTTTGCTTGCACATGGCGAATTTTATAGGCACTATGGTCCTAAAGTATTTCGCGCAGATTGAAGCCCGTCAGCACCGGGGTTCCGTGTGGCCAGCGCCTTGGCGCCTGTCGGCGGCTTCACTTGGAGTTTCGTTTACCCATAGTGAATTTTTGTAGGCGCTGTAGTCCAAGCATAAAGCATGCAGACTGACTCGCGTCAGACCCGGGTCCCGGTGTGGGCCAGCGACCGGCGTCTTTGGCGCCGGGCGGCGGCTTCACTTGGCAGTTCCGTTTGTTGTAGCGAATTCCTTAGGCCCCTTCGTCCGAGCGTATGTCACGCGGACTGAACGCGTATGGACCAGGTTAGATTCGCAGTGGGAAGATCCTTAAGGGAAACCTGGTGAAGCAGAGTGGCGCAGTGGGAGTGTGCCGCGCCTTTACCCCAGAGGCCCTGGCTCGGCACCGCGCTATGCTTGATATCTTGAGATACTGGTCTGTTGCTTGCATGATTTAAGGAAATGGTGGTTGCGCCCGTCTCGTGGCCCTTCTGCCATGGCCGGTCGTCTGTGTTTTCATCTATATGTTGCAGTGGCAAGTTTGCTCCTGCACCCGTGGGGGCGCCTTTCAGTGGTCGAGTGATACGCATGAGGTGCCTCCCCTGCTCCGGTTCTGCCTCCGGCCGCCCCCGTGATGTCTGCGCGCTCTGGGTAGAGGAGCCTGATCACAGCCTGGAGCTGCTAGTGGCGAACGACCTATCCGTCCCGCAGCCTCGCGCATACCTTGGCCCGGACTGACCAGGACGCACCTGCCCCGCTGTTGGGGGACGACTTATGAAGGACCCTTCCTTGTGCACCCACTCGCTCGAGTCTGGTCCGCAGCGAGTCCGCTCGCCCCGCTTTGCGGAAAACAACGGCTATCACGCCCTGACGTTGGGGGATGTATTCCCCCCTTGCGCACCAACTCACTCGAGTCTGGTCTGCAGCGAGTTCACTTGCCCCGCCTTGCGTAAAACAACGGCTGCCAAGCCCTGACGTTGGGGGACGCATTCCCCCCTTGCGCACCAGCTCGCCTTGCGGAACACAAGCCTCACACGCAGGAAGTAACCACGCGCCACCCTGATGCCGGACCTTCGGCATCGTCTTGTGGCCCGCGACAGCTACGGCCCCTGGAACGCCACAGACTGGACACAGCCATCTGGACCTTGGCCGCCCACTCGCGCGAAGGAGCCCTTCCAGACGCGTCGCTTCTCGGACTGCGGACTCCCGCCAGCAGCCTTGCGGCTCCTCGTTCCCAGACCCCCAGCGTCTTCGCCCGCTTCAGCCTCTTCCCCACGCGTGGACCTTGCCTTTCCGGACGTGCCGCTCCCGCCTTCGCAGATGCTCTCCCCAGACTCGCTTCGCCTCGCGGTAACTCACGCCGCCTTGCTCCATCTGCTTCGGCCTCCCGTGCCGCCTGTGGATGAGACCGCCCTCAGCTCCTCCTCGGGGGATTCTACTTCTGCGCTCCTTAGCCGTTCGGCCTCCCACGCGCTCGCTTGCCGTAGACTCCTTCGTCGCCTATCCCGCAGCTGACGTGGTTTGTCGGGGGCTCGCAGAGCTTCGCTTCGCCCTCCCGTTGGGGGACCCCCCGGCGCAGCTACAGGCACATGGACTTCGCGCCTCTGCATCCCTTTCGGACAGTGACCCTCTTCCGCAACGCCTGTGCTGGTTTCTCGCCTGGGCCATGCAAGCTGTCTTCTCTCAAGTGGAGTTGGCCTGACTTCGTCGTTCTCGCCGCCTTTATGGGACATCCTCGCCTTGGCCGTCGCTGCCTTTGGGCGGCTTGCCTCGCTCCCTTCATGCCATGGCCTCTGCCACGTTTGCGCCCTGCTCCCCTGGGATGCCGTCCTTCCGTCTGCCCGACCTTCCGCAGGACTTACGGTGTCAACTGCGACAGGCCCCTTTGGCGATCCGCTCCTCTTCCGTCCTACCTGGCAGGTGGTGACGGATGCGACCAAGGACCTCTGGCCTTCAATGCTGCGGCACGGCCCCGTGTGGACTTCTGCCCCTTCGGACCGACTCAGACAGGCGCCCTTCAAGGAGAGGTCTCCGTCCTGTGGCTGGAGGACGCCACAGAGGTAAGTATCACGCCATGACACTCCCGCCTTCTACAGTCACCTCTCCCAGGACCAGCGAAGGCAAGTGGCGTCCGATCATCGACCTCTCGGCTCTGAACAGGTTCATCTCCGCGCCGTCTTCCGCATGGAGACCGCCAGAGCCCTTCGCGTCGCAGTTCAACCAAGGACTTCGCCATCAGCCTGGATCTGGCAGACTCTTACCTTCACGTGCCCATGCACCCAGCCTCCAGACGCTACTTGCGCTTCGCTTTCCATAGCGTAGTCTACCACTTACGCGCTCTCCCCTTCAGCCTCAACCTCAGCCCCTGGGTCTATACCCGCCTCTTGGGCGGTGTCATCGCCAAGGCCCGGCAGACTTCGTCGAGCCCCACTTCATATGACCTCGACGACCTGCTCCTGCGCATCAGTCGGCGCCTGCCCTGGCGATGGACCGAGATGCATTACTGGCCCTCTTCGACAGCCTCGGCTTCATCGTCAACTTGGGCAAGTCGGACCTCGCCCCGTCCCGCCGCTTTGTCCACCTTGGCATGGAGTTCCTTACCGACCTCAACCTGGTGCGACTCCCGGAACCGCGAATTCAGATGTTGGCGAACCTGGCTCGTCTGGTGTCTGGTTACAGCTCCTGGGCGTGATGACTTCGGCTGCGGATCTCCTTCCTCTTGGCTGTCTCTACTCGTGCCCGCTTCAGCTCCATCTGCTTCTTAACTGGCGACCCTGGACTGGCAACGTTGAGGCTCCCGTTCCGGTCCTTCCCTTGCTCCTTCCGCACCTCCTCCGCTGGGCGGACCTCGTCTGGCTCGCGACCAGAGTCCCACTCCTTACTCTGCCCCCCCCCCCCCCCCCCCCCCCCCCCCCCGTTTTTCCCTTTGTGTCGATGCCAGCCGCTCCGGCTGGGGCGCACACCTGCTGCTGACCTTCGCCACGGCTTCCGGCAGCTGGCCACCGGACTTCGCGGTCAGGCATATCAACTGGTTGGAGCTACAGGGGGTTGGCAAGCCCTACTCGCGTGGTAAACGACTCTCGAACGCCAGGAGCTGCTCGTCCTTTTCCGACAACTCCACGATAGTGTCCTACCTACAGAAGCAGGGCGGGACTCGCTCCCCTTCCCTCTGCATTCTTCTTTACCAGCTCTTCCGTTGGTGCGAGGATTGTGGCATCTCCCTCTGAGCGAGACATATCCCGGGCCACCTGACTGTCCTCGCGAACTCCCTCTTGGACGCGGTCAGCTACTCCTTACCGAATGGGCGCTTCGCCCGATCTGCGCCATGTGGGAGACCCCGCTTATCGACCTCTTCGCGCAAGGGGGAACCGCCTACTTCCCCTCGTCGTCTCGCCCATTCTGGACCCCCTAGCCTGGGCGGTCAACGCGCTCTCCATCCCCTGGGACGGCCGCTGCGCTTATGCCTACCCTCCTACCGTTCTGGTCCCCAAGGTCCTTCTCAAACACAAGGGATGCAGCGCGACCCTGTTGCTGGTGACGCCGTTCTGCTGGGCCAAGTCTTGGACCACCGACCTCCTCTACCTCGCCACAGGCCCTCCGTTGCGGCTACTCACCCCTCGCACGATGCTCAAGCAACTACGCCAGGCGCTTTACCACCCGTGCCCCGAGCGGCCCCCTTCTCCACGCTTGGAGATTGTGCGACTCGCCCTCGCCGCTAGAGGCTTCTCGGGTGAGGCAGTGGCAGCTATCGCTGCAGGCCGCAGACCCTCGACCCTGCGAGTCTACGAGGGAAAATGGCGAGTCCTTGGAGCTTGGTGCGACCTCCATCACCTCTCCCCTACCGATCTGACCTCCCCCCAACTAGCCGAGTTCTTCCTCTGGCGTTTCGCCGAACAGCACTTGGCACCGATCACCATCGGGCGCTACCTTGCCATGATTGCGGACACTTACCGTCACTTGGGCCGAGCAGTCCCCGGCAAGTGTAAAGATCTCGCTGACCTTATGGCCCACTTCGGAATACAACCGGCTGAACTCCGCTCCCTGACCACGCTGGGATCTGCCCTGGGTACTCACCTGGCTGAACTCTCAAGCATTTCGAGCCGCTTCCCCTAGCCAGCCTGGCCGACGTGACGCGAAAGACCTGCTTTCTTCTCGCCCTTGCCACGGCCTCCAGAGTGAGTGAGCTGCACGCGCTCTCTGCGTGCCCCACCTGCCTGCAATTCAGGTCGGATGGCTCCGTGCAGCTACTGACGGACCCGGCCTTCTTGGCCAAGACACAGTCCCCGTTGACAGCCCCCCAGGTGATCACTGTGCGACCGCAGAAGACGGTCAGCCCCAACAGGGAGGTCAGACAGCAGGACCCGGTGAGAGCCTTACGCGTGTACCTACGTCGAACTAAGCCGCTCCGCCAGGGACGCACCCGCCTCTTTCTCCCTCTGTCCCCAGGTAGACAAGACATCTCAGCCCAGACGATCGCTTCCTGGCTAAGATGGGTGATACATTCCGCCTACCAAGACCTCTGCCCTGACGCTGCAAAGCAATTACACATCAGGGCCCACGAGGTCAGAGCCATGGCTGCCAGCGTCGCCTTCGACCGCAGCTGTGCTGTCCGAGACATTGTGGCTGCCGTAGGCTGGCGGACCGAGTCGACCTTCACCCGGTTCTACCTCAGAAACCTGGCTAGCCAGCGAGATAGCCTGGCCTTGGCGGGGGACATCGCGGCAGCGCAACTCACCCTCCCGGCACCTTTGGTGCCGTAGGTAATCCTTTAGCTAAAATTACCAGGAGCTTGCGCCAGGGAGGACGGGTCGTGCTAGCTCGGTCGGTTACTGGGTTACACGGCGCCCGCCTCCTTTTCGCAATTCTTCCGTTGTAGTAATGGCATCGGTAATGTTTTTGAGGAAACAAATGAATTTTTCTCTAAAATGTATTTTTTCGAAAAATACTTACCGATGCCATTACTCGGACGGTCCTCCCACCTGCCCCGCTAAGTTTTGGGCTAAAATTATGTAAGCTATAGGTTGTTCCATTGTAGTAATGGCATCGGTAAGTATTTTTCAAAAATATACATTTTAGAGAAAAATTCATTTTTCAGCGGTAGGAATGGGTCTTATATCTACATTTTTAATGGCTCTTTTGTATAGTGAATTTAGATTTTTGAATGCACATCATCGCTACCATCCCAAACAGTGGAGATGTAATCAACATGGGATCTAATGTGCGCATGAAAAAACATTTTTCGTGTATTTATGTCACTCACACTTCTCAACTGTGATAAAAGAAATATATTTTTTGATATCTTCTTACAGATGTTAGTCACATGTTTCTCCCAACTTAGCTGCTCATCTATACGTATTCCAAGGAAGGTGCGTTCATGAACTTGTTCAATAGTTTGGCAGTTAAGACTGAGCATTAGTGGAGGGGGGGGTGAAGTTGATGTTTTTGTCCTGAGGTGATTAACATGCTCTTCGTCTTATCAGGATGTAGTACCATGTGGTTTTTACAGCACCAATCAGAAACTTCGTCAAGACTGGATTGTAAATGACGACTAATATCATAACTGTTCTTACCAGGAAAGTGAAGGCTTGTGTCGTCCGCAAAGAGATTACAATTAACGTTAGGGTCGGAAATATGTAAAGGAAGGTCATTTATGAAAAGTAAAAATAGGAGGGGTCCTAGAATTGATCCTTGAGGAACTCCAAATTTAACATGGCCTTGCATAGAGTACTGACCATAGACGTATACTTTTTGCTTTCGGTCTTCCAAATAGGATCTGAGAAAAGTTATTGTAATTTCGTCCATGTGGTATATTGTAAGTTTATGTAAAAGAATCTCATGGTCTACAAGATCAAAAGCTTTTTTAAAATCTAGGAAAACTGCTCCCGACATTAAATTTTT
The DNA here is from genome assembly GCA_036245525.1 of Semisulcospira habei. Taxonomy (NCBI): domain Eukaryota; kingdom Metazoa; phylum Mollusca; class Gastropoda; family Semisulcospiridae; genus Semisulcospira; species Semisulcospira habei. The sequence continues at coordinate 21,048,113 of BTPG01000006.1, read as the reverse complement.
ATTAATTGACTCTAGCCAGCAATCTACAATATGTGTGAGTGCTGACTGGCATGAATGGGTTGGGCGAAAACCAGACTGATGAATGTTTAGTAAATTACCCTTCTCAAGGAAATTAAGAAGATGCTTGTGAATGTGCCGCTCTAATGGCTTTGACAAGGCTGAGAGCAAAGAGATCGGTCGGTAATTATGAATAATTCAAGGTTTTTAGTTTTGGGGATGGGAACTACCTTTGCTTCCTTCAGGACTGTAGGAAAAGTACTTTTATTTATACACAGATTAAAAATGTATGTAAGGGATTGTATTGTGTAAGGCAACGACAATTTTAGCGATTGGTTATTGATATCATCAATCCCTCTACTTTTATTATTCGGCATGTCAGAAATATACTTGCAGAATTCTGCTATTGATATATTAGGAATTACGAATTTGTGTGTTATATTTGTTGCTTTGCTGAAAGATCTCAGAAGACTTGAGATACTATATTGCGTACTGATATTTGATGCCGATTGGGCTAGATTTTCGGCGGCTGATAGGAAATACTTGTTAAATTTGTCTGAAGTTAAATGAGATGGTATTTCTGGGGCTGTTTTTTCTTTAGTAATAGCATTTAGTGCTCTCCAAATGGATGCTTTGTCACGGTTTTCTGAGATCATTTGATTGAAGAATGCTTTTTTTGCAGCCCTTACCAGATATTTTACTTGATTATGTTGTTTTTTTGTAGTCATCAAAGCGTTTTTCTTTTCTAAGTTTGTCTCTGAGCGACATAGCATTTTTAATGTCTAATGTTAAACAGGCCGCATGGTAGCATGTTTAACGCGTTTTACCCTGAGGGGCGCGTGCTTGTTAAGGACTCCGAGGAACAGACTCATTCAGCAAGACACGGCATTGTCAGGGCAAGTGTGGCAGTGTACATCATCAAAGGATGTATTGTGCAAATCGTGCATAAATTTATTCCTGTCAAATGTTTTATAAGAACGATACCTTATAGTTGTGTGTTTGTTTTTCTTTAACCTATCAAGCTTCAGAGCAATTGTACAACATACCGGGTTATGATCACTAATGGCTAAGGTCGCGCGGGACATTCGCACTAGCTATTCTGTCCTTGTTGGTAACATAAATGTGATCAATGAGCGTGGATGATGTAGATGTGATTCGAGTTTGTGCTTTAATTATTTGTGTCAAACCAAATAGCGATGTGGTCGTGATCCGTGCTGCATTTGATCCCTTAGGTCTAGATAGGTCTATATTGAAATGACCTAGAAGAAATATGTCACACTTGCTCTGACTTGCCTTGTCCATCAAAGCTGTAAACTCATCAACCAATCCCAGCCGGCTGCCGGATTTCTATAGGCAAAGCCGATTAGTATAGGTGATGACTGTGAGTGTGGTGTTTTTAACTCGAGCCACATACACTCCACTTTGGTAAATTCGAGGTCTTGCCGCCTCTTGGCGTAGCTAGATACAGACTTATGCATGTAAATCGCTAGCCCTGTGTGTTGAGGCAAAGCGGCATCTTTACAAAATATTTTATAGTTAGGAATAGAGATGGAAGCATTTCTGATTTTGTTCTTAAGTCTGGATTCAGAAACACCAAAAATGTGGAAGTGTTCAGGCTGGTTCAAAAACACACAGAGATCTGGCACCTTATTGACAAGATGATAGATATGCAGGTGACCTATTTTAAGTCCACCACCACAAAATAAATCATTTTTTGTAACACCGTCAGGCATACTATAACTATGCAAATCAAAGTATGTAAAAGTACAAAAATTGTTTTCTTTAAAGAGGTATATAAAAAGAGCTTTGTGACAAGGAAGGTTTTGTACACAAATAAAACTACAGGAAGAGACAGTATTCACTTGGTGTATGAAGTGTCAATAAGAGATAATGAACAAAACCGGTTGGAAGTGAAATTGAGCAATACACACACGGGCACTCAAAGGTTCTCACAGTACATACACATACGTGTCCACATCAGTGCCACTGCTTCCACTGTCTCACAAAAAGAACCAGTTGAAGGAACTATGTTCAAGTACGAATGACATAAGCAAGGACACGTGTCACAGTTTTTGCTTGTCGATAAGTGCAAAGTACAAGATAACTAATTATCACAAAAAAGGTGATTGAAAAAAAGAAAATAAATGTTATGACTACACGCTATTCTATTGCAAAGAAGATAAAATAATTAAAAGAAAGAAATATCAACTTCATCGATTTGTTATTCCAATTAAGCAGTTAACCGATCGCACACTAGAAACCTGTCAAAAATTCCTGGGCAAGAAATTACACCAAACGCCTAGAATCGCACTATCTACTGTCCGGCACGTGGCCTGATCCTATCAATCAGATTAAACAACACTGCAAAGTCACTGTCACTAAGCTGCCCACGTGAGGCTGAGGGCTGGCACTGGAGGGGATAGGGGTAAAAGTAAGAAGGGTACGGGTACATATGCTGACCAGAGAGAGAGAGCTATGGCCAGCTAGCATGATGCTCTAGTGCACTGTAGGCCTACACAGTCAGTCCTCAAAGAACAGAGTGCATCCTAAAAATTAGGGAGGCGGGAGGCCAGCTGCCAACAGTGATGGGTGACATTCGCCCCCTCTCTCGAGCAAATGTAACCGACTAGTACACAGTCCAACATGATGCAAAACGCTTTCCGCCTGTAAGAGGCATACATCCTCATCAGTCCCCAGGGCTGCATTAACTATAAGTCTCTTGTTGGTCTCATTGACGCTGATTTTGATCCACGGACTCGGAATGAGGGTGCCGCAGCGGACTGGGTCTAGATGTCCGTAGCCAGTTTTTTTTCACAAAGTCCAGCAGTTCACGTATTCATAATAGATGTGTATAGAAGCAAAGACAATGGCTTTACTGTTGTCATTGCTGCCAGTTCGTAATTTTTGCAGAGATATGCATATTTTTACATGATGTCCAAAATGTTGTAAGATGTTGTAATTGATGTACCAGTGGTCTCTCGTGCTCACTGACACATATTTATAACCTTCGTTCTTATTTCATGGTTACACAATCAGTAACTCAATCTTGCTTGTTCAGGTCTTGTAGTTGAAGTCCACATCATGTAATTACTTGTATAGTGACAACCACAATTTGTTTCTTGCTTTGTTTGTTGTTTTCTAGGAGAGGGCGAAGGGAGGGGGTGTCTATGACAATTTGACAAAAATGTGTTGTGGTTGGTGTCCTGGACACTAAAGCTTGAATCAGTTCTGCCCAAAAACTGGTTCTTGTTGCTGAAAAGCATTGTGCTCTTCACTGTAGCACAGTAATTCAGTGCTTGCACGTACATGTTTACTGAAAAAACGCATATTATATGTAGTGGAAGTCATTGAATGCAAACCTGATTACATTAGATTGCAAAATAGCAAAAAAAGAAATAAAAATCCGAAATTGCCAAATATACTTGCCGTTGGTATTTACACACCAAGTATAACATGCATAGTTGGCTGAGTGATGAATGTAACCAGTGCAAGAGTGAGTTTCTAAAGGCTGCAAGAGGCATAGACGTTCAAAAGTCCTCACCACCTAAGGGTCATGAGAATCTATGCATATTGCTTGAGATTTTATCTGATAGTGTACTCAAACTGAGGAAGTAGATGAAGACTAAGTAATGATTATAATACACATCTGCAAGAGGCACAGATCCTCATGAGTCGCCTCTGCCCGCGGGTTCATGAAAATCTACTCCTCTGACAGGTGCCATTCAGTCATGCTCATGTTTCTCAAACTGAGTCTAACTGAAAACAGCCTTGACTGTAACCAAATGGCAGGCAAGCATCGTAAACAGTGAGAGTCTGTGGGCCAAGTTACCAAGATGTCTTGACAAGTTTGACAACTGAGCAGACTACTAGACCACGCCCACAAATGGCAGTAGAACTGTACATCGCAGTTGATAACTTGACAGTAGCCCCTTCAGTAGACGTAGCGGCTGCGCTTCGCTTTGCAAGTACCCAATCAATTTCAACCTTTTCTCGATTATGTATGTGGTGGCTCACAAAGCCGCTGTGCCTACTGAACAGGCTACAGGTGTGACCAAGCGTGCGGCTGTCGGAGGATGAAATTAGTTCGTTAAAAGAGGGTGTTCGTTATGCAGGTGTACTCTCTTCATTCGTTGTACACTACTTTTGACTATGCCGACAACATCCATTTTTTTGCTGCTGACATCTCAAAATCGAAAATGCCGAAAACGTGATTTTTTGTTGACTTATGGATTTTCAAAATGACCTATAGAATTGATTTTATGTTCCTCCGGTCATATGACTTATTGACTGCAAAACTCAACGTAATCACTGAAAAAGTAGTACAGACTTCAAAGAACAAAAATCAGGCTGGCATCATGGGAGGGTTGCTGACATGATGTCATTGTCTTACTCAAAATGATGTAATCAGGTAGTATACAACATGGCAACAAATGCAGTAATTAAATGCTACTTGATTATTTTCGGAAGAAGATGAAACACGCAGTCAAATGATGTGTCAAATATACCTAGATGGTAACTGTTCTTCTGTCTGATAACTATGAGATGGATATTGAGCAGGATTTTTGTTTGCTTTATACATCTGTGCAGGTGCAGATAATCTTGTGAAGCCATTTGCCCTTCACCCCCCCCCCCCACCCCCACCCCCACAGATACACATGTATACACACACACCACAGGAAATCCTGCACTGTACGACAAAAGTTTTTTTTGTTGCAAAATTGCATGCCTAGAATGCCCTGTACTAAAATAGTCGCTTGGAAAATATATGTTCAAACAAGTGTCGCCCACAACATTGCACATCGACTTTTCCATGGGCATTGAGTACTTGTAGTAATAGACTTCATGACAGTACATAGCCCAGGCCAACATCGTCTGCATTTGGCCTGTGCACAATAGACCGACCCACTATTGGGCTGAAATGTCGCTCATTTAGTGCACGCAAGAGCCTCTCGACCAATCGGCACACTGTAGAACCATGTGCTTCTGAATGCCACACCGAGCTCCAGCATAACAAATCAAATTTGTTGCTAGATGCATCTGTATTTTCTGTTCTTTTAGCCGATCTCGGCGGTACTAAAAATGCACTGCTGCTACAGGGTATGTAAGTCATAGGCCCAATACCCTGATCGATATCCGGATGTGCAGTTTTCCATTCCCAAAGCCTTTTACTCACGACTGCAGACACGAAAGAGTGGATTTTAAGTTAGCGATTGCGGTCTGCCGCATGATCAACTGAACCCTGAAGGATTCACAAGAGTGAGACATCACTAATTGTTTCTTCAAAATACATTACCGATGACATTACTATTAGGGACGTGTCTTGGCTAGCACAATTTTAGCCAAAATTTGGTTGTGTACCAGGGGAGGCAACAAGGGGCACCCTTACCTAGGCCTTATCCCGAGTAGCCTCCCTTCCATCCCCATCCGGGCAATCACTCGCGGGATACTCGCCAGTCTGTTTCTTAGCTAGCCTTGGACGGTTGTGTACCTACTCTTCTGCGCTTGGGCTGTGTACGGTGTGACCAGTTGCTTCACCCTTGTGTGGCTTCCGTGTGCTCTGTGCTAGCCTAAGTTACACTGTTCACTGTGCTAGCTGAGAATTAACGTCGTTAGGAGCCTGTGAGGATTTCCGTGAACTTGTGGTGCTGGCGACATGCGGGGTGCAGTACCGGCGAAATTCTGTGTTCATGGGTCAAGCTTGGCTTCGACGTTGAGCGTCCTCTACTACTGGGTGCCGAGGGCTTCGCCTCTGCAACTCGAGGGTACCTTGACTGGGCGGGTCGGCGCATGACATGGTACGGTAAAACCGTGGTTGCTGCCCGCGAACGGCGCTCTGGGGGGGAGTGAGAGCGCCCGGAGTCGGCACACTCGTGCATTTTGCTTGTGTTCGTTTTGCCATTACCTCGAGTACGTGGTTGCATGGCCTCTGAGAGCCACGCCCGACCTCCTCTCATTGTGCACTATGTTTGTAGTTTACAATTACGCTCCCGCATTGTGGAAATTGCTAGGGCCGAGTGACTTACATGCCGTATGCTTGCCCGGTTCCAGCTGCACCCCCACTAAGCCTTGTGAGACCTGCGCCCCGCCAGGAGGAACGGTGGTCTCTACTGTGGGGTTTTTATCGCCGCGAACGACCAGCACCATCTCGAGTGCAAGCACCGGCCAATGCCCCCACTACTTACTCTTTGGATGCAGTCTGACAGTTATCTCTGGAGGTGGACACTCGGATGACGCGGGCTGCGGCGGACCATTGGCGTGCCAGCTCCTGATCGGATGTGAGCGACCAATTAGACACTGGCCCGCAACATGCTGACTTGACTCGCCTCCCTGCCCGAGCTGCGTCAGGGATCGGTGCGGCTACTGGACTATGACTATCCGGACCCAGGGTCGTTCGGTGCTCTGGGCCTGGTGAGACTGTGAAAGGGGTTGCACTGTCAGGTCTAGCCCCCAAGCAGACAGGAATCCTACACAGACTGGATTGGGATTCGCCAGACCTTCGCGTCCTGTCCAGCATGGAATACCGGCTTCTAGCCCCAGGGTCGTTCGGTGCTCTGGGTCTGGCGAGACTGTGAAAGGGGGTTATGCTCGGCAGGCGCTGTCGCGTCTAGCCTCCAGGCACACAGGAATACTCCATGGACTCATGGTGGACACTCGGATGAAACGGGCTGACTCTGCTCGCCTCCCCGTCCGAGCTGGACCGGGGATCAGCTCGGCTATTGGATTCATCTCTGCAGACCTTCGGGATTTCACCAGCCCGCTATGCCGGCTCCTAGCCCCAGGGTCGTTGGTGACCTGCCCCTGGCGAGACCATGAAAGGTGGGTTACGCTCGGCAGGCGCTGTCGGGTCTAGCCCTCAGGCAGACAGGAGTCCTACTGGGACAAAAGTGAACCCGCGCCTTCGCGCTCACGGGAACCTCACTACTGTAGGAACAAGTCCAGCACAGGCATATGTCCCCCACCTCAGGTCAATGACAAGTTCCCGTGGCAGGACGAGGCTGCTGGACCAGCGTGCACCCGCGCGCCGGTATGAAGGAATGACGAGCCGGGCCCACCGGACAGGTTCCGGTCCTAGGACTTGGCGGGATTGGGCGCTTGCTCGGTAAGTGATGAGCGTTTTCACTCTGAGCCCAGCCCACAGCAAGTTCTCGCTCCGCCTGCCCCCCGGGCCCGGTCGGGTCTCGACCCAACTACGAGAGTACGGCCCTACGATCCTCGGATCTAGTTCAGCACAGGGTTACAGCGTCTCGCCCGAAGCTCACTAACAGATGCCGTCGATGACGCGGCGGCTAGACGCGTGATGGGGGGGAGTTCCGATGACCGTGTCCGACCCTCTTCTCGTCGGGTGAGGTTCCCACCTGCGAAGTGCTACCGCAGATTGGCTGCCTGACACACTGGGCCTCCCTCCAGGATGGACGCGGCCCCGAACATGTGTTACATGTGTATTTATGTCTATATATTGGGGTATATAACATATATATATATATATATATATATATATATTATACATCTTAACGTCCAGTGTTTTTGCCTTACGGTGTTAAAATCTGCCAGCCACCACCATGTTTCTTTTTTGCCGATATAACGCGACCAGATTATACTCGGAACATGTGGCTCGGGGGATCACGGGGATATGTTCTTCCGTATGTATTTTGCAGGTATAAACTTCGTCGGGGACTCCCTGGCACTGGACAAGGCGGCGCCAGCGTGCCTCATTGCAGCGCGTCATCACCCGGTGCTTTCCCCCCACACAAGAGAACAGGGTCGACCTTCACGGCTGCTCTTGGCAGACCATACGATTCCAGTCGCGGCCCCAGCCTTCTGGTTCCAGGACCTGCGTAACCCGTTCTCCGCTCTTCTGCTGCTGGGCTCCTTCGTCGGCTCAGGTTTCTCCGACTCCAGACGGCTTGCGGACAAGGACATCGCCGTCCGGCACTGGCTCTAGGGGTGCAGCTATTCTTCGAGTCGAGGATGCCTGGCACCGTCACTTTCGCCGCTGTGGACTGATATCCAGGCTCTGGCGGTCTCCGCTTTCCGCGCGGTGGCCTACGCCTCCGTCAACGTTCTGACTTCGGCTGCTGCCTGGGATCTGATGCGTTGGGTGACTGGCTGCGCTCCTGCGACCGCATGACCGAGGGTGGTAAGTCCAGCACAGCTGTACGGCATCGCACCCGGTCAGTGACAGGACGAGTTGTGCACAAGCCTGGCGGCGGGTGGTGCCGTCATCAACCTCTCTGCGCTGAACAAGTTCATCACCGCCCCGTCCTTCGCTTGGCTTCCGCCTGAGCGCTTCATGCCACAGTGCTGCTGATGGACTTGCTGTCATCCTAGACCTGTCTGATGCTTCTGCTCGGCCCCATTCTACCCTCCTCCGGACGTTACTGGTACTTCGTTGTACCAATTTTGCACACGTCCCTTCAGCCTCAGCCGCAGCCTTGAGTGTTCACCCACTTCCTGGACGCAGGAGCCCCCAGGACCAGATGGACCCCTTCGAGCCCCATGTCGATCTACCGGGACGATCTCCTCTGGCGGTTCCGTGCGGAGGCCTCTCTGGCCAAGAACCGAGAAGTGCTACTAGATCTGCTCAACAGACTCGGCTTCTGGGTCAACATGGGCAAGTCCGACCTCGCGCCGCTATGCTCACCTGGGGATGGAATTTCGCACCCTTCTCCACGAAGTGAGACTTCCGGAGCAACGTATTCAACAGTTGGCGAACCTAGCACAGCAGGTATCCCGAGGACGTGATCCCTGACAGGATGTGGCTTCAGCTACTGGGTCAGATGGGTGCGGCGGCGAGCCAGCTTCCCCTTGGTCGTCTCTACTGCCGCTCGCTTCGAATGCACCTGCTTCTTCACTGGCGACCCTCGACAGCGACCTCGAGTCTCCGGTTCCGGGGTTACCAATGCTAGGTCCTCGTCTTCTTCGTTGGGCGGTTCCCGGCTGGCTCACGATGGGAGTTCCCCTCTACTCGCCTTCACTCCAGCTGTCCCGTGGCGCCGACGCAAATCTCTCTAGTGGGGGAGCGCACCTGCTACTGTCATTCTCCACAGCCTCTGGCGTCTGGCCCCAGACCACGTGGCCCCAATACTTCTTCTGGTTGGAGCTAGAGTGATCTGGCAAGCCTCATGTGGGAACCTCATCTGTGGCACCAGGAGCTTCTCGTCCTCCCGGACAATGCATCTGTAGTCTCCTACATCCAGAAGCAGAGCGGGACGCTCTTCTCCTCCTGCTGCATCCTCCTCTACCGGGTTCTCCGATGGTGCGAAGATCGAGGCATCTCCCGCCGAGCGGGACGCATCCCAGACCACCTGATGGTCCTAGCCAACTACATCTCGCGACGTGGCCAGCTTCTCCACTCCGAGTGGGCACTCCGGACGGACATTCTTTGGAAGATCTACGCAGAATGGGAGACCCCAGGATCGACGGCTTTGCTACGAGGTGGATTGACAGCTCCTCCTCTTCGTCTCCTCCGTTCCAGGCCTGCTAGACTGAGCAGTCTACGCTCTCACCATTCCAGGGGACGGCCTTGTCGTGAATGCTTACCCGCCTGCGGTGCTCGTCCCCGAGGTCCTGCTCCAGTTCAGGGGTGGTTACGCGATCGTGCTTCCGGTGGCTCCACTCTGCTGGACAAAGTCGTGGACTAACGACCTACTGAACCTCTCCTCGGGCCCCCCGCTGCGGCTCATTGCACGATGCTCTAGCAACCACGGCAGACGCTGTATCTTCCGTGCCCCGAGCTTCTCCTCCTCCACGCCTTGAGGTTGTACAGCAAGCCCTCACCTCTAGCGGCGTCTCAAGTGCAGCAGTGGAAGCTATCGCTACAGCCCGTACACTCTCAGCCTGACGAGTCTACGAGGAAAAGTGGCGAGTACTGTGCGACTGGTGTGTCGACATGCACCTCTCCCCCACGGAGCTGACGGTTCCACAACTGGCAGAGTTCTTCCTCTGGCGCTTCACCGACCAGCTTGGCGCCGATTACCAGCTATGCTCGCCGACATTACCGCCATTGGGGCCAGCCTGATCCTGGTGCCTGCAAGCCCTGCCCTTCGCGCGCTTATTTCTAGGTGGGACCTACCCTGGGCGTTGCCGTGGCTCAACACAGACCGCTTCGCGCTTGGCTGACGGGATGCGCAAGAACTGCTCCTTACGGGCCCTGGCCTCGGCTTCCGGGGTCAGCGAGCTACATGCCCTTTCAGCACACCACTCCTGCTTACAGTTCCAAACAGATGGCGCTGTGCAACTACTGACCGACCTGGCTTTCCTAGCCAAGGCCCAGTCTCTCTTGACCGCCCCACGGGGAATCTCCATTCGTCCCTTGAGGGATGCTAACTCTGCCTGAGAGACCGGTCAGCAGGTCCCGGCGAGGGCCTTGCGGGTGTACCTGCGGCGGAACAAGCCTTTCGCAGGGAACACACACACCGATGCCTCCCTCTGTCCCCAGGTAGAACTACCATCTCGGCCCAGACGATATCCTCCTGACTCCGATGGGTGATACGTTCCGCCTACCAGGACCTCGCCCTTGATGCAGCCAAACGTATGTACATCGGGGCTCATGAGGTCCGAGTCATGGCCGCACGTCTCGCATTCGACCACGAAGACAGTGCGGCGGCCATGGGGTGGCGAGATGAGTCTACCCTCGCCCGATTCTACCTGAGGGACCTCTCCAGCCAGCAAGAGCCCCTGTCACTGATGGGAGATATCGCAGTGGCGCAACACTCCCTCCCGGCACCCCAGGTGCCGCAGGTTACTTTGCTAAAATTGTTGTGAGGTTGCTCAAGGGAGGGCGGGTTCTTTTTGACGGCTCAGGGGTTTTTGGTGTCCTTCGCGGCACCCACCTCCTATTCGCTATTCTCTCTAACAGTAATGTCATTGGTAATGTATTTTGAGGAAACAAATGAATTTTTCTCTAAAATGTATTTTTTCTAAATGTATTTTTACCGATGACATTACTCGAAGGACCCTCCCACCTACCCCGCTTGCCACTAGTCAGCTAAGAAAACAGACTGCCGAGTATCCGGTGAGCGATTGCCCGGATGGGGATGGAAGGGAGGCTACTCAGGATATGGCCTAGGTAAGGGCGCCCCTTGTTGCCTCCCCTGGTACACAACCAAATTTTGGCTAAAATTGTGCTAGCTAAGACATGTCCCTAACAGTAATGCCATCAGTAAGTATTTTTCGAAAAAATACATTTTAGAGAAAAATTCATATTTCTGTATTTCCATGTTCCACCATATTCTTCATAGTCTGACTTGATCTCTTGTATTTATATTTGGTTTCCTAATTTGGGCTGTAGACCTGTCTGTTTAGTGTGTGTGTGCAGCATTTGTGCTTGTATGCTGACCCTGCATGGCTGGGATGAGAGACACCTCAGTGATGTAAACAGACTAGCACTAGCAGCAGTACTCAGAGGGGAAAAGAGATGTTTTCACATAGACTGAAATCTTAAGATTTTTCTTCTGCTAGTGATTGATGTGCACACAGAAAAGTGTACTATGCCTGCATGAAAATTTACATTAGAAAATAGGTATGCCCACATGTAGGTAGGATCACCCATAATTTCAGACTGTAAACTCATAAAAACTGATATTACGTTTGGAAAGAGTACATACAAATGTGCGGTCATGCAAAATTTTAAAGCTCTATCTTTTATATTTCATAAACATCACAATTTGGCAAAAATGAGACAATTTGACCATTTCATAAGATGCTAAGTTTAGGGTTGCATAATTAGGGTAGCAGATTGCCGGACCCCAAATAAAGGGGCAGAGCCTTAATCTTCCCACCATAGTGTAACCGGGTAGATAGTCAGGCCACAGAAGTGTGCAACGGAAGAGTCAACAAAGAGGACGCTATGACATTTGTTTATTGTACCAAGTACTAAGCAGTGCCTAAAAAAGAAAAGAAAATGGAAACATTAACATTAAGTTCACAGTTCACAAAATCAATTACATATACAGAATAAACCAAACTTGAGCACAAATACTCACACCTATCAGACAAAGTGGCTAAACAAATCCTCACAATGTGCTAACTTCACATCAGCTGCACCTCAACACACACAGTAACCTGACATCAAGAAATAACCAATATTTTTTGCATGAGATCATTCGCATAATTATGTGAATGTCTCGCAATCAGCATTGATCCTATCGCTAATCGTTACTGATGAAAACAAAGAAGCAGGCATCAGTGAACGCATGTAAACAAACAGAAGGCACAAATCGCCACAAACATCGATGTTTCAACATGAACATCAGATCTGAACACAGTTTAGCTACACGCATAACATGTACCTCAACTGAACACCAACACATACATGTTAACGGGAAAACAAAACACGTGTCTGGTACACCAATCACATCTCGCCACAAACATGAAACCCGAATGCCAAATTACAGACATCAGACAAAGCATTTTCTCTAGGAATCCACAGTACAGCAACCAACATAACAAAAGACTCATCTACACCAGTACTCAGACACAGAAACAAACATACACAACAGATGCACAGCAGCACAGGTGATCGGCATCACACAATGCAGTGAGGGGGGGGGGGGGGGGGTGTAGATGCCAAACAAAAAAATATGCACAAAACAAAGAACACACCAATCAAAATACAAACCATAATGAAGAGTAAGAGCAGTGATTTCACATAATAAAATTCGACCTAATTACTTGTCAAACCACAGGCTCCAGCCAGGTGCATCAAACTCGTGGTCATAAACCAACATGGCAGACACAAAAGAGCCATCAACATGAAAATGATCTCAAGGCAGCAATTAGCAATGTGCATCATCAACAAAACTTTCACAGCACAGCTCATAATACATGAGATAAAACCAACGCAACAAAGTGCATAAAATAAACCTAATTACAAGTGTACTTACAGAGGCAAAATTCAACGCAGGAGTCCCTTACATGTTCAGTCTTGCAAGGGTGCAGTTCGAAATTTGCACACAAGATGAAGGTTCACATGGCACAAGTGATCAGTGACTGGCTCAGTACACACATGCCAAGACACACACAGTAAATCAAACAAAACCATCCAAAACGCAAAACCAACACAAATCCATACAAAATTTGTACATGGAATTGCTCAAACACACAGAATGCACAGTACTTATCAACATCAGAAACTGTGCAGTGGAGGAAGACTGAAGAAATAGAAAAATATGAAGTACACACAGAGAGTCACCAAAGTAACTAAAAATACAAAACAAACAAACATACAAAACAGTAACCCAGAGATGACCTGGTTACAATAGGAATGGGTTGGTCTATTGAGCATGAAGGTCATCTGTAGTTGGTGCACTGTCGTGTGGTCAGCTGTGACCAACGTAGGTTTGAAGACATTTGGCTTAATTGCATAATGGGTATGTTCGCTGATCTGCTGAAGTTCTTGAAAATGTTGTTAACCCTTTGCGTGTCAGTAGTGGTTTTTGTCATGATGATTTCTACCGGAATCATCATGACAAAAACTGCTACCGACACAAAGGGTTAACTCGTATTTCAGAGTTTTATTTTAGATAAAGCAAATTTTTTTTTTATATTGTAATTTTTATTTTGTTTATATTTTTAACAGTGGAAAGCGCCAGCAACAAAGGATGGTCTAATTTTCCTGGTGGACTGTTCCAAGGAGATGTTTGAACCAATTGATGAACAGATGTGTCATTTCCAGCTGGCCATCAGAGTAAGACATCTAATAAATGGATCTTTTGTTTCTTTTTTGTTGTGTTTTTTCTCCTTGTTTTGGGGTTTATTATTTTCAGTGAATGTATTCTTTAGTTTTTATAGAACAGCTTTCAGGATTCCATAGTTTTGTCCATCAGAAGCTTTTCCATTCATGTGTGTTAATTGTTTGGCTCACGTGCTCAGAATCTTCTTGATAAACTTCGAAGAGTTATGAACTGCTCTGCCTGACTAATTTACAGAGTACCGAAACATGAGCACATAACACCCTTACTTGTTGACCTGCACTGGCTGCCTGTATCTCAAAGAATCTCCAAGGTTTCTGTTATTTGTTAAATGCTATTACTGATCCTGCTCCCGCAAACATGCAAATTCAGAGATTTTTGGACCTTCTTCTCACTGGACACAGAACTCAGTCCCGTTAGCCTTCTCATAGTGATGGCCAGGAGAGTCATACAGTCTTGCATGGCCCTTTGCAAGGGGTGGCCGAGAGACAACAGCCAGTCTCGCATGGTCCTCCACAAGGGGTGGCCAAGAGACAGAGCATACCGAGGAGATGAGCTCAGGCAGAAGTCCGAAGTTGATGCCAGTCTTTAGCCTCTTCCAGCGCTCGACGGAGCCCACCTAGCACTGAGGCTCGCTCAGGACGCCACTGCTACAGGCCTTCACTTTCTCGTCGATCTCGACCCTCCGGGGCAGCCAGGACCCCCAGCCTTTCGCGAACCCTTCGCGCTCGACAGTGGCCCGCTTCTCTAAGCCGTTCCCCTAGCCTGGGGAAGTTTGCCTGGTGACCGGCCGCTAAACTCGCCTCGACGCGTGGACGCCGGGAGGAGGCGACATCCCTCTTGCAACCAGTGAGCAAGCGTGCAGGTGAGCGTGGCAGAGATTCCTGGACAGCCAGAGCGCCCCCGGGTTCATAGCTTCTCTGGGCTTTCCTCTGCCCTTCGCTCTCCGGCCAACGGCCATACCACATTGAACACACCGGTTCTCGTCTGATCACCGAAGTTAAGCAACGTCAGGCTCGGTTACTACTTGGATGGTGGAGCCCGCCGGACAGGATATCTTCACAAGGCGATGGTTCTTTTCTTTTACAAAATAGCCATATTTTGACAAAAGATGTTTTTTTTCTCAAATACTATTCACAACTTCAAACCCAAATTTGGTACAGAAATACCTGATGATAAGGTCTATCTATGCATACTAATTTCGATGACCCCTCTGAAAGGTCAAAGGGTCACAAGAGTCTGGCAAATGTGTGTAAAATGTCAATTTTTGATAAAATTGTAGTTATTATCAACATTTTTGCAAATTTTTCAACCAAATTTGGCAAAAAGATAGCTGATGATAAGACCTTCCTATGCATCCTAATTTAGTCAGCTCATCATAAAGGTCAAGGGTCACGGGAGGTTGACAGATGTGTGAAAAATGCTTACATTCTCAGAAAACATGGATTTTGCTGCTGCATAAGCCAGCCTTTGTCACAAAGGTCACAAATAATTATGTAAATTGGTCATACACGTGAGCCATAATGGCTTTGCTTTTCTTGTTGATAGAATTGTAGTTATTATCAACAGTTTTGCAAAGTTTTCAATCAAATTTGGCATGAAGGTTTCTGATGATAAGACCTTCCTATGTATACTAATTTAGGCGACTCATCGCAAAGGTCAAGGGTCACGGGGGTTTGACAGATGTGTGAACTTATTAAATTTTGAGAAAACATGGATTTTGCTGATGCAGAAGCCAGCCCTTTACTTATTGTCACAAAGGTCACACATGTAGATTGGCCATACGCGTGAGCGATAAGGGCTTTGCCTTTCTTGTTTATTTTTTAGGATGTAAGGAGTTGCTTTGGATATAAATTCTGATAATGAACAGTTAACAAACAATACACTGTGTATCATTACACCGAGCTTTGATGTATGCATATGTATTTTTCAGTGCATCAAAACAACAATGCAGAACAAGATTATAAGCAGTGAGAAGGACTACATCGGAGTGGTTTTCTATGGAACAGTAAGTTTGAAATGCATAGAAATGTGGTTTGGACATTTTTACCAGGTGGCAGCAAGCATGTATGTTTGTCCAGACATCAGAAACGGTTTATTCAATATGCCTGAACTTGATTTGATGTTTTGAGGAAGAGTGATACGATAAACAGTTGTTTTATTGTTATGAGAGGCAAGACTGACCCAGTATGTTAAAGGTCATCAGGCTCACGTCAGCCACTGTTGGCTTGTGCACAGTCATGTGAGATGACTATGAACAACATCAGCATACTCTCTTTGTGCTTAACCCATTTAGAAACGACACCCAATGGCAGGTCTTTGATTGACCGTGATAATTCTAGGGCAGTGCCAGATTGATGGCGCCAAGCTAATCTGGCACTGCTTTTGAAATGTCGTGATCGGTCCATCTCCTGGAATTGGTACATAGTTGTTAAGTGACGCCTCTAAAATTTGGGAAATTCAGCCTTAGGATTAAATGGGTTAACCCTTTTAGCCCCGAGTCCCTACAGCAGGAGATTGATTGACCATGATAATTTAAGGGTAGTGCCAGATAAGCTTGATTTATCATGGTCAATCCACTTTCTGCAACTGGTACATAGTCGTTAAGCAACACTTCCAAAATTTTGAAAATGGGACCTTGGGGCTAAAAGGGTTAAGGGATGTGGCCATATTTTTGTGTGTGTCTGCCAAATCAATATTTACCATCCTAATTTATTGATTTCCTTCTGACACTGTCCAGACTAGTTTACTGATTTGCTTCTGACACTGTATATTCATTGAACATTTGTTCAGATGGACAAATCTGTCTTAAACTTCTTGAGGGAGAGGGGTATTCAGTGGCTCCTTAACCCTTATCATTCGGAATACACCAGTGTGTGAAATAAGTTTGACTAAAATAGTCCAAAGGTGGTGCCAGAATAGCTTGGCGCCTCTAGGCGCCAAGCTATTCTGGTGCCACCCTTGAACTACAGCCATTGGTCTATATCCTTATATGTAAGTATTATAATGTAGCTTGCATATGGCAGTGTACAAATTTGAAGTTTTCAAGATATGGGTTAAGGAGTCTTTGTTTTATTAACCCCTTCACTGGAGAGAAAAAGTAAACACAACCAATCTGCAAGACACGTGTTAGATCCCCATTAGCCCCCACAGTTGCAGGGGCTCATGAGGACCTAAGCCTCTTGCTGAAACCACTTTATGTCTGTGTTCTTGGATGGCTGGGGCTTTTGGCGTCAGATTAACAAAGATTTTACAAACACAGCCTGCGTCAACTGGCAGTGAAGAGGTTAACTGTTTTTTTGGTGTTTTTGGGTTTTTTCCAGGCACAGAGTGATGGCGATCACCAGCAAATCAACATATACCACGTCAGTAGATCACCCGCTTTTTTTAACTCATTCGCGGCCGGCCGCATCCGGATGCGGCTGGCCATGAATGAGTTAACCCTTTTCATCCTGATACACCCATTGCTTGAAATAAATTTGAACCCATTGCTTGAAATAAATTTGACTGATATGAGTGATAGTTCAAGGGTGGTGCCAGAATAGCTTGGCGCCTGATACACCAAGCTATTCTGGCACCACCCTTAAATTAAAAGAGTTGATCTATCTCCTAATCTGCAGACCTGCCAACCACTACGCTTTCGCCGTATTTTCCTACGCCAACGTTCCCAATACTACGCTACTACGGTCATTAATGAAATTCTACGCTGAAGACAAAAATAAACCCCAAAAATCTTTTTTGTGTTGTTTTCGGTTTGTAGTCGGTAAGGACATGTGGTTAGGGCCAATGAGAATGAGCGGAGTGAACTTCCGGGTTTCCCAGCATGCATCATTTTATTCAGAAAGTGCGTCAGATAAACGACAGTTTGAACCATGCTGAAGAGAAAGGAACCGGAATCGATGTGTAAAGATGTGTTTGACATCGCACACTATATGATGCAATGGCCTGTTTATCGGCCGGCCGTACACACTGGAGCGATACAAGTCAGTGAATTTGTATGTCTAGTTCATGTGTTTCGAGGACGTTTTGCTTTGAATTGCCGGTACTCCTCATCGTCAGCGGACCAAACCGAGGAGATGAAAATTTAGTGTAGCGTTCTGCTGCACGTATCTCGATCTCCGTTTAATCCTATTCCCCGTATTGGCTGGGGATTAGGATTGATAGCTCTAGGGCTTTCCTACTGACTTGTGACAGTAGGTCGTTGGCTCACTTTCGGAAGGATGCTCGCATGGGGACGTAGCTTAGTGGATAAGACACTGCGCTGGCAGTCGTAAGGTCCCAGGTTCAAATCCCCTGGTGGGCAGGAATGGGATGTGGACTTATCCTCATTCCCATCGAGTCAAATTTACGTACAGACTCGGCTTACGGTTGCCTGTCTCGCGTTTGTGTGCACAGCACGCATAATCATCAAGTGCACACGTTAAAAATCCCATTACCACTAATTGAAAAGAGAAGGCCCGGGAGGGCTGGTGAAATGGAAACAGAAATATTTCACATGCACCGAAGTTAATAGCCGGGTGGAGGTTTGCACATAAAGTAGCGCTTAACTAGCAGCAGGCTTTCAAAGCTCCAGCTTCCATCCCTACAGCGGCGCCTTGAGCATCTTTAATTAGATGGATATATGCGCCTTGGAGATACCGTACCATACCATACCATAGAGTTGTATCCTAGTGTTTGTGAGGTTCAACTTTCGTGTCAGACAATTTTCCATCGTTGCGCTTTTTTTTTTCCCCTTTCCTTTCTCCTTCCCCTCCACCTTTTATTTTCTCCACTCACTTTCTCCCCCTGTTTTCGGGGTGTCATTTAGATATCCCTTTGGTCACTTCAAAGGAGGTTGAGATTCGATGTCTGTGTCCTTTTTTAAACACTATGCGTATGAGTAGGTTTCACAGGTTTTCTGTGGATTTGTTGAACTTAATCCGTTCAACTGTTTTTAGGGGTGAACTCGTACGGTTCATTCGTGTGTAAAGATGTGTTTGGCATCGCACACTATATGATGCAATGGCCTGTTTATCTGAACTGAATAAAACATTGCCATCTTAGCAACTTGCGCGTTAAACTACTCTTGACTCTCCAAAACTACTCCCACTTGTCCCAAATACTACTCCCATAGCCGTGTAGGGGTTGGCAGGTCTGAATCTGTAATGTAGCTTTCATAGGACAATAAGCAAATTTTACACAATCAGCCTCAGGATCTAATGGGTTAATATTCACCTATTTAGACCTGTGCAAGGTATCGATTGACCATAAAGGTTCAAGTGTAGTGCTGAACAGCAATAAGATATGAATTGATGGTGAAGTTCAGGGGTGGTGTGGGAATAGCAGTAAGATATGAATTGAGCATGAGGTTCAAGGGTGGTGTGGGAATAGCAATAAGATATAAATTGAGCATGAAGTTCAGGGGTGGTGTGGGAATAGCAGTAAGATATATGAATTGAGCATGAGGTTCAAGGGTGGTGTGGGAATACTAATAGCAATAAGATATAAATTGAGCATGAAGTTCAGGGGTGGTGTGGGAATAGCAGTAAGATATATGAATTGAGCATGAGGTTCAAGGGTGGTGTGGGAATACTAATAGCAATAAGATATAAATTGAGCATGACGTTCAGGGGTGGTGTGGGAATAGCAGTAAGATATATGAATTGAGCATGAGGTTCAAGGGTGGTGTGGGAATACTAATAGCAATAAGATATAAATTGAGCATGAAGTTCAGGGGTGGTGCGGGAATAGCAGTCAGATATGAATTAACCATGAAGTTCAGGGAAGGTGGGGGAATAGCAATAAGATATGAATTGACCATGAAGTTCAAGGATGTTGCCAGAATAGGAATGAGATATAAATTTGGCTGTGAAGTTCAAGGGTTGTGCCGGAATAGTTTGGCTCTTGTACATGCCTAGCTATTCTGGCGTGGCTCCTGTAAGTGCTGAGCTATTCTGGCGTGGCTCCGGTAGGTATCTTAGTTATTCTGGCACCACCCTTGAAATGTCATGCTAGATATGTCTCCTGAACTGTATGTGGTTTTTAGAGGACACCTATATTGGTGAATGTTAACTTAAGTCTCACTTGTTATTGTATTAAACACACTCTCATGCATAGATGCACACAGATAATAATAATAATAATACCGTTATTATATTGGCGCTTTTTCTCAAATTTTGGGCGAATCGACTCAAAGCGCCGCGAACTGCAAACCAACACGCACACTCGCGTAACAGACATGGATTTACGCCATTTAAGACAAACACACAAGACAGACGAAGGGCCAGTTCAGCTACTGAAGGTACAGAGCTACAGAGATTTTTGATCGCTTGTATTTGAAATTTGTAAAGTGGCCTGAAACCAGTACCAAAGTGTGGGGGGGGGGTGGGTGGGGGGTGAAAGAACCGGAGTACCTGGAGAAAGAACCCCCAACGGCCCGCCCGAATTAACGGTGACACTTACCAGAGGAGAAAAGTCCGACGCCGGAACCCGGTATCGAACCTCGCACCTTTGGCATTGGTGGCACATGCACACCCACACCTTTCATTTCTTTTGTAAACGTGCACAGTCCATTAATATGTTTATGATGCATCTATTGCGCGTGCATTTGGGTAAACTTGCGAGCAAACGAAATGTGACATTTTTTTAAATCATTGGAAACATTAAGTGTTTCCGATGATTCTGAAAATGTTGCACTTTGTTTGCTTGCAAGTGTTTATGCCAGTATTACCGGTACATGGAAAGCATTTAATTTTTACAGCAGTTGATAGATAGTTGTAATAATGTTTCTAATGAAGAAACAGTTGCATATTGGGAGCAATAAATTGTTGATGTTTTTTACATTTTCAATACACTTTGTTTGCAGAACCTTGACCAGCCGGGTGCCAGCCGCATTCTTGCTCTTGAGGACATGGAAGAGAGTGAGTCAGTAAAAGAGTAGAAATAGAAACAATTATAAAATATGTATACATTTTTCTGCTTTAATTGCCTACAAGGGTTAATCTTTGGCTTTCCATAGCGCTTTTTATCAAGGCGATTTCTACAGGAATCACCTGGACAAAAAATGCTGTGGACAGCAGAAGCGGTTAACCCTTTGTTTCCTCAAAAACATTACCGATGACATGACTTTGTGGAAATGTCTACTACTGGCTCAATTTTAGCCTACTCACCCGTTGTGTGCCCGCACAACCCGGGAGGCACTCGGGGACCCCCCCCCCCCCCCCCCCCCCCCCCCCCCCCCCCCCCCCAGAGGGGCCGAGAGTTGTCTCCCGTTGCTGCCCTACCGGATCCGGTCACGAGACCAGCCAGTCTTGCTACTTCGCTCGTGCAGAGAAGACGTGTCTGGCTGTGCTCCCGCTCTGCCTCGACCGGTCTTCGTCCTTGCCTACGCTCGTTGCCGACTTCTTTGTGTGCTCTGCCGCCTTCTAGCGCTGCCTGCTTTCTCGCTGCCTGCGCCGTTCTGGGGTTCCACTGCTCTCCTCCGTTCTGTGCCGGGTGTTGGCGACCCTTTTCCCCGTTCCCGCTTCGTCTCGGAGGTAAGGTAGCGCTAGCTACCCACAGACGGCCCTCGGGCCGAGAGCCGGCTGCCCCTTGGGCTTTCCTTTCTTTGTGTTACGGCATTGGCACCAGCTGTTGAACTTAACTGCCGGCGCCTTGGTCAGCCTCTGTTGCAAGTCTCCTCGCGGGACGTCGCCTTCCATCTCCTTTTTATGCCTCGTTAGCTTACGAGTAGGCTTGGCCTTTTACACGCTGGTTTTTCGTAGGGCCGCTTGGCACCCACGTTCCGTTCGTCTAGCTTAAAGGCCCTTTAGCCCTCAGAGAGTGTAAACACTGTTTCACGCGCGGGCTTGCGCGGCGTCCGGAGTACCTTTGTTTGGGGCTCGACGCCCTTGCTTGCATTGACGATCGTGCCATAACCTTTGTCTGTTGCAGAACCAGAATGCTTACGTGCTCCCAATGCGGCGACTTCCAGTGGCCGACGGATGACCATGCGGTCTGCCTGCCCTGTGCTGGCTGCTCCTCGGACCACCTTTGTGATGTCTGTGCAACCTGGCCGGAGAAGCTTTGGTCAGACCTCTGGAGCTTCTACCGGCGAGAGCGTCCTCCACCTGCGACCTCGCGTCTGGCTCCAGTTGCCACTTCTGCCACTGTTACGGTAACGACCGCCTCTTCCCGCCCTGGCCTCGTGGAACGGAATCCCCGTCGGGGGTCTGCCTTGTCCGCTGACCAGAGGACCGCCACTGCTGCCACGCCCGCTGACCCTTCCGGAGGGTCTGTTTGCCGGCAGAGCGCCCGCCTCACTGAGCCCGGCCTGCAGCAGTCTGCCCTGAGCCGTCCCACGTTGACCGGCCTTCCTCGCCTGTCTCTCCCAGATAAGCCCGCTGATCCTTCCGGAGGATCTGAACGCCGGCATAGCGCCCTGTTCACCGAATCTGGCCAGGAGAGACGTCAGCCCCATCCTGCACGACGCAGTCGCGCCCCCCGACTCCTCCCGTTCCACCCTTAGTTCGAGACACTCGCGCTCGCCACTCGAGCGCCGTCGGAAGGATCGTTCGTCCCACCAGGGTCGTCGCCACTTCTCCTATTCGCATGCGCGTTCACGCTCGCCTTCACGCCGTTCGCCTCGTCACCTCCTTCATCGGCCCTCCTCTCCTCGTCGGCGTCCCTCTCCGGCTGGTCGCCATCCGCGTTCCAGGCCTCGTTCTCACGCTCCGGTCAGGACCCCTCCTCGCGCATTCTCGCGTTTGCCACGTCGTTTGCCGCAGCGGTCTTCGCTACCTGCTCGTCCCCGCGCTTCTCGCGATCTCCAAGACAGTCCCCGGCCCACTCATCCGCCTCCGGCTTTCACGGTGTCTCGCCCGCCTTCTCGCCACCCCCTGGAGGAAGAGACGCTTAGTTTGCTGCCCGAGGATTCCGTCTCGGCCCTTTTGGACGAGGATGGTCGCTCCCTTTCGCCTGCTGACTTCGATGATGCTGCCCCCTCGGCTCTTCCGTCTTCTTCCCGTGCGGAGACCATCTTGGCCTTGGACGAAGCCGCCAGGATCATCGCCGCGACGTTGCCAGCTGACGCCTGCCCAGCCTCTCCCCCCCCCCCCTGAAGAGGAAGGTCTCCGCCTTCGTGGATGCCGAGCGTCAGGTCAAGAGATTCAAGTCGCTTCCCCAGCCGCCCGGCTTTAAGGAGCTGCGAGATGTTTTCTCGGCGCACCTGCAACTGGCCACGTCACGCGAGCCGGTGTTCTTCTCCGATCGTCGCTGGCCGGATGGCCTGGACATCGCCTTCCGTCGGGACTGGTATGCCGGCCATTCCCAGGCTTTCTCCGCTCCTCTTCCGGCGCTGGACCCCCCTGCCTTGTCGCAAGCTGGCGGCCCCGCTCTTCTTCGACGTTTCCTCCCCTGTGGCCTGGATAAGACAGCGTCCCTGGTCCGGAACACCTTAGCCTGTGCCGGTTTCCTGGAGCTTCTCACGCAAGCCCTCGTCCGTCGGGTGGAGGACTCCTGGCATCCTTCTATCACGCCTCTCCTTGGGGATTTGCTGGTCTTAGCGGACGTCGCCAACCGCGCCGCCTACCACTCGTCGGTTAACGCTATGGCTGCCTCCGCCAATTGTGACCTGATGCGTCGAGACACCCTACTGCTGGCCTGCCGGACGATGCCGCCTGACCTGCGGGCGCAGCTTCGTCGTGCGCCGCTGGGTGGGCCCCTGCTGTTCGGCGACCCCTGGTCCGCCGTTAGCGGGGTCTCCGGTCGGCGGGAGGCTAGCTGCCTTCCGCGGAAGTTGGCTCGCTCTTTTTCCCGACGACCCCTGGATTTGCGACACTATTTCAGACAGCCTCCGGATCGCCTTTCGAAGCCCGCCTCCCTTGCGTCGCTCCCCCCTTTGGACCGAGATTCCCAGCGACCCGCTGAAGGCCTCCGCTCTGTGCGGAGAGGTCTCCTCTCTCCAGCGGAAAGCCGCCACGGAGGTGGTTCGAGTTCCCGACTCCCCAGCCTTCTACAGCCGCTTGTTCGTCGTTCCGAAGCCTGGAGGGAGATGGCGACCGGTTATCGATCTTTCGGCCCTGAACAAATTTATTACAGCCCCTTCCTTCCGGATGGAGACTGCCCGAGCCCTGAAAGCCGCGGTCCAGCCTCTAGACTTCGCAGTCAGCTTGGACCTTTCCGATGCGTACCTGCATGTGTAACCGAGCCGAGTGTGGGTGTATTTGACAAAAGGGAGCTAACTCTTGTCCATGGTTCTCATTCTTTTATTTTATGACCAACAAAAAGCAATACCTGGAAAATAAAAATAAAAGGATATAAGTAAACAATGTTACAGAATATAAAATCTAAGGAAACGGAAAATGTCATGCACCAATAGCAAACCAATAATTAATCAAACGAACCATTCCAAAGCTGTACAAATAAAACCACTAAATTTCTACTCAAAGACTAAATACTAAAACACGCAAATTAGGAGGCCAATAAACTCAATATAGTCTTACAGAAGCGAGCCACTATGATTTGGAATCATAGAGGTACGCTACCGTAAATACGGCCACAAACAAATATCTGACTAATGACTGCACTAGCGGTAGCATGACAGATGCACTACAATAGGCATAGAGATCCTAGAGGTGGGCACCTGCATGCAACAAATATGCTGCCACGTTCCCGTAGAATTCAGAATCCTAGGGGCGCGCAACTGTGTTTAGCAGAATTGAAATACTCCCGATTCTAAACCACCAAATCATAACCGATAAAGTATCATTAATATAACTAGTAAATGTTACCTGTGTTATCAGCCACGTTCCCGTAGGATCGAGGATCCTAGAAGTTCGCAGCTGAGTACGGTGTGATTATGGCTGCAGAAGCGTTCCCGTATGATCGGGGATCATAGGGGCGCGCACCTGCATCTTTGGTAAAACATGTTCACACGCTGATGCATGACCAACACAAACATAGGAATAAACAAAATCAATGAGTAACTACGTAATCGCATGGCTAAATGGCAAGTAACAAATGCATGGCAATGCATAAACAAACATGGCGGATAGTAGTGACGTCAATGAGTAGCACAGGTAGGGAGTACTAGCGAAGCGATAGACAAAGGAGAGAGAAGACAGAGCATAGAGTCAAAATAGCAAGGGAGCACAACATAAGAATGGATACAAAAGTAACTAACATGAATTTAACAAAGAGATGCTGATACCTCAAGATTGTCAACCTCGAATAACTATATTCTCCTTAAATCAGAATTGGATTCAAGTTCAGACACAAGTAATACCGGCGCTACAAACTGCGGTGATCCCAACAATCACACTGTAATGACTTAAAATTCAAATCCAAACGTACACTCGATCATGGCAGTGACGCTATCGCCACGCCACGACCGGTCATGGTACTATTTCTAACGAAAGGCTCTTCAAAGACTAGGTAAACTACACAAACTCTCGATCGTTCCCACAAGACAGTAACTAATAACGATCAAGCCAAAACTACATTCTCCAACTTCGAGCACTGACATTACAAATGGGAACAAAAGAGAAACCACCACAAAGTTACAATGTGGATCGCAACCTATTGTCAAAAGCGGAGACACATTATCCAAAACTCAGTGGCTTCCTAAACTGCGAGGTCTGACAATAATGAAGAATCAAACTTCCTAAAATGCGAGGTCTGACAATAATGAAGAATCAAACATCAAGAAAATCATCACTCTAGCAAAAACACACAATGAATATGTACACAAAATAATCACTACTTACAGGGGATTCGACCCGCAGTCCAGTTTCCCGCAGAAACACAGTGAACTTGAATACTCGATGTGACGCCGGCACGCTACTAGCTATATGCACTAATACTAGTACGCAAATAGTCGTCTGCTACACGCCGGCTGGATGCTCGGCTTTAAATAGGCATAGCGCGGGCCGCAAAAAAAGCAACTCTCTCGCGGAGCCGAAACGATTCGGCCAGACAAAGGAAAGAGCGAAAACTGTGCTAGTTCCAACCTGAATAAACTTTGATAACTAGCGAACTATACATTCAATACTAATAAATCTTAGCATTTCCGAAAGAGAATTTAAAGGGCTTTTCAGTGAACTAAATTAGGAAAAGCTTAACGCTAAACTGAATTTAATATGATTTTTTTAATGACTGTCACACAAGCCAAGTGAAACGTGAAAAAGCATGAAAAACGTAAATCTAACTAAGACAGGTTACAGATCGTACAAAACCAAATAGATATTCTAAAAGCAGGAACTGTGCTGAATCTAATGACTATCGAAACAGCTTTCTACGTTTACTAGAACGGAAGCTATGAGGCTTCCAAAATACACAAAAAACACAAGTTACGAAACCATTACTACAACAGAAGACTCGCCGCGCCACGCAAGTGGTGCCGTCACGGCTAGCGGCTGAACAGGGGAACCTCAGACGTGGACTAAAAATAACTACATGGGGACAGAGGCTTATGGCGCTCTGCTACACATGTACCGATGCACCAGGCCTCCAGGAAGTTCCTCCGGTTTGCGATCGACGGCATCGTCTACCAGTTTCGCGCGCTTCCGTTCGGACTCAACCTCAGCTCCTGGGTGTTCACCCGACTGATGGACGCCGTAGTCGCCAAGGCCCGACGTCCTCCTCCAGTCCGACGTCGAATTACCTAGACGACCTCCTCCTCCGCAATCAGTCTGAGACTACGCTCGCGACGGACAGGGATGCGCTGCTGCACCTCCTGGCGCACTTGGGCTTTCTAGTAAACGACGGCAAGTCGGATCTCTCTCCTTCCCGCCGCTTTGTGCACCTGGGCATGGAATTTGCTACCGACCTCAACACGGTGCGCCTTTTGGCTCCCCGGATCCACAAGATTGCGAATCTAGCCGGTCAGTTAGCTCGGGAGGACGCAGCCCCCGCCAGAGTCTGGCTTCAGCTTCTCGGCTTGTTGAACGCCGCAGCGCACCTCATCCCCCTAGGTCGTCTCTACTCCCGGCCGATTCAGCTGCATCTCCTACTCCATTGGCGCCCGTCGTCCGGCGACTTAACGACGTTGGTTCCGGTGCCCCAGATGCTGCTTCCTCATCTTCGTCGGTGGACCGACCCCTCTTGGCTAGCGTCGGGAGTTTCCCTGGCCTCTCCTCCTCCCCAGACCTCTCTTTTGTCGACGCGAGCCTCACTGGGTGGGGCGCTCATCTCCTTCCTCGGTTCCTCTCGACATCGGGGCCCTGGCCCTCGGACTTAGGGCATACCCACATCAACTGGCTGGAGATGCAGGCCGTATGGCAAGCCCTTCAGTTCTGGGAGGATCTCCTCAGGCACCAGGAGCTGCTCGTTCTCTCAGACAACACGACTGTGGTGGCTTACATCCAGAAACAAGGTGGCACACGTTCTCCCGACCTTTCTATGCTCCTCTACCGGATGATGCGGTGGTGCGAGGACCGGGGCATTACCATTCGAGCCCGACACATTCCTGGACACCTGAATGTCTTGGCCGACTCGCTGTCTCGCCGGGGCCATCTCTTACACACGGAATGGACCCTTCGGCAGGACATCTTTCGGATGATCTGCGCCCAGTGGGAGACTCCCCAGGTCGACTTGTTCGCCACGAGGTGGAACCATCAGCTTCCTCTCTTCGTCTCCCCGATTCCCGATCCCCTTGCCTGGGCTGTCGATGCGCTCGCCATTCCCTGGGACGGCCTCGTGGCCTACGCTTACCCCCCGACGGTTCTCGTACCCAAAGTCCTCCTCAAGCTTCGGGGCTGCTCGGCGGTCCTCCTGTTAGTCGCACCGTTCACCTGGACCCGCTCCTGGACCACCGACTTTCTCAGCCTCACCACGGACCCGCCCCTGCTGCTTCCCACGCCACGCACCATGCTCAAGCAACCGCGCCAGCCGCTGTTCCACCCCTGCCCGGAGCGGCTCCTCCTTCACGCCTGGAGGTTGTGCGGCAAGCCCTCGGAGCTAGAGGCTACTCAGGTGCAGCAGTGGAGGCGATCGCTGCGGCCCGCAGACCTTCGACCATTCGAGTCTACGAGGGAAAGTGGCGAGTCCTGTGTTCCTGGTGCTCCGAACACGGCCTGACCCCCACGGAACTGACTAATCCTCAGCTGGCGGACTTCTTTCTCTGGCTCTTCCGAGACCTAGGCCTAGCCCCCATCACTGTGAGGGGATACCTGTCTATGATCGCGGACACGTATCGACACCTTGGTCACCCAGACCCGGGCGCCTGCAAAGACCTAGCCGACCTTATGGGACACTTCGGCATCCAGCGCCCAACCCACCGCTCACTCCTTCCTCGCTGGGACCTGCCCTGGGTGCTAACGTGGTTGAATTCTGCCAGATTCGAACCCTTACCTTTGGCCCGTTTTGCAGATGTGACACGAAAGACGTGCTTCCTGCTGGCCCTTGCTACCGCCTCACGGGTGAGTGAGCTACACGCACTTTCGGCGCGTCCTACAGTTCCGAGCTGACGGGTCTGTTCAACTTCTCACTGACTCTGCCTTCCTTGCCAAGAACAGGTCTCCTCTGACTGCGCCTCAGGTTATCACCTTACGGCCGCTAAGGACCAACCCCCTGTCCCAGGAGACCAAGCAACAGGATCCCGTGCGCGCCCTTAGAGTTTATCTGCGACGATCTAAAGCCTTCCGCAGAGGGCGTTCGCGCCTCTTCCTACCTCTGAGACCCAGCAGGAATGACATAACAGCCCAGACGATCTCTTCCTGGCTCCGCTGGGTCATACGCTCCGCCTATCAAGACATCTCCCCGCAGGGAGCGAAGAGGCTGCACATACGCGCACACGAGGTACGAGCCATGGCCATGCGCGTCGCGTTTGATCGAAACTGCGCTGTCAAGGACATCGTGGCAGCTGTGGGCTGGAAGACTGAATCTGTATTCGCCCGCTTCTACCTCAGGGACCTGGCAGGCCAGCGAGAGAATCTCGCACTGGTGCGGGACATCGCCGCGGCGCAACACTCCCTCCCGGCGCCACCGGCGCCGTAGGTATGCACTTCGCTAAAATTGTCGGGAGTTTTGCGACTGGGAGGACGGCGCTGTTTCACCTTAAGGAGCTTTCCGCGGCACCCTCCTCCTCATCGCAATTCTTCCACAAAGTCATGTCATCGGTAATGTTTTTGAGGAAACAAATTCATTTTTCTCTAAAAGGTATTTTTTCAAAAAATACTTACCGATGACATGACTCGGAGGACCCTCCCACCTGCCCCGCTTGCCGCTTTCGAGCGAAGTATCAGACTGGCTGGTCTCGTGACCGGATCCGGTAGGGCAGGAACGGGAGACAACTCTCGGCCCCTCTGGGGGGGGGGGGGGGGGGTTCCCCGAGTGCCTCCCGGGTTGTGTGGGCACATAACGGGTGAGTAGGCTAAAATTGAGCCAGTAGTAGACATTTCCACAAAGTCATGTCATCGGTAAGTATTTTTCGAAAAAATACCTTTTAGAGAAAAATGAATTTTAGCCCCAAGGTCCCGTTTCTCAAATTTGGGAGGTGTTGCCTAAGGACTATGTTGTAGGAGATCATGATAATTCAAGGGTAGTGCCAGATGAGCTTGGCGCCTGAAGGCGCCAAGCTCATCTGGCACTACCCTTGAAT
Organism: Semisulcospira habei; assembly: GCA_036245525.1. NCBI lineage: Eukaryota > Metazoa > Mollusca > Gastropoda > Semisulcospiridae > Semisulcospira > Semisulcospira habei. Next base: position 21,018,869 of record BTPG01000006.1, on the reverse strand, counting down.
TATCATGATCAATCCATTTCCTGCTGCAGGGTCCTGGGGCTAAAAGCTTTAAAACAGATTGACCACTCTACATCCTTCTTTTGTAATACTATTTTTTTGTTGTTGTTGTTTGTTTCCACTGTGCCATTATTATTTTTTGTTGTTGCAGTCTGTGTAACATAAAAATGTCTGTGTTTTAGCGGGATGGAAGAATTTTGACAAAGTGTACGGACAAAGCACTGACTACTCACTGAGCGACGCCTTGTGGACTTGTGCAGACATGTTTTCCAAATGGTGAGCATTGCACATTTCACCCTGTCACTGCCGGGAAAATTTGGACACCACCCAGCTGCATGAGGTATAGATCCTCATCAGCCCCTGCAGTTGCGGGGGCTCATGAGGATCTATGCCTCATGCTGACATGTTCCTTTTTTCCATGTTGCTTTATGTTTGGCTTTAAATTTACAATTATTTCAAAACACATTTTGAGTCCACTGGCAGTGAAGGGGTTACAGAAAAAGATTTATATATTATCAACCATATAATAATATAAAAACTCTCTGAAGACTGTGATTAACTGTATAAGAGTTAAATTTTGTATACATTATTTCTATAACATGGATGGACCTGGTAGTCCATAATGTCAGCATGGTACCTCTTATTGCTCAAAGAAATTGCTTCACTACGGTGGCTTCTTGAGGCATGTTACATAACCCCTAAAGAACTGACACGCTACAATAGGATGTGGATCGACCATGATAGTTCAAGGGTGGTGTCAGAATAGCTTAGCGCCTACAGGCGCCAAGCTATTCCGACATCACCCTTGAATTATCATGGTCGATCTGTGATTCAGACCTTGCAGAACTGTGTCATAGACCTCAAAGAATATTTAAAATGATAATAATTTCAACAGGATTTGATGAGTGAAAGGATGTGGACGTTCAGTGTTAGCAGTAGGTTACAGTGACTGACAGCACAGGAAGTACAGGTCAGCCTTTGTATTCTGTCCTCCAGTATACTGCGGCATTTGATATAATGTGCACAGGTCTCTGGCTCCCGTGGCGATGCACGGTTAGCAAAAGATTCATGAGCCCACATCAGCCTTATCTGGCCCGCGCACAGCTGTGCACAGGCTAGCTAAAGCTGATGTTGGCCTTTGGAATTTTTGCAACTAAGTGTTTTGTTTCTTCAAAAACATTACCGATGACATGACCTTATGGGAGGTGTCTACTACTTACGCAATTCTAGCCTAAGAGCTCGTTGTGTTACCACACAACCCGGGAGGCACTCAGGGAACCCCGAGAGGGCCGAGAGTTATCTCCCGATACTCCCCATCTGGGACAGAGTACCCATAGTCCGTCAGTCAGTCTACTTAGGCTTACGCTGTTCAGACGTGTTTGCTCTAGCCTACAGACTTGGGTTTTTCGACCGGTTCGCCGGTCGTCGACGGCCTTGGTTCTTCGCTTGACTTCTTCTTCGTCCGTCCTCCCTGTGCCTTGCATGGCTCTGGTGTCCCCTCTTCGTTGGCAGCTGCCCGCTTGGCTGCTTGTATGCCTGGGCTGTGCTGTGCGCTTTGCTGTGACTTCGCCGTGCGTGCCTTGGTTGAAATTTGTCTCCCCCCTTCCCCGGTCCCGCTCCGGGAAAAGGTAAGGTAGTTGGGTTGCCCTCGGCCGGTCCCCGCGCTGGGCACTGGTTGAGCGGGCTCGAAGGCGGTCTTCTTCGGCGCTGTTGCTTTGCGCCAAGATTCTTGACTTGTACTTGGCGGGCCTTGCGCCCGTTCCCTCTCCCCTTCCGTGTTGGTGTTGCATTATTATTTAACAGGGTCAAAATCTCCCTTTCTCAAAAGAGGGCATTTACGCGTGAGGAAAGGAATGAGACGTTTTAATCTGGAACGGTCATTCTTAAACGGCTCGGATCCACAGGTGGTCAGCTTCGTTTTCCAAGATGGCGTCTAGCGATGCAGAGCACCTTTTCCTCGCGGTTAAAACCTCTAATGGAATGGGAGTGGTGTGAAGGATCAGTGAAAGTTAAGTCTAACTATATTTCGGGCGCTTCCCTACTCACTTGTTCCTTACCTACTCTTTTGTACCTTGTGGGGTGCGGGGAATGTGTTATGCTCCAGCCATTCTTTGACGCATTACGTTGGTGAGTGTGGCGAGAGCCGACGCTTACTTCGGTACTGTGTCGGTCACGTAATGCCTGTTATGCGTAATGCAGACCTGTTTACCATACACGGGGGCTTATTAGGTACACAATTTGGCTGGTGGGTGAACACTCTTGTGCACTTTTATACTTGGCATCACATGTTTCTGTTCTTGGATGTCAGGCGTATGCCCACTTGAGCGCAGGGCCACTGGTCGCCACTCCTTGCTGCCGTTTGTTAAGGTTCAAGATGACCTTTTTGTGGCTGTAATAGAAGAAAATCATAAACAGCAACAAAAAACAAAAAAAAATTGTCTTGCCACCACAGGTGCTACTCACATTCATGCACGCTCTCGTTCCGCAAGTTACAGAAACAGCTACAAAATGGACATTGATTTGGGACAGGTGGAGCCCGGCGCCAAGGCAGCTAAGGGCCGGCGCCAGTGACCTCATCCCAACCCGAACCTGCCTGACGGAAACAGAGTGCTAAGACAGCCCTATGTCTCCTGAGTATATGCTCTTTGGTTAAGTTCCTCCTTGACTAAGGCTTGTGCATGTGAATACAAATTACGGTCGAAAGGAGATTAATGGCCTATATAGGCAACATAAAACTAGATCAACGCTGCACCTGGAGACCCGTCGCTATAGTACAGCGCCGGTGTTCAGCGGAGGGCACCGCTCCGACAAAGGTTACTGTGCCTGCCGCTTGCTTCAGACCTATACTGGTCATGACATGTTTGAGTTTGTTGTGCATGGTGTGTTGCGAAGGTTAACCTTACCAGGGCAGGGTCCCTCAGGCCCACACCCGCGTGCCTTCGGTTTTTATATGTTGCAGTGGCCTCTGGACGACCTGCACACGACATGGAGGATTCCAGTGACCGTCGGACTCACACAAGGTCTGCCTACCCGGTGCCGGATGTACCTCCGAATGTTGGTTTGACGTTTGCTCCGCATGACCGGAACGGCGCTGGGCGCTCCTTGGGGCTTCCTTTGGCGAGTTCGCCCGGCACCTGTGACTGGTTCCAGACCTGCTGAAATACCGGCTGCTGTTCCCGGTACTACGATCGCTCGAGTTCCGATGACATGATGGAGAGATCACCATGCCAGACGCGTCAGTATAGTGTGCAGAGTGGGTTGATCGATGCGGTCGTTCCCAGGAGGGAACGCACCAAGAACAAACCTTATGACAGACAGGAAACCAGCACCGGCACGGAGCTCGGTGCTGAGGGACGTGCGCCAATCCGTCCTTGATCCAATGCCGATCCCCGCTCGTCTCCTAGAAAGCCCGCTGGCTCCTACGCGGAGTCTCCTCGCCGGCAGCGAGCCCACCTCGCCATAGAGCTCGGTTCGCGGAGACATTCTCGCACGCATGCATCGTCTCGGCACAATGGAATCCGCTGGGCGCACAGTACGGAACCCACACACCGCTCAAGGTCAGCTGGGAAGCCGTCCAGGCGGCCGACGACGTAGCGCAGGTTGTCGCGCTCGGAGCAGGTATGCTGGCACCGCCCTCGCTCCCTGGAGGGGGCCCCACCAGGACAGCGCTGCTCGTCGGGAGACACACTGAGCTGGCTGCTAGTGGTTACAGAGTCCTGTTGGTGACCAGCCGGCTGGACAGAGGTTCCAGTGTCCGTTTCCTACCGCTTGAGTCCTTGACGATCTTGTGGAGAGTTCACCACGCCGGTCGCAACGTTCCAGTACGCGGAGTGGGTTGATCGATGCGGTCGTTCCCAGGAGGGAACGCACCAAGAACAAACCTTATGACAGACAGGAAACCAGCACCGGCACTGAGCTCGGTGCCGAGGGACGTGCGCCAATCCGTCCTTGACCCAATGCCGATCCCCGCTCGTCTCCTAGGAAGCCCGATGGCTCCCTCGCGGAGTCTCCTCGCCGGCAGCGAGCCCACCTCGCCATAGAGCTCGGTTCGCAGAGACATTCACGCTCGCGTACACTTCACGGCACGATTTGGAATCCTCTCGGCACTTAACATCGGATCTCCTCTCTCGAACTCACACACGCGAGGATGGACCGCTCCGCTCCATGGGATGCTCGTCCGCTACGGTTCGCCATCGTTGGAGTCACTCTCCCTACACTCTACGTCTACACTCCACTCTCTCTCCACTGCGGGCGTGCTTAGGAGTTGCCGTTCTTCACATCGCTCCAGGGATCCTGTCCCGTCTCGCTCGTCAGTCCCCTTCGCGTCCGGCTGCCGTTCGCCCCTTTCCTCTCCCCCTCACTCAGCCCTTTCCCCTTCTTCGTGCTCCGTCCCAGGCTGCCTGGCGGCAGTCTCTCCACTTCTGGACGCTCGACCCCCTCCGGTGGATCCTCGGGGAGGACGCTGTCGTTACTTCGCCTAGCTCAGACCTGTTTACCTACACTTGGGGGTTAAAGTACACTTATTTGCTTGGGTTACACTGACATGTACACGTTTCTACACAGTTATACACTATATACACCTTTGGAGTTCTGCCTACTCACTAGCTTGTGACCTTTACGCGGGAGTTCCAAATTACACTTAGTCAGTTGGAAGGGTTCTGACTTCACACGGGTGGTAAACAGGTTGGCGAGCGCTTCGGCTTCTGTCTCCCTGGTGCCCTCTCGGATACAGCTCGGAGTTGGCCGCGGCTGCCGCACTTCGTGACAGGCGCTTCGACTTCCCTGCGCTTCTTCTCTCGGTTCCCGGAGCTTCTTGCTTCGCCCTCCTTGGAGTGGTCAGCTGTTGGCTTCCCTCGGCAGGGCCGGTTCTCAGGAGGTCTCAGGAGTTGCCTGCCCCTACCGGCGGTGGATACGCTCTTGACTCTTCTTGGACTAGATGACCTCTCTCGTCCGTAACACCCTACACCGCGTGGGATCGGGGAGCTCCTTACCCTGCTCTTCTTTCTCCAGTGGACGGCTCCTGGCCCCTGGCAGGTCGTCTGGCCGCGGATGGGACCCCCTGTGCTGATGACTTGGCTGACCCAGGTTCTTCGGAGTTCCTGGCCTTCACTTTGGGGAGCAGACCGGAGGAGGCTTCTAGGACCTTGGTTTCGCTTACACTGGTGCCAGATGGCGAGGGGATGCGGTCCGCGCAGGTGGTCCTCGGCTCCGCCTCCAGATCTTGGGCTGCGCCTTCTTCCGGAGCTGCCGACCCTTGACTCCAGTTACCCGTACACTCAGCCTCCACAACGTTCCTCGGTTCTCCTGCGGAGGAGGAGTCATCGCTGATGGAGTCTCTGCTCCTGTTTCGGTTTTCCGTTGGATTCACCGGGGGTCCTCAACCTACCCATGGACACTGTGGAACCAAAGCGCAGCGCCGTCTCCCTGGTGCCTAACCTACTCGACATCCCCATTGGGCGCACAGGGGTACGCCGGAGCTGGACAGGTGGTACTGCTGCGGCGGTGTTCGAGGTGGAAGGGCCTAGCCACTGCTCGGCAGTCGGCCCTACTCTCCGTCGGTCGTCTCGCAGCCCGGCTGCTGTAGCTACGCCCCCTACTTCCGTGGTTCTTCTCGAGGTCCAGCCTAGCCTCCGGACCTTGCGGACAAGAGCATCAACGGCTTGGATCTGACACGGACTAGGAGGTCTGCTCGTGGGAGGTCTGAGCCAGCCTTTTCCCCCGATGGAACCAGTTGCTTCACTCGGAATGCACCGGGATACCTTCGGAGGATCGGCGCGCTGGCGAGATGGCTTAGTGGACCTGTTCGCTGCAAGGTGGGATCTCTGGCTTTCCCCGCGCCTTCGTGGGGTATAGCCCTCCTGGACGAGTGGCCAACGCTCTGACCTAGCCTGGGAAGGATCCTCCTCTCGTCCTGTTGGTCACCCCTTTCCCTGGTACTGGCCCTGAACCTCTTTCCCCTCAGCTCGCCACGGACCCCCCGCTACTGCTTCCCGCTTTCTACTAGGTCCTCATGCAGCCGCGATGGTCTCTGTTCCGCCTTGCTGGAGCGCCTATCCCTGCGCCTTGGCGGTTTGCGACAGACCCTCAACGCTGGACTCTTCGCATGGGCAGCAGTCGAAGCCTCGCTATGGCCCGCTTCCCCAACTTGACGCCTCTACGATGAAGTTGGCGAGGCATTGTGCTCTTGGACGGCGTCTGTCACCTCTCCCCTACCGACCCTGCTGACCCCAGCTGGTAGACTTATCCCCGGGAGACTAGGCAGGATAGCCTTAGCCTGCCTCACTTATACCTACGACGACATAGCCGTCCGGGCGGACGCGCACGTTTCTTGGCCGTGCCCGGCAGCTCTGAAGCTACAGGGCAGTCGATCTTCCTGTCTATGCCCTGCCTTACGATCCAAATTCCAAGATCCCTCCCTCAGGGAGCTTAGAGGCTAATTACGTCCAATCAGCTACGTGCAGGGCCACGAACGCCACAGCCGCCAGGAACCGCACTGCCCTCTTCGTGGCTACTGGAGGGCTGGCGCGCAGGTGCTCTCGATCGCAGAGTTCTGGCAGCCTAGCGAGGTTACTCACTCTGGTGGGGGACCTCCCGGGGGGGGCTCTCCTCCCTCCTGGCGCTTCAGCTTAGAGTCGTCGGGAGTTTGCGGTTGGGAGGACGGCCCTTGGGGCCTTAGGTGTGCTAGAGCGCGGCACCCTCCTCCTCTTCGCCATTCTCCCATAAGGTCATGTCATCGGTAATGTTTTTGAAGAAACAAATGCATTTTTCTTTAAAAGGTATTTTTTCGAAAAATACTTACCGATGACATGACTCGGACGACCCTCCCACCTGCCCCGCTTGCCGCTGGTAAGCTAAGTATCCTGACTGACGGACTATGTCCCAGATGGGGAGTATCGGGAGATAACTCTCGGCCCTCTCGGGGTTCCCTGAGTGCCTCCCGGGTTGTGTGGTAACACAACGAGCTCTTAGGCTAGAATTGCGTAAGTAGTAGACACCTCCCATAAGGTCATGTCATCGGTAAGTATTTTTCGAAAAAATACCTTTTAAAGAAAAATGCATTTTTCTTCATAAGTCCGTGTAGATCAGCACCACAATAACACAGTCGCAAATAGCATGGTGTGACTTTATGACGCCTGGGTACCACGACATACTGAGACTGACCTGTACTGAAAATAAAATAGGCCAACATAGTTTTGTCTTTCCACTTGTTAACCCCATAGTGTGTGCAACCACCGGTACTGTTCACAGTGTGGAAGGCTGCATGCACAAGGGGGTTCGTGATTGTGTGGTCTTACACCTGTGTTTGTTTTGCAGCACGCAGACACTGAATATGAAACGCGTGATGCTGTTCACCAACAATGATGATCCTCACGCTGGAAACGCTGCTCGTCAGGTTAGCTCAGGTTTCATCATCTTCTTGTTCTCCGTCATTGATAGGAGTTATTTCTATATCAGAATCGGGTACACACTAAGTAGTAACTAGCATCCCTTGACAGTGAGGATGTCCGATCAGTACGCAGGGACAGTTTTGCTTGATCATTTATTTCTTCGAAAAACATTACCGATGGCATTACTATGTGGAAGGTGCACTTAGCTTATCAATTTCAGCCTAGGGATCGTTGTGTACAGCTACGTCACCGGGGATGCAACCCGAATGAACTGTACCAACATTCCTGAGTAGCTTACCTTCCCTCATACGGGTATGGGCACAGTGTCACCAGTTTCGCGCTTAGCTTCCTGCAAGCAGGTTGCCTTCAGCCTACGGCTCCCTACATAGTGCGGATTTGGGTTTTCCTACCGGTCTCTTGACCTGACGAGGTAAGGCTTCGGGTACTGCCCCTGCCAGGGGTCCCGGAACTTTCCTGACCGGCGGTGGCACTACCCTTTGGATATTTTCGTTTTCTTTGCACTTCAACCAGCGCGGTTGTGCGTTGCTCTAGTGGCCCAATTCGTCCACGGCCTCTTGCGCTTGATGGTTCACTTTTCAGAGACGCTAACTCTTCTGAATTTACCGTCCTTTTTCCGCTAATTTTAATTCTTACGCTGTACAGCCAAATAATTATCCTCAGCGGACATAGTGCTGACATTGTCCGCATATGGATGCCAATTCCTCGCTGCCTTGCCGCTCCTTACCTCCGAGTCATTGCGTTCCCTCGAGGGGGTTATGAGCCAATCGGTTGGGTCCTCTGGTTAGCGCAACCAATCGGAATCTGAATATGCCTGATCGGAAGTAGTGTGATTCGGTTCCGTTCAGTAGTTCTTGGGACTTCGCGGTTTTACACTATACGCGTGGGTGATGGAAGTGAATCGTTAAACATCAAGTGCTATTGCAGCGGCATGCTGAAGCGTACTCTGTGTGGCGGCAGAGGTTTTGCAACGTTATTCCCCAGGCTATCCATGCGTCACCGCAACCTAGGGTCACGCGGACATGCTCGCTGGGTCACCTGTGAATGAGTTTTGTGGATTAGACGTTGTTGCACGTTTTCTTCTTGAGCGCAAGAAAACCGCGATAGTGCAGCGGTCCGATACTATTTCTGGTTCGAGCCTCGTAGAAAGCGATTTTTTAGAATTTTATACCCATCGTCGTGGCCGATCCTGCAGGCCTGTTGTTCGGTACAATGTTCCCGGACTGTGAAATTGCTACAGTTCAGTAGCGGCGACTGTTGAGGCCCTGCAGACTTCAACAAATAACACGTTGTGGAGGTTCTCCGTTTCCCCTTTTGGTATGTACTCCTTTTTCTCTCTTTCTGCGTTACTGCTTTAAAAGGCAGGACTTTAACCTTGAATGGCCAAGTATTATGTCCACATGAGATCTTCCTGTCCAATTTTATTTTTCCTGTCCAGTTGCAAGACGGTAAGGTCAGGTAGTGACAGTAGGTGCTGGCAGGGCTTGCCGCGCACCATCCACGGCGTGACGCTACACGCAGTTTACTCAGCTTGACATAGCGATATTATTAACCATATGCGGAGAGGGAGACAAGAGGCTTATGTGCTATTGGAATTTTGACCTGCCAGTACCACATGATAAGGGTTAGCGCCTCTACCTTTATCCCGTCTCGCACTGATGTGTTACAGTATGCCAGTCCAGACATACTGGCTGTTGGGGCCTTCAGTGGCCCACCGACATGCACACCTTCTGCCTGCCGTGTGCCGGCTGCTCGGCTTGTCGGACATGTGGCGTGTATGCCCCTTGGAGGGAACTTCTGTGGTCGCAGTTATGGGGCTTACCGCAGGCAGTGACCCGCTGCCCCCTGGGACCCATGCGCGCAGCAGGGTAGTCTGTCCGTCAGGAACACCCGTACTTCTACAACGCCTTCTGCCCTACCTGGCCACCGGCGTGCGCTATCAGCCGACATGGTGTCCATGGCCCGCTCAGCCCAGCCACCATCTTATATCCAGTCGTCTCGCCCACGACGCTTCCCCCACTCTCACAGACAGTTCGTGGGCAATAGAGCTTGGTGTCGGGCCTCCTCCCCACGGGGCGTACATCAGGGGTGAGATGGCCTCCCCCAACGCAGGACGGCTACGCGTCCCGACCACTACAGTGGCCACGCACGTGTGTACACACCGTACTTTGCATGTTACCGCCTCCACAGGGCCGTCCTCGACTGTTACGATGACAGTATCATGGTGCCAGCATTTGCCCTCCTCCTCACCCCTCCTCGATGGCCCTTGGGGTCCGGCGGCGGTTCGCATCCGGATTACCTTAGCATGTTCAGGTTTTCTTGAGCTGGCAACACAGGCGATCTGCATTGCGCCGAGGAGTCGGACGCTCCAGCGACTCTCAGTACAGGATTCTACCCTCCCTGTGGTTTCCTAGGCCCTCCACTCGGCCCTCCATCGGCAACCCCTCCAGGTTGGTCGACAGCCCCTCCTCGGTTTGTACCGTCAGCATCCACCTCCGCTGGCCCCGGACTTCTAGGCGGCCCGGGGCGCGACCAGGGACATTGACTCACTCCCGTTCGGCCCCCACCATTGTCTGCTGGGTCTCCAGTCGGCTGGAGGCTGACGCTGCACAGCAAAGAGTGGCGGTCGCTACTGCCAGCCGATCCTTTGATTCTCTCGGTGGCCACGGATGGACTACGCCTCCCGTTCCGACGACCCCCTCCGCTCCGAAGCTCTCCCTTGTGGACTCAGGCCCTGACGGAACCGCTCGGGGCAGCCGCCCGCCGGGATGGGATTCGGCCTTGCCTCTGAGGGCCGCTGCAGACATGGTGGTTACGCGTCACGACTCGCCGGCCTTCTACAGCCACCTTCGTCGTGACGCGGCGGGTGGCGTCCAGTCATCGACTTGTCGGCGCTATTCAAGTTCATCTCGGCCCCTCCCTCCCACTTGGAGACGTCGAGGGCCCTGCGGCCGCTGTCCGGTCCCTGGACTTCACCGTCAGTCTCGATCTTGCGGCTGCTTACTTCCATGTCCCGATCCACCCATCGTCACGGCGCTTCCTACGCTTCACCTTCGGAACAGGTCTTCAGTTCCGTGCCCTCCCCTTCGGCCTCAGCCTCTGGGTCCTTCGAGACTTCTGGACGTGGTTATCATCCGGGCTAGGCGGTCGGCCTCAAGCCCCACTTCAAACTACCTGGGCATTCCCTGGCTCCGGTAGCAACTCTCCTCCGCCCTCGAGAAGGCCAGGTACTCGTTGCTGAATCTCCTTCAGCGACTCGGGAACTGGGTCAATGAGGGAAGTCGGGCCGCTCGCCGTCTCACTGGTTCGTTCACCTGGGCATGGATTTTCTGACCGACCTCCACACTGTGCGGTTGCCCGAACCCCGCGTCCCAAGTGGGCGGAACTAGCCCGCCTCGTGTACCTTGCCGAATCTGTTTCGGCCCGAACCTGGCTCCAGCTCCTGGGCGGCGGACCTCTTGCCTCTCAGCGGGCTCTTCCCGGCCGCTCCAGCTGCATCTGCTGATGCACTGGCACCCTTCCTCGGGCGACCTCAGCGCCTTGGTGCTGGTTCCTTGATTGGACCTCACCCCCGCCTCTGCTTCCCTCTGCATCCCTCTGCATGGACGCCAGCCTCGCGGGTTGATGTGCTCATCTACTCCCGAGCTTTGCCTCTGTCGCGGGTCAGTGGCATCAGGCCCTCGCAGGCGAGCACTTCGCCTGGTTGGAGTTACCGGTGGTCCGGTTGGCGCTGCGTCACTGGCAATCGCGGCTTCAAAGCCACAACGTGTTAGTCCTGTCCGACGACTCGACGTTTGTCTCTTATATCCAGAAGCAGGGCGGGATGCGCTCGCGGGCTCTTGCTTGCTGACTGGTCCCTCAGCCCAGTGATCTTCAGGATGATTGGTGCCCGCTGGGAGACTCGCTCGTCCTTCGCGACATAAAACAGACAGCTGCCGGTCTTGTGTCTCCCATCCCGAACCCCCTCGCGTGGGGCGTGGACGCCTGTACATTCACTGGGCCTCGTGGCCCCCACCTATCACCCCATGGTCCTGGTACCCAAGATCACCCAGAAGCTCCGGGAGTGCAACGCAGTCCTCCTGGTCGCCCCGTTCGGTTGGGCCATGAGTTGGACAACCGACCCGTTAAGCCTCGCCACGGAGCCCCCCGTGACACTGTCGTTGCCTTGCACGATGTTGAGGCAGCCCCAGCAGGCCCTCTATCCACCCGTGCCCGGAGAGGCTAACCTTACACGCCTGGCGGTTGTGCGGGCGGCCCTCGCTGCACGCAGTTACTTGCATGCGGCAGTGGAGGCTATCACTACGGCCCGCAGGCTCTCCACCCGCAGAGTGTAGGAAGGGAAGTGGCGCGTCCTCCAGGCCTGGTACGTGGCTCGACGTCTTTCCCCCACAGCCCTGACCATGCCGCACCTGGCCGATTTCTTTTTGTGGCTCGTGAGGAACACCATTTGGCGCCTATCACCATCCGGGGCTACCTGGCTATGATCGCCGACACCTACCGGTAGTTGGGGTGTAGCGATCCAGGCGCGTGCGAGATCCTTCGGACCTGATGTCCCATTGGAGCTCTGTCGCCCGGTTCCGCTGGGACCTCCCCTGGGTCCTCACGTGGCTCACCTCCGGGCGGTTTCTGCCCCTGCCCCTGGCCCGACTGGCCGACGTTACTAGGACGACGTGCTTCCTCCTTGCACTCGCCACAGCAGCGCGAGTTAGCGAACTGCATGCCCTCTCCGTAAAGCCCGCCTGGCTGCAGTTCCAGACGGATGGCACCATGCAGCTCCTCACCAACCCGGCCTTTCTCGCCAAGAACAGGCTCCTGTTGGCCAGGGCACAGGTGATCAACCTCCGGCCGCTGCCAGACACTTCCCAGTCCCAGGAGTCCCGTCAGCAGGAACCTGTCGCAGCCTTCAATATATATCTCCGCGGGATGAAGTCTTTCCGGAGAGACAGGTCTCGCCTTTTCCTGCCCTTGTTTCGTGGCAGGATGGATATTGCCACGCAGACTATTTCTTCCTGGTTGCGGTGGACCTATGAGGACCTCTTCCCTACAGGGGCCACACGGATGCGAATTCAGGCGCACGCAGTCAGAGCTGTGTCGACCAGCCTCGCCTTGACCGCAACTGCGCGGTATGGGACATAGTCGCTGCGGTGGGTGGAGAGCGGAGTTCACCTTTGCCCGCTTCTATCTGCGCGACCTCTCAAGCCAGTGGGACAACCTGGCCCTGGTGGGCGACGTCTTGGTGGCTCAACACTCACTGCCGGTGCACCAGGCGCCGTGGGTAACGCTTAGCTGAAATTAGGAGGTGTTGATCTCATCCTTTTGCTAAAGCGTTCACAGTGGTGGGGTACTTGGGCGGCACCCCCTCCTTTTCATTATTCTCCCACATAGTAATGCCATCGGTAATGTTTTTCAAAGAAATAAATATATTTTTCTCTAAAATGTATTTTTTTTGAGAAAATACTTACCGATGGCATTACTCAGAGGGCCCTCCCACCTGCCCCGCTCGCTGCCAGTAAGCTAAGAGCAAAACTGGTGACACTGCGCACATACCTGTATGAGGGAAGGGAAGCTACTCATGAGTGTTGGTACAGCTCACTCAGGTTGCATCCCCGGTGACGTTGCTGCACACAATGATCCCTAGGCTGAAATTGATAAGCTAAGTGCACCTTCCACATAGTAATGGCATCGGTAAGTGAATCCTCAAAAAAATACATTTTAGAGAAAAATACATTTTGTTTCATCTTTCAGGTACAAGCTCGAACCAAAGCCAGTGACCTTTACAACACACGCATTGACCTTGAGCTGATCCACCTTGTTCGTCCTGGTCAGACTTTTGATGTCAACAAGTTTTACAAGGTGGGTGCTTTCCTGTATGCGCCCCCCCCCCCCTCCCCCCCCACCCCCACACACCCCCTCCTGCCCCAAACTTTGTGATGCATGATCTGTGATCTCTGACAGCCGTTAGCTGTATAGGTCACATAGAGCCTTGATGCACAAAACCATTCACTTCACATTTGTGATAGTGATCACACTTCTCTGTGTCTGCAGGATTTGCTTTTTGCTGAGGACGACGAGCTGACAGAACTGCCCGACCCAGCTGAACGTCTGGAGGAGCTTCTCACCAGGTGACAGTGCACTCTTTCGTTTTCAAGTGCAAGTCAGCTTTTTGTACGGGATGCTGCAGAGTCTGTTTTGAACTAGCACCTTTGTTTCCTCAAAACACATTACCGATGACATGACTAACTGGAAATAGTCTACTTGCTTACCAATTTTAGCCTAAGACCCAAAGGGTCCCCCCAGGAGGCTCTCGGGGATCCCTGAAAGGGACGAGAGAGCTATCGGGGATCCCTAACAGGGACGAGAGTAGCCTCCCCTGCCCATCCGGTCAGGCGCCAGGTGGTGTCTCCTTTAGCCAGTTGTCTACTTCGCTGTTAGCGTTCGCACGCGTTTACCTGAGCCTCTGACCCTTGGATAGACTGTGTACGGTTCGACCGTCCTTCCAGCTTGCCGTCGCCTAGCCCTCGTCTACTGGCTCTGACGTGGCCCGTCTTCCCTGCTAGCCCTCGCCTGTGCCTCGTGCAGTTGGCTGGCCCTGGAACCTTCTAGGCTTTCGTCGCGCGGTGGTTTGTACTTCGTCACCCCGCCATTCCGCCATGGACAGGTAAAGTCTCGACCGCTTCCTACGTCTCGCCTGGCTGGGCCGGACGTCGGGCTTCGCTCGAGTGGCTGTTCTTTCTCTCCGCATTTCGGCACTGGCAGTTCACATGTTCTTAAATTCGAAGCTTGTAATGACGGGGTTCGTTTACCGCCGCCATTCGCCTTCGTGTTGGGGTAGGGGTTGCGGTTACTTAGTGCGCCTCTTCCCTCTGCGGCAACTTCCAGTGACTTAGTGGCCGGTGCTTTGTGCTTCGTCACTCGGCCATTCCGCCTTGGGAAGGTAGAGTCTCGGCCGCTTCCTATGTCTGGCCTGGCTGGGCCGGACGTCGGATTTCGCTCGAGCTACTGTTGCTTTCTCTCTGCTTTCACTGTGACCGCCGTGCTTTGGCCGCAGTCGCCTGCGCGGCGTTAAACCCGAATAACTATCTAACCATATTTCACTGTGAATTAGCGTGTCTCTCATATTTCAAAGCCTCAAATGGCGGGGTTTGTTGCCCGCTACTGGTCGCCTTTCATGTTTGGGTTTGGGTTGCAGTTACCAAGTGCGCCGCTCCCCTGTACGGCGACCTCCAGTGACCTAGTGGCCGGTGCCTTGGGCTTCGTCACTCTGCCGTTCCGCCATGAAAAGGTACAGTCCCGGCCGCTTTCTACGTCTCGCCCCGCTGGGCCGGACGTGGTGCTTGGCTCGGCCTTCTGTGTAATTCTTCTGCATTTCACGGTGAGTTTCGCTTGTTACTTCGGAGCTTTAACTGGCGGTGTTAGCTAACCGCCACCCGTCGCCTTTCATGTATGGGTATGTTTGCAGTTGCCAGGTGCGCCTCTGCCCCGGACGGCGACTTCCCGTGACCCGGTGCCCACCACACGGTATCGACCGGGTGCCTGCTGCTCCTCTGTCATCGGCTGCGCGGGCTGCGCATCTTGACTGGAGGTCTTGGTCTCTACCCTGGTGTTCCCCGCGGATCGACCCGCGACTGCCCATCTTCCTCGGGACCTCCTGCAGCACGGTGGGATTGTTCAAGCTCCCCTCGGACTTGGGATTGCACCCAGCTCGCATCCCTGGTAAGTCGTGCCCCGCTCCTTGTGAAGGAGCTCCGTGCACTGCGACCCCTGTCGCCTGTTAGCAGACACGTCGGCCTTCGGCCTCTCCGTCTAGTCGTGCCCCGCTCCTTGTGAAGGAGCTCCGTGCACTGCGACCCCTGTCGCCTGTTAGCAGACACGTCGGCCTTCGGCCTCTCCGTCTAGTCGTGCCCCACTCCTTGTGAAGGAGCTCCGTGCACTGTGACTCCCGGCGCCTGTTAGCAGACACGTCGGCCTTCGGCCTCTCCGTCTACTCGTGCCCCGCTCCTTGGGAAGGAGTCCCGAGCACTGCGACCTCTGTCACCTCTTCGCACACGCGTCGGCCTTCGGCCTCTCCATCTAGTCGTGCCCCGCTCCTTGTGAAGGAGCTCCGTGCACTGCGACCCCTGTCGCCTGTTAGCAGACACGTCGGCCTTCGGCCTCTCCGTCTAGTCGTGCCCCGCTCCTGGTGAAGGAGCTCCGTGCACTGCGACCCCTGTCGCCTGTTAGCAGACACGTCGGCCTTCGGCCCCTCCGTCTACTCGTGCCCCGCCCCTTGTGAGGGAGCTCCGTGCACTGCGGCCCTGTCACCTGTTAGCAGACACGTCGGCCTTCGGCCTCTCCGTCTAGTCGTGCCCCGCTCCTTGTGAGGAGCTCCGTGCACTGCGACCCTGTCGCCTGTTACCAGACACGTCGGCCTTAGGCCCCTCCGTCTACTCGTGCCCCGCTCCTTGTGAAGGAGCTCCGTGCACTGCGACCCTGTCACCTGTTAGCAGACACGTCGGCCTTCGGCCTCTCCGTCTAGTCGTGCCCCGCTCCTTGCGAAGGAGCTCCGTGCACTGCGACCCTGTCGCCTGTTAGCAGACTCGTCGGCCTTCGGCCTCTCCGTCTACTCGTGCCCCGCTCCGTGTGATGGAGCTCCGAGCGCTGCGCCCTCGGTCACCTCTTTGCAGACGCGTCGGCCTTCGGCCTCTCCGTCTAGTTGTGCCCCGCTCCTTGTGAAGGAGCCCCGTGCACTGCGACCCCTGTTGCCTGTTCGCAGACGCGTCGGCCTTTGGCCTCTCCGTCTCAGTCGTGCCCGCTCCTTGAGCCCCGGGCACCGCGACCCTTATCGCCTGTTGGTACCCTAGTCGGTCATGGGCCCTCCTTCCAACTCGCTGACTCCTTCGTTGAGTCGCCCAGCCAGCGACGGGCCCCCTCCTTGAGCCGCGGGCACTCCTTCGGGATCGTCCTTCTGGTATTCACCCTTCCACGTTCACCGGTTCTCGTCTGTTCACCGACGTGAAGCAACGTCGCGCTGTTAGCGCTTGGATGGGTGCCCCTAGGGGTACACCCAGTGCAGTGGGGATCGGCGTCCTCGCCCTCGTCGCCTGGATAGTTGCGGCGCCCGCCGTTCGTCGCCCGCCCACTCGACTCCCTCCAGTGTCCCTGTCGACCTTCGCCTGGTGCTCGGCGCTGTCGTTCTCCTCGGGACATCCTCTTCCCCACTCCCTTGCACCCTTCGCCTCCAGCGTCTCCCCGACCCTCTCCGGTGGATGACTCTGCGTCCGGCGTTCGCCGTTGGCCTGCCGGCGTCTTAGCCTTCGGCTTCCCGGTTCGCTGACCTCTCGCTCCCCTTCGTGCTCGCTGCCTCCGGTGTTCTGCCGGCGCTCGTGCTTGCGGCAACCCTTCCCAGCTCTAGTGGATCGTCCGCTTGGCTTCGAACCCTCCGCCCTTGCCTTCCTTCGTTCGTGGCGGCTTGGCTCCTTCCTGACCTTCTCCCCTGATGCGACGTCGCAGCTCTACCGTGCTCCTGTGGGTACCCGCGCCCTTCGGCCCTGCCTGGCAGTCTCTGAAGGAACCCTCCTAGGCCTGTGGGCCCAGCGTCAACCTTGTGGGTTGTGTTCCCGCCCTTCGGACCAAGGCCCTCGCCCTTCGCGTGCAGGTCTCCACTCTTCCGTGAGAAGTTGCGTTGCTGCGCCTCGCTCGGTACGGCTCCCCCGCCTCGGACCCTTCGCGTCGCCTTCAGCCCTGGGTCGTCGCCGCCAGCCGGGACCTACCCTTTGCTTCTACACGTCCCCAGGCCTCCCGCCCCCGCCGTTGTCTTCGCTTGCCGTCGACGGGACCGTTCCCAGCTCGGCCTCTCTGGTGTGGTCTCCCCTCAGCCCTGAGTCCTTGCGTGGATCGTGGATGCCTTGGTTGCCCGAGACCTTCGATCTTCCGCCAGCCATTCTCCGCCTTGGTGGACCTGCTTCTGCGGTTTCAGTCAGTGCTCCCTCTTCGTAGGGCAGGGATGCTCTCCTCCTCCGGTTGCTCACCTGGTCGCCCTGGTCAGCGCCTACTGTCCGACCTCTCGCCCTCTCGCCACCTGTTCACCTGGGATTGGTTGGCGACCGACCGCAACTTGGTGCGTCTTCACGAGCCTCGGATCCAGTTCGTGCCATTCTAGCCCGTGGGTAGCTGCGGACGCGGCGGTCCCCTCCTGACTGCGGCTCCAGCTCCTCCTCCTGATGAGTGCGGCGGCTGATCTCCTTCCCTCGGTCGTCTGTCCTCCGCCTCTGGAGGCCATCCTCCGGCGATCTCTCTACCCTGGTGCCGATCTCTCCTGTGCTGCGCCACTTCGGCTTCGCTGGACGGACATTCTTGGCTCGGCTCCCGGATTCCCCCTGACCTCGCCACTGCCCGGCTCGCTCTGCGTCGTTGCCGGTCTCGCCGGTTGGGGCGCTCTCCCTCTTCCGTATTCCGCTCGTCGGCCGGCCGCTGGCCCGTGAACCTGACTTCGCGGCACGTCAACCCGCTGGGACTGGTTGCAGTTGGCAGGCCCTCTGCGCTTGGCGATACGATCTTCGGACATAGGACCTCCGCGTCCTTCCGACAACCCCCTTCGTGGCTTGCCTTCAGACGCAGGAGGAACCCGCTCTCCCGACCTCTGCTTCCTCCTCTATCGCCCCCTTTGCTGGCGAGTGGACAGCGACTTCTCCCTCCCAGCCCGCCCAGTCCAGGGCACCTGTTCGTACTGGCAGACTACCGCTTGCGACGGAGGCAGCTTTTTCACACGGTTTGCGCCCTACGCTGGGAAATCCTTCGCTGGTTCTGCGCTCGTTGGAAGACTCCCCCCTTGTTCTCTTCGCCACGAAGTGGAGCCTCCGGCTTCCCCTCTTCATCTCCCCGTTCCCGACCTCTGGCCTGGGCAGTCGATGCACTTCGTTCCCTTGGGACAGACCGGTCGTTTACACCTACCCTCCAGCGGTCCTGGTCCTCATGTCCTCCTCAGCCTCCGGGGATGCAACGCAGTCCTTCTCCTGGTGGCCGTTCTCCTGGACCGGATCGTGGACTTCCGACCTTCTCAGTCTCGCCGCGGGCTCACCCTCCCTCTCCCCACCCCCCGCACGATGCTCGAGCTGCGCCGACAGCCGCTCTTCCACCCCTGCCCGAGCGACTTCTCCTACACGCCTGGCGATTGTGCGGCAAGCTCTCTCCGCTGGAGACGTCTCGAGCGCGACAGCGGACGCTAGCGCTTCAGCCCGCTGACCTGCCAGACGTGGCTACGAGGGAAAGTGACGTGTTTCGTGCCTGGTCCTCTGACTGCCGCCTCTCCACCGTCGGCCTGACGACTCCTCAGCTCGCGGACTTCTTCTCTGGCTCGTCCAAGACCACGGTTGGCTCCCCTTGGTGCACCAGCCCCCCTCTGGATCGCCGACGCCTACTGTCTCTTCGGCCGTCCCGACCCAGCGCCTGCAAGGACCTGCCCGACCTTATCGCGCGTTTGGCGTGCAGCATCCGGTCTTCCGCCCCCTTGGCCCGCGCTGGGACCTCCCTGGTCCTCCCCTGACTGACTTCGGACCGTTGAATCGCTCCACCTGGCCCGCTTCGCTGACGTGACTCGGAGACCTGCTTCCTGATGGCCCTCGCCTCGGCGCCCTGCGTCAGCGAGCTCCACACACTCTCGTCTCTCCCCGCCGGCCTGCAGCTCCGAGTGGTTGGCTCCGTTCAGCTACTCCCGGATCCTTCCTTCTCGCTCAGCCTCGGTCTCCCTTGACAGCGTCTCTGGTCTTCGCCACTCGGCCGCTTACACGACCCGGCTTCCTCGGGGGACTCCGCAGCAAGACCCGGTGTAGGCTCTTCGTATCTACCTGCGTCGCTCCAAGTCCGTGCTGAGGGGACGGGCTCGTCTCCTTGCCGCTGGCAGATCCGACTTCTCAGCCCAACGTTCTCCTCCTCGCCCCGCTGGGTTTTTCGGTCCGCCTTCGCGACCTTTCCCACAGGGAGCGGAGACACGCACGGTCCGCGCCTTGAAGTTCGCGCCTTGGCCGTAAGTCTCGCCTGCGGCCGCACCTGTGCGGTGAAGGACTTGGCTGTAGTGGGGTAGGGGGCCGAATCTACCGTCGCCCACTCCTACCTTCACGCCCTGACGTTCCAGCGCGACAACCTTACGCTGGTGGGCGGCTTCTGCGGCGCAACACTCCCTCCAGGCGCCCTCGGCGCTTAGGCGGCACTTCGCTAAAATTGTCGGGAGTGGGTGATCAGGAGTGACGGGCCGTCTTCGTCCCTGAAGAGGTTTCTAAAAGGGGATTGTGCGGCACCCTCCTCCTCTTTGCCATTCTTCCAGTTAGTCATGTCATCGGTAATGTGTTTTGAGGAAACAAATTAATTTTTCTCTAAAATGTATTTTTTCGAAAAATACTTACCGATGACATGACTCGGAGGTCCCTCCCTCCTCCCCGCTTGCCGCTGGTAACTCTGTAGACAACTGGCTAAAGGAGACACCACCTGGCGCCTGACCGGATGGGCAGGGGAGGCTACTCTCGTCCCTGTTAGGGATCCCCGATAGCTCTCTCGTCCCTTTCAGGGATCCCCGAGAGCCTCCTGGGGGGACCCTTTGGGTCTTAGGCTAAAATTGGTAAGCAAGTAGACTATTTCCAGTTAGTCATGTCATCGGTAAGTATTTTTCGAAAAAATACATTTTAGAGAAAAATTAATTTTTTTTTGCAACAAATTAATGTTTCTAACTGACAGCTGCTCGCTCTGAAAGGCAAAAATGTTGCCTGTCATTTAAGACCATCACTTAGGTGGCTATGACCACCTAAATGATAATCTTTAGCCCTGAGTCCCTACACGAGGAGATGGATTGACCATGATAATTCAAGGGTAGTGTCAGATTAGCTTGGCGCCTAAAGGCGCCAAGCTAATCTGTCACTACCCTTGAATTATCATGGTCAATCCATCTCCTGCAACTGGTACATAGTCATAATTCAAGACCTCCGAAATTTGAGAAATGGGACTTTGGGGCTGAAAAGGGTTAACCTGTTTAACCCCAAGGCAGCATTTCTCCAAATTTTGGAGGTGTCACCTAAGGACTGTGGACCAGCTGCAGGAGGTGGATTGACCATGATTTTGGAGGTGTCACCTAAGGACTGTGGACCAGCTGCAGGAGGTGGATTGACCATGATAATTCAAGAGTAATGCCAGATAGGCTTGGCGCCAAACTTATCTGGCACTACCATTGAATTGTCATGGTCAATCAGTCTCCTGCTGTAGGGACTTGGGGCTGAATGGGTTAAGTTAGAGTGAAGCTTGACTCGTACATAATTGTGAAGAAAAACTACCCAGTAAGCAAAAAGCCCTGGGGCTGACAAGGCAGTGCAGCGCGATGTTCAGGAATCCTCTCATTCATTGCAACGATCATGGTGCATACTCCGTCCTTGTGAGAGCCTTGGAGTTAATCCCACCTGTGTGTCTCGAACTGGGGATGTATGTGAGGTAACTCCTGGAAAGTTTACGCGTGACGTTGGCATCATTTTGTAAAATATTTGTGAGTATGAAAAAAGCTGGACTTGACTTTAGGTTCTTGTGTCTGTGTGTTCAGAGTGCGAATGAAGGACCACAAGAAAAGAGCAACACGTCGCATCCCACTCACTCTGGGGGAAGGACTCAGCTTGTCTGTCGGAGTGTGAGTATCCAGAACCGTCACAGATTTAACCCTTTTAGCCCTGGGACACTGCAGCAGGAGATGGTTTGATCATGATAATTCAAGGGTAGTGCCAGATGAGATTGGCACCTGAATTATCATGATCAAACCATCTCCTGCTGCAGTGTCCCGGGGCTAAAAGGGTTAAGATATACTGTCCAAAGTCTCCTTCTATTGTAACCGCCGATCATCATGAGCTCCCGCAACTGCAGGGGCTCATTAGGATCTGTCTCTTGCTGTATCATCGTCTTCACTTTTCTCGGCAGTCAAGGGTTAACTCATTCCAGATGTGTCGCATACGGATACGCGCTTCTTTTTTTCTATTTTTGTTTTTTGTGGGGGGGGGGGTGGGGGGGGGCGTATCCAACACGCCTCGAAAGAACTCATCCAAGGCGCCCTACTTCAATAGCTGCGAAAGTGTCATATAGCGTTGCCGGCGGCAAAGCTATACAACACTTCCGCACCTGTTGATACGATAAGATATAAGATAAGACATAGTTTATTGTCATTTGTTTCTTGTAAAAAGTACAATTTAAAAAATGGAATTTTCTTGATGTCATTTACCCAAGAATAATATCACGTAATAATGCGACATGCCTTGAATGAGTTAATTTACTTTTGTAGCAGATGTTATGATTATCCCGTGCCTGTGCTGTTGGTAGTTTCATTATGATTGCTGCTGGAATCATTGCAACAAAAACCGCTACTGAGACGCAAAGGGTTCAATTATAATACTAATTCAAATGGTTGTCATCCCTAGTGTTAGGAGATTCTTGCAGCTGTTCCTAATCTATGTGTTCTTATAAACAGGTACAACCTGGTGCGAAGCTGCCCCAGACCACCCATGGTCAAGCTGTCCAAAAAAGACAACTTGGAGTTAAAGACTCATTCAAAAACTTACCTACAGGTCTGTTGTTTGGTAGTTCTGTCTTCTTTTTTCTGTCAAACGCAGGGATCTTGCTTCGTGTTTTCTCCCCTGCACAGGTGTTTTGTCAGATACTTTTGTCGTGTACCAGGCAATGTATCTTTCAGCCGTACATTTGAGGACAAGTGTTAAAACCCTTTTTCAAAATGGACATGCAGTTAAGAATACATGCTCTGCTTAACTTTATTTGATGAGGCTTTTTTAGCCCTACGGGTGCATTTCCCAAATTTTGGAAGTGTTACTAAACGACTATGCACCAGTTGCAGGAGGTGGTTTGACCATGATTTTTCTCTAAAAGGTATTTTTTCGAAAAATACTTACCAATGACATGACTTTGTGGAAGTGTCTACTACTTACTCAATTCTAGCCTAAGAACCCGTTGTGTTACCACACAACCCGGGAGGCACTCGGGGAACCCCCAGAGGGGCCGAGAGTTGTCTCCCGTTCATGCCCATCCGGTTCCGAGTCACGTGGTGACTAACCAGTCAGGATACTTAGCTCACCAGCTACAAGCGGGGCAGGTGGGAGGGTCCTCCGAGTCATGTCATCAGTAAGTATTTTTTGAAAAAATACCTTTTAGAGAAAAATGAATTTGTTTCTTCAAAAACATTACTGATGACATGACTTTGTGGAAGAATTGCGATAAGGAGGAGGGTGCCGCGCCCAACCACCCCCATGGGGCCAATTAAAGCCATCCTCCCTGCCGCAAACTCCCGACAATCCTAGCTAGGTGCGTACCCACAGGCGCTGGGAGGGAGTGTTGCGCTGCAGTGATGTCCCCCACCAGTGCGAGGCTGTCTCGCTGGCCTGCCAGATCCCGGAGGTAGAAGTGGGCGAAGGTTGATTCTGCCCGCCAGCCCACGGCAGCCATGATGTCTTTGACAGCGCAGTTCCGGTCAAAAGCGACGCTCGTGGCCATGGCGCGTACTTCGTGTGCACGTATCTTTTGCCTCTTGGCTCCCTGCGGGGAGAGGTCCTGGTAGGCGGACCGTATGACCCAGCGTAGCCAGGACGAGATCGTCTGGGCTGTTATGTCAGGTCTGCCGGGCTTCAAAGGCAGAAAGAGGCGTGAGCGTCCTCTCCGGACGGCTTTGGTTCAGCGTAGGTACACATGTAGGGCTCGCACAGGATCTTGTTGCCTGGTCTCCTGGGGGAAGTTCGTCCCTCTCAGCGGCCGTAAGGTGATCACCTGTGGTGCGGTCAAAGGAGACCTGGTCTTGGCAATGAAGGCAGGGTCCGTAAGCAGCTGCACGGAACCATCCGCTCGAAACTGCAGGCAGGCAGGGCGCACTGACAGGAAGCAAGTCTTATGAGTCACATCCGCCAGGAGGCCCAAAGGCAGCAGTTCGAATCTGGCAGAATTCAGCCAAGTCAGTACCAAAGGTAGGTCCCAGCCAGGAATGAGCGATCGGGGCACTGGACGCTGCAGGCCGAAGTGAGTCATAAGGTCCGCGATGTCTTTACAGGCGCCGGGGTCCGGGCGGCCGATGTGCCGGTAGGTGTCGGCAATCATGGACAAGTACCCCCTGATGGTTATAGGGGCCCATCCTTGGACTCCGAAGAGCCAGAGGAAGAAGTCCGCGAGCTGGGAGTTAGTTAGGTCGGTGGGGGCGAGGCGCTGGTCGTCGCACCAGGAGCACAGTACTCGCCATTTTCGCTCGTAGATGCGTCTACGAGGGTTTGCGGGCTGTAGCGATAGCTTCCACTGCTGCACTCGAGAAGCCTCTAGCGGTGAGGGCTTGCCGCACAACCTCCAAGCATGAAGGAGTAGGCGCTCCGGGCACGGGTGGAACAGCGATTGTCGGGGTTGCTTGAGCATCGTGCGGGGCGCGGGAAGCAGCAGTGGGGGGTCCGTGGCGAGGCTGAGGAGGTCGGTGGTCCAGGACCGGTTCCAAGAGAACGGGGTGACGAGTAGGACGACCGCATTGCATCCCGAAGCTTGAGGAGGACTTTGGGGATGAGGACTGTCGGGGGGTACGCGTATGCGATGAGTCCGTCCCACGGGATGGACAGCGCGTTGACTGCCCATGCCAGAGGGTCTGGGATCGGGGAGACAAATAGGGGAAGCTGGTGATTGGCGTCTCCCATTGCGCGCAGATCATCAGAAAGATGTCCTGGCGTAAGGTCCGTGTTTAGCAACTGGCCGCGTCGGGAGAGAGAGTCGGCCAACACATTCAGGTGGTCGGGTACGTGACGCGCACAGAGGGAAATGTTGCGGTCCTCGCACCAAACGGCTGTTTCAGTTTGGCCACTTAGTTTGTTCCAGGCGAGCCGAGAAACTGGGTCACAAGTCGTACGCGTGCACTGCCTCAGCGAGTCTCTCAGCTGTCAGGCTAGCTGATAAGCGGGCTTCCTGCTAGGCGCAGTACAGCAGGGAAAATGACTACCTTTTGTTTTTCATGACTTTCTTATTTACCGTTCAAGTGTGTGATGCAAAACTTTGTTTGTTTAAAAGTGGACATTCTGCCCAACACACTGACACGAAACACACTATAGTTGTGACAAACCAGTAGCCAGCAGGATAAGGTGGAAATAAAGAGAAAAAAACCAGATTTCACTGTCTGTATAGTGTTTTTTCACAAAATAGATGAAGTTCCAACATCAATAACACAAATACGATACAAACTACATCAAAACCGACTTGCAAGTGCTAGAAGTAACATGCCTAGAGTAAGTATGACTTACCAGATCAGAGATACCCTGAAAGGGGCCGGAGAGTGGAGGGTGATAATAAGGTCACTGTTAGTGCCAGTACTCTCAAAGGCAAATAGCAGTAGCACGGATCTGTCAACACTGGACACACAGTTCTTTGGCACTACTTTCAGTTTTACTCCAACACCCTACAGCAGGAGATGGATCGATCATATTTCAAGGGTAGTGCCAGATTAGCTTGGTGACATCAAGCACAAAGCTAATCTGGCACTACCCTTGAATTATCATGGTCAGTCCATCTACTACAACTGTTACTCAGTCGTTCAGTAGATGACACCTCCAAAATTTGGGAAATGCAGCCATGGTATTAAACGGGTTAAAGACAACTGTTGTGTGGTAAACAAGATGATCTCACTCTGGGATAGTTTCTCAGGACGAAATTGTTTAATCTGGAAAAGTCTGCTTTGAACATGAACGGACCACAACAGAATAAAGAAATTCAATACACATATGCACATCAGTCTGCTTGGCACACCAAAACCTCCTCCGACAGCAACTGCAACCAACCTTGTGATTAAGACATAAAAGATTAGCTTAATTGTCTGACCGAAAGCGGTACTGAGAAATTCGATGGTGTGATATAATTTTTTTTTTTAAAAACGCTGCGTGTGTGTGTAACGACAGCATAACTTGCAATCACCTGCTTCCATTTACTCTTTTCTCCAATACCAATTTTGTTTCCTTTCATTAGTTCAGCTATTGTGTTTGTTTTTTCAAAATACATTACCGATGGCATTACTATCTGGGAATACACTCTATTGCCTATAGATTTCAGCAAAATTGTGTGTAGCACACAACTGGGGAGGAGACACCGGGGATCCAAGCACTATGACCCCGGGTGGCCTCCCCTTACTACCCTATCCCGGCGAGCACCGGGCGACCTCGTCAGTTTCACTCATAGCTCGACCGGGGACGGTCGAGTTTTTGCCTTTCTCCGTTCTACGGGTTTCAGTGGTTTTTGACTGTGGGCTTGAATTGGAGTCTTCGATTCAGCCCTGGACTCACTACATTCGTGGTTTTTCCTTTGACAATTGGACTCATTGTGACCTGTGCGCCGACCGGTTTACCGGCTCTGACTTTGTGAGTTCACCCTTGGCTTGGCCTTGGGGTTCGACGACGCACGTGACTTGTGCCCGGCTGGTTTGTGCAAGGTTGACTTTCTTCGCCGGCGTAGTTGGTTAGGGCCTTAAGGCTTCTTCTGTGTCGAAGACTTGCCGCCGTGCGGGGACTTCCAGTGGCCGGATGAGGCACACGACTCTGGCTTGCCGTGTTCGGGCTGTGCTTCGGACGTAACGTGTGACGGTGGCGCCGCTTGGACGGAAGACCGGTGTTCGCGCAGGTGGGTCTTCTTCAGGCGTGACCGGTCCCCTCGCCCGCTTCGGTCTCCACGGGATCCTCCACGGGTGGACGTACTTCCCTCGGCGCATCGGGCTTTCCGGCCCACAGGTAAGTCCCCTTCTTGTACCGTTAACTCGCAGGTTCTCCCTCCCCTCTCCGAGTCTTCGGAGCAGGGTAGGCGAGTTTCGGAGTCACGCTCCCCACGCTCTGCTTCGTTAGCGCGTGGCTTGAGCCCATGTTGGTTCCCACCCCCCGCTCTGCTTCGGGCGAGCGGTCTGGGAGAGATGAGCGTTCGTCGGCCACCCCCGGCTCTAGGTCTCCGGAGCGGGGACGGGTGACGGAACGCAAGCATAAGAAAGAGAGTAAACGTGATAAGAAATGCTCTCGCTCACGCACCGAGGCTTCGGAACGTGACTCGAGACCGTTAGTAATGCTGCCTCCCCGCTCTGTATTTTCCGAACGGGCACGGCATGCTTCTTCTTCCCCCCCCCCCCCCCCCCCCCGCCCGCCCCGTCTCGCCTGGGCGGGCCCGGGGTGTGGTTGACTCTCGCCCCCCACGCTCCGAGGAGTCGGAGCGGGGGTCGCGTGCACATACTTGTCCCCTCCCCGCTTCGCTTCGCCTGAGCGGGCTTGGCGTGACCGTAGACTGTCCCCCCCCCCCGTCTCGTATCGACCGGACGGGCCCGGTGTGGCTTGGACCCTCGCCCCCCCCCCCCCCCCCCCCCTCGCTCCGAGGCTTCGGAGCTGGGGCAGCGGGCTCATAAATCGTCCCCTCCCCGCTCCGCCTTTCCTGAGCGGGCTTGGCGCGACCCTAGACTGTCTCCCCCCCGCCTCGTATCGACCAGGCGGGCCCGGTGTGACAGCGCGCGTCCTCCACGGTCCGAAACATCGGACGGGGGGCCGCGTGCCCGGTATTTGTCCCCTCCCCGCTCCGCCTTTCCTGAGCGGGCTAGGGGAGACTATTGGCGGTCCCCCCCCCCCCCCCTCGCACCGGTTCTCCCGGGCGGGCCAGGGGTGACCAGGCCACTTCCTCGGTATTCCGATCGCGGTTTGTCGCTCACGTCGGCTGCCGCGTGCGGATCCCGACTTCTAGGTTGACCGTCGCTTTGCCACGGTCCCTCCGTCGCCGCGGCGCGCCTCTTTGCGTGCGTCGCGGGCGGCTGCGTCTACCTCGCGCGCGGCGGTGCGGCGCTCTCGTAGCCGCTCGCCCCTTTCGTCTTTGCCGCGAGAAGATCAGTTTTGGAACCGGACGTCCTCAGCCTTCATCCGTCGGACTCGGCCTCGGCGATCTTCTTGCTGGACTCGGCGGCTGGTTCTCCTTCCCGCCTTTTCCGCTGTCGCGTCGGCCTCCGCCTCGTCAGACGTTGCCGGCCCTTCGCTCGGATCACAGACGGTCCACGCTCTGGGTGAGGCTTCAAGGCTTATCGCCAAGTCCCTACCGCCCGAGGTCTGTCCGCCTTCGCCTCCTCCGAAGAGACAGGCTTCGGCCATGGTCGACGCGCAGAGGCAAGTCCAGCGCCGCAAGTCCCTCCCGCAAGCCGGCTTCCGGGACCTCACCGATGCTTCTCCGCCCAGCTGCGTAACGACGCTTTCGGCGACACGGGATACTTTACCGCCGCTCGATCGCCGGTGGGAATCACTTTAAGCTTCCGCCAGGCCTGGTACGCTGGACACTCCCAAGCCTTCGCCATACCTTTTCCAGCGGTGGATGCGGCGGCCTTACTACAGGCGGGCGGCCGCAGGCTCGTCCAGAACTCGTGGCCTCGGCCTCTCGACAGGATCACCTCCTTAGCGCGGAACTCGCTGGCGTGCTCGGTTTTGGATCTGGCTACCCAGGCAGCCCTGCAGTGCCTACAGGATACGTGGGACCTGGAGGCTCAGTCCCCGCTTCGTGACGTGCAGTCCATCCTGATAGCAGCCAACCGGTCCGCCTACCATTCTTCCGCCACCGCCAGGGCAGCAGCGGCCAAATGCGACCTCTGGAGGAGGGATACCCTTTGCGCCTCTGCTCGGACCTTCCCTTGTCAGTGAAGACCCAGCTCCGTCAAGCCCCCTTAGGTGGTCCTCAGCTGTTCGGCGACACTTGGCACACCGTTAAGGAATCTTCCAAGGATTGTGGCCCAAGCCTGCATCTAACCCAGCCTCGACCCGCTTTCGCGCCCCCCGCACGGCGGGGGTTGTGCCCAGCGGTCTTGCAGGCCCTCCTTCCTACAGTCGGATCTTCACGAGGTCGGGCCCGTCCATTCCAGGCTACTCAGGCCGGCCCCGCCCCTCGCCCTGCTTGGCCCCGCGGTGCCCGTAGATCGGGCCGCGGTCAGGCTCATTGACTCGCCCCCGCCTCCGCCTCCGCCCCCGCCTCAGTAATTGGGCCTCCCGTCGGCGGGCGGCTGTCGCTCTTCAGCGATCTTGGAGATCGCTGTTCCCGGACGACCCCTGGATTCTTTCCACCGTTACCGCAGGCCTGCAACTTCGTTCCTGTCGCCTCCGCCTCTTCGCATATCACCCATGTGGACCCAGGAACCGCTCGACGGTACACAGGCGGACGCTCGGCGCGGGGAAGTGGCGACCCTCCTCACCAAAGCGGCGACAGAGGTGGTTTCGCAGCAGGACTCTCCGGCGTTCTACAGCCGACTCTTCTAGTTCCCAAACCAGGCGGCAAGTGGCGTCCAGTTATCGACATCAGCTTGGCCCCTCGCTTCAGGATGCAGCTTGGCCCCTCGCTTCAGGATGGAGACGGCCAGGACACTCCGTCAGCTTGGCCCCTCGCTTCAGGATGGAGACGGCCAGGACACTCCGGGCGGCCCTCCGGCCGATGGACTTTGCGATCAGCCTCGATCTGTCAGACGCCTATCTGCACGTCCCGATTCATCCGTCGTTTCGCCGGTACCTTCGGTTTGACTTGGGGGGATCGTCTACCAGTTCTGCGCCCTTCCTTTCGGCCTCAACATCAGTCCGTGGGTGTTTACAAGACTGCTCGACGCCGTGATAGCCTATCTCCGTCAGCGCTCCTTGAGCCCGGCCTCCAATTACTTGGACGACCTTCTACTGCGCAACTTGGTTCCGCAGCCCTCCAGACGGACAGGGATGCCCTGCTTTCCCTTCTGCGTCGTCTAGGTTTCCTGCTCGGGGAAATCCGATCTTCTCCCTCTCGACGGTTTCTACATCGGGGGATGGAATTCCTGACCGACCTCAACCTTGTCCGCCTGCCTCTGGCCAGGCGACAGAAGATCGTCGACTTAGCGACTTCGTTGGGGATGGGATCCTCCTTCACCGCCAGGGTCTGGCTTCAACTCCTGGGCCTCCTCAGTGCGGCTGCGGACCTGCTTCCCTTGGGGCAGACTTTATGCTCGGCCTCTCCAGCTACGTCTCCTTCTTCACTGGCGACCCTCGGGCGCTCTGTTGGATCTAGTACCTGTCACGCCTCTGGCTCGTCCTCACCTCGAGAGGTGGGCGGACCTCGCTTGGCTGGCTTCGGGGGTGCCCTACACTCCCCGCCGCCTCGGTGGTCTCTCTGTACAGAGGCGAGCCAGGCCGGCTGGGGCGCGCACCTGTTACCGGATTTCTCTCGGCCTCGGGCGTTGGCTTCGGGAGCTGTTAGGGAATCACGTCAACTGGCTGGAGCTGAAGGCAGTTGGGTTGGCATTCGACGTTTGGCAGGAGACCTTGGCCAATCAGGAAGTCCTCGTGCTCTCCGACAACTCGACGGTGGTGGCTTACATACAGAATCAGGGTGGCACTCACTCGCCCTCCCTTTGCATTCTTCGGTACCACCTTCTCCTCTGGTGCAGGAATCGAGGCATTGCCCTACGAGCCCGCCACATCCCTGGCCACCTCAACGTGATGGTGGGCGCCCTGTCTCGTCGCGGACAGTTGCTCCACACGGAGCGGTCCCTATGCCCGGATATTTTTCGCCTGCTCTGCTCTCACTGGGAAAAGCCGCTAGTGGATCTGTTTGCCACCAGATGAAACAGCCAGCTCCCGGTCTACGTCTCGCCAGTCCTGGATCCACTCGCTTGGGCAGTGGACGCGCTCCCCTTTCCTTGGGTCGGCCTGATTGCTTACGCCTACCCCCCGTCAGTCCTCGTTCCGAAGGTACTGCGGAAGCTTCTGGGATGCTCGGCGGTCCTCCTGCTGGTGGCCCCCCTTCAACTGGACCAAGAGCTGGACCACGGACCTCCTCGCGCTTGCGACGGACCCTCCTCTGGAGCTTCCTACCCCTTCCACGATGCTCAAGCAGCCCCGTCAGCGGCTTTTCCATCCGTGCCCCGTACGCCTCCGCCTACACGCTTGGAGGTTGTCCGGCACGCCCGCGCCGCTAGAGGTTCTCGGATGCAGCAGTGGCGGCAATTGCAGCAGCCCGCAGACTCTCTGCAAGGAAGGTGTACGAAGGCACGTGGAGGGTCTTTCGGACCTGGTGCACCTCCCATGGGCACCCTCCCACTAACCTAGCCTCCCACCAACGGGCGGAGTTCTTCCTGTGGCTCTTCGACGACCGGGGCTTAGCCCCGGTCGCCATCAAGGGCTACCGCGCTACGATCGCGGACATCTACCGTCACCGGTGTCTTCCGGACCCAGGCGCCTGCAAGGATCTGTCGAATTTCTGGCTCACTTTGAACTCCGACGTCCGGTTTCACGTTCCCTAGTACCCCGGTGGGATCTTGCCTGGGTACTGACGTGGTTGAATACGGACCGGTTGAGCCCCTCCCCTTGGCTCGGTTCTCAGACTTGACCCGGAAAACCTGTTTCCTTCTGGCTCTCGTTACAGCGTCCCGAGTCAGCGAGCTTCACGCGCTCTCGATGCTCCCAGCCTGTTTGCGGTTCGTTCCGACGGCTCTGCGCAGCGGCTCTCCGATCCGTCCTTCCTGGCCAAGAACCGCCGCCCCGCGGCGGCCCCTCAGATGCTGACTATACGGCCCCTCCATGGAGCGGACCTCTCCCCTGGATCGCGGCAACAGGACCCAGTGCGGGCGCTAAAGATTTACCTGCGCCGCTCTCAGCCGCAGCGCCGGGGGCGCGCGCGCCTCTTCTTACCTTGTCCGCGGGCAGACGCCACATCTCGGCCCAGATCGTGTCATCCTGGCTGCGGTGGGTGATTAGGTCAGACTACCTAGACCTCTCCCCACGCGGCGCTGAGCCTTTACAAATCCGGGCGCATGAAGTGAGAGCAGTAGCCACCAGTCTAGCCCTGGACCGCAACTGCTCGGTCAAAGATATTGTGGCAGCGGGTGGCTGGCGCTCAGACTCCACTTTCGCACGCTTCTACCTTAAGAGACCTATCCGGCTGACGTGACTCCCTGGCACGGGTGGGCGACATCTCCGCGGCCCAGCACTCCCTCCGAGCGCTGCTGGCGTCTTAGGCACATCATAGCTGAAATCGTCGGGAGTTCTCTCTCGAGGGGGCCGGCGGAGTGGTTGGGTTATGGTTAGATACGGCACCCTCCGCCTGTTCGCCATTCTCCCAGATAGTAATGCCATCGGTAATGTATTTTGAAAAAACAAATGAATTTTTTTTCTAAAATGTATTTTTTTGAAAAATACTTACCGATGGCATTACTATCTGGGAATACACTCTATTGCCTATAGATTTCAGCAAAATTGTGTGTAGCACACAACTGGGGAGGAGACACCGGGGATCCAAGCACTATGACCCCGGGTGGCCTCCCCTTACTACCCTATCCCGGCGAGCACCGGGCGACCTCGTCAGTTTCACACATAGCCACAAGAGGCAAGCGGGGCAGGCCATTCGAGTAATGCCATCGGTAAGTATTTTTCAAAAAAATACATTTTAGAAAAAAAATTCATTTTTTCCCGTAGTGTTTCTTCCTCCTCTTCTTCTTCTTATTAATATTATTGTTATTATTTGTATGCTCTGTTTATTTTCCTGTTATGTTGTTTGTTTACAGGACAGCTTGTAAGACAGGCATTGATTTGCCTAATAGCTTTATCCTGAATAAATAAAGATTCATCATCATCATCTTTTATTTTCTTCACACGTGGCATGACTGAGTACAGCACAGGTGACACTAATGCCATGTGTTCTGCTATGAGTAATTTGAGCTTCTCTGCTTCCGTTTGCAAGCCGTATGTCTTGCTCTTTAGAATGTGTATTGTTGCATGCGTCTCTTTGCCAACCCTGCTCACCATGGAGTGCCAGTCCAAAGCCCCATTGTGCGATAAAGTCTGCACAGTGGCACTCAACTGAGTATGTGTTTTGGGATTATCTTTAACGCCTTGTCCTCATGGAGATTTATCCCATAACATGTCTGTATCATTTGTTCATATTTACTGCATTATATGGTCTGCCTGTCATACCTTTTTCTTGACCTCCTTCCACGTATTCAACACAGAGAATTGAGTCTATAGTCATGGACACTGACAGTATATGAGGTGTCCTCCATTTTCACAATCTACACCATTTAAATTGATGCAAACTCTCACATAAACATACATTACGACTGATAATAGGTCCAATAGCTAGAAAAGGACTAAACAAAAAGTCAGGTTCATTTATCAAGCACTCCTCCGTCACAAAAGCAGAAAACGCACAAGAGAGTATGACACATATTCCCGTGACTGACTGCCTGAATGTTTTTATCCCACTAAAAACCTTACATAAAGAATCTCTAGTTGTAGATGAAACTAATGCTAGTAGCAAGGAATGCGGCTTCTTGGATACCACTTGACTTCTGGCTATCGTCTCTCGACCTCTTACAAACCAGAACATTTAATTAAATTAGTGTCAGTGGGCCATATGTCTGCAGTCTTGTTAACTTAACTATGTACAAAAATATGCAATGTCTCACTAAGTCCTTTGATATAGAAGAACATTATAAAAAAAACAGATTTCACTGTCTGTATAGTGTTTTTTCACAAAATAGATGAAGTTCCAACATCAATAACACAAATACGATACAAACTACATCAAAACCGACTTGCATGTGCTAGAAGTAACATGCCTAGAGTAAGTATGACTTACCAGATCAGAGATACCGTGAAAGGGGCTGGAGAGCGGAGGGTGATAATGAGGTCACTGTTAGTGCCAGTACTCTCAGACACAGGCATGAAGTAGTAGCACGGGTGGATGTTATCATTTCTTTCATGTACTTCATTAAGTCTTTTTATTTCCACCTTATCCTGCTGGCTACTGGTTTGTCACAACTATAGTGTGTTTGGTGTCAGTGTGTTGGGCAAAATGTCCGCTTTTAAACAAACAAAGTTTTGCATCACACACTTGAACGGTAAATAAGAAAGTCATGAAAAACAAAAGGTAGTCATTTTCCCTGCTGTACTGCGCCTAGCAGGAAGCCCGCTTATCAGCTAGCCTGACAGCTGAGAGACTCGCTGAGGCAGCGCGCGCGTACGACTTGTGACCCAGTTTCTCGGCTCGCCTGGAACAAACTAAGTGGCCACTTCTAGCGCTGGGCCAAACAGCCATGACCAGCGCATCAGACGGTAGAGGAGCATGCGCAGGTCGGGTGAGCGGGTCCCACCCTGTTTCTGGATGTAAGCCACCACTGTCGCGTTGTCGGAGAGGACAAGCAGTTCCTGGTAACCAAGTCGTTCCTCACACGCGATGAGGGCTTGCCAGACTGCTTGCAGCTCCAACCAGTTGATGTGCTTGTCCGCGAACTCCGGAGGCCAGGGGCCAGACGTCGTGAGGAACCGCGGCAGCAGGTGGGCTCCCCAACCAGCAAGACTTGCATCGACACACAGGGAGAGTCGAGGAGGAGGAGCGGTCAGGGGGACTCACGAAGCGAGCCACGACGTGTACGTCCAACGCAGGAGATGGGGGCGAATCAACGGAGACACTGGAACCATGGCGGTCAGATCACCTGAGGAGGGACGCCAGAAAAGCAGGAGGTGCAGCTGTAGAGATGTCTGAGGGGAGTAGATCCGCCGCCGCATTGATCAAACCAAGGAGCTGAAGCCAGACTCTGGCGGAGGCTGCGTCCTGCTGGGCTACCTGGCCGGCTAGGGCGGCCAACTTCAGGATCCGTGGCTCCGGCAAACGCACCCTGTTGAGGTCGGTGGCGAACTCCATGCCGAGATGGACGAAGCGATGCAAGGGAGTGAGGTCCGACTTGCCTGCGTTGACTAGGAACCCCAACCGCGACAGCCGTATTAGTGCGTCCCTGTACGAGCTCAGGTGGGTCTCCAATTGGTTGCGCAGGAGGAGGTCGTCGAGGTAGTTCGACGTCGGGCTGGAAGAGGACTGCCGTGCCTTGGCCATCACTGCTTCCATGATGCGGGTAAAGACCCATGGGCTGAGGTTGAGACCGAATGGCAGGGCCCGAAACTGGTAAACTACTCCGTCGCAGGTGAAGCGAAGATACCTCCTGGAGGCCGGGTGCATAGGGACATGGAGATAAGCGTCGGATAAGTGCAGACTGATCGCGTAGTCCATGGGCTGTTCGGAAGCTCTGAGGGCCCTGGCAGTCTCTATGCGAAAGGACGGGGCAGAGATGAACGCGTTCAACGCTGAGAGGTCGATGACAGGTCGCCACTTGCCGCCTGGTTTGGGCACCACGAAGAGGCGGCTGTAAAAGGCTGGGGAGTCCGGGCGTAGCACGACCTCTGTGGCAGCCTTCTGTAAGAGAGCGGTAACTTCTCCGCGAAGGGCGCAGGCCTTGAGCTCATCTGATGGAACCTCGGTCCACAACGGTGAGCAACGCAGTGGGGGCGGGGAGCGAAAGGCGACCCGAAAGCCCTCGGTAACAGTCTCCAAAATCCAGGGGTCGTCTGGGAACAGCGAGCGCCACCCCTCGCTGCACAGAGCGAGCCTCCCGCAGACTGGAGACCCGGTGCGGTTGGTGGAGGCAGAAGCAGGCAAAGTCAGGTGGCCCGCCCCCACCCTGGGCAATGGGCAGGACGGGGCCAGGTGGGGGCAGGGGCGCTAACAGGTCCGGGGCGGCCGAAAGTGGGGCGGCGATGAGGGGCCCGTGGAGTCACGGGGGCGGACCACGCGGCGGGTCTGGTGGTCCGCAGGGCGCGACCCATGGCCTTGCGGGTGGCCTGAAGCGCTGTGGGGATGTCTTGCGAGGCCAACGGTCCGAGTTAGCATCCTTTACGGTCTGCCAGGTCTCACTGAAGAGCAGAGGGGAGCACGGCGCAGCTGAGTCCTCAGATCGGGGGGCATTCCGCGACAGGCCAGCAACACGGCATCCCGACATAACAGGTCACAGTTGGAGGCAGCAGCTGTCACGTTGACCGACGAGTGATACGATGCTCGGTTGGCCGCTTCCGCAAGAGCGAGAAGGTCTCCGAGGAGGGACGTCAAGGAGGGATGCCAGGAGTCCTTGATGCGACGGACGAAGGCTTGGGTCAGCAGTTCCATAAATCCCGAGCAGGCTAAGGTGTTACGGACGAGCGAGATCGTCTTGTCCAAACCGCGGGGCAGGTCACAGTTTAACAGGTCGCAGTTGAAGGCGGCAGCTGTCACGTTGACCGACGAGTGATACGCTGCTCTGTTGGCCGCTTCCGCAAAAGCGAGAAGGTCTCCGAGGAGGGGCGTCAAGGAGGGATGCCAGGAGTCCTTGATGCGACGGATGAAGGCTTTGGTCAGCAGTTCCATAAATCCCGAGCAGGCTAAGGTGTTACGGACGAGCGAGGCCATCTTGTCCAAACCACGGGGCAGGGAGCGGTTCAGCAGAGCGGCGCCTCCCGCCTGCACCAAGGCCGGCGGATCCACAGCAGGCAGCGGGCAGGCGAACGCCTGGGAGTGTCCCAAGTACCAGTCCTGACGAAAGGCAATGTCGAGTCCGGCAGGCCACCTACGGTCGGAGAAGAATTCGGAGTCCCGGGAACCCGACAGGAGGTGCGCTGAGAAGGCGTCACGGAGGTCACGAAAGCCGGGAGGCTGCGGCAGGGACTTGAATCTCTTCGCCTGTCTTCCAGCGTCCACAAACGCAGAGATTTTCCTCTTGAGCGGGGGCGACGGCGGGCAGTCAACTGCGGGAAGCGTGGTGGCGATGAGACGAGCAACTTCGTCCAGGGCAAGCATGATGTCTGTACGCGACAAAGGGGCCAGCTTGCGGGAAACCGAGGAGACAGAAGAAGAAGAGCGAGGCGAAGGCGAGTGTAGCGCACGCAGACTTGCCCACAGTCGCACGTACAGACTCACGCAACAGACGCATACACCGCCACTGACTCAGACAGGCGCATTCATGCGGTAAAACTCAACACACGGCCCCCCTTTCTAAAGTGACTTTTATACAATATAAAAGAAAAGAAACGCTTAAAAGACTATCAAACTATACAGACTTCTCTACTAACATCCGAACATCATACACAATTCACAATATCTCGCCAGGCTAGGTGTTAGTTCTCAATCTCCAACCTGTTTGATGTTATTGCCTGGTTACGTTGGTCCTTCTCACGTCTAGGCGTGCAAGTCCGTTGTATGCTCTTTCCTGTCGTCCTGTCTGTAACACGGACATCCTTGTACTCGCCCCGTAGCGCAGTTCTCGCTGTGATCCGGGTATCTTGGTCCCGATCAGACTCACTCTGAGCGAAGAGCTGGAGGGATGACCTCACGTTAGGTCCCACCTGTGACTAACATCTCGGCGTCCGTCGTTCCACTCTTTACAAGTACTCTAAACACAACAACAAGGATCCAAACGTAACGCTTGCTAAACACACAACATATTGGATCAATGAGAAACGTCACGTAACCTGGCTGATACAAATAACTCGCACGTTCATTCACACACAAACACGTTCTTCATAAACTGTCTACTTCTGTAACACCCCCATATCTCTGTCACTATCTTGAAACAGACTACAGCCTAACACTCTTGCTATACACTACTCTATACACTGGAAACGACTATGCTTAACCAACCACGTACTATCTTCATAGCGACTTAAGCATACACACCTCACATTCCTTTAGTTATCTATCGCGGTAAACAACTGTATACAAAAACACCGGTTACTTCACTGAATTCTAAACCAACATAACTAAACCAAACCGGTCAACACTATACAAGCAAATTACTCTTACCAGCGCATACTGTCTTTAACTAAGCAACTATCAATACTACATATATAGAAACATACCTGAATTCTAGGCTTCAGAGTCTTGGAATGCGGGCTAAGGTATCTCGCATAACGTCTGTCCAGAATGACAGTCAAGCCCCGCACTAATATATTACTGCTCTGACAGACACAGCTTTTGCCTAGAACTCACTAAACAGAACTCACCAAAACTCCGTGCTAACCATGTCTTACAGATTCCATGTGGGCAGCAGGACTATCGGCACAAACAAACCGTTAACAAAAACCATACCGTACTAACCCTAATGTATGAGCACTATGCACGAGCATAGAGCTTCATCACAGCGAGCGGCTAAGCCCCCCCAAGAAGCGCGGAGACGGAATCCTCGGCGAGTAGGCTCAGGGTCTCGTCCTCCAGAGGGCGGGGGGCGGGGGGGGGGGGGGGGGGGGGACAGGCGAAGCCGATGGGGGCTAAGGACGACGACATCCAAACGCTGGCGGCCAGTGGAGGAGGAGGGGAAGCGACCCGACACGAGTGGGGGCCGACGAAGAAGACGGGACGTCGAGCGAGGCGCGGGACGTCGAGGTGAAGCCCTACCGCCGCGGGCAGGGCGTCCGGAGCGCGGCGAGCGACTGCGACTACGTGAACGGGGCCGATGAAGTCGAGGATGGGGTTGGCGGGCCAGGTGAGGGGAGGAGGGACGAGACGATCGGGAGTCCGGTCGAGGGAGGGACAAGGACGAGCGCGACGACACCGAAGAACGGTGGGAGCCAAGGTCCCTGGAACGGCGCAACGCGTGGTCCTTCCTACGCTTGCCAACAGGGGAGCGAGAGCATCTGGTAGAGCTGGAGTGGCGTGAAGGCTCTGAACTGCCCGAAGTCTTCGGACGCGTGGGTAAAGGTCTCTCCGAGCCGAAGCGACTCCCCGTAAGAGTCAGCGGGCTTTCTTGGAGACGAGCGGGGACTGACAACGGACATGGGACGGCGCGTGGCGCGTCTCTCCGAACCGGGCTCAGTGAGGTGGGCTCTCTGCCTGTCAGTAGACTTTGTCCGGGCGGGCTCCCTCCTGGAAGCGATCGCGTTGAAAGCAGTCCCGCTCCGAGTGCTAGACTCCCGCGTCCGGTGTGGCGTCTTTTCCATAAGTTTGGTGCGGTCAGTGCGCAGGGCACGGGGGATGACGCCTCGACTGGTTTCGGATCACACACAGGTGCCGGTCACTTGCGTCTGTAAAAACTCCATAACTGCGACCAGCGCAGCTCAGGCCAGGTGGAGCAGGTGTCGCAAGCGTGGTCGGAGGCGCATCTGGCGCAG
Source organism: Semisulcospira habei (assembly GCA_036245525.1). Classification (NCBI taxonomy): domain Eukaryota; kingdom Metazoa; phylum Mollusca; class Gastropoda; family Semisulcospiridae; genus Semisulcospira; species Semisulcospira habei. The sequence continues at coordinate 20,980,528 of BTPG01000006.1, read as the reverse complement.
GGGAGACAGACCTTGTGGTTATCTGACAGCCACTGGAACCCTCCGCAATGCATACAGGTCATCAACAGGCCACTGCAACATATAACAAACCTGAAGGCACGCGGGCGGGGGCTATGGGACCCCGCCCTGGTAAGGCAAACCTTCGCAACACAAAAAGGCACAAACAGCGAGGTACAATCCTGTCAGGAAGCGTCTGGGCCTGCAATATCTACCCCCGTAAAGCTAGTGGGCGCGGGCACGTGGGCCCTGCCAAGCTAAGGCGAGCATACGGCACATCAGGCACAACAAAAACTCAAGCATGTCACGACGGCTACAGGCGCGAACCAAGCGTCTGGTACAGCAACATTTACCAACGTAATGGCAACAGGGCGCGGGCATGAGGGGCCCCGCCAAGCTAAGCGAGCCATGGACGCATAACGTCTCCCCACAAAACCCAACAAGGTACAAGCCAGCAGGTAAGCGCCAAATCTTGCCACACCAATCAGCTGAAAGGTGAGTGAGCGCGGGGGAGATTTTGTCACGAAAAAGTTACAGCGAAGATGAAGACTGTCTTCGTCCCTGCTCGAACCGGCGCCCAGCCCAGGAGCCGGCCGAGGGCCAACCCAGCTACCTTACCTCTCCGCCGGAGCGGGAATGGGGGAAGAAACGTCCATAACACCCATGGCGCGAACGCAGGCAATATCCCAGCAAAGCGCAGTGAGCAGCCCAACAACCCAAGATGCAAGAGAGGGCAGCAGCTAAATGAAGAGGGGACCAGCAGACCCACCCAGGGCACCAGGAGGGCCGACGAAGTAGATCCAAGTGTCCGGAAGACCGGTGAGCAACTGGTCGAAAAGGTTTCTAAGTCCGTAGGCTAGAGCACACACGTATGTTCAGTGTGAGCCTAAGTAGCATGACTGGTTAGTCACCACGTGACTCGGAACCGGATGGGCAGGAACGGGAGACAACTCTCGGCCCCTCTTTGGGTTCCCTGAGTGCCTCCCGGGTTGTGTGGTAACACAACGGATTCTTAGGCTAGAATTGAGTAAGTAGTAGACACTTCCACAAAGTCATGTCATCGGTAATGTTTTTGAAGAAACAAAGTATCAACCACAGCATCAGGTCTATTTCTATTTTATGATATTTTGTAATGTGAAACCGTTTGTCTCTGTCTGTATTTTCAGGATACTGTTGAAGTCCTCATGCCGCAAGACCTGAAGAAGTGCCAGACTTATGGGGGAAAACGTATCTTCTTTGAGAACGATGAAATCGCTGCCATACGCCGATTTGGAGAGTCAGGTGAGAGACAGATATTAATGCAGATTTGTTCTGTTTTGTAATTTTGGACCTAATGGCGGGAGCCTCATGTAGTTCTTTGTGTCTTGTTAACCCTAGCTGCATCCATGCTCTTTTGTGTTTACATTTTCCTGGCAGTGAGTGGGTTAATGCTCCTTCACATTAGAAAAATATAAAAATTGAGGCTCTTATTGGTTAATGTGCAGCCGAACTCGTTCTCATCCTCTGTGGTCTGAGAGACATGTTGGAGCGTTGTGCTTTTATAGTCCCACAAAAAAATAATTGACCCATACATTTAACCCATTTAGCCCTCATGCTCTACACAGGGCTTGTAATTTTCCACGGTTCCAAGAATTTCCACTATTAAATTTTTTTTTTGCCAAGAACAGTATGGTTTTCCGCGGAACAAAAAAGTTTGACAACGATTTTCCTTCAATGAAAACGTTTGTTGTGCGTGTCCTCAAGTCAAACGGAAACACGGAACTGCGCATGCGCGTGTCTGAATCGCAGCTGGTAAAATGGATGCAAGACGCATTGTTCAGCGAGGCGATGCAGTTGATGATAAAGGCGTGGAAAACACATAGAGGTGGGAATGGATGGAAAAAGAGGAAATTAGCCGGGGTCCAGGTACCACCTAGGCGCTGGTAGAGGGTGCAGGGGAATGACCCCCCTTCCTCCCCCGCATACAAATTGTAGCATTTTTAACGTGCATTCTTGATGAGCAAAATACATATAACATAGTGAAGGAAAGACTAGCTTGCTTACTTACACACAGCTGAACTCTTGAAGTAGCCTGTCTTTATCAATGCATAGCTTACAGTTATTATTCGCCAACGAAGTCCAACTACAAATCTAAGTGTAAACACACATTGATGTTCAGCTGACAGTCACTATTCACCATCAAAGTCCAAATTTAGTTTAAAAATCTTCTTGGTAAGCTCTTCCAAAGCCACACAACCACGGGGCCTGTATTTGATTTCCGACTGGCACACTGTACAAAAGGCTGTTCCATTTCTTGAGATCTTCCTCAAACATTGTCCTAGTCGTTCATCACCCGCATCTTTTTTTAACTCCAGACCATTACAAGCCCTGTCTACAGCAGGAGATGGAAGGACCATGATAATTCAATGGTAGTGCCAGATTAGCTTGGTGCCTGACAGCGGCAAGCTAATCTGGCACTGCTCTTGAATTTTCATGGTCCGTCCATCACCTGCAACCTGGTGCAAAGCTGCCCCAGACCACCCATGGTCAAGCTGTCTAAAAAGGACAACTCGGAGTTGAAGACTCATTCGAAAACTTACCTACAGGTCTGTTGTATGGTAGTTCTGTCTTCTTTTTCTGTGAATCGCAGGCATCAGTTGACACCTCTAAAATTTGGGAAATGAGGCCATGTGTGTTGTTGGTTTTTTTTTTTTTTTTTTTTTTTTTTGGGGGGGGGGGGGGGTGAAAATGGCATTAACCCATTATGATCAATGGGATTATTCCGTGCTTAGTTTTTCTTGCTTTCCAAAAAAAATTTTGGGGCGTCCACTGGCAGTGTAGGGATTAAAATGTTTTTGATCTGTTTGATGCTCAGGGCTGGAGCTGATGGGTTTCAAGCCTCGCTCCAGCCTCAAACCCTACTTCCACGTGAAACCAGCACAGTTCATCTACCCGGACGAAGGGGTAAGCTGTTTGATTCTCACGGTTGCGTTTGGGTGTTTTCATTTACCAGCAGTGAAGAGGTTAACCCATTTAAACCCACATCCGCATTTTAGACATGTCAGCTGAAGATCAGTGGCAGGAGATAGATCGACCATGATAATTCAAGGGTAGTGCCAGATTAGCTTGGCGCCTGCTGGCGCCAAGCTAATCTGGCACTACCCTTAAATTATCATGTTCGATCCATCTGCTGTAGTACATCCGGGCTAAAGGGGTCCATATTTTTAATATTTCATTTTGATTATAAAGACAAATAATTTTACTTGTATTATGGTTTGTATAATAAATGTTTGGATATACCAGGTAATGACACTTTTTCAGAGGCCCGTGTGGCACTCATTCTACGTAATTTACTTCGTTTATAATATCAAAGATAAGCTAGGGAGTTCTAAGCGTCGGAGCAGGAGAGCGAAGGGAATCGCTGGGTCGTGGGTTTGAATCCCCGTCCCGGCCCCGGTAGCTGGACTCGCAATCCAGGGGGAAAAGACAGGCTTGTTCAATAGCATGTCCGTTCAAAGGTCCTGGTAAATCAAAGTGACACAGTTGGAGTGCGCCTGAGTTGATCAGTGTTCAGGTCGTACTCCATAGGTAATAGATTTCCCTGTCCCCCATAACCCGCCCGTCAGGGCCGTCCATTATCACTTTGGTGCCGTGGATGTTAAACCCGAACTAACCAGATAAGCTATAACAGCAAGAAAGTGTGGTGCTCAAGCACTTTGTTAAATGCAAAGTTTTTTGTATTATAAATTCAGATAGAATTTTCATATTTCATTTTGATTATAATACAGTTGACTTGTAACATGGTTTGAATAATAAAAGTTGAATATACAGTGGAGTCCAGTTAACACGAACTCGCTTTACACGAAATTCCGGTTAACACGAACCGTTCTTGCATTCCCAGCCGACAGCCTTCTTATTCTGTATTAAAACTTCACTGATAACACGAAATGCTTAACACGAAATTTCGCTTTACACGAAGCTGGTTTCGGTTCCCAACCAGGGCAATTTCACTATTATTCACCTGTTTAACACGAACACAGATTCCATTCACCGAAAACCAATTCACATGTCGCTCTCGCGCTGTGGTGGTACAAATAACAGATCAGAGCGAACTCTAGTCTGTGATTGGCTGAATAGCCTTCGGCTGTTGTAATCCGTCTTTTCATTGGCTAGCATTTCTAAACTGTATTCATGTTGTATCATTCGTGTACCAACACAACAATTTTACCGATGCGGGATTGTACTTCAGCCTGTGTTGCTTTTACCTGATGGATTGTAACTTACTATGGATTTTACCTGATGGATTTTACATTAAATACGCGAGCTGTACACGTTTTCTTTTGTTTTCCTAGGGAGCTGAAGGTATGCACATAAAGTACGATAATGTGCACTTTTAACCTCATACTCATTCACGCACACGTCTTACACACTTTCTCCTTGAGGGTCGTGATCAATTTTGAGGCCATGTTGGTTAACACGAAATACGTTTAACACGAAGTGATTTTCCATGTCCCCAGAAATTCGTGTTAAGCGGACTCCACTGTAATGACATTGTTGAAGACGTCCAAACTGCACTCATTCTATGTAAGTCACTTCAAGGTTAAGATATAACATCAAAAAAGTTTAGGTCCTCGAGCAATTAGTCATAAGCAGTTTCCTGTATTATGAATTCAGATAGAATTTATGATCGATAAATAATTTTTTCATGCATCTCCCTTTTAAATTTCTGGCTCATGCGCGAAGCCCCGGCAGACTTGCCTACCATATGGTAGTTGGCCGTATTCATACGGATTTTAGCCTGAGAATACGATCATCTGGTCAGGTCGTTAAAAATACGGTCACTACGTTTTTTTGTGGTTTTTTTGGTTTTTTTTTTTTCTATTAAAAGACGCTCAGTTTGTTGTTACTTCCCTTGGATAAAGACATTTTATTGTGGTGTCTGTCGGGGCATACATTACATGCCTCCACTTAGAGCTAAATTTCCATGCACCCTAAGAGAGAACCTACTAAAAGGGGGGAAGGGGTTGCAGTCGATATTGTAGTAATAAATGAAAAGAAAAAGGAAGACTGCCAGTGCTAATATTTTAGGAAGATTACAAAGTAAAGTAGTTAAAAGCACTGTCAGGGGAGAGAATTGTGCATGATCGACCACTGATCATGGGTCTATTTTGGTCAAAGCACAAAAAATAGATAAGAAAGAGGGGGGTGCGCTATGAAAGTGACTGCTTCCCTTGGATAGTTTAGCTTTCGATGCCATTTGATTTACACCAGTGAGAAAGAATACTATCCTATCCGATAGTTATTCATAGTAGCCAAAAATGAAACGAAGCCGCCTGATGCTGATCATTCTTCTGACGAACTGCCAAGCAGGTTGCTCGAAAGCACAGCTTTTTGAAAGCATACAATGAAAAGTGGCCTTGTTTGACTGTATCATCAAAAGATCAGGATTTTGCGTGATGCATAACAGATTTCACGGTTGCACATGGTGGTCGAAATGATTGTGAGAGACATATTTCCTCCAATGCTCATGCCAAGATTGAAAACTATGCTGCCAAAGGTTCAGCATCGATCAGAGGCATGTACTCAGCTGCTCAGGTCAAAACAGTCAGGTCAGACAGCACAAGGTTGGTTTAAGCAGCATTTTATTCACCATGTATACTGTTTGTAAAAAAACCAAACGATCTTCAGTAAAGTGACCAAGTCGGCAAGTGTCATTCTAATTATATTAACCAAAAAAACAAAACAAAAAAAAAAGGGCGAAAATCAAAGAAAAGAGGAAAAAAACAAACACAAAGTAGGCCTACATATAAACGCAATTGAATTAAATGAAAGTATATCATGAAAATGATTTTTTTCTCATTTATGGCTGGCATGTTGTAAAAATACATCGCCTTTTATAGCAAAATGCATAGTAGCAGTAGTAGTATCTTTACCGGTTTACAAAAAAATCTGGTCAAAACTGCCATAATCTGGTTTTTAACTGCCTGGAGTACTGACAACAGTTTTTTTCAGGTAGGCAAGTCAGGCGAAGCTGAAGTGAGTGTTCTAGACTAGTGGTCTTCCATCAGCAGCCAGCCTTTTACTTACTGTTACATAGGTCACACCTGTGCATTGGTCATATGTGTGAGCCATAAGGACTTTGCCTTTCTTGTCACATGTACAGTTTAATCTGATGTGAATAAATCAATACGAAAGTGTCCTTCTTTAGCTTCACCATTTTAAATTACTCTTATTAAATTTATCAAGTTTGAATTTTCCAGAGTGTGACAGGCAGCACAACATTGTTCACGGCCCTACTTCGCAAGTGTCTCGATCGTGACGTTGTGGCCATTTGCAAGTACATACCGGGCAAAAGCAACCCGCCAAGATTTGTGGCTCTGTTGCCCCAGGTAAGTTGGATGTCAGGATTTGCTTGTCCTGTGAGAGTATCAATGTTTGCTGATAGTCGGTGAAAAATTGAACCTGTTCACAGCTGACGCAGATTGTGTTTCTGCAATCTTTGTTAATCCAACACTGAAAAACACTCGCTGTCCCAGAAACACGGATTCAAAGTGGTGTCGGCAAGAAGCATGGATCCTCATGAGCCCCCGCAATGGCAGGGGCTCATGAGGATCTATGCCTCTTGCCCTTAAGTGGTGGTCAAATTTTCTTGGCACTAAACAGATGTCAGCAAGAGGCATAGATCCTCATGAGCCCCCGCAATTGCGGGGGCTCATGAGGATCTATGCCTCTTGCGCTTCGGTGGTGTTCATACTGTCTTGGCACTGAACAGATTTATTGTAGTCTGCAGTTGAGATGTGTCCGTCATGATAGTCTGGATTAGCTTGGCACATTGTGGCCTGATTAGCAGCAGGGCTTTGAAAAGAGCGTCTGTCAGGGTGATTGAGGGTAAAATAGGAATGGTCATTTGCATGTGAGTGAAGGGTGGTATCAGACAACATAGTCTTCGCTAATGAAGGCCATTATATGGGTAAAAGCCAGGGTGTCCATTTTTTTTAAAAAGCGAGATTATATAACAAAAATGGACATACTGGCTTTTGCCATATAACGGTAGAATCGCTCCTTTCCTTGGCAACACAGGTTTATGAGGCCTAAGCTGATATTGTGCTGAGTATTTTTTAACCCCTATCATTCAGAATAGACCAGTGTGTGAAATAAGTTTGACTAAAATAGTTCAAGGGTAGTGCCTCTAGGCGCCAAGCTATTCTGGCACCATCCTTGAACTAAATCCATTGGTCTATTATCCTTATCTGTAAGTACTATAATGTAGCTTGCATATTATAGTGTACAAATTTGAAGCTTTTAGCCTCAGTATGATATGGGTTAATACAGTCATTGTGCGTTTTGTGTTTGCTAGGCAGAGGAGCTTGATGAACACAAAGTACAGCTCACTCCCCCTGGCTTCCACGTCATCTTTCTGCCGTATGCTGACGACTTCCGTAAAGTGGCTTATGAAAAACCCCTTAAGGGTGAGCACTAGCGTATGTTATTGCCTTGCTTTGTATACATCTGTGTGTGTGTGTGTCTATGAAGATTCTCAGATTTAGTAATGTTGCAGTGTATTGCAAGGGCAGGATTGAAAAAACGTTTTGAATCCAGACAAAGAAGGTGACTGCCAAGTGTGTAAAATGCAGTAAAATAATCAGGAAAGAATAAATATGCTTTAAAAGGATGAACACACAACACTATTAGGTTGGTCTTTCAAAATTACGTTTCTTTTTTTTTTCTTTTTTTTTCTTTCGTTATTTCCTTGTAAAATGGTCTGCACTCCTAATCTTTTATCCTTGGAAAGTAGAGTTTCATTTTGTTTTATTCATTTTAATTTCAAAGTTTCATTTATTTCACCAATGATACATTAAGTAAGCGATTAAATAAGTCTGTGTCAGTGTAACGAGGCATTAACCTTGTACTATCATGGTTATTGTCCTGAACGTGCAACATTTTATAAATGATGTAATTGTGTTGCTATTGCTCAACCACTAAAGGCCGATTGAGGTGACAACAGAGATCATTAAAAGGCTGAGGTTTCAGTTTTCTAGTAAGGTGTTTCCAGCTGGTGATTGCAGATTGTGTTTCCTGAATTTTTGTTAATTGATGGCATCCTGGGGATGATGATCAATTTTTTAATTGTCCTTTGAGGTCACAATTCAGGAGACAGATCAACCATAAGCCCTAACATGCCATGACACATTGTGGTCCAACCATGTTAGTTTAAGGGTGGTGTCAGAATAGCTTGGCACCTACAGGCGCCAAGCTATTCTGACACCACCCTTTGAACTATCATGGTTGATCCACATCCTGTCACAGCATTTCAGGGCTTTATCGGTTAGTTCCACGCCAAGGAGCTCCAGTCTTGTTGGCATTGCTTTGTATCCAAGTTGCCTGCAGGGAACATCGATACAAATGATGTCATCAAGATGAATAGATCTGCAGTTGTGGGGGCTCAGAAGAATGTGCATGTGGGTAATGTTCTCTTTTTCCCACCATTGAAGGGGGATAAGTTGGCAGCGTGATTTTTTTTTTTTTTCAGCCGCTGAGGAGCAGATAGAAGCTGGCAAAGAGATAGTGAAGAAGCTGAAATTTCAGTTTTCCAGTGAAGCGTTTGAGAACCCCGTCCTGCAAAACCACTGGCGCAACATCGAGGCACTGGCCCTTGACCGTGACGAACCAGATGAAATGATCGACTACACCAGTAAGTACTTGGTACACGCAAGGTCAACTCTGCTTCTATCAATATGGAATGGAAGCTAACTTTTTAAGCTTACAAAGCTATTCCTTTAACTCATTCAGCCCTGACCCACTACAGCAGGAGATGTGTCGACCATGATAATTCAAGGGTAGTGCCAGATTAGCTTGGCGCCTGTCGGCGCCAAGCTAATCTGGCACCTGAATTATCATGGTCAATCCATCTCCTGAAAACTGGTGCAAAGTCATCAGATGATGCCTCCAAAATTTGGGAAATACGGCCATTGGGCTGAACGAGTTAAGGTATTTAATTTTTCAGACTTGCCTGTATTATTATTTGAGTGTTTTTCTGTATTTCATTGCAGTGCCAGCTAGCGACAAGATCAAGAAGAAAGCTGGGCCAGCCATAAGAGATTTCATGAACTTAGTCTTTCCTGAAGGCTATGAGCCTGGTCAGAAGAAGAGGGTAGGTTTTCATATCTTTGCGCACAGGATCTTAGATGAGGTATGGTTTGTAGAACATTGCTGACAGTATCACATTAGGCATGATGGTTGAGCTGCTTAAAATTATATGGTTATACATGTTTTGCAGCTGAAGAAGTTGCCCTCATCTTTTTGCTTAATTGTTGTTTCAAATACATTCTGATATTTTGCATGGTAGGGTGCAACTGGTGAGGGCGCAGCTGTGAAGCGAGCAAAAACTGCAGAGGCTGCCTTAGATCTCGATCTGGAAAAAGAGGCTCATGAAGGCAGGGTAAGAAAATCACAATGCTTCCGTTGTTTTCTGTGTCATTTTTTTCTTATTTTTAAACACAGTTTGCGTTTGTTTGCCAAACAGCTCGTCATCACCGAATCAGCATAAGACTTGTCCTGGATGATAACCTTAACCCATTTAATGTTTGTATGCTGCAGGATTGACCATAATTCAAGGGTAGTGCCAGATTAGCTTGGTGCCGTCTACCCTTGAATTATCATGGTCGATCCATCTCCAGCTAATGGTGCACATTTTTCAGGTGACACCTCCAGAAATGTGGAAATGTGGCCATGGGGGTTAAACGGGTTAATAAAGGATCTAGTTTTTTTTTAAAAAACATGACTTTGGTCATCTAGCAAAGTGTGGCAAGTTTTGATGCCTTACTGCCCAGTATTAACTGGTCACATTGCAGATATTCTTCCAAATTATGACACAAGAGGGTCAAATACCAAAAGTACTATTGAAACAGTCTGTTCATTTAGATCTGTGTCCTGTCTGGTCCATACTACAGGTCAGCCTCGTGATTATCATGATGCTAAGGCGCCGTAAAATGTCGGACTGTTTTCCCAGATCACATTATATTGTAGTGCTTAATTTACATAGACTTGTGAAGAATACCACAAGCAGAAGATCTCAAGACCGTTGTCAGCCTCAGCGTTAGCTGGCCTGTTTTGACAATTTTTTCTCACTTGTTAGGAGCCAGAAGAAATCTGTGCATGCCAAGTCCAATATGTCGGTATACTGGAGCACTTTACAGCCAAGCTGACCTGTACAAAATTTGCTGGTTTTGTTTTGCTTTAACACTTTGTGCAGAAAGGCTAGGTCTGATATTCACTGTCTGTAACTTGATTTCTCTGCAGCTTGGCAAGCTGACTGTGCCCATACTGAAGGAAGCCATCAAGAAAGCCAACATCCCTCATGTGTCCACGCGGAAGGCTGACCTCATCGATGCCATTAACGAACATTATGGTGTTTAGTCCTTTTAGCCCCAACACCCTACAGCAGGAGATGGATTGACCATGATAATTCAAGGGTCGTGCCAGATTAGCTTGGCGCCTTAATCTGGCACGACCCTTGAATTACCATGGTCAATCCACCTTCTGCAACTGGTACAGTCGTTAACACTTCCAAAATTTGGGAAATGCGCCCTTGGGGCTAAAAGGGTTACTGTCAGTTTTCATCATACCATTAGTGCTAGAAAGGTGCATCCCAACTTTTAGAGGTGTCTGCATTATCAGCTGTGGGAGATGGATCAGCGATGATAGTTCAAGGGTAGTGCCAGAGTAGCTGGTACTTTTTTGGAATAAGCGGCAATGCATACGTGTTATCTTCGGAGGCAAATGAAAAACCATTGCGACAGCAGTTGTCTCCTACTTTGTCAACTTGTGCCGATTTTCTTGGTGTATTGTTTTCTGTTCACGTCTGTAATGTGCTGATCTACAATTTTTGGACCAAATGGTTGAGGGAGCTGATGTCCAGTATCACAACCCAGCAGTTACATTTGCGTCATTTTATCTGTACTGTCTTGTTTTTGTTACAAAGATGTTAGTATGATTGTATTGTTTTTGTTAGAAAAATGTTAGTATGATTGTATTGTTTTATCACAGTTTATTTATTGGCGAGGCACAATTAGTAAGGCTTGACCTTATGCCTGTCGGTTGCGGTTTTTGTCGTGATGATTCCTGCGGGAATCATTGTGACTAAAACCGCTCTGACAGCCAAAGGGTTTAAAGCAAAACAGGACAATATGCAAGAGGCATAGATCCTCATGAAAAATTCGCTGGGGCTCATGAGGATCCATACCTCTTGCTGGTTCATGCATCTAAATTTACAGAGCTATGAAAAATAGTTGCTGCTTCGTCAATTAGAACAAATTATTGACACGTTTGTGGGTCTGTTAGCTATGTTTTGTCATATACATCTTAGAATGCATTGCATATTTAAGCATTCAACGTGTACTGCTGCTCCATTCATTCTTAGTCATTTCATTGTTCCAGTTGCTTTATACATGTCTATGTCCTTGCAAGTCTGCATAAGTGACAAAATTTTTATTATTGCGCCTCAAAACGTTCATTTTGTTATGACCAGTTTTGTGAAAGAGAATGTCATGGAAGAAATTGACAATAATTCTTCAGTTGAATGTGTCAGGAAATGAAATACCAGGAATGATTAAATTACTTGTGCTTGCTTCCTTTTGACATCACTGATGCTGGTACGTTTCTGATTGAAAAAGAATGCTTCAAGAGAGCATCTCCCTGCATATTCTGCTCAGTAATCAAATCTATACTGCTCACGAAAAGGAGTGGACAATGATATCAAAATGTTGGTCATTAGTGTAGCTTATCACTGGCACATACAAAATTATAAACAATTTAGTACTACTTTTTGGCTCATCTGCGAAGCAAAAGTATGTTCTGGGCCAGTGGTTGTCCGTCCGGCATCGTCCATGGTAAACGTTAACATTTTCTCAGAGACTATTCAAGCCATAGTCTTCAAACTTGGCCCAAGGATACTTTGTGGCAAGACCTTTCTAAACATACCAGTTTGAGTGACCTCTCACAAAGGTCAAGGTCACGGAATGAGGAAATAGGCCAAAAATAGTTATATTTTGACTTTTTTTTTTTTTTCAAATACACACAATATTCACAACTTCAAACCCAAACTTGGTACAAAGATACCCGATGGCGAGACCTTTCTATGCATACTAGTTTCATTGATCCCTCAGAAAGGTCAAGGATCACAAGAGCTCAGGAAATAGGTCCAAAATAGCCAGGGTCACAAGAGGCTGGCAAATGTTAAACACAAATTTCTGATAAAATTGTAGGCATTATCAACATTTTTGCAAATTTTTCAATCAAATTTCGCACAAAGGTACCTGATGGTTAGGCCTTCCTATGCATACTAATTTAGTAGACTCATTGCAAAGGTCACGGGAGGGGGGGTTGACAGATAAGTGAAAAATGCTTACATTTTCAGAAAACATGGATTTTGCTGGTGCAAAAGCCAGCCCTTATCGTCACAAAGATCACATGTAAATCGGACATACACAGCCTTTCTTGTGTGGAGTATTGAGCTTACCACATTTTTTTAAACCCACTTAATTCTATGAAACTTTGGAGGCATCACTTAGCACCATGTAACCATTTTGCAAGAGATGGATCAAACATAATTCAAGGGTTTCACCAGATGAGCTTGGCGCAATCAGGCACCAAGCTTATCCAGCACTACCCTTGAATTATCTTGGTTGATCCATCTCCTGCTGTAGCGCATTGGGGTTAAATGAGTTATGTCAATTTGAGCACTTCCAGTTCCACACACAAACATTCAACACCATTTTTTTTCACACATTTTAAATGCAAATTAGAAGTGATGCACAATTTCTGTTCTTTTTTATAAAACAAAAATTCAAAGCGCTTGGGCAAACTGCAATTTAAACAAACAACTCTAAAAGTAAAAGTTTTTACAACATGCACATTTTTCTTTTGGTTGTACGCCAGGTGTGTTTCAGTTATGAAATGTATCACAAATGATTACAAAGAGAATAATGTGAGATTTTGTTTCCAAATTTCATGCTAATGAACTTGAGAACCAATGCTGCAGACTTCATTTCCTTCAAACACACTTCACAGTACATAATGTCTGCACAATACCACCTCTGAAACCCTCTCTCAAAGTGAAGACAGCAGTTAACTCAATCGAGATGTGCCGCCTCCGGATACACAGCAAAAGCTGCGTATCCGGAGGCAGTACGTCTCGAATGAATTAACCAATTTAGCCCTGATACAATGCAACGGGCAATACAACAACCATGACAGTCGAAGGGTAATGTCAGAATGGTTTGGCACCTCAAGGCATGATCCTTGAACTATCATAGTCATTTCATCTCCTGAACTGGAATAGAGGACAACTCCGTGTACATTTCAACTTCAGAGCTCGATGTGTTAAGAAGCAGTCATTCCACCACCCCCCCCCCCCCCCCAACACATCCCCCTTTTGTCGCAGATCTGCAGTCCAGTCCCCTCATTCACTGAATCGCATTCATCCCAATTCACTCCATGTTCAGCTGTTCAGCTCATTTCCATGGTTTCCTGACCTGAAAGACAAATCACTCTGATGGTAAATGAAACAAAACAGGGGCCATATGCAAAGAGGTGTAGTAAGGCCTTACTTTTGAAGTTATGAGCTCCTTTGAAAGTAAACGCTTCATTTTCTAATGCATGGGGCAGAAGTACTGCTTACTTTGGGGTCAGCGAGGAAGTAAATCCGGCGGAATTTACTACAGCGGGAGACCACAAGTACGTGTGCTTACGTCGAAAGTTACCATGTATAAAGATATGTTTTAGAGGTTTTGTATAATTTTAGAGGTTTTGTATGGGTAATTCAAGGTGCTATTGTTATTGTATCACAAACAACGCTTGTGTGATTCATTTTTTTTTAGGTTTGAAACCTGCTTTAGGTTTAAAAAAAAAAAAAAATTTATTTTTTAAAAATAACGTTTAGGTGTTCTGCAATTTTGATAGAAACAGTCCGCACAGTCTCGTATTTCAGTGAACAAAACAGCGATTTCACTTTCATGCGGTAGCGTGGACCACAGCCGGCCTAGCCTGTGGCATCTTGATCCTGTTCTTTCCCTGCCGCAGCGGTTATCTGGCAGTTAGTAATGTAACCGTACGCATGCGCAAAAGTAGGATTGATCCCAAATCAAACGTCCTTGGCCCTCTACTTCACAAGTCACTACTACAGAGCCAATTTCGCTCTGTGCATAGCAAGCAGCCTGCCACTTTAACTTGTGAAGTAATGACTCTCGAAGTAGGCGTTTACTTTCAAAGCTATGGACTACAGCCCTGTGCATGCGGTCACAGATGTGATCCTACAGTTCTCTTAAAAAAACACTTGCATTAAAGCAATAAAGGTTAACTCATTCAAGACATGCCACCTCTGGATACATGGCTTAACTCATTCTACCCCAGACACACCACAGGAAGATAAGGTTTGACCATGATAGTTCAAATGTGATGCCAGAATAGCTTGGCGCCTATGGGTGCCAAGCTATTCTGGCATCACCCTTGAACTATCATGGTCTGTGTCCTGCACTGCAATGCAATCTTCAGAGGACAACGGCAAAATTTAAGGATTTCAGTGTTGGGGTAGAATGAGTTGAGCCACGTATCCGGAGTCGGCACATCTTGATTGAGTTAATAGTTCGTAATATCTCCTTAATACATGTTTTTGTTTGTCTTTAAACAGTGTTTCAAAACAAAAATAACTTATTTTTAGGCTAACTATAAACTTTGAATTTGCAAAATAAACAAAATTTTTCTCTTCCTTCTCCTTATATAGGAGAGTTCCCTCACTGGAAGAGGAAAATCTGTTGGGTGTGCCTAAACACATGGATTGTGTGAACAGAAAAGGGTAGCAGTCTTTGCTGAGACAAGACAACATTGAGAATCTGTTGTATTGGCGAATTCTAACAATCAAAGCCTGTCCTGGAGCAGGTCACTTTAAAAGAAATGTCAAAACTTGTAGACTAAACCAGGATGATATCTTTGGTACGAGTTGAGGGTGTAATAATGAAACATAAATAAAGCACCGCCTGGTCCTCTGGCTGTGGACAGCAATTTTCATGCAGGAATCGCCTCAAAAAAGAGCACTATTGACAGGCAAAGGCATAACCGGCAAATCAGATTCTGTAACAAGTGCTGGGATCAGTTGCATGAGAGAATAATCCTGCGCCAGCCACTACGCAAGGTGCTCCGCAATAGCAGAGCACCTTGCTTAGTGGCTGGCGCAGGATTACGCCCACTCATGCAACTGGCTCAAGGTCTATAAATTGTGAACTTAAAGTGTAAAAAAAAAGCCCCTCACACACATCCTCGCAGCTCAAAAGGATGTTTTCAACGGTCACTATCAAGTTTTTCGGACACTCCCACAAATTTCAGAGAAAGTACATCCACACTGCTACTGACCAACTTCGTTGAACATGAACTCCTGCTGGTACTCCTTGAGGAACTGTGTGGAGCGAGACTCGTCCAGGAACAGGGAGTAAACCCTCTTGATGTCATCGACATCTACCTCTGTGCCCTGATAAAAAAATTTAAACAAAAATTCAGGAACGGTGGAGCAAGGTTCATCCAGGATATATAGAAGTACACATGCTAGGTCACCCCAGTCATGGTGGCACGCATCCTCATATTTATTCATAGCAGCCATAATGTGAACACAATACAATTATCTCAAGCTGCGGATGTCCAAGAGACAAGTCCTTTCCAACAAGAGGCATATATTCTCATGAGCCGCTGCTCCAGGGGCTCATGAGAATATATGCCTCTTGCAGATGAAGCAGGGTGGATGAATCCATGGAATGTTTGAAGTCTGTGCAATGTTTTGAGCTCCTCCTTTAGGGAAAACCTATTATCCATTTTCACTGAGTGATTTCCTTTGATATGTAACTGTATTTATTTCCTTCAAACATGATTTTAATTTTACATAATGATGATAGTTACCTTGCGTTTGCGACAGACGAGGTGAGCAGCTGTGATGAGTTGGATGGAATAGCGCAAAGAGGTTTCCATTCCAATACGAGTCAACACCGTCAATGCATCGTCGCTCATTTCTACATCCTCTTCCTCACACCTACACAAGTAGATGAAACGTTTGAATTAGGAATTCGTCTCTGTTACATCCAAGCAAACCATGGGTAACATTTTCCTTTAACCTTTTTATCCCCGGATCCCTACAGCAGGAGATGGCTTGACCATGATAATTTAAGGGTAGTGCCAGATTAGTTTGGCGCCTTCATGTGCTAAGCTAATCTGGCACTACCCTTGAATTACCATGGTCAAGCCATCGTCTGCAACTGGTACATAGTCGTTAGGCCACACCTCCAAAATTTGAGAAATGGGACCTTGGGGCCAAAAGGGTTAACTTTGCACGCATTTATGTGGAACCTGTTCTAAGCAATAAACACATTACCGATGACATTACCGTATGGAATCGTGTCTACGCTAGCCCAATTTTAGCCAAAATTTGTTGTGTACGTATAGGGCAGTGTTGCCAAGTGAGGGGCGCCATAGCTAGGCAGTAACCCGAGTAGTCTCCCCTTCATCCCCACACCGCGAGTACTCAGTTTAGTTTCTTTGCTAGCCTAGGACGGTTGTGTACGGGCTGTGCTTCTTCGTTGTGCTTGGACTTTGTACGGTGCAACCGGTCTTCATACCTTTGTCGCCGCTGTGTCTTGTCCCCGCCTGGGACGGGTAGTGCCTTGTTGAGCTGCCTTCTTGAGCTGTCCTGGAGTGACCGGTGGACTTGGCTTTCGTCAGGGCTCCTTGGGGTTTCAGCAATGCGCCGGCCTCTGTGGACTTCCTCCCACGTGCGTGCGGCTCTGTGGTGTGTCCTGCGTCCTTGTCCCATCTCTGCCGAGGGCTCCCTCTCTGCCTCTGCGTGGTATTGGGGTTTTTCGTCATGACGAGGTAACATCTCGGTTCTGCCAGTGACCGGCGCTCGGGGGAGGGGGGGGGAATTTAGAGCGCCGGGCGGCGGCAGTGCCATGGCTTTCGACTTCGCATTCGCCTTGCTCGGACTCAAGTGTTGCGTGGCCTCGTGGCGCCACGTTTGTCTGCCTTCACTGTTCATTCTGTTTTGCAGTTGGCAAGTGCGCACCTGTCCGAGATGTGGCGACTTTCAGTGGCCGAGCGACCAGCATACCGCCTGCCTGCCATGTTCCGGCTGTGCCTCCACTCGTACCTGCGCAGTCTGCGCCCCCTGGCAAGAAGAGAGGTGGTCGTAACTGTGGAACTTCTATCGCCGTGAACGCCCGTCGCCGGCCCGGGAACAGACTCCTTCTACCGCTCCCACGGCCTCCATGCTTGCTTCGACACATGGTCCTCCAGTGGCGGCTGGGGGACGGTCGACACCTTCTGCTATGGTCGTCTCTGACACTCGTTCTTCACACAGACGACGCGTCAGCGTGGGGAGCCATATGAGTAAGACTTTGATACCTGTTCCACAAAGCACATGCACGACCCGCCTACCTGACCGTACTGGCCCAGGGAACGGCGTGGCATCTGCTGTATGTCCGTCACTTACATCAAGTCTGACAGAGAGCCGTTTACATGCACGTCAGCCTTCCAGCCCCCGGACCGTCGTGAAATACCGGGAGTCTGGACTGGACTCAGAACGTTTAGGGTGCCGCCCGTCAGATGCTGTTGACGGGTCTCGCCCTCCTAAAGATAACACGCCCTGCCTACCCCCTATTGCGGGAGGGGTACTCGGGGCTCGTGGTCATGCACGTACAAGCAGACAAAGGAACAGCAGGCCAAGGACCCGTTCTCGCTCCCGAGATAGATCTTCGCGTCCTCGGACTGACTCTCATAGCCGTCGCTACCGCCGTCACTTGCGTTCTACCGACACGTCGGACGCGGCTTCCTCAATCTGCCAACGCTCCGCACGGCGCTCTAGGCGTAACTCTCCTCCGAGCGCCTTGCACTGCTTCTCGTCTCGTTGCTCGCCTTCGGCCGACCGGCACCCTTCTCACCATTCTTCTGCCTTCAGACGGCCGCGGTCCCCCCGTCGTAGTCGCGCACCGCAGGATCGCCGATCTCCGCGTCGGCCCTCACGGGATCCCTCATCCCGACGTCGCTCTCAGGTGTGGACCCCCACCACCCCCCCGCGCCTCTGCCTCTCTGCGGGATGCTACTTTTGTCTGCTCTGCCCTCCGTCATAGTGGGGTTGCCCACTCACCGCTCCCCCGCACCCTCTCCCGATGACAACTTCCTCAGCTTGGCCCCGGAGGATTCTGTGTCGGCACTCACTGGGGATGATGGGGCGGCGGATCCCAGGCGCTCTTCCTCGCGGGACGACTCCTCGTCGCTACCGACCCTCGCGGGACCTAGGTTGGAGACACTACAGGCCTTGGATAAGGGGGCTCGCCTTATCTCTGCATGCCTTCACCCGGAAGATTGCCCGCCATCCCCTCCACTCACGAGGAGAACGTCGGCCTTTGTGGATGCTGAGCGTCACACTAAACGTTTCAAGTCCCTTCCTCAGCCTCCTGGTTTCCGCGATCTGCGCGACGCCTTCTCGGTGCATCTGCAACAGGGTGCCTTGCGCGATAATGGCTTCTTCTCTGACTCCAAGTGGCCCGCGGACTTGGCCATCTCCTTCTGACAGCGGTGGTACTCCAGTCACTCGCAAGCCTTCTCCTGCCCGCTTCCGGAAGTGGACCCCCCCCCTGCGCTCGCCCTGGTCGGTGCCTCCCGGCTTCAGCTACCTTCACACGGCATCGACAGGACAGCCTCCCTGATTCGCAATGTGCTTGCCTCGTCGGGGTTTCTGGATCTTGCCACCCAGGCCTTGGTTCGACAGGTCGAGGAGGCCTGGCAGCCTTCTCTTACACCGCTCCTTGGGGATCTTTTGGCCCTGGCCGTTTCTGCCAACCGTGCGGCATACCACACCTCGGTCAACGCTATGGCTGCCGCCGTCAACTGCGACCTGATGCGTTGGGATGCCCTTCTGCGCGACTGTGCCCTCCCGGCCAATGTGACGGTGCAGCTTCGACAGGCTCCACTGGGTGGTTCCCTTCTGTTTGGCCCGACTAGGCAGATGGTCAAGGACGAGCATAAGGACGTGTGGCCCGCCCGCCCCACCCCCGCCAGCTTTTCTGACAGCCTGCAAGGCCCTGGGTCGAGCCATGCGGCCCGGTAGACCCCCCCAGCGCCCCTTCACGGTCCGTGGTCACCTGCCCCCCCCCTCCTGGCCCCACCCCCGCCGGTCCCCGGTTCACCCGTCGCCCTGACTTCCCTCTTCCGCCCCTGCCGTCCGTAGTGATGTGTGGCAGTCGCTGCTGCCAGACGACCCTTTGGGTCCTATCCACTGTCTCTGAGGGACTCCAGCTTTCCTTTCGGTCCCCTCCCCCTCTGCTCCGTTTGCCCGTGTGGACCGCTATCCCAACGGACCAACTCAGAGTCGACGCCCTGCGCGGCGAGGTCACTGCCTTGCTCCAGAAAGCCGCCACGGAGGTGGTGGTGCGACACAACTCTTCAGCGTTCTACAGCCGGCTTTTCGTGGTGCCCAAAGCAGGCGGCAAGTGGCGTCCCGTCGTCGACCTCTCTGCGTTGAACAGATTCATCGTGGCTCCGCCCTTTCGCATGGAGACCGCCCGAGCCCTGCGCGCCGCGGTTCAGCCCATGGACTTTGCCGTCAGCTTGGATCTCTCGGATGCCTATCTCCATGTCCCCATGCACCCGGCCTCCCGACGTTACCTCCACTTCGCCTTCGAAGGGGTCATCTACCAGTTCCGTGCGATGCCCTTCGGTCTCAACCTCAGCCCTTGGGTCTTCACCCGCATCATGGACGCAGTGGTCACCGCGGCCAGGCGGACGTCGTTGAGTTCCACGTCAAACTACCTGGACGATCTCCTTTTCCAGAACCAGTCCGAGGACTCCTTGCGGGTCGCCCGGGATGCGCTTCTCCTTCTCCTCGACAGGCTCGGCTTCCTGGTCAAGGCGGGGAAATCCGACCTCACGCCGTCACGTTGCTTCATCCATCTGGGAATGGAATTCCACACCGATCTCAACCACGTCCGTTTGCCGGAGCAACGTGTTCAGAAGTTGGCGACCTTTGTGCGACAGGTGTCTCAGGAGACGGCGATCCCCGACAGGCGCTGGCTTCAGTTTCTGGGACTGATGAGTGTGGCAGCAGACCTGCTTCCCCTGGGACGTCTCCACTCCCAACCGATACAGCTGCACCTGCTTCTCCACTGGCGGCCCTCGACGGTCGACCTCGAGGCTCCGGTTCCGGTGCTGCCTATGCTCCGTCCTCACCTCTGCTGGGCGGATCCCGTCTGGCTTCCCCTCCACTCTCCGCCTCCCCAACTCTCCCTGTGCGTCGACGCCAGTCTCTCCGGTTGGGGCGCTCACCTGCTACCGGAGTTCTCCACGGCCTCTGGCGTCTGGCCCCCGGATCTGCTGGCACAGCACATCAACTGGTTGGAGTTGAAGGCGGTCTGGCAAGCCCTGCTCGCCTGGGAAACGCGGCTGTGACAACAAGAGCTGCTGGTTCTCTCGGACGACTCCACGGTCGTCGCCTACATCTAGAAGCAGGGGGGGACTCGCTCTCTTGCTCTCTCTGCATGCTACTCTACCAGGTGCTACGTTGGTGCGAGGATCGGAACATCACTCTCCGTGCGCATCACATCCCCGGCCATCTGAATGTTCTCGCGGACTCCCTCTCGCGTCGCGGTCAGCTACTTCACACAGAGTGGACACTTCACCCGGACATCTTTCGGATGATCGGAGCGGCGTGGGAGGCCCCCATGGTCGATCTGTTCGCGACGAGATGGAACCACCAGCTGCTGGTCTTCGTCTCGCCAATTCCCAGACCTGCCTTGTGCTACAAATCCTCCGTAGCATCTACGGAAAAATCGCGATACTATGCTGCTACGGAAGAAAAAGAAAACTGCTACGAAAGAACGAATCAAAATTGTTACATATTTTTTCATGGATTGTTGCTTCTCGGGTTCATATGAAGCCGTTTATTGATGTTTTCCTGCTGGTAAGCACGCTTCCGCCACCAATATCATCAACAGCGCATGCGCACTATTTACTTTGCAAGAATGGCTGACTCAGACAGCTCACTGTCTGGAGAAGAAAAACAAAGACAAGAAAACATTAACAAGCAAAAAGCGCCACAGTCTTTGTTATCGGAGAAGAAAAGGTACAAAAGATCAGCTGCCCAAGCATATCAAGCCCACTACGTGGATGAATGACCATGTTTCACAAGTAGCAAACATGGCAAGTACTTCGTACGGTGCATGTTGTGCAAATGCGACTTTCAGTGATTTCTTTTTCTTTCACATTGCTACTGAAAACTTTGCTATACTACTGAAAACTGGGCCTTCTGCTACTGATGTAAAAAAAACTGGGGTAGGCAGGTCTGCAATTCTGGACCCGCTTGCTTGGGCAGTCGACGCTCTCTCCATCCCTGGGACGGCTTAGTCGCCTACGCCTACCCCCCAACAGTTCTCATCCCTAAAGTCCTCATCAAGCTCCGGGGATGCAACGCGATCCTGTTCCTGGTTGCTCCTCTTTGCTGGACCAAGTCGTGGACCACAGACCTCCTGAACCTCGCCACGGGCCCCCCGCTGTGGTTTCCCACGCCTCGCACGATGCTCAAGCAATCCCGGCAGGCGCTTTTCCACCCTTGCCCCGAGCGTCTCCTCCTCCACGCCTGGAGATTGTGCGGCAGGCCCTTGCCTCTAGAGGCTTCTCAAGTGCGGCAGTGGAGGCTATCGCTACGGCTCGCAGACCCTCGACCAGATGAGTGTACGACGGCAAGTGGCACATCCTGTGCGACTGGTGTGGTGACAAGCTCCTCTCCCCCACGGATCTGACAGTTCCCCAGCTGGCGGACTTCTTCCTCTGGCTGTTTACCGACCAGCGCTTGGCGCCGATCACCATTCGGGGTTATCTGGCCATGATCGCAGACACATATCGGCATTTGGGACGCCCCGACCCAGTTGCCTGCAAGGACCTCTCCGACCTGATGGTGCATTTCGGGCTACACCGGCCCGCTCTTTGATAGATGGTCCCGCGCTGGGAACTTCCGTGGGTGCTTACTTGGCTCAACTCCGCCCGCTTCGAACCGATCCAGTTGGCGCGGCTGCCGGACGTGATGCTGAAAACCTGCTTCCTACTGGCTCTCGCCTCCACTTCCAGGGTCAGCAAGCTACACGCCTTTTCATCGTGGCCGGCATGTTTGCACTTCCGGGCGGATGGCTCGGTCATCTGCTCCCCGATCCGGCGTTTCTCGCCAAGACCCGATCTACTTTGACTGCTCCTCAGGTGGTCTCCATTCAACCTTTGTGAGACCCAGACTCCACCCATGCGTCCCGACAGCAGGACCCGGTGAGAGTGCTACACGTTTACCTGCGCCGGACCAAGCCACTACGCAGGGGACGCACCCGCCTTTTCCTCCCTCTGTCCCCAGGTAGAAATGACATCTCGGCCCAGATGATATCCTCCTGGCTCCGTTGGGTGATCCGCTCCGCCTACCAAGAACTCGTCCCTGATACAGCCAAACGAATGCACATCAGGGCGCACGAGGTCAGAGTCATGGCTGCTAGCCTCGCATTCAACCGCAACTGCGCGGTCAAGGACATTGTGGCGGCCGTGGGCTGGCGAGCAGAGTCTACCTTCACCCGATTCTACTTGAGGGACCTCTCCAGCCAGCGCCAGAACCTTTCGCTGGTGGGAGACATCGCAGCGGCGCCACACTCCCTCCCGGCGCCCTAAGTATCTTCGCTAAAATTATCGAGAGGTTGCTTAGGGAGGGCGGGCCTAGTGGCCTGTATTTGCGGGTTAGGGGCGTTATTAGCGGCACCCACCTCCTCTTCGTAATTCTTCCATACGGTAATGTCATCGGTAATGCGTTTTGAGAAAACAAATGTATTTTTCTTTAAAATGTATTTTTGCGAAAAACACTTACCGATGACATTACTCGGATGACCCCCCCACCTACGCCGCTTAGAAACTAAACTGAGTACTCACGGTAAGGCGCGTACCCGTATGGGGATGAAGGGGAGACTACTCAGGTTACTGCCTAGCTGTGGCGCCCCTCACTTGCCAACACTGCCCTATACGTACACAACAAATTTTGGCTAAAATTAGGGCTAGCGTAGACATGATTCCATACGGTAATGTCATCGGTAAGTATTTTAAAAAAAAATACATTTCAAAGAAAAATTCATTTTTCTCTAAAAGGTATTTTTTCGAAAAATACTTACCGATGACATGACTTTATGGAAGTGTCTACTACTTACTCAATTCTAGCCTAAGAACCCGTTGTGTTGTCACACAACCCGGGAGGCACTCGGGGAACCCCGAGGGGGGCCGAGAGTTGTCTCCCATTACTGAAAATCCGATTCCGAGTCACGGTGTGACTAATTAGTCAGGATACTTAGCTCACCAGCGGCGAGCGAGGCAGGTGGGAGGGTCGTCCGAGTCATGTCATCGGTAAGTATTTTTCGAAAAAATACCTTTTAGAGAAAAATGAATTTGTTTCTTCAAAAACATTACCGATGACATGACTTTATGGAAGAATTGTGAACAGGAGGAGGGTGCCGCGCCCCAGCACACCTTTAGGACCCAAGAGCCGTCCTCCCTGCCGCAAACTTCCGACGACCCTAGGTAGGTGTACCCTTACGGCGCCGAGGCGCCAGGAGGGAGTGTTGTGCCGCAGTGATTTCCCCCCAGCAGCGCGAGGAGTCTTGCTGGCCTGCCAGATCCCTGAGATAGAAGCAGGTGAAAGTAGATTCTGCCCGCCAGCCCACGACAGCCACGATGTGTATGACAGCATAGTTCCGGTCGAAGGCGAAGTTCGTGGCCATGGCACGTACCTTGTGTGCACTTATCTTTAGCCTCTTCGCTCCCTTCGGGGAGGGATCCTGGTAGGCGGACCGTATGACTGAGCGTAGCCAGGAAGAGGTCGTCTGGGCTGTAGCGTCAGTCCTGCCGGAATAACAGCAGAAGAGGCGTGCGCGTCCACTCCCGACGGCTGGTGTCGGCGTAGGTACACGTGTAGGGCTTGCAGAGGATCTCGTTGCCTGGTCTCCTGGGGAAAGTACGTCCCTCTCAGCGGCCGTAAGGTGATCACCTGTGGCGCGGTCCAAGGAGATGTGGTTCTGGCAAGGAAGGCCAGCTCCGTAAGGAGCTGTACAGACTGGTCCGCTCGAAGCTGCAGGCAGGCAGGGCGCGCTGAAGCGCGTGTAGCTCGCTAACTGGGGCCACCCTGGCGAGAGCCATCAGTAAGCAAGTCGGAAGAGTCATGTCTGCAACAGGCCATCCTTGGTCTCCGAAGAGCCAGAGGAAGAAGTCCGCGAGCTGGGGGTAGTTAGGTCGGTGGGGGTGCGGCGACGGACGCCGCCCAGGAGCACAGTACACGCTATCTTCCCTCATAGAGGCGGCATGTCGAGGGTTACGCATACGCGATGAGTCGGTGCCACAGAATGGATAGTGCGAAGACTGCCCAGGCCAGAGGGTCTGGGATCGGGGAGACAAGTAGGGGGAAGCTGGTGATTCCACCTCGTGGCGAACAGGTCGACCAAGGCATCTCCCATCGCGCGCAGATCATCCGAAGGCGTCCTGGCGTAAGGTCCACTCCGTGTGTAGCAACAGGCCGCGTCGGGAGAGTGAGTCGGCCATGCATAGGTCGGGTGAGCGCGTCCTGCCATGTCACTGGATGTACGCCATCACTGTCGCGTTGCCGGAGAGGACGAGCAGTTCCTGGGGACTGAGTTGTTCCTCCCACGCGGTGCGGGCTTGCCAGAGGGCTTGCAGCTCCAACTCGTGGATGTGCTTGCCAGCGTACTCCGGCGGCCAGGGGCCAGACGTCATGAGGAACCACGGTAGTAGGTAGGCTCTCCACCCAGCAAGACTTGCATCGACACACAGGGAGAGTAGAGGAGGCGGAGCAGTCAGGGGAACTCCCGAAGCAAGCCACGACGTGTCCGTCCAACGTAGGAGGTGGGGGCGAAACAACGGTGCCACGGGTACGATGGAGGACAGACCGCCTGAGGAGGGATGCCAGAGAAGCCGGGGGTGCAGATGTAGTGGCCGGGCGTATAGACGACCGAGGGGGAGTAGATCCGCCGCCGCATTGTTCAAGGAGCTGAAGTCCGACTCTGGCGGAGGCTGCGCCTGCTGGGCTACCTGGCCGGCAAGCCGGCCAACCTAGGATCCGTGGCCCCAGCAAGGCACACTGTTGAGGTCAAAGGCGAACTCCAAGGCGAGTTAGACGAAGCGACGAGAGGGGTGAGGACCGACTTACCTGTGGTGACCAGTCACCCCAACCGCGAGCGCAGCCATATCAGGGCATCCCTGTCCGAAGTCCGGTCGCGTCCAAGGTGCGCAGGAAGAGGTCGTCTAGGAAGGTAGACGCCAGGGAGACGGGGGCCGCACCTAGGTACCACTGCGTCCACGAAGTGGTGAGGACCCAAGGGCCGATGACGAGAAGAACGGCAGCACCCGAACTGGTAACTACTCTGTCGCAGGTGCACCGGAGAACTCTCTGGAGGCCGAGCGCACGGGGACCTGGAGAAAAGAAGTCCAGGCTGAAAGCGAAGTCCAAAGCTGAAGGCGGAGCCGAAGACCACACGGCGAGAACCACGGCCTAGCGGCGGCGGGAGCAAAGAGGAGGTGTCTGCGAAGCCCAAGGTCCTAGATGTATCCTCCAGTCTGCTCGATGCACCGAAGAGCAGGGTCGCCCAGGGAAGCAAGGCGCGGTAGAGTCCAACATCACCGGGAGGCAATCTGCGGCAGGTCGTCAAAAAGGGGAGCCAGGAGTCCTCGAAGCGACAGACGAAGGCTTGGGTCAGGAGCTCCAGAATCCCACGCAGTCTAGGGAGTTACGGACACGCGAGGACACCTATTCCAACCGCAGAGCAGGGGCGGGTCCACAGCAGGCAGGGGGCAGAGGCACGCCTGGGAGAGTCCCGAGGACCAGTCCTGACGAAGGCAAGCCGAACCGGGCGGACATCTATGGACGGCGAAGCATACGGAGTCCCGGGAACCTGACAGGAGGAGCGCAGGTCACGAAGGCCGGAAGCCGTGGCTGGAACAGGAACTCCTAGCTGTCTCCAGCGTCCACCAGCGAAGATCCTTCTCGTGAGTGGGGGGGAGCCGGCGGCAGTCCACCGCGGGAAGCATGGTGGCGATGCGCAGGGCACTCGTTCAGGGCCAGCAAGGAGTCCAACGCGAAGCGAAGAGTGGTCCTTCCTACCCTGGTAGCAGGGAGCGAGAGAGACGGGCAGGTCTTGAGCAGCGGGTGGAATCCGTGCCGCGCTGCGACGATGGAGAGGCGGGTTCTCTGCCTGTCAGAAGGCTTGTCCGGGCACGCTCCCTCCTGGAAGTGGCCGCCTCGATCTACCCACTCCGTGCACTAGCCTGTTGCGTCCGGCGTGGCGTACTCTGCACAAGGACGTCGTGGTCTAGAGCGGTCGGCGCACCGGGCGCGGTGTATGGCGTCTCGACCGGTCTCGAAGTACACACAGGTGTCGGCCGCTCGCGTCTGTAGAAACTGCGTAGCTGTGATCAGCGCAGTGCGGGCCAGGTGGAGCAGACGTCGCAAGTGTGGTTTGGGGCACATCCGGCGCAGGGGAGACAGACCTTGTGGTAGTGGGACGTCCAGTGGAACCTCCGCCTTGCCTGAAGGACATGAACAGGGCCCCTGCAGCAACTGGCAGCCGGACTCATGCTTCCTGCCGACGAGCCACGTTCCTGGCGCCTCCAGGCAGCGATCACGGCGACAGCAGTCCTGCTCCGAGCGGGAGACTCCTGCGCTAAGTCGTCAGCCGGCTGAGCAGGCTGCCGCGCACGTCTTGAGCAGAGCGAGGGTTCCGTGCTGCGCGAAGGTCTCGGATGCGTGCGTAATGTCTCACCGAGCCGAGCTCTATGGTGAGGTGGGCTCTCTGCTGGCGAAGTGACCCCGCGAAGGGGCCAATGGCCTACTCGGAGACGAACGGGGATCGGCAGTGGACATGGGACAGCGCGAGGCGTGTCTCTCCGAACTGAGCTCTTTAGCGAGGTGTGTTCTCCGCCTGTCAGAAGGCTCTGTCCGGGCACGCCCCCTCCTGGAGGCTGCCGCATCGATCAAACCCGCTCCGCGCACTAGGTTTCTGCATCCGGCGTGGGGTCCTCTCTAAAGGTCGTTGCTGTCTCGAGCGGTAGCACGCTCTCGTGCGGTAGTACGCAGTGCCCGGGAATGTCGCCTCAACTGGAATCGGATCACACACAGGAGCCGGTCGCTCGCGTCTGAACACTCCATAAATGCTAACAGCGTAGCTCAGGTCAGGTGGAGTAGGTGTCGCGAGCGTGGTCGGAGGCGCATCCGGTGCAGGAGAGACAGACCTCTGGTAACCGATGGCCTCTGGAGCCCTCCGCCTAGCATACAGGACAGCAACAGGTCACTGCAACACACAACACACTTGAAGGCTCGCGGGCGAGGGCCGGAGGGACCCCGCCCTCAGAAGGCTAGCCTTCGCAACATAAAAGGCACAACAGACAGTAAGCGTCGGGGCCAGCAAATTCACCCCCGTTTTTTTTTTTTCTCTTTTTCTTTTTTTTTTTTTTTTTTTTTTTTTTTAAGCCAGCGGGCGCGGGCCCGAGGGGCCCGGCGAAGCTAAGACAAGCACGCTACCTCTGCGACCTACCGTCTGCGAATGAAGAGAAGTCGCGGCCAACCTCTCTGCTCATCTATCTTGCCCAAGGGTAACCATCTGAAAGATCAAAAATGTGCCGTACCTGTGTTCCCAGCGTGCACCTCACTCCGCTGGGTACCTCCCTGCGTTTCACACGTGTGGCAGTCACCCTAGGACTGGAAAGCAAAGTGCCCCCCAAGCTAAGGCAAGCACAGACACATCATGCACAACAAAACTCAAGCATGTCACAACAGGTACAAGCATGAAGCAAGCGTCAGGTACAGTAACATTGTCAACATAATGGTGACTGGGCGCGGGCACGTGAGGCCCGGCCAAGCCACGGTGAGCAAATGACGCATAATGTACAACAACTCATGCATGCGACGACCAGTAAAGGCACGTAACAATACCACGTAATGCGACAGGGCGGGGGCACGAGGGCCCCGCGAAGCTAAGGCGAGCAGATGACGCATTATGCACAACAAAACCAGCATTCCATGACATGCAGGTAAGCGCCAAAAATACCACACCAAACAACCGAAGGTGAGTGGGCGTGGGCGCGAGGGGCCCCGCCAAGCTAAGGGTTGCGAATTTGGCGTGCAAACTACAGCGAAGACGAAAACTGTCTTCGTGCCTGCTCAAACCAGTGCCCAGCCCGGGAATCGGCCGAGGGCCAACCCAGCTACCTTACCTTACCGCCGGAGCGGGAACGGGGGGAGAAGGTCCAAACACCCATGGCACGACCGGGCTAAGTCCAGGCGAAGCTCACCACGCAGCCCAGGCACTCAAGAGGCCGAAGAGGGCAGCAGCCAACGAAGAGGGGACGACAGAGCCACGCCGAGGCACAGGCAGGGCCGACGAAGTAGAAGCCAAGTGAAAAAGCTAAGTCTGGAAGACCGGCGAACCGGTCAAAACTCCCAAAGTCTGTAGGCTAGAGCAACACGTCTGAACAGCGTGAGCCTAAGTAGACTGACTGGTTAGTCACACCGTGACTCGGAACCGGATGGGCAGTAACGGGAGACAACTCTCGCCCCCCCTCGGGGTTCCCCGAGTGCCTCCCGGGTTGTGTGACAACACAACGGGTTCTTAGCCTAGAATTGAGTAAGTAGTAGACACTTCCATAAAGTCATGTCATCGGTAATGTTTTTGAAGAAACAAATACATTTTTCACAAGCAGTTGCTCAGTCAAGAGAGTTGGTGCCCAAAGTGAGGTTTACCAAGCATTCCACCACTTAAGTATCATCCTCCGTGAAAAATGAACTGATAAGCCAATAGGCCAGTTCCGAGCTTCTGCGCAGTGTGAGAACGCTCACTAGATTATGTGACTTTGAGCCGAGAACAGACTTGACGAGCTTTGAAATGTGGGCAACTCAGCTAGCTGTTATGCTTAGCTGATACTGTTTTGCTGTGAATCATAAGTAATATGTGGCAAAAGTTAAGCTCAGGTTGATAAAGGACTGTGGACAATTGCTTCCTGGTCATATAGCTGTTACAATACAACTTTGCTCTCCATTTTTGTGGAAATAATACTCAGGAAAACGATCTCTCAACGTACTTCAAAACTGCACATGGCGATAAAGGCAGTCATGATGGCTTCAGAAAATGGTCTACCATGTTGTTTCAATAGTTAGTATAATTATTCAACTTCGTTATGCCAACAGTAGATGCATTTTATTCATGTAAACTCTGCAAATATTGGGTGATTTCACAGAAACAGTTTGTTTCTGTACAGTTTTCCTGCTCGCACTGCTGATCGTCCATAGTGATGCGCTGTCTTGCCCACAGCCCACTGTGCTTTCTCACCTCTCACGCTAAAGAGCGCATCAGTTTGGGTACATGCACAAGGGGGCTACACCAACAACCTACCTGATTTTGAGGATCTGTTTGATCTCCTTCTCGTCGTAGGGTGATGTGGAGACAATCAGCAGGCGGTCCAGCAAATCAATGGGAACTCCATGAGGACTCATGTACTGAGTGCCACGAATCCTGAACAAACACATGGCCCACAGTTTTTAACTGGTGTCCTTGTAACCTTCATCCAGTTGTAAAAGTAATTTGTGTTAATTATAAATATAATTTATTAGTTCAACGTTAAATGCTTAGAGCTCCCGTTAAGTGCTTAGAGCTTCTTTGGAGCTTAAGTGTAATATTAAGTTCTCATTACTACTATTATTACAAATATTTTTGCACACTGACATTCTAAAACTTTCTCTTACATTCGCATACTAGGAGAGTGTATGCAAGTGTTTACGTGTTGTAGATAGAAACAAAAAGTAAGAGCTAACAGAGAAAGCAGTCATTCTTTCTGATATAGAGAATTCCATCAATCTGCAGGCGTAAATGAGGCCGAGATCTGAAAGCAAGAGGCATATATTCTCATGAGCCCCTGCGACTGCAGGGGCTCATGAGAATATAAGCCTCTTGCAGGCAGATGCACTGCAAGGCAGAAGAAAAATAGTAAACACACGACAATTGTTTGTAACCTGGTGATGCCCCTGTTTGTGGCCATGATGAGGATGGGAGCCATGTCTGTTTCCAGCGCGCGGTTCAGGAAGGAGAAACACTCAATGTCCAGCATGTGAACCTCGTCAATGAACAACACCTGCACACACAGGAACAACTGTAAACAGTCTGGAATCACTGCGCTTTGCTGTGACCAATGTGATTTCAAGGACAGGGTGAGGGAAGTGTCTGAAGAAATGTTGGCACCCATCTGGGATTCAACCCATGATGTTTCAATCAAGAGCCCAACACTCTACTACATGCGCTACCCCGGTCCACCACACAAAAAGAGCTCAGCTGCTAACGACTACTGGGTCTGGGACCTTTTCTTGACCCACTTCTCCTTACAGAATCATCTTTGTTTTCTCAAAACTCTTACTGATGGCATGACTAATAGGAAGGTATACTTAGCATACAGATTTCAGCCTAAGCATCCGATGTGTATACTATACAACTAAGGAGGCGACTTCAGGGCGTCGTTACCAAGCCCTGAGTGGCCTCCCCTTCCTCCATATCCGGTGACGTCCTTCCCGTCAGTCTTTTTTGCTTAGCACTTCCGTAACGGTTGTGTTCAGCCTAGGTGGATTTTCTTCGACGGTTTTCGTCGTGTTCCCGGTGTGTTTCGTGGGAATCAACTGACAGTGTGTTTTTCCTTGGATTCATGACGGATTGTGTCTTCTTGCCTTTGGCAAGATTCCTGGCGGATTTAAAGAGATAAGTGCCGCAATGGCAAGGTAAGGCCTCGGTTAATGCCACGTGGCCGGCAAGATGGCGGGCCGGACTTTGGCACTTTCCGTGGTCCAAGGCAAAAAGATTGACGGGAAGGACGTCACCGGATATGGAGGAAGGGGAGGCCACTCAGGGCTTGGTAATGACGCCCTGAAGTCGCCTCCTTAGTTGTATAGTATACACATCGGATGCTTAGGCTGAAATCAGTTTGCTAAGTATACCTTCCTATTAGTCATGTCATCGGTAAATATTTTTCGAAAAAATACCTTTTAGAGAAAAATGAATGTTTCTTATATCTAAAGTTCCCTGCAATAAAAGAATGATTGCTACATCTCTCAGACTACAATCATGATATATCTCACCCCTGGAACGATCTCGGCTTTTCCCTCCTCTCTCCACTCGGCCACTTTAGAGTTGATCTGTTCACGGACTTCCGACTTGATTTCACCAGTGTCGCCAGAAAACAAGGCCAGGAATCCCTGTGTGCGACTGTTGATGACGTCAATCTCGTGTAACGTGACTGTGTGAACCACCTCCTTCCTCTTTTGGAGCTCTCCTTCTGGGCACTGCACAAACTTAGTCTGAAAAAGACAAAGGAAAGGGAAAAATCACCAATCATGCCCACACAATGCTGGTCTGAAAATGAAAACGTGATAAAGGCAAAAAATCACCAAACAGGGAACATCGCAGCATCACCACAGTTGTGGAGGTAGCAAATTGAATACACTACTGCACTTCCTAAGCATATTCCTCCTAATTACACTGCAGAGGGATATGTATCAGCCACGGCAGTTCAAGGGTAGTGCCAGTGCAGCTTGGTGCCTTCTTAGGGAAGCCCCAAGCTGTTCTTGAACTATCATGGCCAATCCATTTCTCACAGGTGGTACATGGTCTCTACAGATGCCTTTTCAAGCATTAAAGTGTAGAGTTGCGGCTCTTGTGTAGGAACACACAGAGGGTTCTTAGGCTGAAATCGGTAAGCTAAGAGGTATTTTCCGTATAGTAATGCCATCAGTATGGATTTTGAGGAAACAGTCATTTTAACCCATTCACTGCGAATTGATGTAGACAGCGTTTCTGACGTCCCAGTTAATTCCACACCGAAGAACCCCAAGCCATCCAAGGAGCATGGATTCATAGTAGTGTAAAAAAGAGGCATAAACCCTCATGAGCCCCTGCAACAGCAGGGGCACATATGATCTCTGTCTCTTGCAGCTGCATCATGCTCACTTTTTCTCAGCAGTCAAGGAGTTAAGTTTGAGACAATTATTCTGTGAAAGACCTACGACAACTATTTCACTGCAACAGCCTATCGATTCAATTATTTGGAGCACTTTGTAAAACTTGCATCAAATGAATAGAGCATGAAAGCTCAAGGAGGGTGTCTAATTACCTTGGCTCCTGGGCAGATGCCAAGCACACGCTCATGTGCTGTGTCGCATGTGTTTAGCATTTGTACTAGAGCCAATCCAATGAGACAACCCTCTTGTGCGATCCCTCTCATGCAGCCGAGGTTTGTTAAAAACATTAATTTTTCTTTAAAATATATTTTTTCGAAAAATACTTACCGATGACATTACTCGGAGGACCCTCCCACCTGCCCCGCTTGCCGCTGGTAAGCTAAGTATCACGACTGATTGTGATTGGGCCACGTGGTGACTGCTCAAATGGGCTGGGACGGGAGGCTACTCTCGGCCCTAGTTAGGGTTCCCCGAGTGCCTCCCGGGTTGTGTAGGAGCACAACAAGTTCTTAGGCTAAAATTGGGTAAGTAGTTGACACTTCCAGACAGTAATGTCATCGGTAAGTATTTTTCGAAAAAATATATTTTAAAGAAAAATTAATTTGTTTCTTCAAAAACATTACCGATGACATTACTGTCTGGAAGAATGGCGAAAAGGTGGAGGGTGCCGCACCCAAGTTACCGCCATAAAGGGCATACGACAGAGCCATCCACCCAGTCGCCAAACTCCCGACAATTTTAGCTAAGTGCGTATCTACGGCGCTTTCGGCGCCGAGGAGGGAAGGCTGCGCTGCGGCGATGTGCCCCCACCAGGGCGAGATTATCTCGCTGGCCCGACAGATCCCCGAGGTAGAAGCGGGCGAAGGTTGATTCTGCCCGCCAGCCCACTGCGGTCACGATGTCTCGAACAGCACAGCTGCGATCGAAAACGCTTGTGACCATGGCTTGAACCTCAAGTGCGAGGATCTTGAGCCTCTTCGCATCGTCTTGGAAAAAGGTCCTGGTAGGAGGACCGCATGACCCAACGCAGCTAGGAAGATATCGTTTGAGCTGTTATGTCATTTCTGCCGGGGTCAAAGGCAGAAAGAGGTGTGACCGTCCGCGACGGATGAGCTTGGATCTGCGTAGGGAAACGCGTAAGGTACGCACAGGATCTTGTGGCCGAGTCTCCTGAGGCAAATTCGCGTGTTTCAACGGTCGAATAGTTATGACCGGTGGTGCAGGCAAGGGGGACCTGGTCTTGGCTAGGAAGGCAGGGTCGGTGAGCAATTGCACAGAGC
Organism: Semisulcospira habei; assembly: GCA_036245525.1. Taxonomy (NCBI): domain Eukaryota; kingdom Metazoa; phylum Mollusca; class Gastropoda; family Semisulcospiridae; genus Semisulcospira; species Semisulcospira habei. The sequence continues at coordinate 20,947,171 of BTPG01000006.1, read as the reverse complement.
CATCCGCCCGGAACTGGAGGCAGATAGAACTCGCCAACAGCGCGTGTAGTGTGTTTACTCTGGCCGCCATGGCTAGGGCAAAGAGGAAACATGTCTTCCGTGTCACATCAGCGAAGCGAGCCAGATAAGGGGTTGGAACCTGTCCGAATTAAGCCACGTCATGACCCAGGGTAGGTCCCAGCAAGGAATCAGCAAGCGGAACTGGACGCTGAAGGTCAAATCCCCATCAGGTCTGAGATCTTTGCATCGTCCTCAAGGTGGCCGCAGTGGAGAGGCCCGCCCGTGTCGAGAATGAGGAGGTCGGAGTTTCAATACATGTTCCAGGTGAACGGGTCTACCAGCAACGCGACCATATTGCATCTTCTGTAAGCAGAAAACTGCAGCGGTATCCGAAGGACAAGTAGCTCCTGTTGGCGAAGGAGCGTTTCCTACTCGATGAGGGCTCGCCCAACTGCTGGCAGCTTTAGCCAGTAGGTGTGTCTGCCAGCTAGGTCCGGAGTCCAAGTGCCGGTCGTGGAGAGAAGAACCTCAGTAGCAGGTGTGGAGCTGGAGCAGCCGGGAGTAACGATGACCGAGGAGAAGGATCCACCACTGCGATCATCAAGACCATCAGTTGAACTCTGGTGGGGACTGACCCCGCCTAAGCGACCTGGGCGACTAAGGAGGACAGCTTCCGAATCCGGCAAACTCAGCCTGGAGAGAATGGTCGTAAAATCCCCACTGAGAAGTAAACCAGCATGAGGGAGAGAGGTCCGATTTGCCCACATTGACCAATAACCCAAGTGCGACAGCAACAGGAGCCGGGCATCTCGGTCCTTCCACAGGGCGGTCTATGACTGAATCTTCAGGAGGAGGTCGTCGAAGGTATCCGAGATCGGACTGGAAGCCAACTGTCTGGCCTTGGCGACGACGACATCCATGATGCAAGCGAAAACTGCAAGGCTGCGGTTGCAAGCGAAACAGGAGGATCCTAAACTGGTAGAACACACCATCGAAGCGCAGTTGTGATACCTGCTGGAGGCCGGGTGCCGAGGGACATGGAGAAGCGCCTCGGAGATGTCCAAGCTGACCGTGAAGTCTACAGAATGCACAGCTGAGTGACCCTGGTGGAATCCAAAGGAGAAGTCGGAGCCACGAGAAATTGTTCATCACTGCGAGATCACTGACAAGGTACCACTAGCCACCCAGCCTGGAAACCACCATTCGGAGGCTGTAAAGGTCGTGGAGTCGAGACCGTAACTCCACGGCGACTTTCTGCAGAAGCGAGTCATCCTCTACGCGCAGTGCGATGGTGTCGCTCTCGTCCGACGGAATCTCGGTCCACAAGGGGAAACATCTCAGTGGCGGTGCAAATGCAAGGAAAATGAGAGTCCTCGGTGATGGAGGTAGAGAATCCAGGGTCCAAACGGGATTGGAGAGGCCGAAGGCGGGGCCCCGCGGGAGGCCCCTAAGTGAGCCAACAAAGAGGACAGGCTTGCAGTCCGGTATCTCGACATATCAGGTCACAGAAGAAGGTGGCCGCCAATCGAAGAGTGAAACGCTGCCCTGTTGGTCACGACAGCTAGGGTGAGAAAATCATCAAGGAGGTGCAAAGGAAGCTTGCAGGCATCCACGACACGACGGAAGAAAGCTTCAGGAAACCCGGGCAGGCCAAGGCGGTCCGCACTAGCGACGCCATCTATACAAGCTGCAAGGGAGGGTGCTTCTCAGCTGAGCGTGATGCCGAAGGGGTCCTAGGTGACGTAGGATCATCCGGAACAGCAGAGTGAGGCGTGGGGAGGGGGCGTCTGTCCACGCCAAGCCGGGCCGGAACCGAATCCTCCAGGAGTAAGCGGAGAGTAACCACATCCCGCGAAGGGTGTGAAATCCGGCAAAGGGTCTGGATGGAGGAGATCGCGCTAACCACGTCCCAACAAAGAAGGCGTGTCGGGGGCTGAGGAGGCTGTCGCGTAGAGCATCAGGATACTTCCTTCTTTTGTCGCTGGACGCACACGAGCGACTCGAGATGCTGGCCAAACGGGAATAGTCCCAACTGTCAGTGGTCCGTGTACACGTAGACATGGGTCTTCGCTGGCCTGCCTCCGTAAGGCAGGCACTCTGCCGGCTATCGACACTTTGTAATAGTATGTGGCTTCTCCTGGCGAGACCTCGCCTGACTGTCAGTGGACTAAAGACTGCGCGAGGCGCGTCTCTGCATGCCAGCCCCCGTAAGGCAGGCTATCTGCTGGTAAACAGACTCTCTGTAAGAGGCAGCGTCGTTAGTCCGGCGGGCGTCACGGATAACGCAGTCCAGTGGCAAGGACTGAGAAGAGGAGCGACTGTGATGACGGAAGCGACTGCAACGACGAAGCCTGACGAACTCCTAGAACAGCGCCTGAGCAGCGAAGGTGGTGGGTGACGTAAACTGCGAGGAGATACTTACCAAGGCAGACATGCTGCAGGGCACGGGAACGAAGAACGTGAAAGGAGCGAACGTGATGGGAGTCAGAGGCCGAGTCGGACCGTCGCAATCGCATCACGATTCTTCCTCCATTCGTCACCGGACGCACGAGTGTCTGAAGCTTCTGGCAGTGCGGGACGTGTCAAGACTGTCGGTAGGCTTTGGACGGGTCACTGCTGGCCTGTCTCCGTAAGGCAGGCACTCTGCCGACTTAGCGACTCTCTGTAAGAGTACGCGGGCTTTGTCCTGGCGAGACCCCTTTAGGACTGTTAAGTGTTAGAGGACAATGGACGACAAGAAGCTCGTGTCTGCAGGCCTGCTTCCGTAAGGCCGGCACTCTGCCCAAAAGCTATCTATCCGTAAGAGACAGCGGGCTTTGTCTGTGCGAAAGTCACAGATGACATAGTTCTGTGGTAAGAGCTGAGCTCAAGTGTCTGGCGGATCGTCTGTATATGCAGGTCTGCCTCCGTAAGGCAGACACTCTGCCCGAATGCTGTCTCTCCGTAAGAGTCAGCGGGCTTTGTCTGTGCGAAAGACGCAGATGACATAGTTCTGTGGTAAGAGCTGAGCTCAAGTGTCCGGCGGATCGTCCGTATTTGCAGGCCTGCCTCCGTAAGGCAGACACTCTGTCCGAATGCTGTCTCTCCGTAAGTCAGCGGGCTTTGTCTGTGCGAAAGTCACAGATGACATAGTTTTGTGGTAAGAGCTGAGCTCAAAAGTCCGACGGATCGTCCGTATCTGCAGGCCTGCCTCCGTAAGGCAGACACTCTGCCCGAATGCTGTCTCTCCGTAAGAGTCAGCGGGCTTTGTCTGTGCGAAAGTCACAGATGACATAGTGTTGTGGGAAGAGCTGAGCTCAAGTGTCCGGTGGATCGTCCGTATTTGCAGGCCTGCCTCCGTAAGGCAGACACTCTGCCCGAATGCTGTCTCTCCGTAAGAGTCAGCGGGCTTTGTCGGGCGAGAGTCACAGATGATGCAGTCCTGTGGTACGCACTGGGCGCCCGTGTCCGGCGGTTCGTCCATTACAGCAGGCCTGCCTCCGTAAAGCAGGTACTCTGCCCAAATGTTGTCTCTCCGTAAGAGACAGCGGGCTTGAGTGGGCACAGCTCCAGGCCAAGGACGAACGGTCACTCGCCGGTGTCGGGCGCTCGCGCCAGTAAATCCCCATAGCTGCGATGCAGACATCACGGGCGTGGTCGGAAGTGTAGGCAGCGCAGGGAAGGTAAAACTAGTTGGTATTGTTCGGTCACTGGAAGTCGCCGCACTGCGGGCAGGTGAGTACTTGGTCACTGCAACATAACAGATATGATAGGCGACCGGGTCCAAGCCCTGCTCGGTCCCGCCAACAAAAACGAGAAAGATCGGTGCAACCGCTGTATGCTGAAAACAAAGCCTCAAGCCGACGCTGGCACCCGGTCCGGGGGCCAGCCGAGGGTTGGGATCGATACCTTACCTCTCGTGAATCGTGGGGACGGGGGGGGGGAGGGGGGGGGGGGGAGGGAAGAACCTCCAAACCAACCACCAAGCGCGTCGGCGGGAAGAAGTTCCGGGTCCGAGACAAAAGTCCTCACACAGCCAGGAAACCACCACAGAGCAGAGCGCCGGAATTCCAACACACACAAAGTCCCCCATCAAGCACGAAGCCCAGTGTGACATGTTGAGACGCAGTCGCAGTACGATAACACACCGACGGCACATAAGATGCCTTGCCACAGTTCCAGTGTCATTTATTATCACACTCTTTGTCTATATTATATCCTTTGCTCTGCTAGAACTCTTCTCAACGATGTCTGCACGCGATCGAAATGGCGGTAGCCGTGAGGTGTGGGTACATCGGTAACTTCTGGCCGCATTCCGCTAACTTCCGTCGTCTGCTCTTAGACTCAGGCTTCACAACGATTGGTTCAAAGCCTAACACGCGCCGGAAGCTGTGATCAGCAACACGTAGTTGGGTGACCGTGACCTTGATTCGCCCGGCAGTCGACACGGTAGCCACAGGCGCTCAACAAACCTTAAAAACTTTTGTTTGCTTTCCCGTAGTATTGTTAATAGTTCTGCAGTATTACATCGACGTCCGGAGTAAACGACGGAAATTCCGTAGTGGTTGGCAACTCTGCTGACACGGTCCACGGGAGCAACACCACTGGAGTAACAGGTCCAACAAAACTCTACGGCAGCGATGCGAACTCCACGCGACACGGTCACAACTGCAAAAATACCGAAACGTCTCCTCTGCGAGCATGTCGCCAAATCACTACACAACTCCGCCACCGAACCACGATATATAGCGAAGCTCTCTCAAGTCCATGTGCTCACGATACAAAGGGAACCGTAATCGCGCACACAAAGTCCAAAGGAAACACAGTAGTCCAAGGCGACCGGCCCTTTTCCAAGCACAGGCACATAATTCCAAACACACAAGTCCGAAGGAACACAGGAATCCACAAAATGATAGTCCAGTGAATAACCGTTAAAAAACGGTCCGGGACCTATAGGCTAAACACGTCTGAAACGTACAGCTAAGTAGAAACGACTGATTGTGATTGGGCCACGTGGTGACTGCTCAAATGGGCTGGGACGGGAGGCTACTCTCGGCCCTAGTTAGGTTCCCCGAGTGCCTCCCGGGTTGTGTAGGAGCACAACAAGTTCTTAGGCTAAAATTGGGTAAGTAGTTGACACTTCCAGACAGTAATGTCATCGGTAATGTTTTTGAAGAAACAAAATCTTCACCCGTTCAGTCCCAGACCGTTTCTGCAATTTTTATTAATTCCACACCACACTAGATGCCCCAGACAGAATGTCATGTCAGCAAGAGGTATAGATCCTCATGAGCTCCCGCAACTGCGGGAGCTCATGAGGATCTATACCTCTTGAAGTGTTCAATTTTTCTCGGCACCAAATGGGTTACGCGGACACACAAATGAAAAGCAATCGCCTGATGCCACTCTTATTTTGTATAATTTATACTCCGTTCCACTCCATTTCTTCTCACTGTCTGTTCCTACCTGAGCACCCATGGCATCATAGTCGCGTGCCCGTGTGAAGGATCTGCCCAGCTTGGTGATCTTGCCTGTGGCCTTGTCAATCGTCACAATGTCTCTGTGATTAAAACAACATCAGTTATTACCATCAGGCATGAAAAGGAAAATCAATGAAGGAAATTAAACATTTATAGTGATTTTTATCATACTATGTAAAGCCTCAATGCAAAGTCCCCTCTGAAAGGAAGAACTGCATCAAAAGTAAATTAAATCTGTCCATTCTGAGTTTTGTGTTTCTCATGCCTACTGCAGCCTACCTGAAATACACACCACAACTGACCAAAAAATCTCTATAAATTGGCCGGGTCCAAGAAAGGCAAAAACTGCAAGTTAAGTGACAACACTGCAACCATTTGGGAACTACAAAATCAAGAACGAAAAGATGACTGTCAAGTATGTAAAATGCCAAAAAATGTATTTTTCTTTAAAATAAATTTTTTCGAAAAATACTTACCGATGGTATTACTGAGAGGAAGACATACTTAACTGACAATTTCAGTCTCCAAAATTTGTTGTGTGTTGCCACACAACCAGGGACGTATCTCTAGCAAGCAGTTACCCAATCCCCCCGAGTGTCCTCATTATCCTCGGAATGACTTCCTTTCCAAATCTCGCGAGAGGCCGTTATTTCCAGTTCTATCTGAGCTGACATGCAGCAAGCGGGGAAGGTGGGAGGGAAGTTTGAGTAATACCATCGGTAAGTATTTTTCGAAAAAATTTATTTTAAAGAAAAATACATTTATTTCTTCAAAATCGTTACCGATGGTATTACTGAGAGGAAGAATTAAAAAGAGGGGGAGGGTGCCGCTTCTATGGTCAAAACCGCCAGGTAACTGCTTAGCTAGCTAGACCCCTGGCCGGGGCACACTCCCGACAATTTCAGTCAAGTGTTACCTATGGTGCCGTCAGCGCCGGGAGGGAGTGTTGAGCCATGGCAACGTCACCCACCAAAGCCAGGTTGTGTCGCTGGCTGGAGAGGTCACGCAAGTAAAAACGGGCAAAAGTAGATTCGGCCCGCCAGCCCACAGCCGCCACAATGTCCTTCACGGCGCAGTTACGGTCGAACGCGACGCTCGTGGAGACAGCTCGGATCTCGTGTGCCCGAATCCGGAGCCGCTTTGCTCCCGCAGACGATAAGTCATTGTAAGCGGAACGTATAACTCCACGCAGCCAAGCGGAGATCGTTTGGGCGGATATATCATGTCGGTTCGGAACCAAGGGCAAGAAAAGGCGTGAGCGACCCCGCCGTAAAGGCTTAGACCGGCGGAGATAAATCTTTAACGCCCGAACCGGATCCTGTTGTTTGACGTCTTGGGGTGTGTCAGGACCCCGAAGAGGACGAATAGTAATCGGTTGAGGGGCCGCTGAGGGTAGCCGATTTTTTGCCAAAAAGGAAGGGTCAGTGAGTAATTGAACCGAGCCGTTAGCCCGGAGCTGTAGGCAAGACGGAAGTACCGAGAGAGCGTGGAGTTCACTCACACGAGAAGCTGTGGCTAGGGCCAGCAGGAAGCAGGTCTTCCGCGTCAAGTCCGAGAACCGAGCCAAGTGCAGCGGTTCAAAACGAGCAGAGTTGAGCCATGTTAACACCCACGCAAGGTCCCAACGGGGGAGGAGGGATCGGGTTACTGGTCGCCGGAGATCAAAATGAGCCATGAGGTCCGCAATGTCCTTGCAAGATCCCGGATCGAGTCGACCCAAATGGCAGTAAGTGTCAGCCACCATAGAAAGATAACCTCGAATGGTGATGGGTGCAAAGCCCTGATCCTCGAAGAGCCACAGGAAGAACTCAGCGAGCTGGGGCATAGTCAGAGAGGTGGGGGAGAGGTGTCGTGTCCCACACCACGACTGTAAAACCTGCCATTTACCCTCATAGACTTTTCTGGTGGAAGGTCGTCGAGCGGAAGCGATAGCCACCACCGCTGCATCCGAGAAACCTCGAGCGGTGAGGGCACGCCGCACAATCGCCAAGCGTGTAAGAGGAGGCTCTCCGGGCAAGGGTGAAAAAGATCCTGCCGGGGTTGTTTTAGCATCGTGGTCGGCGTTGGAAGCCGTAGAGGGGGGTCCGTGGCGAGACTCAAGAGATCTGTGGTCCAGCTCTTGTTCCAAGAGAACGGCGCCACCAGAAACAGGACCGCGTGGCAGCCTCTGAGCTTGAGAAGAATCTTGGGCACCAGGACAGACGGGGGGTACGCATAGGCCAAGAGACCCTCCCAGGGGATAGAGAGAGCATCCACCGCCCAAGCAAGGGGATCTGGAACAGGGGAGACGAAGAGGGGAAGTTGTGTGTTCCACCGCGTCGCAAACAGGTCGATCATGGGTGTCTCCCAGTGCTGGCAAATCATCCGAAAAAGGTCGGGGCGAAGAGCCCACTCGGTATGGAGAAATTGGCCTGGACGAGATAAGGAATCTGCCAGCACGTTCAGCCGTCCCGGAATGTGACGTGCCCGTAGCGAAATGCCCCGATCCCGGCACCACACCATAAGATGGAACAGAAGAATGCAAAGGGAGGGAGAACGGGTCCCGCCCTGCTTCTGAATATAGGAGACAACTGTCGTGTTGTCGGAGAGAACCAAGACTGCCTGGTTGGTCACAAGTGGTTCCCAGGAGATCAGTGCGAGCCACACTGCTTTCAGCTCCAACCAATTGATGTGTCTGCCCGCCACATCCGGTGACCAAACGCCCGCTGTTGTGCTGAAGTCCGGAAGCAGGTGAGCTCCCCAACCGGAAAGACTGGCATCCGTGCAGATCGACAGGGAAGGAAGCGGGGACGCAAGGGGAACCCCCGACGCCAACCACGCGGGATCCGTCCACCGGAGGAGATGTGGCCGAACTAAGAGTGACACCGGAACGCAAACCTCCAATTCCCTCGAACACGGACGCCAAAGAAGGAGGAGATGAAGTTGAATGGGACGCGAGTAGAGCCTGCCAAGGGGAAGTAAGTCCGCCGCAGCACTCATGAGACCCAACAACTGTAACCACAGTCTTGCCGGAGCCGTGGAAGCAAGATACATCCGACGGGCCAAAAGAGCCAACTTGTCGATCCGAGCTTGAGGAAGGCGCACCAAGTTCAAGTCGGTCTGAAACTCCATGCCAAGGTGGAGAAAATGGCGAGATGGCGATAGGTCCGACTTGCCGAAGTGGACTAGAAAGCCGAGGCGATGGAGAAGAGAAAGCAGGGCGTCCCTGTCTGCGGTCAAGGAGGTAACATCCTGATTCCGGAGAAGAAGATCGTCGAGGTAGTGGGAGGTCGGACTGAGAGACGACCTCCGCGCGTGGGAAATCACCGCATCCATAATCCTGGTAAAGACCCAGGGACTGAGATTGAGGCCGAAGGGCATGGCCCGGAACTGATACACCACTCCGCGGAAGGCGAAGCGAAGGTATCGGCGAGTTGAAGGGTGTATAGGAACATGAAGATAGGCATCGGCAAGATCCAGACTGACAGCAAAATCCATCGGCCGGACGGCGGCCCGCAGGGCGCGGGTCGTTTCCATATGAAAGGAAGGAGCAGTCAAAAATTTGTTGAGAGCGGAAAGGTCGATCACCGGACGCCAACCTCCGTCTGACTTGGGGACGACGAAGAGACGGCTGTAGAAAGCTAGAGAATCTTGTCGCTGGACGACTTCCGTGGCGGATTTCAGAAGCAAGGCGGCCACTTCGTCTTGTAAAGCCGATGCTTTGACGGGATCGTTTGGAACCCGAGTCCAAAGCGGGGAGCGGCGAAGAGGAGGAGGGCGAAGAAACGAAAGGTGAAGTCCCTCCGAAATGGTAGAGAGGAGCCATGGGTTGTCGGGAAACAGCGACCGCCACTCGTCGCTGAATCGGGAGAGCCGCCCGCCGACCGGTGGCCCCAGAGAAATCGGCGGGGGCAGGGTGGGAGGAGAGTCATCGGGCCCTCCCCCGTCCTGGACGCCTGCCACGACCAGGCCAGGTGGGCGTCGGAGCCGGGATGGTGCGGGCATGGCCAAAATGGGAAGGACGGGAGGATCCAAGGGGAACATGGGCAGCGTAACGGGCGGAGGGTCTAAATGACCGCAGGGCACGACCCGAGGCCTTGCGGGAAGAGCGAAAGCGAGAAGAAAGATGGTGGGCCGATGGCCAGATGTCCTTATGCGCATCCTTCACGGCTTGCCAAGTGGAGCCAAACAGCAAATTACCGCCGATGGGAGCCTGGCGGAGTTCAGCCTTGACTGTCGACGGTAACCCTGAACAAGCAGCAAGAACGGCATCCCGTCGAATTAAATCACAGTTGATAGCGGCAGCCATCGCATTGGCAGAAGCATGGTACGCAGCCCGATTTGCCACCACCGCCAGAGAATGTATCTCACTCAGCGGAGCAGTAGAGTGTGGATCCCAATGATCTTCAAGAGCGCGTACAATCGCCTGGGAAGCGAGATCCAGGAAGCTGGAGCAGGCCAGCGTGTTGCGGATCAGGACGGCAGTTTTATCAAAACCGCGAGGGACCCGGGCAAAGGCGAAACGGCGTCCACCCGCCTGTAAATCCGCCGCATCATCGAGCGAAGGCAAAGGGCACGCAAAAGCCTGAGAGTGACCCGCGTACCAATGTTGGCGGAAGCGAATGTCGACGCCTTCAGGCCACTTAGTATCGGAAAAGAAGAGAGGCTCTTTGAAAGAGCCACGAGGTAATTGCGCCGAGAACGCCTCTGCAAGATCTCGAAATCCAGGAGGTTGCGGCAGAGATCGGAAACGCTTAGGTTGAAGGGAAACATCCACCGAAGCTGACACCTTTCGCTTCAGAGGAGGTGCAGGGGGGCAAGCGTCTGGGGGGAGAAAGCGAAGAATGAGGTCGGAGGCCTCCTCCAAGGACCGTCGAGTCTCGACACCCGGAGTGAAACAATCCGAGGACGGAGAACAGCTATGCTGAGAGTCCGCAGGGAAGGGACTCCGAGACGGAGAAAGGTGAGGCAAAGACCCAAGGTCGCAAGCAGAATCCCCTGGAGGAAAGCGAATAACATCCTCCTGAACCGGTGCTGCCAAGCGCCGGGGGGAACAGGACCCATGGAAAGAGTGACTATCGCGCGGTGGTCGAAGAGAAGATCGCCGAGGGAAGGAGGAGGAGTCCAGGTGCCCAGGTCGCTGAGAAGTCCGAATGTCAAATGACGGAGAAGAAGAAGATGAAGAAGAAGAAGAACGACGCCGGAGGGAAGAGGGCAGATGCTGACGCCTCTCAGGTAAAGGCGGGCGGCGTGCGCCGTGACGAGAAGGAGAACGGGACCGGGACCGTCCCCTCTCTGGAGCATGATGAAGGTAGCGGCGACGGCATGGCGAAGGACGGTCGGAGCGAAGGCGATCCACTCGTCGACGATAGGCATGTCGCGAGCGACAGGGGGCAGGAGAAACGGAGGGATTACGGTGACAGGGAAAGGACGATGGTGTAGGATCTCCAAGAGGAACGTCCATAATAGGCGAAGAAAAACGACGGGAGGAGTGAGAAATACGCCGAGAGAATGTACCAAGTGTGGCACGGGTGCGCGGTGACTGGCCTTTAGCCAGGGCGCGAGGAGACAGTGTTTGAGTTGAAGCGCCGAGCAACAAGTCGTGATGTGACGACAATTGTTGAAATTGCGACGGAAAAGTGCATGTGGGTAAAGTCACGTCTGGCTGGGGAAGGCACGCGCCAGGGACTGCCGATGGTCGCTGTCTCCTCCCCCCAAAACGATGGGGTAGCCTCCGTTGGAGACCCGTCTTAGAAGGCCGGGTCTGCGGGGCTGGCTGCGAAATACGCTCATGGGAGCGGGGGCGTACACTCTCACCTGGTGTAACACCACTCACAGCGGCAGGTAAGGAGTCCGACACCTGCGCCTGAGTGGCAAGGAGCTGCAAGGATCCTGGCACAGAAGATCGTGATAGCTGTGATGGAATGGGGCTGGGAGCCGGAGATCGTGAGCGCCGAGAAGAAACACCGATAGCGGTAGAGCTGGTGGTGATAGGGTTGAGAGGAATTTCGTCGGACTGGACAGTGCGCTGACGACGGTAGAACTTCCACATTTCGGACCAGCGATCTTCCTCCCACGAAGCACAAAGATCACAAGTGTGGTCCGAAGCACAACCCGAGCACGGCAGGCAGCACGGATGCAAGTCACTTGGCCATTGGAAATTCTTACAGTTCGGGCACGTTTTAAGAAGAAAACTGCAACAGGGAACAGAGCGGAAATGAAACGCGCGTAGCCCCGAGGCTACGGAATCGAGCAGACGACCGTTAAAACCGACAACGAAGACAAAGTCGAAACGAACGGCAAAATGCCGCAAATCCACGGACAGTGCCCCCAATTCGCCACAATCGCCGAAGGAGGCAATGTCCGAGGCCTTACCTGGCCATGTTAAGACAAACAAGGCCGAAGGATAAATAAAGAAGTTGACGATAACGGGAGACTGAGAACGATAGATCTAAACAAAATGGCAGTCAAGTATAGAACTGAAAATAACGGCCTCTCGCGAGATTTGGAAAGGAAGTCATTCCGAGGATAATGAGGACACTCGGGGGGATTGGGTAACTGCTTGCTAGAGATACGTCCCTGGTTGTGTGGCAACACACAACAAATTTTGGAGACTGAAATTGTCAGTTAAGTATGTCTTCCTCTCAGTAATACCATCGGTAACGATTTTGAAGAAATAAATTACCCAACAAAAAAAAAAAAATCTACTTGGTGAACTACAGAAACTGTAGTTTTTTTCAGAATATACTGCATGTTTGTTTCAAAAAATAAAAAAAGAACTTTTTCCTCTTGGAAATGTAACAATATATCCATGTAAAATACAGATCCACGAAAAATGCTGTCAACACCTACCCAGCCTGAACTTTTTCCTTTGTGAGCGATTCAATCATCTTTTGGCCGAGGTCATAAATCGTCTCCATCTCTGTCGTCTTAAGGGTTAGTTTGCCAACTTTGGCTCCCTGCAAATGTCACAAAAATTACTTTAAAACAAAACACATACAGCTTATGTTCTAATGCACCACCGCAGCAGATCAACTGACCATGATAGTTCAAGGGTAGTTTCTGATTAGCTTGGCGCCTATAAAACTTTTGTCCATGAACAGAGCGAGTCATATGCCAACAATCTGTCAATGAAAACCCACCACACTTGCAATAGATATTAACCTATTTAATCCCACATCTGTGTTTCACAAATTTGGAGGCATCATTTAACGACTATGTACCGGTTGCAGAAGATGGATCGACCCTGATAATTCAAGAGTAGTGCCAGACAAGCGGCGCCAAGCTTATCTGTTACTACCCTTGAATTATAAGGGTCGATCTATCTCCTGCGATCTCCAAACTACAGGTGTTAACTCCCTTGGCAAGCAGCCATCTGTAAGCAGTAGGGGTTAACCCAACACATCTTAAGGCTGATATTTTAACCTTTAGCACTCTGCTTTCCGCTGGCAGTTCTTTTCCCTGCAACTGCATTCTTTTTGAGTGGGCTGAACCCAACGCTACCCTATTTACTTCAAAAGCCTACAACTTTTTCATTTTTCTATGTATGATTGTGGAATTTGGCATGTATGTAAATAAATGAATCAAGATTGAATCAATTCTTCAAACTGTGTTATCTGTGTTATTATGCTAACAAAAAAATAAATAATCACCAGACTGAAAAAGATTATGCTTACTATTCTACTATTGATGACTTTATAAATTACGCACCGTTTCCACGTTCACTATCACTGATTCAGTGCTCCCCTGTCCATCACCACCATCTCCCATCCCCCTTGGTCTCAAGTCTTCTGGCAAAAAGCCTAGAAAGTGTTCATCGTCGAAATCTGAGTCCATAAAGTATTCGTGGATGAATGCTTCTAACTCCTCATCGGCCATCTTTTGTCAAAATGAAGCCGTCAAAACAAACTCTCGCTTAGAAAATTTGAATCGCTTGAACACATTCGAAGGTAGCAAGCCTCGTTTACAATCACCTATAATCCTTTTCAAAGGCCGTCATAGCAATCCTGTGTGTTTACCATAGCCGATTACGAGCAGACCTCACGGTGGCGACACATGTCTCCATCCGTAAATCAAGCAAGATGGTGGCTGGCGACAAATGTCACCACCAGCGCGCTAAAGGTTAAAGTTTGCTCATTGTCCTATGAATGCTGCATTACAGATTATAAGATAGATCAAACATTTTAGTTCATGGGTGGTGCCAGAATAGCTTGGCGCCTGAGGTGAGGTCTATCAGTCAAATTCACTTCAAGCAATCAGTGTATAAGGATGAAAAGGGTTAAACTGTCTGAAGGCCACAAGCAAACCTAAGCTGACAGTGACTGAACTTACTGTGCCTGTTGCTGGTCGATCAATCTGGATTTCCACCACCTCGCCTTCGATGATTTCCGTCTCCTCTCTGCACACAAAAAGCGTGAGAAATGAATTTTTCTCTAAAATGTATTTTTTCGATAAATACTTACAGATGACCTTACTATTAGGAATGCCTCTTAGCTAGCACAATTTCATCCAAAATTTGGTTGTGTACCTATATGGCAGGGGAGGCAACCTAGGGGCGCAGTAACCTAGTCAGTACCCCGAGTAGCCTCCTGTCCATCCCCATCCGGTCACGCGCCTAGCAGATTCCCGCCAGCGCCAGTCTGTTCGCTTGGCTGACTAGTGGCAAGCGGGGCAGGTGGGAGGGTCCTTCGAGTAATGTCATCGGTAAGTATTTTTGGAAAAAATACATTTTAGAGAAAAATTCATTTGTTTCCTCAAAAACATTACTATTAGGAAGAATAGCGAATAGGAGGTGGGTGCCACGTATAACGCCCCTCACCCATGAATACCACCAATGAGACCCGCCCTCCCCGGGGCAACCTCCCGACAATTTCAGCTAAGAGCTACCTACGGCACCTGGGGTGCCGGGAGGGAGCGTTGCGCCGCGGCGATGTCTCCCACCAGCAATCGTTCTCCCGCTGGCCGGAGAGGTCCCTCAGGTAGAACCGGGCGAAGGTCAACTCTGTTCACCAGTCCACGGCCGCCACAATGTCTTTGACGGCCCAGCTGCGGTCGAAGGTGAGGCTTGCGGCCATGGCTCTAACCTCGTGCGTCCTGATGTTCATTTGCTTGCAGAGTCAGGTGCGAGGTTCTGGTAGGAAGAGTGTATCACGCATCGGAGCCAGTAGGATATCGACTGGGCCGATATGTCAGTTCTACCTTGGGACAGAGGGAGAAAGAGGCGGGAGCGTCCCCTGCATAGCGGCTTGGTCCGGTGCAGGTACACTCGTAAAGCTCTCACCGGGTCCTGCTGTCTGGTCTCTCGAGCCAGGCTTGGCTCCCTTAATGGCCGAAAGGTGGCTCCCTTAATGGCCGAAAGGTGAACACCTGTGGGGCGGCCAATGGTACACATGGTAGAGAATGATGCAGAGGGAGAAGGAGCGCGTCCCGCCCTACTTCCAAATGTAGGTGACTACCATGGGGTTGCCTGAGAGGACGAGGAGCTCCTGGTGCCGCAGACGTGACACCGACGCGATGAGGGCTTGCCAGACCACTTTCAGCTCTAATCGGTAGATGCGCCGGGCCGCGAGGTCCGGGGCCAGACGCCGGAGGCTGTGGAGAACATCGGAAGCAGGTGCGCTCTCCAGCTGGAGAGACTTGTGTCAACGCAGAGAGACAGCTGGGGTGGGGGCGAGTAGAGGGGAACTCCCGTCGCGAGCCAGCAGGGATCCGCCCAGCATGGAAGATGGGGAAGGAGCATCGGAAGCACCGGACCTGAGACTCGGGGTCGCCAGCCGAGGGTCGCCAGTGGAGAAGCAGATGCAGCTGAAGTGGGCGGTAGTAGAGACGGCCGAGGGGAAGGAGGTCCGCTGCCACGCTCCTCAGATCCAGGAGATGAAGCCACACTCTGGCGGAGACCGCTTCCTCTTGAGACACCTGTCGCGCTAGGATCGCCAACTTCTTTGCCAGGAAGGCCGGATCGGTCAGTAGGTGCACGGAGCCATCTGTTCAGAACTGCAAGCAGGAGGGGTGTGTGGAGAGAGCGTGCAGTTCGCTGACCCTGGAGGCTGTGGTGAGGGCCAGTAGAAAGCAAGTCTTTCGGGTTAAGTCGGCCAACCGCGCCAAGGGGAGCGGTTCGAAGCGGTCCAAGTTGAGCCACGTCAGCAACCAGGGTAGGTCACATCGCGGAATCAGCGAGGGGAAGGCAGGCCGCTGGAGGACAAAAAGGCCATCAGGTCGGCGAGGTCTTGCAGCCCCCAGGGTCCGGGCGGCCTGAAGGCCATACGTGTCCGCGATCATGGCCAGGTACCCTCTGATGGCAATTGGCACCAAGTGCTGCTCGGCGAAGAGCCAGAGGAAGAACTCGGCCAGCTGGGGGGTAGTCAGATCTGTCGGTCATCGCACCAAGACCACAGGACTCCCCCCTGACCCTCGTAGACTCGTCGGGTCGAGGGCCTAAGGGCTGTAGCAATAGCTTCCACTGCTGCACTTGAGAAGCCTCTAGCGTCGAGGGCGTGCCGCACAATCTCCAGGCGTGGAGGAGGACAGGTGGTACAGTGCCTGCCATGGTTGCTTAGCATTGCGCGTGGGGTGGGGGGGGGGGGGGGTGGGGTTGGTCCAGCCGAACGGAGCCACCAGAACAGGACCGCGTTGCAACCCTTGAGCTTGAGCAGGACCTTGGGGACGAGCACCATAGGCAGGAAGCATACGCGACGAGGCCGTCCCATGGAATGGAGAGAGCATCGACTGCCCAGGCTAGCAGGTCTGGAATGGGGAAGACAAAGATGGGTAGCTGGCGATTCCAACTCGTCGCAAGAGGTCGATCATGGAGGTCTCCCACGCTGCGCAGATCATCCGAAAGATGTCCGGACGGAGCGCCCACTTGGCGTGGAGAAGCTGGCCGCGACGCGAGGGGGGAGTCAGCCAGGACATTCAGATGGCCTGGGATGTGTCTCACTCGGAGAAAGATGTAGCGATCTTCGCACCACCGGAGCACATGGTAGAGAAAATGATGCAGAGGGAGGAGGAGCGCGTCCCGCCCTACTTCCAAATGTAGGTGACTACCATGGGGTTGCCTGAGAGGACGAGGAGCTCCTGGTGCCGCAGACGTGACACCCACGCGATGAGGTCTTGCCAGACCACTTTCAGCTCTAATCAGTAGATGCGCCGGGCCGCGAGGTCCGGGGCCAGACGCCAGAGGCAGTGGAGAACATCAGAAGCAGGTGCGCTCTCCAGCTGGAGAGACTTGTGTCGACGCAGAGAGACAGCTGGGGTGGGGGCGAGTAGAGGGGAACTCCCGTCGCGAGCCAGCAGGGATCCGCCCAGCATGGAAGATGGGGAAGGAGCATCGGAAGCACCGGACCTGAGACTCGGGGTCGCCAGCCGAGGGTCGCCAGTGGAGAAGCAGATGCAGCTGAAGTGGGCGGTAGTAGAGACGGCCGAGGGGAAGGAGGTCCGCTGCCGCGCTCCTCAGATCCAGGAGATGAAGCCACACTCTGGCGGAGACCGCTTCCCCTTGAGACACCTGTCGCGCTAGGATCGCCAACTTCTGTATCGGTTGCTCTGGAAGCCTCACCTCGTTGAGATTGGTACGAATTCCAAACCCAGGTGAATGAAGCGCGAGGTCAGACTTGCCCACGGTGCCCAGGAAGCCAAGCCGGTCGAGCAGATCTTGTAGCGCATCTCGGTCCTTCTCCCAGGAGGCCTACAAATGGTTCCACCAGAGGAGATCGTCCAGGTAGTTCAACGTGGGGCTCGAAGACGTCCGTCTGGCCCTGGCGACGACGGCGTCCATGATGCGGGGGCTGAGGTTGAGGCCGAAGGGTAGCGCACGAAACTGTAGACCACGCCGCCGAAGGCGAAGCGCAGGAAACATCTGGAGGTGGGGTGCATGGGGACATGCAGCTACGCATCCGACAAGTCTAGGCTGACGGCAAAGTCCATAGGCTGAACTGCAGCCCGTAGAGCTCGGGCAGTCTCCATGCGGGAGGGCGGGACGGTGACGGGCTGCCTGGGAGCGGGCGGGAGCGGAGCAGCTGGGCCAGAGGTCCTTGTTCGCATCCTTCACTGCCTGCCAAGATGGGCCGAAGAGGCGCGATCCGCCGAGGAGCGCCTGCCGGAGCTGCTTCTTCAATCGGTCGGCAGGTCACAATTAGCGGCAGCGGCCATGACGTTGACAGAGGTGTGGTACGCGGAGCCCGCCAGAGCCAGGATGTCCCCCAAAAGCGGTGAGAGCGAAGGGTGCCAAGCATCCTCAACACTTGAAACCAAGCTTGCGTGACCAGGTCTGGGAGTCCCAACGAGGCGAGGGCATTGCGTATGAGGGTAGATGTCCAGGCCACGCCGCGGGGGAGATGATGCAGTCGAGAGCTACCCGCCAGAGACTGTGCCGGGGTATCCAATGCCGGGACAGGGCAGGCGAAGGCTTGCGAGTGACCGACGTACCATCCTGGCGGAAAACGATTTCCACGTCCGCAGGCCACGTGAAGTCGGAGAAGAATCCTGAGTCGCCCAAAGAGCCCTGCAGCAGAAGGGCAGAGAACGCGTCGCGCAGGTCCCAGAATCCAGGAGGCGGGGAAGAGACTTGAATCGCTTGGTCCGCCGAGCGGCATCCACGAAGGTCGACGCTTTCCTCTTGAGTGGGGGCGAAGGTGGACAGTCCTCCGCGGGAAGGCACGCAGCGATGAGACACGCCGCCTCGCCCAGGGACCAGAGAGTCTCCATCCTATGGTCCAGGGGAGCCGGCTGTGACACCAAGTCATCCAGAGAGCGCGAGCACCTGGAAGCTGTGGAGCTGTCATCACGGAGCAGTGCCAAAACAGAATCTTCCGGGCCCAAGCTGAGAGCATCAAGATCGCCAGGGCGCGTGGGTGAGAGGCGGGGAGGCAACTCTTCCCTACGTCGGTGAACGGAGGTCTCACTCGCGGCGTCCCGTCGTGTGGCAGTCGCACTGGAGGGGGGGGGGGGGTGGTGGGGGGTGGGGGGTGACCTTCTTACCTGTGAGCGGCGCCGCGAGGAGTGAACCGAGGCGGAGACCAACGAACTTCTCTGCGCAGAGACTGTACTGCGACGCGGAGACCGGCGGTCACGCAGAGAGCGGCTGCGCCGGGGGGAACTCGACCACATGGAGAAGTGCCAGGGATGGTGTCAAGTCGGGAAGGACGAACGTCTAGGCCGGCGGGGCGAGGCACAAGTCCCGGCTTCGAGTGATGCGCCGTGGTTGGACGAACAACGGGGGCAGCGTGTCGGCGGGCATCCCGGCCGTGGGAAGCAGTCCGCGGGCAAGGAGACCTGTCCCGTGAGTGCAAACGAGGTCGAGGCATGGGTGTCCGCTCGGAACTTTTATCACCATGTATCCTGTCCGATCGGGAGGGTAGGCGGGCGGTGCGAGCAAGCTCGCTGTG
Source organism: Semisulcospira habei (assembly GCA_036245525.1). Lineage (NCBI taxonomy): Eukaryota > Metazoa > Mollusca > Gastropoda > Semisulcospiridae > Semisulcospira > Semisulcospira habei. The sequence continues at coordinate 20,928,351 of BTPG01000006.1, read as the reverse complement.
GGCCAGGCTCACTTACTCTTCCTTTATCCGACGAGCGGGCACATACTGGTCCAGCAGTCTCTCCTGGCCGAGGGCACTTGACACTGACCTTGGGGCGGGACACCGTACGTCTGTGCTGGACTTGTCCCGAGGGTTTGCACGCTGCGGGCCAGACTCATACTGGATACTCTCAGTACTTAGCGAGCTGGCGCACAATCCGGCCGATGTTCTAGGATTGGTAACCCATTCTGTGGCCAGGCCCATCGTTCTTTCTTTCTTTGGAGCGCGGGCGCACACTGATCCAGCCATCTCGTCCGGCCGAGGGTACTTGTCACTGACCTTGGGGTGGGACGCCGTACATCTGTGCTGGACTTGTTCCGAGGGTGTGGAGAGCCATACTCCAGAAGCCGTGTCTGGACCCGAGCTAGCTCGGGCCGAGAGGCGGGTCATGCATGCACGTTGCGGGCCAGACTCATGCTGGATACTCTCAGTACGAACGAGCTGGCGCACAATCCAGCCGATGTCCTAGGGTCGGTAAGGCCTGTCATAGCCCGTGCAGTCCGAGTCTCCACAACTGGAGGGATACGACGTAACCCATCCATGGAGGTGGTAGGGGTGGTAGCAGGTGCCTGCTCTCGGACTGGTGTCGGCCGTTCACGGCAATAGAATCCCCAAAGCTGAGACCACTGCTCTTCCAGCTAGGGGGTGCAGAATACACACGGGTGAGTGAAGGCACAGCCAGAACAGGGTAGGCACACGGCATGCTCGTCACTCGGCCATTGGAAGTCCCCACAGCGTGTGCAGGTGCGGACTTGGAAATTGCAAAACATAGTCAACAGAGAAAGGCGAGCAAACGTGGCTCTCCGAGGCCCCGCAAACAAGCGTACGTGCGCGAAGGTAGAATATCTTATACAGTGCCAATTCCACGGCCAGTGCCGTCGCCCCTCTCTCCCTTCCGTGAACGCCGGTCACGGGCAACAAGCGAGGTTTTACCTTGCCATGGCGGAGAGGCCGGCGCCTGACCCAAGACCGAAGGGGACCAACCGTATCGCAGAGGCAAAGCCCCGCACCACCACCGGTAGAGGGACCACTATGAAGGTCCAGCAGAAGCCCCCCCCACGTAACACCAGCGAAGGTAAGCTCCAAGCTACCACAGTGAACCCCAGAATCCAAGGCAAGCACAGTGAACACGGTAAAAATCCAAGGGCACAACACCACAAGCGGAAGCTCCCACACGTACAACCAACGAAGGGAAACTCCAAGCTAGCCCCGTGAACACATAATCCAAGGCTAGCACAGTGCACACGGTAGGCAAGTCTCAGGCACAAGACGACCGGTCACACCGTACACAGCCAAGACGCAGTAGAGTAGGTACACAACCATTCACGGCTAGCTAAGAGAACAGACTGGCAGAAATCCGCTAGGCGCGTGACCGGATGGGGATGGACAGGAGGCTACTCGGGGTACTGACTAGGTTACGGCGCCCCTAGGTTGCCTCCCCTGCCATATAGGTACACAACCAAATTTTGGCTGAAATTGTGCTAGCTAAGAGGCATTCCTAATAGTAATGTCATCGGTAATGTTTTGAGGAAACAAATCAATGAACAACTCAGAACTAGACTGCTACGCAATGCATAGCACAGAAAAAGGTGTGTTAATCCCTCATTATGCTAGTCTGCCACCAACAACAGGGTAAACAAAGATTCAAACTTAACCCTTTTAGCCCCAAGGTCCCATTTCTCAAATTTTGGAGGTGTTGCCCAACGACTATGTAACATCGGAAACGACGGGAGTGAAGCCACCCCCTAAACCCAAAACTGAATGGGAGCCCTGATAACATATGACCCAACAACTTACTTGATGCGTACACCAATGGATTTGCGAAAAGCCTGTGTCAGAGCCTCCGTCTTGCCCATTTCCAAGGAGAAAATCTCACTGCCAGCAATACTGGTGAAGGGTGTGTCAGAACCCAGCGCCTGAGCCATTCCTGTGGGCATGAAACAAATAACGTAAAACAAAATCCATACACACAGATCCCTTCAACCCATTGGCTGTCCGTAGCATTATTTGCCGAGATGATTCCTAGAGAAAACCTTATGAACAACCAAAAAGCTAAGTTACATATTTATTGTTTTCACAGAGTAAAATCTTTACCTTTTTACATTAACTCATTCACGGATGCGGCTGGCCACGAAAGAGTTAATACTTTTTGCAACACGATAGGAAAAAACACCCAACACTATATTAGGGGAGTACGTCAGCTTTACCAGCCTTCTGTAGCCAATGTTGCCATGTGACAAGATGTAAACACAGCATCACAATGTAAACAAAGGATGACTTTTAGCAGAGAGTAAAACTGACACATTTTAACATTATCATTTTCAAAGAGAACAAATTCAAAGAGCAACACTTTTATTTGTAACTGAATTCATGAGGGTCTATGTGTCTTGTCAACACCAACTTGAATCCACTTTCATTTATCGTTTGGGGATCGTTAAATGATCTTGGTGTCCACTGAATTTAAAATGATTTCAAATACACAATCTGCACCCACTGGCAGTGAAAGGGTCAAATCAAATGTCTTGAAAGTGTTGGTTTTCTAGTTTACAAATGAACAGGGTCTAGTCACATACAATCATCTAAAAGTAAAATGCATGCAAAGACGCAAACAACCTAAGAATCTTGGACACCAACTTACCCATAGCTATGGCTGTTTTGCCAGTACCAGGCTGACCGGCAATAAGCACTGCTCTGCCTGCAATCTTTCCTTCCTGCAAAATAAGTCAGACTTAATCCACTAAACCCCACAGCAGACTTTGGAGGTGTCACCCAACAACTATATACCATTTGCAGTAAATGGATCATCCTTAATAATTCAAGGGTAGTGCCAGATTAACTTGAATTATCAAGGTCTTACTGCCAAAGATGAATGTACTGGGCCAGAGCGCTCTTAACGGCAGTACAACGCTTTTCACTCATGGTATGGACAATAACGAAATCACTCAAGATGGCGCTCTGACCATGGAGTCCCACCAGGCCGAGACCTGAAGGACCTGCATCACACAGCAGCACTCAGAGGAGGCCTGGCTGTCCATATACGAGCGTTTGATCCTCTCCTGCTGTAGTGCGTCTGGGCAAAATGGGTCAACCCTGATCATTTTGATACACCGATTGCTTGAAATAAATTTGACTGATAGTTCAAGGGTGGTGCCAGAATAGTTTGATTGTACATTGCTTAACGTCCCGACAGCAACAAGGCTTTCTCAGGACGTGCCTGCACTGCTTGTGAAAAAAAAAAAAAAACTAAACAGAACATTGAATGTATGTCGCCAGCCGGTCAAATACATTAAATAAACCTAACACATGGGCCTAAATAAAGCTAAGACCATTTAGCAACACACATCCAATATCAAGAGCTACATGCAGTGCAGACAGTAGGGAGAGTTTTAAAAAGGCAAATACAGGTGAAGGGACAAAGGGTAGACAGAAACACATGCCCCAGAATAGAGAGACAAACCCACCCTGTGGGGCTGACCAGGGTGACCCTGGGAACTAAAAAATACCTAACCCCACCCAAGTCCCCCAGGGCAGACCCGGGTGGGGCAGGTGCCAGAATAGCTTGGCACCTCAGGCGCCAAGCTATTCTGGCACCACCCTTGAACTAAAACAGTTGATCTATCTCCTAATCTGTAATGTAGCCTTCATAAGATGGTAAGCAAATTTACAAAATCAGCCTCAGGATGTATAAAAAGCTTTTAATTCTACTATACAGCCATAATTAATTCATTCGCCACCCTGTGCACCAACTAATGCTCCAGTGTTGAATGGTTATGACCTCCTGCATCAACTGACAAGAGCATATCAGTTTGTTTCCTCAAAAACATTACCGATGACATTACTTTATGGAAGTGTCTACTAGCTAAGTAATTTTAGCCTAAGGACCTGTAGTGCTCCCACACAACCCGGGAGGCACTCAGGGATCCCTAACCAGGGTCGTGAGTCACGTGCCACGTGGTGTGACAACCAGTCGGAATACTTAGCTTACAGCTAACAGACATGTTTCTAGCCTACGGACTTGAACTGTGTACGGTGCGACCAGTTCCTTGCCCGGTCGCCTTGGGACGGACTCATCATTTACGTGTATCCCCCGACGATCCTCGTCCCTAAAGTCCTGCTCAAGCTCAGAGGATGCACGGCGGTACTGCTACTGGTAGCCCCGTTCTCCTGGAACAGATCTTGGACCCCCGACCTGCTCAGTCTCGCCACGGCCCCCCCCCCCCCCCCAACTTCCGCTGCCCACCCTGAGCACGATGCTCAAGCAACCGCGCCAGCCGCTGTTCCACCCCTACCCAGAGCGGCTTCTCCTTCACGCCTGGAGATTGTGCGGCAAGCCCTCGCCGCAAGAGGCTTCTCGAGTGCAGCAGTGGAAGCAATCGCTACAGCCCGCAGACCCTCGACCACACGCATCTACGAGGGTAAGTGGCGAGTACTATGGTCCTGGTGCTCTGACCGGCGCCTCTCCCCCACCGAACTGACTACTCCCCAGCTCACTGACGTCTTCCTCTGGCTCTTTGGCGACCAAAGATTTCCGCCCATCACGATCAGAGGTTACCTGTCCATGATTGTGGACACCTACCGACACCTCAGCTGCCCGAACCCCGGCAATTGCAAAGACCTCGCCAACACTTTGGCCTGCAGCATCCGGTTCCCCGCTCACCAATTCCACGCTGGGACCTACCCTGGGTACTGACGTGGCTTAATTTTGACGAATTTGAACCGCTGTCCTTGGCCCGGTTCGCAGATGTGACCCAGAAGACCTGCTTCCTGTTGGCCCTCGCCATGGCGGCCCAAGTAAGTGAGCTACACGCGCTTTCAGCGCACCCTGCCTGCCTGCAGTTCAGGACGGATGGTTCCATGCAGCTACGCACGGACCCTTCCTTCCTCGCCAAAACTAGGTCCCCCTTGGTTGCGCCCCAGGTAATCACCATACGGCCACTGAAAGGAATAAACTTTTCTCGAGAGACCAGGCAGCAAGATCCAGTGCGTGCCCTGTGAATCTATCTTCACCAGTCCAAGCCCGTCAGGAGAGAACGGTCTCACCTCTTTCTGCCACTGACTCCAGGCAGAACTGACCTTACAGCCCAGACGATATCTTCCAGGCTACGATGGGTCATGCGGTCCGCCTACCAGGACCTCTCCTCGCAGGGAGCCAAGAGGCTAAGAATCCGTGCACACGAGGTTCAAGCCATGGCCACGAGCGTCGCTTTAAACTGCAACTGTGCCGTCAAATACATCGTGGCAGCAGTAGGCTGGTGGGCAGAATCAACCTTCGCCCGCTTCTACCTCCGGGATCTGGCAGGCCAGCGAGACAACCTCGCACTGGTGGGGGACATCGCCGCTGCGCAACACTCCCTCCCGGCGCCGTAGGTAATACTTAACTAAAATTGTTGGGAGTTTGCGATCAGGACGACGGGTATGGCCAAGTCCCTTCGGGTGTGTTCTTGCACAGTTATGGTGATACCCTCCTCCTTTTCACAAATTCTTCCATAAAGTAATGTCATTGGTAATGTTTTTGAGGAAACAAATGAATTTTTCTCTAAAATTTATTTTTTCAAAAAATACTTACCGATGTCATTATTTGGAGGACCCTCCCACCTGCCCCGCTTGCCGCTGGTAAGCTAAGTATTCCGACTGCAGTGTTGATTCTAGGATTTCAGAAAAGGGAGCCCAAAGGCTCCCTCTAATCAAAAAAGGGAGCCCCTCAAGGTGTAAAAGGGAGGCCCTCAAATCGCGTTGCACTGCTTACTTTAAAACGACATATATACACACATTCATACATACAGTGGAGTCCGCTTAACACGAATTTCTGGGGACACGGAAAATCACTTCGTGTTAACCGTATTTCGTGTTAACCAATATGGCCTCAAAATTGATCACGGCCCTCAAGGAGAAAGTGTGTAAGACGTGTGCGTGAATGAGTACCAGGTTAAAAGTGCACATTATCGTACTTTCTATGTATACCTTCAGCTCGCTAGGAAAACACAAGGAAACGTGTACACTTACTTACTTACTTACGCCTGTCACCCCTACCCGGGTATAGGCCGTCGACGAGAGACCTCCAGCAACTCCTGTCCTGTGCTTCTCCTTCGATTCTACTCCAGGTGGTTCCCAGTCTCTTGATGTCTGCTTGGAGGTCTCGACGCCAGGAGTTTCTCGGCCTACCTCTTTTCCTCTTTCCCTGGGGGTTCCATGACAATGCCTGCCTAGTGATACTGGAAGCTGGCTTTCTCAGACTGTGACCGATCCATCCCCATCTTCTTCGCCCAATTTCATTCTCTGCTGTTATCTGCTCTGTTCTCTCCCAGAGTCTGACGTTGCTGATCTTCTCTGGCCAGTGGATTTTCAAAATTCTTCTAAGGCAACTGTTCATGAAGGTCTGTACTCTGTTGACTGTGGTTTTTGTCAATCTCCAAGTCTCTGCTCCATATAGGAAAACTGCTTTTACATTGGAGTTGAAGATCCGGACTTTGGTGTGTTGTGACAGCTCTCTGGAACTCCACACTTTTTTCAGCTGGAGAAAGGCTGCTCTGGCTTTACCGATTCGTGCTCTGACATCTGCATCAGTGCCGCCTTTTTTGTCTATGATGCTCCCGAGATAGGTGAAGGACTCCACCTCCTCCCTGGTTGCGTTCAGCCTCATTGTCTTTGTTTTCTGTTTGTGAATGTTGAGGCCCACTTGGGACGAGATGTCAGCAAGCCTCGTGGTCTTGTCCTGCATTTGTTGATGAGTGTGGGACAGTAATGCCATGTTGTCTGCAAAATCGAGGTCATCAAGCTGTGTCCACAGTGTCCACTGTATTCCACTTCGTCTGTGCTCTGTGGTCATCTTCATGACCCAGTCTATGGCCAGTAGGAAGAGGAACGGAGACAGCAGACACCCCTGCCTGACACCAGTTCTGACCTGGAGCTCCCTGGTGAACTGCCCTTCGTGGATCACGCGACATGTCATACCATCGTAGCTGCTCTTGATCAGGCGGACGAGCTTTATGGGTACACCGTAGTGTCGTAGGAGTTTCCACAGAGTCTCTCGGTCCACACTGTCAAATGCTTTCTCATAATCCACAAAGTTGACGTACAGCGGGGAGCTCCACTCCAGAGACTGTTCCACGATGATGTGGAGAGTGGCGATCTGGTCTGTACATGATCGGTTCTTCCTGAATCCTGCTTGCTGGTCTCTCAGCTGGGGGTCAACGGAGCTCTTCATTCTCTCCAGGATGATCCTGTTGAAGACCTTTCCTGGTACTGACAGCAAGGTGATTCCTCTGTAGTTGGAACACTTGCTGAGGTCGCCTTTCTTGGGAAGCTTGATTAGGTACCCCTCCTTCCAGTCAGCCGGCATCACATCCTCTTCCCAGATCTTTCCAAACAGTGGGTACAGCATCTCCACTGTTGTCTCTGGGTCTGCTTTCAGAGACTCCGCTGGGATGCCATCTGGGCCTGCTGCTTTGCCGTTCTTCAAAAATGCCACTGCTCTTCTGATCTCTTCCCGGCTGGGTCTGTCACAGCTGATGGGTAGGTCGGTCTCTGCCGGCTGGATGTCTGGGGGGTCGGGTGGGCTAGGTCTGTTCAGTAACTCTTCAAAATACTCGGCCCATCTGTCGAGTTGGTCTGCTCTGTCTGCAATAGGCTTGCCTTCTTTGTCTTTTACTGGTCTTTCTGTATGGCCATACTTGCCTGACAATCTTCTGGTAATGTCGTAGAGCTGTTTCATATTGCCGCTGCCTGCTGCCTTTTCTGCCTCTGCTGCCAGGTTGTCTGTGTAGGCCCTCTTGTCTGCCCTGATACTCCTCTTCACCTCGCGGTTGGCTTCCCAGTATTCCCCCTGTGCCCTTACTTTGTCTTCTCTCGTGCGACTGTTGTTGACAACTGCTTTCTTCTGCTTCCTCATTTCTATCTTCTTCAAGAAACGTGTACAGCTCGAGTATTTAATGTAAATCCATCAGGTAAAATCCATACTAAGTTACAATCCTCAGGTAAAAGCAACACAGGCTGAAGTACAATCCCGCATCGGTAAAAGGGTTGTGTTGGTACACGAATGATACAACATGAATACTTTACAGTACAGAAATGCTAGCCAATGAGAAGACAGATTACAACAGCCGAAGGCTATTCAGCCAATCACAGACTAGAGTTCGCTCTGATCTGTCATGTGTACTTCCACAGCGCGAGAGCGACACGTGAATTGGTTTTCTGTGAATGGAATCTGTGTTCGTGTTAAACAGGTGAATAATAGTGAAATTGCCCTGGCTCGACTCAGGCCACACTGCACCAAGACGCTCGAACAGGCTTTTATGCAGCAGCGGTGCGGCCGCGCTGGTCGTGCAAAAAAGCGTCCAGTTTCTTTTTTCTGCGATTCTTCGGCCGCGCTATCGGTGTTTTTTTTTGCAATTTGGAGCATAATATTGCGAGAAATCGCGCAAAACGCGCTCTAGAATCAACACTGCGACTAGTTGTCACACCACATGGCACGTGACCGGATGGGCACGGGAGACTACTCACGACCCTGGTTAGGGATCCCTGAGTGCCTCCCAGGTTGTGTGGGAGCACTACAGGTCCTTAGGCTAAAATTACGTAAGCTAGTAGACACTTGCATAAAGTAATGTCATCGGTAAGTATTTTTCGAAAAAATACATTTTAGAGAAAAATTCTTTTTTTTTCCAAGGACAGCAGCAAGCAAGAGAAAGTATTACCATAAAACAAGGTGACACCATTTTGCTTGTGAAACATTCTGTCCCCGAGATCCAGCAGAGGACCAAAAGTTTCTGTCTTTTTTGTTTGTTTGACGTGTGACCCCTGCAATGTTTTCAAACTGGCAGTATGCACCAAGATAAGCACTAGAGGATTTGCCACAAGGAGGCTGTAAACAGTAAAGTGTAATCTGAAAAATTTCTGACGAGATGGATGTGCATTTGGAACATATTCAGACTCCGAGTGACATTTTATGGATCATTGTCTCATGATTTCACAGACTATTGTCTCATACCGACCTGGAAGAAGTCGTCACGTCAAGTGCACCATGAACGAAGAAAAAGTTTTTGCTTTTTCCTGTTAGTGAGGTTACTGACATGCAGTTTACACAGGTAAGTTCTTTTGCTTCACGTTTTTTTTCCCCCATTTATCTAAACATTAGTCTTTCTAAAATGTAAAGATTTGCTGAACTATTCTAAACAGATCAGTCACTATAATTTTTTTAAAACCAATAAACATTTGGCACATTTGGGGAAAGGAACGGTCTGATGTGATGCGCTTTGAATGAGTAATCCACCGGAGGTAAAAACCGAGGGTGAAAAAAATGCTAGAATTGATTTGTGACTGTGACAGAACGATAGGGATACGTTCCCATGACAATATTTCAATACTTTTGTACATATATTCTAGTCCTTTGGTCTTAACCCTTTCAGCCCCAAGGTCCTGTTTCTCAAATTTTGGAGATGTTGCCTAAAGACTATGTACCAGCTGCAGGAGATGGCTTGACCATGATAATTCAAGGGTTGTGCCAGATTAGCTTGGCGCCTTCAGATGCCAAGCTAATCTGGTACTACCCTTGAATTACCAACGTAAATCCATCTCCCACTGTAGGGACCATAGTTTCCAACCTTGGAGAAATAAAAATCCTGACTGGCCATGGTTTAGGGGCCACCTAGGCCCCGGCGACGTGCAGGACAAAGTCCTTTCTCCCACCATGGCCGATATTCACATCACATCTGCATGATGTGCAGAATGAGTGGTGTTCTCCTTTGCGCGATTCGGATACGAGCGGGAAATCCATGGAATATGCATCACTATAACTTGTGAGGATCTTTCTTTTGTCGCTTTCGGCGGCATCTTCACAAGTTCGCTAAGATAATCGATCACGATGTGCATTCACAAGTGCCTCACATGTGCGACTGACCGTGATAAACAATGGCAGCTGTTAAAACCGGGTATTGTGTAAAGCACACATGCGCAATAGCGTCCGGTTTGAGAAATGTGGACCGGCTGTCGGATCCATCCTCCGGATTTTCCCCACGGTTTTTAAACTTCACTTAATTTTTTTTTAATTGGGAAAATATGCCAAAAATCAGGAAATCAGGACAAGTCTAAGAAATCGTGATTTTCCCGATAAAATCCTGAAGGTTGGCAGCTATGGAAGGGACTCGGGGCTAAATGGGTTAACTTTATAGCATCTGCCATACATAAAGCACCTACAGAAATTGCTGCTCAGAAAGATATGCCACAAATTTCTTTTGGATGATTGCTACAATAGAACGTCTGTATGTAATCTGAAAATAGTATCTATTATCCCAAGCCTTCACTTCAGGAATGCTGCAGGCTTGCCTACTTTGATCATCTCCAGAATGACACCAGCTGCTCGTCTGGCCTCCATCTGCCCCACCATACCCTGGGACGTCTGTCTCGCCTCCAGCGCATCATCAAGACCCAGACCACGGATGTGGGAGTGAGCCCCTGCACAGAGATGATGAATTAATATTTGTCCACATTTGTATACCAGCTCGCACTCTAAACATCAATGCCATCAGAGAGCTCTGCAAACATCAGAGTTTTATAATCCCAGCAATTATGGCAGCCTTAGAATTTACTATATTATTATTAAGCATGTCAGTACATTGTATTGGCATGGGCAAAAATGTAAGACACATTTCGGCTCTACTACATCAGCTAGTGACACACCTTTATTTTTTAAAGGTATTTTCCTAAAATTGTAAAAATTTAAATATTTTAGATGAGATACACATAAATATTCATCTCATTTGAAAAGTTAATCTTTCTACTTGAAAAGTGAATCTTTCTAATTGTAAATAAAATGTGGTATGGGAATATATGTGTATACAAAACAAGCATCTTATCTTACACTTTGAGTAAAATACCCTCATTTGAAAAGTGAATCTTTCTACTTGAAAAGTGAATCTTTCTAATTGTAAATAAAATGTGGTATGGGAATATATGTGTATACAAAACAAGCATCTTATCTTACACTTTGAGTAAAATACCCTTATAGTGGCGTTCCCCCCCCCCCCCCCCCCCCCCAAAAAAAAAAAAAAAAAAAACAACAACAAACAAACAAACAAAAAAAAAATTACTCATACACATTCCAACCATAGGGGCCCGATGATAGTAGCTTTGACTAATGCAAATCCGCTGTGCCACCGCATGCGTGCCACCACCTACTAAGCTCAAGTCAGAATACAAGGGAGGAAACGACAGGCACACAAATCGATGAAGCACTGTGATTCCAGAGCAGTTTTCAACCCTCAAAGCAACCATCCGCCTAAAACCTCGAACTGAACAGACTCGGTAGATGTTTTGCCACAAATCTATACCAACCTTGTCCTCCAATGAAAACTATCAAGGCATTTTGCACAGTCAAGCATCATTCATAGAAGACGTTGAGTTGTAGGCTTTAGATGTGGCCAGAAATACGCCCCATGCTCATTTTTCATTGGTTTATGTAAATTAGCATATCCGATGAAATTAAAACAAGAGTGCGTCTTACTGTCAACTGACATGAACTTGTGACCTGCCCACAGCAGTCGCTTTAGGTACGTATTTCCCCCAGCCCGAAAAGGTCTATTTTAATGGAGTCTGGTTTAAACACTGTTCAGCTGTCAATATATTTTTGAGTAATTCACTTTCACTTTAGACTAAACACAGCAGAAAACAATGGATGCACTGCAGTGCATAGAGGCCTCTTTCACGGCACTCTACTAAAGGGTTTAACGTTCAACTCTAGATGTTGAGAAAGAGGTCTGGGATACTTCCGGCCACAGCTAGAATTTTGCGCGTGCGGTTTGTTTCCTCCCTTGTATTCTGACTTGAGCTTGGTAGGCAGTGGTGCGCACATGGTGGTGCAGCGGATTTGCATTAGTCAAAGCTACTATCAGGCCCTTATGATTCCAACCTCCCTCACACCTAGACACACACGTGAATCCAAACAAAGGGAAGTAATTTCTTAAATCCAGACACCCTGGGCTTTCTAACAATATACAGGGTTACTTCTCTTGTACCATAGTAGGCCTAGCAAAAATCTCTTAAATCATCATGGATATGTTGACAATGGTTTGGCCAGTGTCACGGATATATCTATGACCCGTTTTTGAAGAGTGAAAGGGTTTTATTTGGATATATATAGGTCAATTCCATATAAAATTAACCCACTGAACCCCAAGACAATATTTCCCAAATTCTGAAGGTGCTACTTGTTGAAGGAGATGTATCGACCATGATAATTTAAAGGTAGTGCCAGATGATCTTGGCGCCTGAAGGAGCCAAGCTCATCTGGCACTACCATTGAAATATCTTGGTCAATCCGTCTCCTGCTGTAGGGTGTTGGGGCTAAATCAGCAAATGAGTTAAATACTACAAATTTACACCTCCCAATCTGCCAACTTTCATTCATGTGGCTTCCAGCTATCACGAGAGAGGCCAATACACATACAATGATACATAATGTACATAAATTTTTGTCTCACTCTCAGACATAAATTTACAGGTGTGCAAAGAAGCTAGGCAAGTGGAAATTTAAAAACTCAGGTCTCTTGAACAGCATTTTACCAGAATGGCCTTGACATGTATCTATACCCTGGTTTTCATCCATTTGGTTATTTTTTAATAAACTTTTGTCTTGATTTTGAATGCATTGTTGTCATGTTTTACAAATTTTGCCTGCACCAATTTTTCCTGAAATTTTTTATAAAACCAGTACCTCTTCCTACACATCAAATTACCAACAGAATTAATTTTGTTAAACACACTGACAAATCATTTTCTACAACAGTACAAGTATGTGTATTGTCATCTCAATCCTACTAAAATTTGTGGCGCATGAGTGGTTTTGCTGCAGCCATTTTAAACAAGTTTCTTGTGTCTAAAAGTGAGTGGGACCGGCAGGTATTGCTTTTAGATCGACTTGAGCCGTCAGTGACTGAGTGATTTGTGTGTGGCAGTGAAACTGAAAGAGTCAAGATGATCAAACTGTCTCCTTATGATGTTTGGAGAACCCCCACCGCCTCTACCCTTGCTTTTTCAAAAAGTGGAAAGCACGGTTTGGCCTCTGGGCTTCTCTTGTCTTGGGTAAAAGGTCCAATCCCCTGTGAGAACCGATCTGCCCCAGAATATAAACCCAAATATGTCCCTTCAAAATTTAAAAAGTCCCTGAAAATGCGGATTTGTAATTCCAGGATTCTTTATTTTTGTCCATCAACTTTCACCCATGCGACTGATAGTGGTTTACTTCACTTACCAATTCGCTCAATACGGGTCACCTCTCGAACTTCTTGAACTTTCTCAACTGTTGGCTGCATTTTTATTGAGAACAGAAAATCGGAGTGAAATTAATTTTTTTTTTAATCTGGCGATGATACATAGAGTGCAAAGTAGATATTTGTGTACATACAAAACCAAAATTACCGAAATTGCCTTATGCCTAAACACAGTGGCAATTTTCAAACTCTCAAAGAAACTAAGCGTCCTAGGCAACATGTACATGCTTGAGACATTCATTCTCGCATGTTCGACTATTTCGAAAGTAATGAAAACAATAACGCAAACAGATCCGCTTTTATGCTGATACAGATCCGACAGAATAGCTTACTAATATTTAACTGTTTTAACATTTACGACCCACACGTCCCCAACATAACGTAAAATCAAGATTTTTTTCGGTAATAACAAAAAACGCATGCTTACAGCCGCCATGCCGCCGGTATGGTTTGTAAGCGCCCTCTCGTGGACTAAGGGAGAGAAATGCACGCAATTGGTACGGCGGATTACTACAGGCTCAGTGGTGGCCAGTGTACACGTCGGGTGTTACAGGTCGTTTGAAATCGGCGCACACAAGTTTTTTTCGCAGATGTCTGAGTAGAGAAATACTTTTCTATACCACTCATACGGCAGCTAATGTCATTCAGTGTCAGTTGACGCGATAGCGTTTGAGAAAAACTGACCCACTAAGCCACCGCGAACACGCACAGCAGTTGTTTATATTAGTAACTGCAGCAGAAACGATATTATAGTGCATTAACGCAGAAATTTACCGGCGTCAAACTTAGAATGTTGTTTACGATAGACAACACTCAAACGGACACGCCAGCACTTCGAACCATGCTACGGAGTTTCAATTGGCCCGGACTCAGGGCCGTCTCAGTCAGTGCAATACTGACTGACCCCGGCGGCGGCGACTTTGTGCCAGTGCGGCCGACCTCATGAACTGCGGATTTCGGTAAGCCAATCCGTCCGTGTCTAACTACACTACTGAACAGGGGCGGATCAGTTACCTCGAAAAGGGAGGTCCAACGTTTTGTGTGGGACCTTCAGCCTGACACAAAAGGCCTCCCGACGGTTAGTGAGACTGACCTCAGTTGCCCGGAGCGACGGCCGTGCGGCGGACTGGCGGCCGCGACTGACGCCCGCCGCCGCTCAGTGCCGAGTGGCGGGGGGTGGGGGGGGGGGGGTGGGGGGGGGCATATCAGTGTGTGTGAAGACTCTCACTATCGCATCCCGGCCCCGGTAGCTGGACTCACAATCCACTGGGGAAAAAAAAACGGATTTGTTCAATAGCCTGTCCGTTGAAAGGTCCTGGTAAATCAAAGTGGCACAGTTGGAGTGCACCTGAATTGATCAGTGTTCAGGTCGTACTGCAAAGGCAATAGATTTCCCTGTCCCCCCATAACCCGCCCGTCAGGGCCGTCCATTATCACTTTGGTGCCGTGGACGTTAAACTGACCCGGAACAATCAATCAATCTCACTATCGCAGAAAAATCAAACGGACTGAAAGGGTGGGGGCCGGAGGGGGGGGGGGGAGGGGGAGTAGCGTGTACGTGTCGAAACTCGCCACAAAATCTAACAGGAAAGGGGGTGGGGAAAGGGCCGAGGGGGGGGGGGGGCCAACACCCCATGAAAAACTTGAGGACTTTGTTCAGTGTAGCATTTTAAAGAATTTTGGGTCGTGGCCGGTGGGGGTGGGGGGTTCCGCAACCCCTGGAAACCTCTCCACCACCCCCCCCCCCCCCCCCAGATGAGCCCCTGCCCAAAATAAAATTCTGAAGGTGAATTTTTGCCTGCTGAAAACATATTGCCGTGTAGAACTCGGACATCAATGAACAGTACTAGAATGAGAAGGAAGTCAAGGCCAGTAAAAATTAAAAAAAACAAAAAACAAAAAAAAAACCTGTATTTATCCCACGAAGGGGCAATTTCAGTCTGACAGTGAAAACAGTGTAAAGTAGTTAGACCATCAGTTTTCCAAGGCACCCATTGAACGATCGAAGCACTTCGGCCCTAAGTTTAAAGCCTGATTTTCGTGTTTACATACACTTTATACGCCCGCGGCGCCCGCGCACACTGACACATACACACCGTCCGTCACCCAAGGGCAGCG
Source organism: Semisulcospira habei (assembly GCA_036245525.1). Lineage (NCBI taxonomy): Eukaryota > Metazoa > Mollusca > Gastropoda > Semisulcospiridae > Semisulcospira > Semisulcospira habei. The sequence goes on along the minus strand of BTPG01000006.1, from coordinate 20,912,935 downwards.
CTTCGCGCCATCAAAAGTACGTAGTTCAGCGGCAGCGAGGCCGTTAGCGTAACTATACATGACGTAATTTTGTATCTGGTTACTTTAGTTGTCAGATTTTTAGATCTGCTGCCTTTGTCGTCATAATGATGCCGCGTATTGCCGAATTCGCCCCGGCCACCGACAAATTCTAAAAAAGGTCCTTCTATAAATAGAAGATACTAAATACGGCGCAGCGCCAGAACGTGACATCGTTTGACGTCATATCTATTGAGTGAGCAGCGTGAGGCGGCTCCGATTGGTTTTCTTGCAGACCAAAGCCGATTCCGGCTCCAGTTTTAATGTTTTAACAGTCGTCAGACAAACTGACCTGACCGCACTGACCACAGCCCACCAGCACCAAAGCCAAGGCGCGTATTCAGGTTTTACACCTATTAGAATCGTATTCATCTGGTCGACGACGGAAAAGCTATGCAGGCGTGTCCAAGATGCAACGGCGGCGTCCTAATGAAGGTCAAGTCGACCGGTCCAAACGTCCGCTACACAAACGATTATATCGAGGCAGACTACGTTTACGAAACCGTCGGCGTGGTGAAAAAAGGCATTGAGTACATTGCTACACCCAGAACAACTAACTATACCTTCCGAACACTGCAGAAGGTATTGCAAAAGACTGATAAACTTCCAGATTTTGCTGACAAATCCGCCATTGTTTTGTTCATCGAGAATAACTTTTGTATTGATGATGCTGTGTACAGCGCCTACAGCCATCCTATGGTAGAATGCTCATGGCGCTTTGGTGGGGAGAGGTTTTGAACGGACTGAAGAGAGAAACGCACCAATATTGTTGAGACTTGCATTTGTTCATGTCTGTATACGCAGTCAGCAGTGGTTAACTCATTCGCTGAGACGATCGCCCCGGTATCCGGATACGCGGCATAAGCCGCGTATCCAAATGCCGTTTGTCTCGAATGAGTCAATCTTAGGTTTACCGACGCTGAAGTTGAAGTCGAGACCTCCCCCCCCCCCCCCTTCTCTCTCTCTCTCTCTCTCTCTCTCTCTCTCTCTCTCTCTCTCTCTCTCTCTCTCTCTCTCTCTCTCTCTCATTCACAACTACAACATAACAAACAACACAACAGCTCGTCACATACAGCTCACATTTATTTCTTCTTTTTCTTCTTCTTTTCAGGTAATGACCAGTAATCAAAAGTTTGATCATTATTGTCAAGGCACTGGTTGTGCGCAGCGGAAGAGAAGGGGAAAAAAATATTTAATTTATTTCCAAGTCTGTGTAAAAACATACCCTTGTCTATTTCTCACCAAAATTATCATGTAAACGTGTGTTTATGATAGGATGATAATCTTTGTGAATGTGAGTATTAGAAACAACGAACCAGGTTATCATATAAGCAAGACAAAAAGTGCGTTGGCTTATACACCGTGATAATATCCTTGGAGTGAACCGATACTAACAAAAATAACGAGCACAATTCACCTTCTCAACTATTTTATTAATTTTTAAATAAGTCAGACATTATTAGCTGCTCCAAAATTTTCAAATTATGTTCTGAAAGGCCATCGACTGTTTATGTTTACCTGGTTTTGGCATTACAGGCGTCTCTTGATGATACACATTATGAGGCAATATAGGTAACTTTGACACTAACTTTCTTCTAGTTTCATACATGGTGACGGACCCTTCTTTCCTTTTGTCGTACACTTCGGAGCATCAACCCCAGCAGTTTTTTCTTTAACTCATTCAGCCCGACGGCCATATTTCCCAAATTTTGGAGGCGTCATATAATGACTATGCACCAGTTGCAGGAGATGGATCGACCATGATAATTCAAGGGTAGTGCCAGATTAGCTTGGCGCCGACAGTCGCCAAGCTAATCTGGCACTACTTTTGAATTATCATGGTCGACCCATCTCCTGCTGTAGTGCGTCAGGGCTGAATGGGTTAAAAAGTATTTGGTTGCCACTGCACACGGGGTATTATTTTGGCTTACGCGCGATAGCAAAAGTGAGTCTAAGTATCCACCGTCGTCCGACTTAACCCTTTTAGCCCCAAGTTCTCATTTCTAAATTTTTCAGGTGTTGCCTAATGACTATGTACCAGTTGCAGGTGATGGATTGACCATGATAATTCAAGGTAGTGCCAGATTAGCTTGGTGCCGCCTGATTGCACTACCCATGAATTATCATGGTCAATCCATATCCTGCTGCAGGGTCCCGGAGCTAAAAGGGTTAAACTTTAACGTTGGCATTCTCTCGGAGACTATTCAAGCTACAGTCTTCAAACTTGGCCCAGGTATACATTGTGGCAAGACCTTTCTAAACATACCAATAATCAGTGACCAGTATTAAAGGTCACGGTCACAAGACTGAGATCAGGAAATAGGTCAAAATAGTCATATTTTGACAAAATTAGTTTTTTTTTTCTTCTAAAGTACTGTTGACAAGTATGAACTCAAATTCAGTACGTAGAAAGATGCCGGGTGGTAACACCTTCCTATGCATACTAATGTGGATGATCCCTCGAAAGGTCAAGGGTCACAACACAAGAGATCAGGAAATAGGTTAAAACCGTCATAATTTGACACTCCCTCCCCCCCCTCCCACCCCCCTCCGCCTCACCCCCCACCCTTCCAGACACACACACACACATGCACAAATAAAATTAAATAAATAATAAAATGAAATTTTAAAAATTTGCTACTTCAAACCCAAACTTGGTACCTAATTGTAAAATCTTCCTGTGTATACTAATCTGGATGACGTTTAGGAAAAGTCAAGAGAGATAAGGAAATAGGTCACAATTAGTTATAAGGGTTTAACTCCGAGCAGGCAGCCAAGCCCATCTCATGGCGGAGGTCACATATAGCCTCTTTTTTTTTTTTTTTTTTTTTTAAAGAAAAACAAAATTCTTTTCTCAAGTACTTTTACAATTTCATCCCAAACCTGGTACAGAGGTACCTGATGGTAAGAGCAGACTTTCCTATGCATGCTGATTTGAATGATACCTTGAAAAGAGATCGGCATAATATGATGTGAAAATGTCTTCTTTTCAGAATTTTACTTTTGTCAGCATTTTTGGCAACCGAATTTGACAGAAAGTACCTGAATGCAAGACCTTTCTTTGCATAATAAATTGGTTCACTACTCGCAAATGTCAAGGGTCACGGATGGTTGACAAAATGCATACACTTTGATAAAACGTGGATTTTGCAGACATAAAACACAAGTCTTTATTTATGCTATAACATTTGAGCACTTGCTTACTTCAATGACCTATCGGAAAGATCAAGGTCACAAAGGGTCAGATTAATTATGTGGACTGGTCATGCCCCAGTAAACAAAGACCTTCGGGACCACGACGGCCGCAGTGGGTCCGCGCACGGATGTGCTCGGGCCCACTGCGGCCGTCGTGGGCCTCATGGCGTTTTGCTACTGCATGGTTGCGTGTGAGTCTTACGGGCTTTGCCATTCTAGCTCAAAGTTCTGACCGGCCTATACACAGGTGCCGAAGCTTGGCGTGATGCTGGTGGGTTGGGGCGGGAACAACGGGTCCACAGTGACGGCGGCCACTATAGCCAATAAGATGCAGATGACTTGGACTACAAAAGACACCACCATGAGGGCCAACTACTACGGCTCCATCACCCACTGCGCCACCGCACGCCTGGGCATAGACCTGGAGAAAAAGACCGAGGTGTATGTGCCCTTGAGGTCCCTACTGCCCATGGTGCACGGCAACGACATCGTCTTTGATGGTACGTGACTGACAAATGTAAACAGCGGTTAGAGGATGAGGCTCCAAGTGCCGTACTGAGTGGGCTGTCAGAAACTCATGAAAAGTTATTTTGGTGGGAATTGCGAGCTTCAGCATATCAAATCTCATGTCAGACGATCTTTAAACGATGAAACATCAGACGTTATAGATTTTTTATTTAATTTTTTTTAAACGTCTGCATGTAAAAAAGAAAGATTAAAATTAGATTGGGGCTATTTTTCGCCCGTTCACACCAATGGAAGCAGATTATGAAACAGGGAAAAATCTTTCTTAAGCCTATCCCTGCCGACGGCCGTACATTTTGTTTCTGAAATCTGCGTTCGCTGAACGACCAAAAACCGCAAACTGTCAAAAGAACATGGACACAAAGTGGTCCGGCTCAGCAAGAGGCATAGATCCTCATGCGCCCGCCGCAGTCGCGGGGGGCTCATGAGGATCTATGCCTCTTGCATTAGATCTCGTAATCTTTTCTCGGCAGTGAAGGGGTCAAATCCAAAGCTAAAGAGCGCAGGCCATCTTAAAGTGGTGTTACCAAGAGGAGTCACAGACGCTCTTGAGTTCCACAACTGCGGGGGCTCGTGAGGCTCTTAAGTATCACGCAGATGGATCGTCTTTCTCGTCAGTGAATGTGTTAAAACCCTACGTCTCGCACTGCTGGTCTGTTCTAGGACCAAAAGCAGAGACCAGCATAAATTAACCCTTTTAGCCCCACGGGTGCATTTCCCAAATTTTGGACGTTAACGACTAGGTACCAGCTGCAGGAGGTGGATTGACCATGATAATTCAAGGGTAGTGCCAGATTAGCTTCTCGCTAATCCGGCACTACCCTTGAATTATCACGGACAATCAGTCTCCTGCTGTAGGGACTCGAGGCTAAATGGGTTAATATCCGCTCTCCCACGTCACGACAGACGATGTCACATTTTTATGAAATTGTGGGTGCCAGGCTGGGATATTTCTGGAATGAACCTGGCAGACGCCATGGCACGCGCGAAAGTCTTGGACTATAGTCTTCAGCAAAAGCTGCGCCCCCATATGGAACAGATGAAGCCCCGCCCCTCCTACTACTCCAAGGATTTCATAGCGGCCAATCAGGAGTCGCGCGCCGACAACGTCATCAAAGGCAGCAAGAAACAGGTGCTGGAGCATATCCGCGCCGACATCCGGGACTTCAAGAGCAAGACCGGAGTAGAAAAGGTGCGTCCGTGTACAGAGACCCCGTGCCGTCAGCGGGAGTGCTCCTCAGACAGACCAACACGGGGAGTGCGTCGCAAGTACAATTCTGTTCAAATGAGATGCTCAGCATCTCATTTGAACAGAATAATTGTACTTGCGACGTACTCCCCGAGTAAGAGAGAAGAACCCAACGGAGAAAGAAACACGCTTAAAAAAGACAATTACAAAACAATTTATTAATATTGCCACATCATTTCCGGCTTCTGCGATAAGATAAGTAGCGACTGATCTCTATACTTGTTTGTCTATTTTGAAAAGGGTAATAATAGTAACAACAACAATAAATAATAATAATAATAATGAGTACTTGTATAGCGCCTAACCGTCTCGGATTAGAGCTCTAGACGCTTAGCAAAGGCTACTTGTACAAAAATAACTAATTACAAAAAGCAATTTACAAAAAGTCTTTTTTTTTTAAATACAGCGCACTTTATAAACAATCTATAAAGTCACCTTTCAAAAATGCTACGCTTATGGACTCATACTCGCACTCACGCACGCGCGCGCGCGCGCACACACACACATACACGCACGCACACACACACTACTACTACTACTACTACTACTACTACTAGAGATAGAGATGACTTCAACATGACTTCAACATATTACCCGATATATTGAAGGCCCACTACCGCCGTAACTGTTCGGCAAGGCACTTCGTCTGAACAGATGGTTACGAAACGCTACACACAGGCCTAGTTATGGTTCAATAGACACAAGAGAATCCAGTTAAGCACACGTCGTCTTAATATCAAGTAACCTGACAATGACTCCACGCCGTTCTATAGCTACAGTGCTATCAGTACGAGAAACAGCTAAAAATAGTTTGAAACACTAACTATAAATAAGTGCGATTATGCATGTGTTGTTCCTGCCTGTCCAAACAGCTGTTAAAGTTCATTAGGTGTGTCGACAAGACATAACAAACACAAATGGTGCAGAAACGCGTCTTCAAATTTATGCGTAATAGTACTGTGTTGTAACTGTCTTTTCTAAGCGTGTTTCTTCTCCGTTGTGTTCTTCTCTGCATTTTACACACTTGGCAGTCACCTTTTTGGTCTGAATTGCATACTCCCTGAGTAAGCATCTCATTTGAAAAGAACTCGTCCGAAAGGTCACGGGTTCGAATGCAGCAGGGGTCAAAATTTATTCAGACCCTATTTCGGTGCCCGGTCTTTGAGCTGACCTTCGTGCTGGACAAAAGACGTTAAGCCCTAAACGTTTAACGTCTTTTTCGTTTGAAAAGAAATGAAATAGACGCGGTAGTTCGCAAAGATGATCAAAACAGCACCTGTTTCGACGAAAACAGTGGATTAAATGCCCGGACAAACATGAGACATCGCATGTTTGTCTGGGTTTTTTAATCCACTGTTTTCGTAGAAACGCTTGCAATTTTGACCACTTTCTGAGTTTCTGGATATCGTGTATTGTGACTTACTCCCCGGCTCCCACTTTGTCTATCTGAGGAGTACTAGTGAGGTTTCGTTTGCAAGGAACGACTCCCAACAACGAATGAAAGTGAAATCATGGCGGACAGCATAAGCATCTCCAGGAGGCATAGATCTCATGAGCCCCCTGGGCTCATGAGGATCTATGTCTCTATGATAAGTGTTGGTTCGGTGTGGGCCATTCCGTGGACTAGTTTCATTTGTCGACTTTTATTTTGACCTGGTTTCGAGGTGTTTTTTTAATGGCGTCGAAGCTGTCAAAAGTACTGGTTTCTGGAAGACAAACGTTTTCCTCGCCTGTTCAGAATTATGGTAAAAGCTGACTACGATTGTTGCCGTCCTACTTTCCCCTAGGTGATCGTACTATGGACGGCTAATACGGAGCGCTTCAGTGATGTCAAACCCGGGCTGAACGACACTGCTGACAACCTGATGAGGTCAATTGAGAGGAACGAGTCCGAGGTGTCACCCTCCACAATCTTCGCCGTGGCCAGTATTTTGGAAGGGGTCACTTACATCAACGGAGCCCCGCAAAACACCTTCGTGCCGGGATGTCTCGAGCTGGCTGAGATGAAACAGGTCACCACCACAATCACCAAAAGCAACAACAACTTACGTCATCGTCACCACTGTTTTATGTGCTTGCAAACTGATTTATTTCCACGTGATTGGTGATATCTTGAGCACCTCTGGCCCAAACCCCCACCTCATCGACACCCCCACCCCTCCCCGCCCCGATCCTCCCCTACCACCACCCCACAGCTAGGACTATAGTGAATCGACGGAAATGTGTGTTCGGAAACCAGATGATTAATTAGCTTCGTTTGGTTAACACGCTAATCAGCTTGACATAACAGCGCAGCCTATTTCACGTGGTTATGTCAAACTGATTAGCGTGTTAACCAAAGGAAGCTGATAAATCATATGGCCGTTACCCATGTGGTTACATCTTTTTACACTTCGGGATTTTGTTACTTTTATTTCAAGGCCACCTTTGGACTTGACGCAGCATACTGCAACCCACAAGATGGCGATCTTGCTGACAGTATGTTGCAAGGGCGTTGCAAGCGGGCTGCAAGCTTTGCACGACAATCCCTCGGAAATAGTGTGGAACGGACCACACTGGTTGTCTCCACCTCGGATTCGCTGCGCTGATCAGCGCAGCAAATCGATGGAGACACCCAGTGTGAAATTAGACATGTCTTTGTGCAAGTGGTATTAGCTGGTGACGACTTCAGCTTCCAACCATAGTCGGCATATTATTAGGGTTTAACGCCGAGCAAGCAGCTAAGGTTACTTCACAGCGTAGCTCCCAACCCAATGCGCAAAAGGCCATAGGGCCGGCGTCGGCCGCCGTTGGTCCGTGTACAGTCGTACGGTGGCCGACGGCGGCCCGGTGGCCTTTGCGCACTGGCGGGAACCCGCCTATACCTTTAATGTAGACAGTTGAGGGTATTGTATGTCTGTGTCCTAACCGATGATGTTGTTGCTGACCCGCAGGTGTTTATCGCTGGTGATGACTTCAAGTCCGGCCAGACCAAGCTGAAGTCTGTGTTGGTGGATTTCCTGGTGGGGGCCGGCATCAAGCCCACTTCCATCGTCAGCTACAACCACCTCGGCAACAACGATGGACTCAACCTATCCGTGCCGCAAACCTTCAAGTCAAAAGAGGTACGTACACTTTGGTGGGCCTCGCACACTGGTTGCCTCCCTCGATCCGCTGTGTTCGTAGCGAATCGACGAAGGTAACCAGTGTGATTCAGTCTCTGGGTTCATGAACCATTATTATGTCACGGCAGATCATCACAGTTCAAGGAGATGATTGATTGATTGATCGATTGATCGATTGACAGGATTGTTTGATGGATGAATGGGTCGGACGGTCCAAATTTTGACAAAAGAATTTTTTTTCTCAGATACTATTTTAACCTTCAACCCAAACATGGTACATATATACCTGATGGTAAGACTACATACTATTACTAATGTAAATGATCCCTCGGAAAGGTCAATAGCCATCTTTGGCGCATGTGCGAAGCAAAAGTGAGTATGTTCTGGGCCAGTGGTCGTCAGTCTCTCGTTCGTCCGCCGCCATCCGTCGTCCGTGGTAAACTTTAACGTTGGTATTTTCTCGGAGACTATACAAGCCACAGTCTTCAAACATGGCCAAGGACACTTTGTGGCAAGACCTTTCTAAACATACCAATGTAAGTGATCTCACAAAAGTCAAGGTCACAGAGGATCAGGAAATAGGTCCAAAATAGCTATTTATTTCTTCAAAAACGTTACCGATGGTATTACTGAAAGGAAGATATACCTAGCTTGTCAATTTCAGCCTCCAAAATTGTTGTGTGTTGCTACACAACCAGGGATGTAACTCTAGCAAGCAGTTACCCTGAGTGGCCTCCCTATCCTCCGGGTAGCCTCCCTTCCTAATCTCGCGAGAGTCCGTTATTATCAGTTCTATACTTCGCTTCCATTTTGTTTGGTTCCATCTTCATCAGTCTCCACGTTCTCTTCGTCTCCCTTGTTCATCCTTTACATCCGGTGCTGTCTACCTTGTGCGGGCTATGCGTCGGACCACTCGTGTGTGACTTGTGCTACGGACAAGAGGATCGCTGGTCCGACCTCTGGAGACTCCACCGTCGTACGCGCCCCATGCAGTCCGATGAGGCTACAAATCGCCGGACCCCAGTCGCATTCTCTCACAGCAATCCCGATTTCCTGTGACGGGACACCTGAAGCTATTTTACACCCCCGGCCAAGGTGACGGACGCTGTCCCTTCTGCCGCGGGTTGTGTTGTACCGGGCGAGATTGTACGCCCCCGCTCCCACGAGCGTAATTCACAGCAAGCCCCGCCGACCCGGCCTTCTAAGACGGGTCTCTCACCGGTCGGATAGATTCGGGCTGCACTTCTGATCACTCTCGTGAGACTTGCACCGCTTGGGAGGAATACCGTTGGTTCCAACTTGGCATTTTCATCGCCGCCGGTGCCCCGTGCCTTCCATTGCGGCTCCAGCTCGCCCGGCGCCTCCCAACTCGGACACACTCGGCGTTTCCTTTCGGCAGCGGCTTCGGTCGCTCCGCAACGCGGTGAATGATAAACATTTCTCGGAGGTTACCACTGGCACTTTGTCAGCCGCAACGGCTTCGGTCGCCCCGCTACCGGTAAACAACAGCTCCCCTAGCCTTCATGTAACCTCTATGACAGTACCAGTGCATCCTAGACGCACAACTATCCCCCACTCGCTGCAGCCACGCGACCGGGAGATGCGACACAGCAAGAAGCACAGCTCCAGGTCTCTCGCACGTTCGCGTTCTCACTCTACCAGTTTTGCCGCTCCGAGAAAACGGACAGCTTCACGCCCCCCCCCCCTCCCCCCCCCCTCCCCCCGCGGCGTGCTTCCCCGCACAAGCGGCATCGCTCATCAGCAGGGTACAGATTTTGCGAATCCTCCTTTTATGCGGACGCGTACACCGGGCAGACTCATCCACGCGGACGCTGTCGTGCCCCCCGTCGTCATCGGTCCTCTCACCGCCGTGATCGGTCAGTTCGCAGCTATTCCAGGGAGCGTTCTTCTTGGATTCACAGCCACTCTCCTCGTTATAGCAGCCCTCAGGGGAGCCTCACTTCTTCCCCATCGAACGTAGAAATAAAGGGTCTCATGCACGCCTCCATGACTCAGAGTGCCCGGCGGCAGACGCGGGGGACCAGCCCTATGCGACGACAGCTACCTTTTGCCGTAGGCCGGACACGTTGAATACCACGTTGAATACACCGGTTCTCGCCTGATCACCTACGTTACGCTTCGTCAGACTCGGTTAGTACTTGGATGGGTGACCACCTGGGAACACCAAGTGCTTTTGTTCACACACACACACACACACACACACACACACACACACACACACACACACACACACACACACACACACACACACAAAAAGCGCCTGGGCAGGTCCGCACCATCGGTGCACCTCTCAGAGCGGGATCGGCAATTCTGCGGCCGACGCGATATGCAACGGAATCTAACTTTGAGGTCCCAGACAGAGAGTGGAGCCTCGGGCGATCCACGGAGACTGACAGCCTCTACGGAGATAACACAAGTTCCGTCAGTACTCTTAGCCGACGAGATGTGTTTCCTCGTCGAGGGCGGATCCCGAAACTTTCCCCTCTTGCCTTACAAGCGCAGTGCAGGATACCCAGCGTCTTCGGTATCCGGACCCTGAGGAGCGATCACAGTGCGTGGGGACAGGGCGCTACATCTACCACACTAGGAATCGTCTCCACTTCCCACTCGCCGGCGGACACGTTCTGACGTGTTGTGGCGGCGGACCTCGTCTCTACGTCGAACCTCGGGGGCAGCCGGCAGGCACAGCCGTTCTTCTGGTTGGACCGTCAGGGACCGCTCTACCCCGGGGATGAAGCCTCGACGTCAGCACCGGGCCCACGCTGATAGTAAGACCTTTCTATGCATACTAATTTGGTTGATCACTCGGAAAGGTGAAGGGTCATAAAAGCTCAGGAAATAAGTTCAAAATAGCCATATTTTGACGAGATGTTTGTTCTCAAATACTATTCACAATTTCAAACCCAACTTTGGTACAGAGATACCTGATGGTAAGACCTATCTATGCATACTAATTTGGATGACCCCTCAGAAAAGTCAAGGGTCACAAGAGACCGGCAAATGTGTGTAAAATTTGCGGTGGGCGGTCCGTGGCGCAGTGGTTAAGGCGCCTGCCACCAATGCCAAAGGTGCGCGGTTCGATACCCGGTTCCGGCGTTGGACTTTTCTCCTCTGGTAAGTGTCACCGTTAATTCGGGCGGACCGTCGGGGGTTCTTTCTCCGGGTACTCCGGTTCTTCCACCCCCCCCCCCCCCCCACTTTGGTACCGGTCTCAGGCCACTTTACAAAAATTTCAAATACAAGCGATCAAAAATCTCTGTAACTTCAGTAGCTGACTGGCCCTTCGTTTGTCTTGTACTGTGTTTGTCTTAAATGGCGTAAATCCGTGTCTGTTTCGTGAGTGTGTGTGTGTGTGTTGGGTTTCAGGCGCGGCGCTTTGAGTCGATTTCCCCAAAATTGAGAAAAAGCGCCTATATACTTACTTACTTACGCCTGTCACCCCTACCCGGGTATAGGCCGTCGACGAGAGACCTCCAGCAACTCCTGTCCTGTGCTTCTCCTTCGATTCTACTCCAGGTGGTTCCCAGTCTCTTGATGTCTGCTTGGAGGTCTCGACGCCAGGAGTTTCTCGGCCTACCTCTTTTCCTCTTTCCCTGGGGGTTCCATGACAATGCCTGCCTAGTGATACTGGAAGCTGGCTTTCTCAGACTGTGACCGATCCATCCCCATCTTCTTCGCCCAATTTCATTCTCTGCTGTTATCTGCTCTGTTCTCTCCCAGAGTCTGACGTTGCTGATCTTCTCTGGCCAGTGGATTTTCAAAATTCTTCTAAGGCAACTGTTCATGAAGGTCTGTACTCTGTTGACTGTGGTTTTTGTCAATCTCCATGTCTCTGCTCCATATAGGAGAACTGCTTTTACATTGGAGTTGAAAATCCTGACTTTGGTGTGTTGTGACAGCTCTCTGGAACTCCACACTTTTTTCAACTGGAGAAAGGCTGCTCTGGCTTTACCGATTCGTGCTCTGACATCTGCATCAGTGCCGCCTTTTTTGTCTATGATGCTCCCGAGATAGGTGAAGGACTCCACCTCCTCCAACGGGGTGCCAGCAAGCAAGACTGGTTCTTCCCTGGTTGCGTTCAGCCTCATTGTCTTTGTTTTCTGTTTGTGAATGGTGAGGCCCACTTGGGACGAGATGTCAGCAAGCCTCGTGGTCTTGTCCTGCATTTGTTGATGAGTGTGGGACAGTAATGCCAAGTCGTCTGCAAAATCGAGGTCGTCAAGCTGTGTCCACAGTGTCCACTGTATTCCACTTCGTCTGTGCTCTGTGGTCATCTTCATGACCCAGTCTATGGCCAGTAGGAAGAGGAACGGAGACAGCAGACACCCCTGCCTGACACCAGTTCTGACCTGGAGCTCTCTGGTGAACTGCCCTTCGTGGATCACGCGACATGTCATGCCATCATAGCTGCTCTTGATCAGGCGGACGAGCTTTGTGGGTACACCGTAGTGTCGTAGGAGTTTCCACAGAGTCTCTCGGTCCACGCTGTCAAATGCTTTCTCATAATCCACAAAGTTGACGTACAGCGGGGAGCTCCACTCCAGAGACTGTTCCACGATGATGCGGAGAGTGGCGATCTGGTCTGTACATGATCGGTTCTTCCTGAATCCTGCTTGCTGGTCTCTCAGCTGGGGGTCAACGGAGCTCTTCATTCTCTCTAGGATGATCCTGTTGAAGACCTTTCCTGGTACTGACAGCAAGGTGATTCCTCTGTAGTTGGAACACTTGCTGAGGTCGCCTTTCTTGGGAAGCTTGATTAGGTACCCCTCCTTCCAGTCAGCTGGCATCACCTCCTCTTCCCAAATCTTTCCAAACAGTGGGTACAGCATCTCAACTGTTGTCTCTAGGTCTGCTTTCAGAGACTCCGCTGGGATGCCATCTGGCCCTGCTGCTTTGCCATTCTTCAAAAATGCCACTGCTTTTCTGATCTCTTCCCGGCTGGGTCTGTCACAGCTGATGGGTAGGTCGGTCTCTGCCGGCTGGATGTCGGGGGGGTCGGGTGGGCTAGGTCTGTTCAGTAACTCTTCAAAATACTCGGCCCATCTGTCGAGTTGGTCTGCTCTGTCTGCAATAGGCTTGCCTTCTTTGTCTTTTACTGGTCTTTCTGTATGGCCATACTTACCCGACAATCTTCTGGTAATGTCGTAGAGCTGTTTCATGTTGCCGCTGCCTGCTGCCTTTTCTGCCTCTGCTGCCAGGCTGTCTGTGTAGGCCCTCTTGTCTGCCCTGATACTCCTCTTCACCTCGCGGTTGGCTTCCGAGTATTCCCCCTGTGCCCTTACTTTGGCTGCTCTCGTGCGACTGTTGTTGACCGCTGCTTTCTTCTGCTTCCTCGCTTCTATCTTCTTCAAGGTCTGTGCCGACAGCCAGTCCTTGTGGTGCTGTTTCCTGAGCCCTACAGTGTCTTTGCAGGTTGAGTTCAGCGCCTCTCTAACTGCCTTCCACTGCTGCTCTGTGGTGACTGCCTCCTCTTCATTTACTATCTCCTGTAGCGCTTGAAACCGGTTGGACAGCACCAGTTTGAACTCTTCTCTAACTCCAGTTTCTCTCAGGAGGCCTACATTATAGCGCTGTCTTCTTGTTGTCTCTGTGCGGCTTTTCTTTAGCTTGAGCTTCATTCTTAAGGTAAGCAGATGGTGGTCGGAGGCGACATCTGCTCCCCTCCTCACTCGAACATCTTGAAGGGATCTTCTAAATTTCTTGCTAATGCAGATATGGTCTATTTGGTTCTCTGTTGTATGGTCAGGTGAGACCCAAGTTGCTTTGTGTATTCTTTTGTGTGGGAAGATGCTGCCTCCAATGACAAGTCGGTTTAGAGCACAAAAGTCTACAAACCTCTCCCCGTTCTCACTCATCTCCGAGCCTAGTCCCTGTCTCCCCATCACCTCTTCGTATCCGGTGTTGTCCTCCCCTATTTTGGCATTAAAATCGCCCATGACGATGGTGATGTTTCGCTCCGCACATTTGTCCACGGCACTCTGGAGTCGGTCGTAGAACTCTTGTTTCTCTTCCTCGTCACTGTCATTGGTGGGCGCATAACACTGGATGACGTTCAGCTTGAGCTTTTTCTTGGTTCTAAAGGCTGCTGTTATAATTTTTGGCCCAAGAGGTTCCCAGCCCATCAGCGCTCTCTGTGCCACTGGTGACAGCATGAGTGCTACTCCTTCTGTATGGGGGGCATTCTCCTCTTCATGACCTGAATACAGAATCATCTCCCCACTTAACAGCCTTTTCTGGCCAGACTGCGTCCATCTGGCTTCACTGATGCCTAGCAGGGAAAGGTTGTACTTTTGCATTTCCGCTGCTATCTGGGCGGCCTTGCCGCTCTGGTACATGGTCTTGACGTTCCATGTGCCCATGGTTGTATCCCTGGATAGAGAGAGGCGGCTTGGTCCTGTGGCTTCCGAAGACTTCCGGCTTTCACCACAGGACGTCATAAGTCTTCTAGTAGAAGAACCTTCCTCCTCCAGGAAAGGAATTACTGTTAGTCTTTTCGTCGGCGTTTTTGTAGCTATTTCCTTTTTTGCAGGGTGGGGAAGCTACCCCCACGCCCAACCCCCTTACTAGGAGGACCAGGGGTTTTCTGTCGGGGTCACCTTCCCTTAGACCATGTTGGTTCACCGGCACCTTATTTCATTCGGTGCACCCCTCTCACGAGGGACCCCCTTATCCACCACCCAGGGGACGCGCCTCAACGCCGTATGGTCCCAGCGCGAGGGCCTATATAATAACGGTATTATTATTATTTTATTATGTAAAATGCCACTTTTTGATAAAATTGTATGTATTATCAAAATTTTTGCAATTTCTTTCAATCAAATTTGGCCCAAAGGCAGCTGATGATAAGACCTTCCTATGCATACTAATTTAGTCGACTCATCGCAAAGGTCAATGGTCACGGGTGGGTCGACAGATGTGTGAAAAATGCTTACATTTTGAGAAAACATGGATTTTGCTGGTATAGAAGCTAGCCCTTTACTTATTGTCACAAAGGTCACACATATGTAAATCGGTCATACACGTGAGCCATAATGGCTTCGCCTTTCTTGTTGACAAGTTGTTTTTCAAAAACTATTTACAGCTTCCATCGTAAACCTGATACAGAGATACCTGATGGTAAGAGCTTCCTGTGCATGCTAATTTGGATGACCCCTCGAAAAGGTAAAGGGTCGCAAGAGATCAGTAAATGATGTGAAAACTGTATATTTTTTGTACAGTTTACTTTGATCCGCATTTCTGCAAAACTTTCCAACCAAGTTTTGCAGAAAGGGAGCTGAAGTTAAGACCTTTCTATAAATACTAATTTGGTTCACTGCTCACGGCCCTGGAGGACTTTGGTGGGGTTAACTACTTTTTAGTTCCCAGGGTCACCCTGCTCAGCCCCCACAGGGTGGGTTCTCCCCTCTATTGTGGGGCATGTGTTTCTGTCTACCCTTGGTCCATTCACCTGTATTTTCCTTTTTAAACTCTCCCTACTGTCTGCGTTCCCTGTAGCTCTTGATATTGGATGTGTGTTGCTAAAATAATGGTCCTAGGTTTATTTAGCGTATTAGACCGGCTGGCGACATACATTCAATGTTCTGTTTAGTGGGGTTTTTTTCCCAAGCAGAGCAGGCACGTCCTGAGAAAGTCTTGTTGCTGTCGGGACGTTAAGCAATGTACAATTACTGCTCACAAAGGTCAAGGGTCATGGGAGTTGTCAAAAGAACATTTTGAGAAAACGTAAATTTCGCAGGTACAAAAGCCAAACCTTTCCTTATAATATGTTGAAACACTTGAACACTTGTTTATTTCAGTTACCTGTCGGAAAGGTCAAGGTCACAAAGGTCAGCTTAATTATGTGGATCGGTCATGCACGAGAGCCTTAAGGGCGTTGCCGTTCATGTTGGTCTGTACCTAGTGCGCAAAAGGCCATCGGTCCGACGTCGGCCGCCGTTGGCCCGCTCTCGGGCCAACGGCGGCCGACGTCGGACCGATGGCCTTTTGCGCACTGGGTATTTAATGCCTTCAGTGACCAACTTCCTATCTAGAAATGACCTCTGCCCTGTGGTGTGCAGATCTCAAAAACGGGCGTGGTAGAAGACATGGTGGCCAGCAACAGTCTGTTGTTCGCGCCCGGGGAGTCCCCTGATCACTGCGTGGTCATAAAGTACGTGCCCTACGTGGGCGACTCGAAGCGCGCCATGGACGAGTACACATCACAGATCATGATGGGCGGCCACAACACCATCGTTCTGCACAACACGTGTGAGGATTCCCTGCTGGCTTCTCCCTTGATCCTGGACCTCGTCATCTTGGCAGAGCTGTGCGAGAGGATCACCTACAGGACACCCGATGACAAAGATTTCATGCGGTTCAGCTCAGTATTGTCAGTCCTTGCTTTCTTGTGCAAGGCCCCACTGGTGCCAGAGGGCACGCCCGTCGTTAACGCTCTTTTCAGGCAGAGGTCTTGCATCGTGAACGTGCTGAGAGCCTGCATCGGGCTCCCGCCTGTCAACCACATGCTGCTCGAGTTCAAGACGAGTGGAGCAGGTGGCGCTTGCGGCTCGCCCGGCCCCTGCAGGCGATGCAGGAAGTGTAATGGTTTCATCTTTGACTAAAAACTGGACTCGTGAATTCAGGAAATGTCATATTACACCCCAGGGCGGGACGATGGTCCGTGATAGTTTAAAGGTGGTGACTGATTAGATTGGCGTCTGAAAATGATGTACATGCCAGTAACACTCTGTCCTATCGGAAGCAGCTAACTTAATTAACTGATACAGCACTGAGACACTACACCTCAGTGGTAGATGGATCTATGATAGTTAAAGGGCAGTGCTTGTATTGCCATTTTTCGCCGAAAGGCGTGAGGCAAACCAGTCATTAACTTAAACTATCACGGTCTCTCCATCACCCGGTGTGCAATGATACAACGTGCATTAGATGCCGATATGCCTGATTACCAAATGTAGAGTTATTTAGACTGCATGTGGAACATTGTATGTTGGCCGATAAATTGCATGTCGTTCGAACATGTACTGACGACCAAAAGAATGCAATATCACTGGAATCATCGGAAACACTAAAAATAAATGAGATACCACAGGAATCATCGGAAACACTAAAGTGTTTCCGATGATTCCTGTAGTATCTCATTTCTTTTTCTCGTCAGAGTAGAAACTCTGACACAGATGTGTGCTTATCTATTATCTGGAAGCATAGTATGAAATAATCGTAAGTGACTCGATCTGTGCATAAGACGCCATTGCTAAAACAGCGCATTATTACTGAAAAGAACGTCAGTATGTCGGCCAAGAAATCAGATGTCCCAAAATACTTTGCCTTAAAACATCCATAAGTCGGTCTAGACTGGTATTAGATGTCAGAAAATACTTCGTCTTGAAACATAGTATGTCGACCTAGACATCAGACGTCAGAAAAGACTTTGTCTGGAAACATCGCAAGTCGACCTGGACATCAGACCATACTATGACTTGAAACATAATATAGCAGACGCAATATTGAACTATCAGAGCATGTTTATCTCGACATACACGACATTACATTAGACAATATTTTGTCTTAAAACATCGTATACCGGCCGACCTACACAGTCTGACATTAGACAGTCGTTTGTCTTGTAACATCATGTCGTAAATCGATCTATTCATCAAGCGCTAATTCATACTTTGTCTTGAAAAATCGTCTGTATTTCCTATGCATTTGACGTTAAACCTCAAATTACTCAGTGATACACTTCAGAAGTTAGCTCATACACCAGAATATTTTAACAAACTAAACGGCAAGTCGTTAACTCTTTGGGTGTCGGTTGCGGTTTTAGTCGCGATGATTCCTGACTGTGAACCGCTACCGGCATCCAGAGTTAAAAATCGCGTTCCGGACGCGTGTGGGTCGAAGAATCGTCCTATCGGCAACAGAACTGTCAGTCTTGTAGAACTTTCCCGCGGCGACGAACATAAATAAACGTTCGGTGACGTGATAGCTATACAACATGGCCGACACTGTCAACAGAGACTGTATGAACAATTATAGTGCGAGGGGTTGTCGATATAAAACAACAACAACAACAAAAACTCGTGAATTATTGTCTGAAACAGAAAAGAGACAGCGGTACGTATCAATGACTAGGCTGGAACGGCAGTTCTCTCGAAACACTTTCAAGTCACGTCCCAAAACATTTTGTTCTTCTCAGAGAGCTAAACCATTTTCGTCACAGTTTGTTCGCATAGTCTCTTGAGGGTGGAGCGAGACGGACCAGTCGGAGACCGTTGACCGATAGCTGATTTTTCTCCGGCACCTTTTGGTTCGACATCAGTCAAAGGAACGGTAGAATAAGCCAATAACTAGGACCTGACCGGTCAGTAACTGCTCTGAGGCAGTCGACGTTTACCCAGTACATGGTCTACAAGATAACCGATCTGAGTATCGTTTGGTAACTAGAGTACATTGGACGAGTAAGCAGGGAATCTCCAGCCGATAATTAGGACACAAATGAAGTCAATAGCGTATTTATTCTGCAAAAGTGGAGCACAATAAACTAGAATAAAGCAGTTGCTAATTAGAGCACGCGTGATAACTCTGTGGGGCATAATGACCAGGTTACTCGGTTGATATCACAAGTGGACCTCTAATTATGAGGAACAGTGTATTTTGGTGTCGATCTTCGCCAGCAGGTGATAGAAGGTGCAAATGAGGACAAACCCAGTAAGCAAAAGACCTCCGGGCCAACGTCAGCCGCATTCGTGCGCGGGCCCACTGCGGCAAACGTCGGCCCGAGGATCCTCGATTCCTGCCAAGGGGGTAGGGGGGGGGGGGGGGCAATGTTCATTTGTGATTGGCGGATAGTACTCAGGTCAGCAGTTCATACTTAACACATTCTACCCGGGGACCGAAATCCCCCAATTTTGAAGTTGCCCTCTGAAGGACTGTATTACAAATCTAGAGACAGATCGAGCATGATAGTTCAAGGGTGTTGCCAGATAGCTTAGCGCCTGTGGGCGCCAAACTATTCTAGCACCACCCTTGAACTATCATGCTCGATCCATGTCTTGCTGTGGTGTGTCGGGGCTGAAT
Organism: Semisulcospira habei; assembly: GCA_036245525.1. Lineage (NCBI taxonomy): Eukaryota > Metazoa > Mollusca > Gastropoda > Semisulcospiridae > Semisulcospira > Semisulcospira habei. The sequence goes on along the minus strand of BTPG01000006.1, from coordinate 20,893,708 downwards.
GAGTTAATAAACTCACTAGTTCAAAACAACATTTGGTCAGCTGCAGCCTGAAACCCTGATGTCTCCCTCCGTCTTGGGAAAACATATGAGTGTAGCGGGGACCGATTCCTCAGAAAGAGATTTCTGCAGGTGTTCATGAGAACCTACGCTTCTTCGGTGCAGATCAGTTGAAGAGGTCTGCTTTTGGTGTTACTGGACATTTCACTTATCTGGCTACGTGGCGGCCGTCTGATATCCGCGGTCATGAATGCAAATATATCTGGAATTTACATCCATGGTAACGTTTCAAGGTTCCGAAACTCCCCCAAGAGCTGCAGTGAAATCATTTCGGCTTTCCGTCGAAGATTTCAATACACATGTTACGGTTAATTCTGATCATAAAAATCGGAAGGCATTTTGCAAGTTAGGGGCCTTTTTGCTTTGTTTTTCTGTATCCTACACGGCTCTGCCAACAAAAGGTGCCCGATGTCACATTGATGTAACATAGTACTTCCATTTCTTCGTTTGAATCTTCACGCGCCAGTTACAATGACGTAAAAAATATTTAAACAAAAAAAAAAAAGCCCGCAGTATTGCATCAAGGTATATCAGCATAAAGATGTTGTTCAGAAATCAGAAGTAGGTCAAAACAGCACTTGTTTCAGTCGATTAAAAGCCCGGACAAACATGAGATATATCGCATGTTTTGTCAGCGCTTTTAATCCACAGTTTTTTGCCGAAACACGTGCAACTGCGACCTACTTCTGATCTCCGGAATTCGTCTCCTTGGACCAAACTGGTAGATCGATCTATAATAATCGTGAAATTTGATTCTCTGAATCAGTCCTTTATGATGTCATTTATCAACGTTACAAATCGGCACGTGGTGTTATATTTACATGCCAGTGTGTCAGTTAAAGCAATTTTGTTGGTCTATTCTGTTGACTGGTTCATGTATTGAAAACTTCACCATGCTAAACTTCACTCTCCACCATCAGTCCTTGCGCTGTTCACTCAATGAAAACAGAATAAAATGGTCCGGCACAGAAAACTGAGTTCATCGCGCTCTGCCTTAAGTGGCATATATATATATATATATATATATATATATATATATATATATATATATATATATATATATATATAATATATATATATATATATATATATATATATATATATATATATATATATATATATATATATTTATGTGTGTGTGTGTGTGCGCGTGTGCCTTTTTTTTTATGTGTGTGTGTGTCCGCCCCCCCCCCCCCCCCAATAATTTTGGAATACAAAATATTCTGTGAATTTTGGCTCACGTGGTATAGTAAAAGTGAGTCTATGTAACGGGCTAGAGGTTGTCTGTCCGCCGTCCGTGGTAAACTTAAACGTTGGCATTTTCTGGGAGACTATTCAATTAACAGTCTTCAAACTTAATGCAAGAACCTACCTACCTACCGACCTACCTACCTACCTACCTGCCTGCCTGCCTACCTACCTACCTACCTACCTACCTACTATCTATCTATCTATCTATCTATCTATCTATATCCCGTAGTCTTGCCGATCGTTGGGGCATCACTGATGACTTGGCAACCAGCTCCCTCCATTCCTCTCTGTTCTCTGCCATTCTTAGCGTATCGCCCAGCCTCAGTCCTGTCCACTCTGAGATATTGTCCTCCCATCTTTTCCTCTGTCTTCCTCTCCTTCGTCCTCCTTGCACAGTGCCTTGCAGGATTGTTTTGGCTAGCCCTGCTAAACGCGTGACATGCCCATACCAATTCAGTTTGCGTTTTTTCATAATGGCTAATAGGTCTTCATAGGGCCCGATGGCTTGCCTGATTCTGCTTCCCGCTTCCTCGTTCGTGATGTGATCTCTGTATGAAATGCCAAGCAGCCTTTTAAAACATCTCATTTCAGTGGCTTGAATCCTCCTTTCAGGGTCTGCTGTGAGGGTCCATGACTCACAGGCATACAAGAACACTGAAATGACTAAGGAGCGCATCAGTCTGATCTTGGAGCAGAGCGTGATGTTTCTGTCCTTCCATATGGTCTTCAATCTTGTCAGATCTGTTGTTGTCTGCGCAATCCTGGACAGTATTTCTGGTTTTGATCCCTCATCTGTCACAATAGCTCCTAAGTATTTGAATTTATTAACTGTGTCCAGTTTTTGGCTTCCAATCATGACGTCAGTGCCAATGCCAGTGGTGTTATTTGTCATCAGTTTGGTCTTCATTGCACTGATTTCCATCCCATACGCAATGGCTGTACTGTCCAGCTTTTCCACCAGCTGAGCTAGCTCCTTCTCTGTCCCTGCAAGGCCACCAATGTCGTCCGCAAAGCGCAAGTTCGTGATTGTTTTGCCTCCAATACTGACAGTTCTTTCACGATCTTTCAGAGCGTCTGTGATGATTCTTTCCAGGAAGATGTTAAAAAGAGTAGGTGAGAGCAAGCAGCCTTGTCTGACTCCGACTGTAGTCCTAAACCAGTTTCCTATTTTGCCGTTGTGGCTAGTGGCCTTATTGTAAAGGTTTGCTATGACTTTGATCAGGTTGGCATTGATGTATAGCTTCATGGTGGACCAAAGGGCTGCATGCCATACCCTGTCAAACGCTTTCTTAAAATCCACAAAGACATGATAGAGGTCTTGCTGGAGGTACCTCTCACATAGAACTATCAGGATGAAGATCTGCTCAGTTGTGCTGCGCCCTGGTCTGAAGCCTGCCTGTTCCTCAGCTATGATTTCCTCTGCCTGTGGCTTCAGCCTGTTCAGTAGGATCTTTAACATGACTTTGCTTGGGTGGCATATAAGACTGATCGTGCGATAATTCCGGCATTGATGCAAGTTGCCTTTTTTGGGGCGAGTTACTTTGTGGCAACACCTTTCTACACATATTAATTTTAGTGACCTGTTTCGAAGGTCACGGTCACAGGAGGTCCAGAAATAGGTAAAAAAAATAATAATAATTAAAAAGAACCCATATTTTGACCAACATATTGTTGTCTAGATTACCATATATTTTCAATTTCAAACCAAAACTTGGTACAGTGATGCCTGATGGTAAGATCTTTCTATGTATAGAGGTGGGGGTGGAAAAGGAATGGGGGTGGGGGTGGGGGGGGGTTGGCGGGGCTGATAAATCTGGGGAAAAAAGCAATGGCTTCTGCTGGTACGAAAGCCAACCCTGTATTTATTTAGCGAAAGACATAGATCCATATGAGTAAACTACATTTACAGGGGTTCATGAGGATCTATACCTTTTGCAGTTCGGTGGTGTTCAATTTTCCGGGACAGTGTAGGAGTTGACGTTGGCATTTTCTAGGAGACTATTCAACTACAAGTCACTCTGTCTTCAAACGTAACTTGATTGGCCAAGGATACTTTAACACATTAGGCTGCTCCAGGACCGAAATCCGCAAATTTTGAAGTTGCCCCCTGAAGACTGTATTACACTTCTGAAAACAAATGGGCGCCAAACTATTCTGGCACAACCCTTGAACTATCACGCTCGATCCATGTCTTGCCGTGGCGCCGTTGAATAGTTAATCCGTTTTGGCTGGACCTATCTAAATCATACCCTCTAGAAAAGGTCAGTTGTCCTTTGAAGCACTGTATTGCAATTTTTGTGACAGATCGCGCATGATAGTTCAAGGGTGGTGCCAGAATAGCTTGGCGCCTATGGGCGCCAAGGTATTCTGGCAACACCCTTGAACTATCCTGCTCGATCCATGTCTTGCTGTGGCGGTGTGTCGGGGCTGAATGAGTTAACGCGAGCTGCTTCATGCTGGGCACGGATTCAAGGCCAACACCGATTCAACTGGTTACCAATGTTGTCTTGCCTCAGCTGAGACTTTTCTACCCTTCTTTTTACTGTAACATTCCATGTGAGCAGGCACACACATTTTGTGTAACGGCCGGAAGAGCTCTCCTGCGTATGTGAGGGAGAACTCAAGTTAAAAGAGCACTCGAAAAGTCGGCCTGTTTTACCGCATTCAAACTCGAAACTTCATAATTAAGCTAGCCCTGTTAACCAGTATTATTGTAAGTCAAACTAAGAACGTGTATCAGGAGATATTGCGAACTATTAACCATTTACTATCTGGAGTAGGTCGCTCAGTTTAAACGGAGACACTTGAACACTAACTAATTTCAGTGACCTGCTAGAAAGGCCAAGGTCATAAAGATCATATCATCATGTGATCAACTGCGGATTGCTAGCGCACGACATTCTTGTATTCTTTTTATTTAGTTTTGCAAGTGACACTGACTGTAGAGACAGTCACTGAGTGGCCAACAGAACGAATACCACGCGGCAGGCCACTCACAGTTAGCAGCAAACTTGAGTCAGCGAGTTGACTGAGTTGACACAGGCTGTTTAGTGCCGCGCCGCTGACCAGCGCACTGCTGCATATACTATGCACCAAAAGTTAACTCATTCTGCTCCAGGACCGAAATCCGCAAATTTTGAAGTTGTCCCCTGAAGACTGTATTATACTTCTGGAAACAGATCGAGCGTTATAGTTCAAGGGTTGTGCCAGAATAGCTTGGCGCCCATAGGCGCCAAGCTATTCTGGCACAACCCATTGAACTATCACGCTCGATCCATGTCTTGCCTTGGGGTGTTGGAGTTGAATGAGGTAAGGACCACCTCCATTTTAAGACGTCAATTCAGTTTAAAAGGTCACAACTTGCTCAAGTCAACTAAACTGACCAAACAGTCCTACTGGTTTGATCACTTTTCAGGTGTTGTTTCTGTCGCAGAAAGAATCTAGACCACTTCCGATTTTTTTTCCTGGCGTGACGTGTCTATCAAAGTTAGCGCGCGTTCGCCTCTCGACCAATGTAAACACTGTAGACCATGTGCTTCTGAATGTCAAACAGAAGGTAAGGCATAACAACCGGATGTTTTTGCTTGCAGGGCATGGAAGAGCATCGATGTTTCCATTAATGATTTTAGTCAATTTCGGCGGTATTGGAGATGCCTGGAAAGCACTGTTGTTATGGGGAGTGTAAATCAGATTTCTGATACCCCAACCCATATTCAGGTGAAGAACTGTTCCTTTCCCGAAGCCTTTATCACGACTGGCAGACACGAAAGAATGGATGAAAGCTTGCGGTCAGCCACATTCATATCTGAACTCCGAGAAAATCACAAGACCTCATACGTATGCTTGAAAGTAAGATTTCTACTTTTCCGTGTTCCACCATAGCATCCACAGACTGATTCAATCGCTTGTACTTACATTTGGTCAGCTAACTTGGATCGGAGATCTGTCAGCTGTGTGTGAAGCTTTCGTGCATGTACGCTGACCCCGAATGGCTGTGAGAGTGAGTGAGAGACGCCTCATTAATGTAAACAAACTATTCCTAGCAGGAGTTTTCAGGGGGTAAAGATCAGCGACTTTTTTAGACAGACTTCAGAAAAGTGTACTGATGATTGCCTGCTTGAGAATTTCTTTTAGAGTTAAGAGACTCATTAGGGGGATATGCCCACATGTAGGTATAGGATCACCCATAATTTCAGACTGTAAACACGTAAAACTGATATTTCCATCAACAACAACAAACAAACAAAAAAAAAAAAGCCGCATAAAAATGTGTGGTCGTGCACCGATTTGAAAGCTCTACCTTTTATATTTTATGAAAAATCACAACTTGATTTAGCGAAATGAGGCGCCGACTGCCGGATTTGCGCATACTGCTAACCGCTACACGATCTCTTGACTGACAATATCAGTCCCCACTTCCTGTACTTATTAAACTCAATACCCAGTTTGTACTGATTATTTTACACCTGCAAAAATGGTATACTTTAGAAGATATGCCATCCTAACAATGTTTTTTTTAAAAAAAAATCAACGTCAAATAGCGCGCTTTACTATGCTAGCAGACTACACTCGCGCTCTTTCCATGAAGCACGCGTAGCACTCTTTCCGGACCCCGACTAAAGGGGCGGAGCCAAATGAAACGTGGTCGGTTGCCATGGTCACTACAGCACCGATTGGTCAATATGGCCAACTGCACTGTATACTAGCCATCGGTGTGTAGACTGCGCATACTCATCACTCTGTATAAAGAGCGGTGCCGTTTACACAAGAACAACTGACCATGCTCATCCAATAATAAAATCAGCCTGATGACGATCACCCGGGCCACTCAGGTGTCCGTCCTGAAGCAGAAGCAGCACCAGAAAACCGCTGCACAAAATGCACGTGCAACCTCAGTGCCACTTAACTCATTCCGGCAGCCCGGCCGGCGCACGTCAGTATTTCCCAAATTTTGGAGGCGTCATCTAACGCCGATTACGTACCTGTTGCAGGAGGTGGATCGACCATGATAATTCAAGGGTAGTACCAGATTAGCTTGGCGCCGACAGGCGCCCAGCTAATCTGGCACTGAAAGCCTTGAAGTTATCATGGTCGACCCATCTCCTGCTGTAGTGCGTCAGGGCTGAAGGGTTAAGATGGACAGGTCACCAGGCACTAATCAAGAATGAATCCCGGATCTACCAAAAGCACAATGGTGGCCGTATCTTGTCTTCTGAATGTAAAGGCGTGGCTGAAAGTGATGCTTGCACTAAAATGAAGACTGACATGTTCCAAGGAATTTAAGGGAGGGTGGGGTAGGGGGGCGTGTAAGGGGGTGAGGGGGGAGGTGAGGGGGGGGGTAGAGGGGGATGGAGTAGGGAGGGGTGGGGGTGATATGAAAACGGCATTTGCAGTGTTCTCTGGGCATAAATGAACTACTATGCAGCATGACAAATGGATCAGCTCTCACGAATGGGTTAACCATGTAAATAAAACGCTCTCACAATTTAATCGATTCAGCCGAGGACAACACTTTAACTCATTCAGGCCTACGCACATATTTCCCAAATTTTGGAGGCGTCATCTAACGACTACGGACCGGCCGTTGCAGAAGATGGATCGACCATGGTAATTCAAGGGTAATGCCAGATTAGCTTGAGCACTACCCTTGAATTATCATGGTCGACCCATCTCCTGCTTTAGTGCGTCATGACTGAATGGGTTAAGAATGTCTGATTTGTCTGTGATTCGGAAATCCGAACGTCCCATCAGGTTTTGCAAAATTAATCAAAATTACAGTTAGTTACCAACATGAAGCTTTGGAATACAAAAGTTGAATACTAAAACCACTTTGGGTGTGAATGTCATATTTATTGGTAGCGCGGTTTTTACGTTATGTAAGTTTATTCAAATGGTCCTTAACTTTTGGTGCATATTATATCAGTTATAACGCGACTGAACTCTTTGCACACTTGGGACGTACCGGGCCCTGATCAAATCCGGACTCGGTGATAACCCCGTGACGGACGAGGCGCGGTCTAAGGTGGGAGGGTTGGGGAGGGGGCGGGGGGCACGAGTCATTAGGCTATACTTAGCGCGAGAATTACAAGTTATAACTCATAATCATTCCAGCTAGGTAAAGTCAACCTGATTTCACACAAATTATAGCAAGACTGAAATTGTACCGTGAAATTCTAGTTTTGTCACCATTTTCTCAAGTCTTGAAACGAAAGTGAAACTCATATCATGTAAAATCTAAAATTACGTAAAAACAAACAAACAACAACAACAACAACAACGTGACCCTTGAAAATATGTACGTCATGACAAATGACGTTTTACAAACCGATGACGGGTATGCACTGCGTCCCTTATAGAACTCACCGACACATTGGCAGATATGCGAGAATAATCAGAATCAGGTAAAAAAAAAAAAAAAAAAAAAAAATGGGTAGAGACTCTTGACAGCGAGGACATCTCTCATATAGAAGGGACTTTAGTGTGGGTTATGGTTCATCCCATCTTGCTTCAGTCATGTCCTCGGCAGTTGCCGCACACACTCGCTCCAATTGTCGCTCCACGTGGATCCTGCAGTTTGCAACTCGCCTTGTCAAAGTTATCTCTACCTTTGACATTTGTCTTTTTTTTTTTCTTTCTTCGGTGGAATGATCGGCTCAATCCCTATCGGCGCAATGATTTTTTTTTCCCCGAAAAAGTTGAAGAGGTCCAAAGCTGGCTAAATGAATGTCTTTCTCCAAACTAGCCAGTCCAAACAACTGCCACAAGTGACTGAAAATGATTAAAGTTGCCGAAAGTTACGAACTCAAATGAGGGTCAGTCGACCGACTGACTTGCTATACACTTACCGGTCATTTTACCATTCATTAAGACATCAAATCTTAACTATGCTCGGAGTCTTAGCCGGTGAACTGAGTCATAGTCGAAACTGACGCGGCTCGCCGGCCGGCCGCTCAACTGACAACGCCCGGACCGCTGCCGGTGTTACGATATTGGTTCAGTAGTTCCACAACGGAACCGCCTCGGCATGGTCGGCCGGACTCATCGACTGAGTGGTAACGGGCAGGTTACGGGGGACAGGGACAGGACCGAGGGTTCAGTATTGGCAATGGAGTACGACCGTGACCAGAACAAAATTTATCGGCCGCCGCAGTTCAGTCAGGCGCCGCGGCACTGCAACTCGGTGGACTGCTGAGCCGCTCAGTGATCATTTGACATACTATCAGTACTTCTCTCTCTTGGCTTGACTTCGCGAACGAAGATTTTATAGGAGTTGCCCACGACGTCTGCAGGCTTGTTCGTGGCTGCGGAGGCCAATCCGAGACAGGCAGGTTCGACCGCAGTGGCTGCAGGGGAAGGTATGGCCAGGGTTCTGAGCTGCGGCATCTCTGTTTTTTCTCCTGAGCCGCTTGTCCTTAAAGCTAGCTCTGTGAGAGTCCTCAAAGGAGACAGCTGCCTTGTAAATGGTGGAGAGCCAGGTGTCACGGTCCGCAGCAAGCGAAGACCACTGGTGGTGGTCGATTTGGCAGGCACTAAGCGACTTCTTGAGACAGTCTTTGTATCTCTTCTTTGGTGCCCCTCTGTCACGGTGTCCAGTAGCAAGCTCGCCGAACAGGGTGATCTTTGGTAGGCGATGATCCTCCATCCTGGAGACATGCCCCGCCCAGCGGAGCTGTGTCCGCAGCAGCAAAGCCTCGATGCTCACAGTTTCAGCCTGTTCAAGGACCTCGACGTTGGTGACATAGTCACTCCAGTGAATGCCCAGGATGGTACGCAGGCAGCGCTGGTGGAAGCGTTCGAGGAGTCGTAGTTGGCTGCGGTAGAGGGCCCAGGACTCGGAACCATACAGCAGGGTGGTGAGGACCACAGCTCTGTACACGCTGATCTTGGTGCCTGTTTTCAGCTGTTGATTGTGCCACACCCGCTTCAAAAAGTCGCCCGAAAGCGCTGTTCGCTTTTGCCAGCCTGCTGTCAAGCTCCTTGTCCAGCTTGGCGTCCGACGTGATAATGCAGCCAAGGTAAGTAAACTGGTGCACTGACTTTAGTTCAGACTCGCCAATGGTGATGTGAGGAGGGCGATACACTGTCTTGGGTGCCGGCTGATGGAGGACCTCTGTCTTTTTCAGACTGACCTCGAGTCCAAAGAGCTGGGCAGCATCTGCGAAGCAAGACGTGATGCGCTGCAGGGCTCTCTCTGTGTGTGCAACGAGGGCAGCATCATCAGCAAAAAGCAGCTCACGAATCAGTTGGTCTAGGGTTTTCGTGTGGGCCTGCAGTCGTCTGAGGTTGAACAGGCTGCCATCGAGACGATACCTGATAGCAAGTACTGATACCTCAGGTATCAGGTATCAGTACTTGCTACTCACAGTGATCTGAACAAGCCCGTCTCGGTTTTGCCTGGACAACCATGTACAACTGTTTATTGCGCAGTGTTATTGTTTACTTTCAGTATCTATTGCGCCGGGGTTTGTGTGGGCCGCTCACGGCACCTTGTACTGAAACACCTCAGCGGTTTAGGCCGGTTATGACCATCCCAGCACAGGCGCTCAATATTGAATTGCTTTGGGCGGGTCTTTCTTAATAATAATAATAATGCCGTTATTATATATTCTGGGTCACGGTCGGACTGAACACCCTACACACAGTCATTCTTAAAAAAAAAAAAAAAGTTTTCGGTTCTCTATGTTAAATCGCTTTGAACTCTTGCACCCAGAAAGTCTGCTTCCAAGTACAGTTTTCAGTATAACCTCTCAGCAGCAATTCATTACCAAGTGCCTGTGCAGTAGCTCCGCCCACCGAGGTGGCGCGATGTCTTCCGCCGTGAAAAGTACGTCATCGTACTACAATTACCGTCTTGCTAAATTACTGCGGAGTGGCGCGATCGGAAGTAGAGTCATCCAAGCCATTTATTTGCGCGTCTGCGCGTTTTGTATAGCCGGCAACTTAATTCACGTGGCAGTTTTGGATATATCGAACGATCGGTCGGCATTTAGGGTTAGGATTTCATACGCGATGGCAGCAGTTCGAGTAAACAGCGAGAAGGTCCGTTACACAGAGGAACACATCGAGGCGCAGTATGACTACCAGACGACACGAGTTGATGTGGACCACCGTGGAACCTATGTGGCCACACCGCAAACCACACGCTACACCTTCCGGACACAACGCAAGGTAATCAAGCATAAGTATTCTATTGAGCTTGTTAACAATTTGTCACACATTTATAACGGGGATTAATTGCTGATGGTAAGGACACTGTTTCCGCAGTGACCACAACACTAACATGTTGCTCTAGTATACTCTGATCTCTCTTCCCCCTACTGCGATAACATGCCTTATAAGGCCGCAAGAGGTGTCATCTTAAGATCAGGCCTGTAAATACGAGGGATAGACCATAACAGTTGAATGTGGTACCAGAATACAGGGGCTGTGCTGGTGTTTTAAATTATTTTTGTGTGCATATAGACAAATAAAAAAAAAATGCGTATGACACACAGAAAAATGTTTGAACTTGAATCTAAGACATGGTTATGTGAGCAAACCATAGGATGATTAGGCTGAAAAGCTACAAAATATTAGTTAACCCCAAGGACATATTTCCCAAATTTTCCTGAATTATTATGGTCAATCCATCCTGCTGTAGGGCATTAAGGGCTAAATGGGTTAAACAGTTCGGCATAAAATGACATTTCGTTATCACCACCGCTTTTGGTCACTTCTAGAACAACTAGTGTTTTACCAGTGGTCAACTGTTTTTAACAACCAGTCAGCATCGCCAACAAGGCCAGTAAGACACTGGGCTTCCTGAGAAGGAATCTCAAGGTGAGCTCTACGGCCATCAAGGAGCGAGCTTACATGGCCTACGTCCGTCCTATCCTGGAATACGCAGCATCTGTTTGGGACCCTTACACCCAGAAAGGCATCGACTGGCTGGAAGCAGTTCAGAGACGCGCCGCCCGGTTTGCTACTAACCGCTACCACATCGAGTGTTAGGGACATGCTAGAGTCACTGGGGTGGCCGTCCCTGGAGGATCGACGTCGCACTGCACGCCTTCAGATGCTGCGCAAGATCACTAGTGGTGCTGCGAACTGCCCCATCATCAATGGGAAAGTGGAACAGGCGATATCGCGCCAACGTCGCAGCCACAACAAGCAGTACAAGCAAGTCTCGTGCAGGACCCAATATAGAGCCGCCTCTTTCCTGCCACGAACCATAAAGGACTGGAATGCCCTCAACAGTGAGGCACTGGAGGCTCTGACTGCTGACACCTTGGTGTCAGGGGTCTCCCAATAAAGCCCTCCAGTTCCCCCCTCCTCCCTCCCCCCCCACACCACCCGCCATCCCCAGCATTTCCCCCCTTCACTCACATTTTCCATGGCCTGATTCATGTAGCGACACATTTTATTATTAGCTCCGCATTCGTACTTGACATGCATACAAAACTTTCCTCTCAAGTGCCATAATGATCAACACGTTTGATTGTGGGCGTATACGGCAAGACAAGACAAGACGCAAACGCACATGTATGTACACAGACCCAGTCAAAGGTGCTTCTTGGCCTCCTGAAAATGCATGATTTATGCATGCACACAAAAGTGCAGTAATTGCAACCACTTTAATGCCTTGTCGCCTACATGTGCCAAGCTTTTCTGGCACCACTCTTTATTTATCATGGTCGATCAGTTTCCTGCTGTAGGGCTTATTCCTGAATTGACTAAATGCTACATCATTTACATGCCAGTAATGTACTTTTGGACTGTGCTACAGGTGCCCAGGCTTGGTGTGATGCTGGTGGGTTGGGGTGGAAACAATGGGTCCACGGTGACAGCAGCTGTGCTGGCCAACAAACTGGGACTGACGTGGCACACTAAGGACGGGCTGCATACGGCTAACTACTATGGCTCCATCACCCACTGTGCCACTGTGAACCTGGGAACAGGACCACATGGGGAGGTGTTTGTGCCCCTCAGAGATCTGCTGCCCATGGTTCATGCCAATGACATCATCTTTGATGGTAGGTATTGTGCAGAACATGAATGGATAGACTCTGTCATAGAGTGTGTGGGTAGTTTTAAATTATTGGCTTGGTGGTTGTGTGTGTGTGCCCCTCAGAGATACTCAACCCATGATTTATTATGCCAGCAACATCATCTTTGATAGTGGGGACTTTGATAATTTCATTATTTCACTGTTTGTAATGGAGAAAGGACATAAAGATGCCATGGTCTTTGATGGTGAAACTTTGTATTCATTGTTTCACAGTTGAAAGTAATTAATGAAGACATAGGATAGGACAAGACAAGAAATGCAAAGCCATTATGGCTCACGTGTATGACCGATTTACATAATATGTGTGACCTTTGTGACAAGGGCTGGCTTCTGCAGCAGCAAAATCCATGTTTTCTGAAAATGTAAGCATTTTTCACACATCTGTCAACACCCCCATGACCCTTGACCTTTGTGATGAGTCGACTAAATTAGTATGCATAGGAAGGTCTTATCATCAGCTATCTTTGTACCAAATTTGGTTGAAAAATTTGCAAAAATACCTACCTAGGAATACCTACAATTTTATTAAAAAATCAGCATTTTACACACATTTGCCAGCCTCTTGTGACCCTTGACCTTTCCAAGGGGTCATCCAAATTAGTATGCATAGATAGGTCTTACCATCAGGTATCTCTGTGCCAAATTTGGGTTTTAAGTTGTCAATAGTATTTGAGAAAAAAAAATCTTTTGTCAAAATATTACTATTTTAGACCTATTTCAATTTCCTGAGCTCTCATGACTCTTGACCTTTCCAATGGATTAACCAAATTAGTGTGCATAGAAAGGTCTTCCCATCAGGTATCTCTTTAGTAAGTTTGGGTTTTAAGTTGTGAATTGTATTTGAGAAAAAAACATCTTTGGTCAAAATATGGCTATTTCGGACCTATTTCCTGAGCCCTTGTGACCCTTGACCTTTCTGAGGGGTCATCCAAATTAGTATGCATAGATAGGTCTTACCATCAGGTATCTCTGTACCAAGTTTGGGTTTGAAGTTGTGAATAGTATTTGAGAAAAAACATTTTGTCAAAATATGGCTATTTTTCACCTATTTCCTGATCCCCTCTGACCTTGACCTTTGTGAGGGGTCACTCAAATTGGTATGTTTAGAAAGCTCTTACCACAAAGTATCCCTGGACCAAGTTTGAAGAATGTGGCATGAATAGTCTCCGAGAAAATGCCAACGTTAAAGTTTACCACGGACGAACAGACGGACCACTAGCCCAAAACATACTCACTTTTGCTTCGCACATGAGCCAAAAATGTGTTGTAAAATATATCCAGTTAATACATTAAAATTATGTTTGTGCAAAGCAGAGAAAATTGCTGTAAATGGAAAGGGGTTAAATACAATCATAAATGCTCTTTCATTTTCCTTATTTATATTATGCTAGTATACAAGAGCGTTTTATTTACAGTTTTTATCCCTGAAATACTACAGCAGGAGATGGCTTGACCATGCTAATTCAAGGGTAGTGCCAGATTAGCTTGGTGCCTAATGGTGTCAAGCTAATCTGGCACTACCTTTCAATTTTCATTGTCTGTCCATCTACTGCAACTATTACATAGTTGTTAGGTGACACCTCCACAGTTTGGGAAATGAGACCGTGGGGTTAATTAGGTTAACAGGTCTGTTTCTCTATATTCAACTCATTGACTTTTATGATATATCTTTTTTTAACTGGTGATGCATCATGTTTTATTCAAAAATTATTAAATGTGTTCTCATCTCCATAACGAGCCAAATAAGTGACACATGGTTATCATTTTTTTTACTCCAAAGGTTGGGACATTTCTGCTATGAATCTTGCTGACGCCATGGAGCGTGCCAAAGTTTTGGATTGGGGTCTACAGCAGCAGCTCCGCTCACACATGGAGAAACACAAGCCTCGCCCCTCAATTTTCTTCCCCGACTTCATAGCAGCCAATCAGGAAGAGCGAGCTAATAATGTACTCACAGGGACCAAGCAAGAACTTCTAAATAAAATCCGCCGTGACATAGCTGATTTCAAGAAGTCCAGTGGCGCTGAAAAGGTAACTTTAGCATTATTTTTGTACACATGACATACACTCAGATCGATTCACAAGACTTATGGTTGTCAAGATACATACTGTTTATTGGCTCATGTGCGATAGCAAAAGTGAGTATGTAACGGGCGATCTGGCATCTGATGGCTGTCATTTGTCATTCGTGGTATTTACTTTAATGTTGGCATTTTCTCGGAGACTATTCAAGCTTCAGACTTCAAACTTGGCCATAGGGTACTTTGTGGCAAAACTTTTCTAGAAATACCAATTTCAGTGACCTCTCTCAAAGGTCAAGGTTACAGGGGGTCCAGAAAGAGGTACAAAATAGCCATATTTTGACACAAATTGTTTTTTTTCAAATACTGTTTTCAACTGCGGGGGCTTATGAAGGTCTGTGTCTCTTACAGTTGGATGCTGTTCAGTTTCTCTTGGCACATAAGGGTTAAGCCCTTTATGCATGCAATCACCATTACTGAGAACAGTATCAGGGGCTGCAGGAGGGGGCTCTGGATAGAGGTAGCACCTTTGCTGTTTGGCAGCTGCATCCTACATGGGACGGACGGGCATCACTGGTCCTCATCCATCTCCTTAATCTCTCACGTGCTGGCTCCAAGCGCCACACCCTGGCAAACCACCTCAGCTGGTGGGCTAAACCACGTGAGGGGGTGGTGTTCACATTGCACCACTAGGCGGATGAGCTGTTTATGACAGCCAAAGGCTAGAGGACGGAGGAGATCAGGTTGGATCCAACGGCCAAATGTGGGGGAGTAAACCCTTCAAATCAGGAGTGGAGCCCCGAAGGCAGACAGCTGCTTGTATTCACGCACTGTTCTGGCAGCTCCTGCAGCCAAACTGGTGCCAAACGTACTGCTTTGCATTCCTTTGGATACATCAGCGAGGCCGAGAGGGGGATCTGGGACTGGCACCCCAGGATCTCCATACACTTCGCCCAGGCTTGCGCCCTGGAGAGGTCACTCCAGTGACTGACCCAGCAAGCGCATATACTCCATTGTCTTCCGAGACAGGATGCCATAACTAATCAGGGGCTGCATGCATGGTTAAGCTTAAAACCCAGTATTCATAATTTGGAAGCTGTGTGACAGCTGTTTTGACTTTCCGTTTTGAAGCTTTTAATTATGACTGACTTTTTATGGGCAATGTGTTTTACATACAATTTGAAGAAAAAAATGTTTTGCAATTGCACAGCTGTTACATTTTCAAGGTTGTGATATACCTGCAGTATAGGTATGCATATTAGTCTATAAATCTTTTTCAAAGGGCTTCTCTATGAGGTTGTACCATTACAAACAACACCTAAATGCTAGATAACCTTGCTGAACTTCATCATGTAACTGTTGGGCCATATGATCAGTAATATTTTGGGCATAGTAACCTCTGCATAATAACTTTTCATCGCAGTGAAGTATGCGACATAATTGTCCATGGATGACAGTGTTTGCGTGCGTGTGTCTGTATGTGTGTTTGAGCGTGTGAGCATGTACAAGGTTATCATAATTGCACGTATGTTTATTATTTTCTTATGTTCTTCTGCGTGCTTTAAAGTCAACAAGCCGAAGGAAAATTTCCATCTCATGGACAATAAAGTAATTTGTAATTGTAATTGTAGATCCTCATGAGTCCCCACTCACTGTGTAATATTGATAGTTTCTTATAGTATACACCATTACCTTATGTGGTTGTAAAAGGTTAAATCATGACTGATTTTCTGTGGGTAATATTTTGTTAACCCCCTTGCACATGCATCCACCAGTGGCATGCAGCAGTGGGTTAACCCCTTTAACTGCCAGTGGACACAGATTGTGTTTTTGAAATAATTGTTGATTCAGTGCCAAAGAGCCCTAGCTGTTCATGGAACATGGATGCAAAGTGGTGTCAGCAAGAGGCATAGATCCTCATGAGCCCACGCATTGCGGGGCCTCATGAGGATCTATGTCTCTTGCAGCTGGGTTGTCTTTAATTCTTTTCAGCAGTGGACCTTGAAGTTTAAAAAAAAAAAATGTCTTCTGTGCTCAGGTGATAGTGTTATGGACGGCCAACACAGAACGATTCTGCGAGGTGCGACCAGGGTTAAATGACACGGCTGACAACCTGCTGAACAGCATCAGGCGTGATGAGTCTGAGGTGTCCCCCTCCACCATTTTTGCTGTGGCCAGTATTCTTGAAGGGGTTACCTACATCAACGGTTCACCACAGAACACCTTCGTGCCGGGGTGTGTTGAGTTGGCAGAGATAATGAAGGTAAGAATATCTATTTTAGTGGGTTTGCTGGCTGAAAAATTAGTCAATTTTCAGAGCCAAATAGCTTTAGTTTTGGAAACATTGGCCAAGCTGTATGGGCAGTCTTGAAGAGATGTAAATTCTCATGAGGCCAAGAATCCGCAGGGGCTCATGAGAATTTTTGTCTCTTGCTAGCCCTGGATCATGGGGCATGAACCATTTTCAGTCATTTCAATTTTTGGCACTGTCAACCATGTGTCATGGTTGATACATGTCTTGGTATTGTGCAGAAGATGTAACAAAATTAATGACCACGAATGTGACCAAGGCAAAATTTCCGGTTAAGGACTTGGAACATTTAAAACTAGAAGTGTAAAGCAAAAATAACCGCAACCAAAAGAACGATAATTGAAAAACATCACAAATCAGTTGTATTTTTCCTTTATCCATACCTTCATTTTATTCTCATGTCAAGGTGTACATTGCTGGTGATGACTTCAAGTCCGGCCAGACCAAGATAAAGTCTGTGTTGGTGGATTTTCTAGTGGGGGCCGGCATCAAGCCCACTTCCATCGTCAGCTACAACCACCTAGGCAACAACGATGGACTGAACCTGTCAGCTCCACAGACATTTAGATCTAAAGAGGTTTGTATATTGTTCACATACATATTTCACTGTATCCAGAACATTTAAGCCCACCATACATTGTGTGCTAAGCAACAATATCTCCCTGGGAAATACTATAATTGCCCAGCACACAGTGTATGGTGGGCTTTTAGCAATTCTCGGCCCACCTTTGAACTGTGGTGGTTGATATAACCCTGAACTATCAAAATTGTGTGTAGCCTTCAGAGAGCAACTTCTAAATGTTGAACTTTGATCCATGCATCTCTTTTCATTCAGAGCTCACACTGATGTATGAAAAGAAAAGGGCAGACTCCATATTGAAATCAATTTGACTGATAGTTCAAGGTTGGTGCCAGGATAGCTTGGAGCCTGTGGCTCCAAGCTATTCTGGCACCAACCTTGAACTAAAATGGTTAATGTTCAGATCTATAATGAAGCCTTCATAGAACAATAAGCACATTTTAATTTATTAAAAACATGAGCCTCAGGATGTAATGGGTTAAAGATTTTGAAAAAGCAACCATGACAGATGCTTGACAGTTTCTTTTCATTTATCATCATGTGTCTAGTGTGTGTTCATTACCTCTGTACAGATATCAAAATCCAATGTCGTTGATGACATGGTGGAATCAAACTCAATACTCTACGGTGAAGATGAAAAACCTGACCACTGCGTGGTCATAAAGTATGTGCCCTATGTGGGTGACTCGAAGCGCGCCATGGACGAGTACACATCACAGATTATGATGGGCGGCCACAACACCATCGTTCTGCACAACACGTGTGAAGATTCTCTGCTGGCTTCTCCCTTGATCCTGGACCTTGTCATCCTGGCAGAGCTGTGCGAGAGGATCACCTTCAGGTATGTCATGCTGATACCGTTTTCTTTCATATTTTCATTCATATATTATAATTGTGAGTGAAGTATTTTAAACCAACTGTTGAATATGGAAACGGTAAGCTTGGCACCTGTAGGGGTTGGGATGGAGGAGAATGGGTCTTTTACAGAAATACTGGATTGTTTTTATTTCACAGAATTACCAGTATATGATAATTATGTGCCGGCCTACTTTTGGACTTAGTCCAGAGGAATGGGGAAAGGTCTTTCATTTAACTGCTTATGTGTGGAAATCGTTATCTGGTAGCTCGAATCAAAACTGTAAATTTCCACACTTAACTCATTTGAGACGTGCCGCCTCCGGATACGCGGCTTATGCCGCGTATCCGGAGGCGGCACATCTTGAATGAGTTAAGGCATCAATGCAACAGTGGAGAGCTTCAATGGCCACAAATGCACCAGAAAATCTCTAATAATACTTGCGGTGCCGCAGTTTGTCCGTACCAAACGTTAACCCCTTTACTGCTCCCTCGCAATTGCAGTGAATAAAAAAATATCTATGCCTCTTGATAAAATTACATACTTTGTATACATGTTCCTTTGATGGCTTGGAGATCGTTGGCGTTGAATTCAGTGATTTCAAAAACACAATCTGCATCCACTGGCAGTGATGGGGCTTTACTTTCATCCCAGTACGATGTATACCTGATCAAAATGTTATATCTGTTGTGTACAGGACAGAAGAGGAGAAAGATTTCCATGGTTTCCACCCCGTGCTGTCCATCCTGTCCTTCCTTTGTAAGGCCCCCCTGGTCCCACGGGGCACACCCGTCATCAACGCCCTCTTCCGTCAGCGGGCGTGCATCGAGAACGTGCTCAGAGCATGCATCGGTCTGGCGCCCGTCAATCACATGCTTCTGGAATACAAGGCAGACAAGATCGCTCAGACTCTGCAGTCGGCAAGTTTAGCAGGAGAAGATGCTGTGGACAAAGTAGTACCTCAGATAAACCGGGAGACAGTTGACAAGGCACCTCCGCAAGTGACCGGTGTCAAAGATGGTGTACTGAAGAAAGTTGCAGACGGCATCAAAAAGTGCACGAGCAATGGACTGAGCAAAGAAGTGCTCAGTGTTTTTCAAAGCTGATGACAGTAGACGCTAGTCAGAATTAGCATCTAACCCCTTTAACTGCCGAGATAAAGTGAATTCCACGCAACTGCAAGAGGCATAGAACCTCATGAGCCCCCGCAAGTGCATGGGCTCATGAGGTTCTATGCCTCTTGCTGGTCGTACTTTATCCCGTCTATGGATGGGGTTCTTTGGCTTTGTGCTGTCAGTGATTTCAGAAATACAGCCAGTGGCCACTGGCAGTGAAAGGGTTAGCATATTGACACCAAGGACCTGATCTGTGAGTTGCCTTAACCCTTGAACTGTCTGTACTGCTTTTTGTTGAGCTGATTTCCCGTGGAAATCACCTTGACCCAAAAAATGCCACCAACAGGCAAAGGGCTAAAAGCACTTCTGAACTAGTTTGGGGGTATATGTTTATGTGGACCACAATGACAGATTAATCAAAGAAGTTTTCTCATGCACACTGTAATGTTCAGTATTGACAGTGTTGGTCACCCCAGTTTGATTAAACACTTAACACATTTTCTGTTGTTTAAATTATCATGCCTGTTGCATTCAGAAAGCTGGTGCTTGTTTAGTTTTAGGTGTGTACATATAATATATATACCTCTTTGAGATGACCCCTTTATGAGTCTAGGGTCAGTAGTTTATGTGTCGGCTACATGCTGTTAAATCACACTTGTGACTCGGACAGGTGGCAGGTGGGTTGGCAGAGAGATAGGGGGACTGAACTCAGGAAAATTTTATAGACCAAGCTGACAGGAATACCAATCTTTATTTTAGCAATTGAGTTTTGTCATCATATCGTATGGTGCATTTGCACCAGCACGACCTCTGTCTTTTGCGTTGATAACTCATTCAGCCTGATGGCCGTATTTCCCAAAGTTTGGAGACGTCATCTAATGACTATGCACCAGTTGCAGGAGATGGATCAACCATGATAATTCAAGGGCATGACCCATCTCCTGCTGTAGTGCGTCAGGGCTGAAAGGGATAAGGTTGGTGCCTCTTGTTATACTTTGCATTCACTTAGCCAGTTATGGGTGCCATTAGCATTAGTTTATTTCCGAAATGTTTATAATTTGTGTGTTCTAAAAATTTAGTATAATTTATGTGTTCTAAACATTTAGTAATCAATAATGTTTGAGCTTGCTTATTAACTACAGTGCAATGCTTCCACTTTTGATTGTTGACATTGTTTACAGTTTTACTTGTGAATTTTCAGCCACCATCTACATATCACGTTGCTCACAATTTTCATCAAATCTTGTCATCTGAACGGCATTACAATCCAGGAGACAGATCGACCGTGATAGTTAAAAAGTGGAGACTTAGTCAGCTTTCTCAAAAATCCCAAAACGCTGAATTCAGCCCCTTTTTTTTTTCATTCTGCATGTTCACTTTGCAAGAGGCATAAATTCTCATGAGCCCCTGCACTCACAGGGCACAGTACGGCAGGGCTTAAATACTAGGCTATCGGACTGTTTTCAGATTTTCGGAACATCGCCCATGCAAACCACTGGGCCTCTCTTTTCAAAAGTCATCCCAGAATTTTGAAAAAAGTAATCTAGAAGGGAGATGAAACACTATATTTTGTTAACATTGACCGTACCATTTGCGGGATTATTCCCTAGATAGACCGCCTCGAAGAGTACACCACATGCACTTCTTTTTAAATGAGATGTTGCTTTACCCATTTCATCCTGGGACCAGCGTCCACTGCCTTTTCTCCATGAGAGGTGCGTGGAAATGGCACTAAGGCGTTTACAGCTGACATTGGTGAGGGTTAGTCTCAGAAGATTTTTAACGTCATGAAATTACTACAGCAGATTCTGGTTTGAGTGAGCACCCCTGTGAGAGACAGCTTGCCATTAAAGACCATCATTTAGCTGGCTGTAGCCACCTAAATGATGGTCTTTAAAGGCAGGTGACACTTTACTGTTCAGGGCTTCTCGTTAAGACTACTTAACCCTTTTAGCCCCAGATCCCCACAGCAGGAAATGGCTTGACCATGATAATTCAAGGGTAGTGCCAGATTAGCTTGGCGCCTTTAGGCGCCAAGCTAATCTGGCACTACCCTTGAATTATCATGGTCAAGCCATCTCCTGCAACTGGTACATAGTTGTTAGGGAACACCTCCAAAATGGGACCCTGAGGCTAAAAGGGTTAAGATGGGGTTGCTTAGAAGAGGTTCTGCTGTTTCTGACAATTGGTACTAACTGCATTGAGGACATGAACAAGGGAATTTGCTTTTGTTGACAGGGATATTATTCAAGGTGATTTATTTCTGTGTGTGGACGATAGTACAATATTACAATGTAAATGCGTATATCAAAAGTATATGTATGGCTTTAAAAAATGCATGCATTACTCAGATAAGTTATCCTTTTGCAAAATATACATGCTAACAGCACTAGAGCACATGAACAGAAAACCAAAACTTACAATATTTATGTTGATGAAATGTAATGACATGTGCCTGTGAATGTTGACTTAATTATCCACACCTTGTACACATTTCATTCATGTTATGATTTTGTTTAAAAATGTGTTATTAGCTGCAGGCATTAATTATCATGATGAACTGTGGCTGCGCCATTTTTGTGCCCAAGTGACAGACATTTTATGAAATGCTGCTCAGCGCTGCTCACTATAATACTGAATCCTCAGGTCAAAATGAACCCTTTGGGTGTTGGTAGAGGTTTTAGTTGCAATCATTCCTGCAGGAATCATCGCAACTGAAACTGCTACCGACACCCAAAGGGTTAACGAATCTTTTGAGTTGGAATGTCCCCCGGAAGACTACATTACTCAGGATATAGGTTGACCATGATAGTTACAGGGTGGTTCCAGAATAGCTTGGTGCCTGGAGTCACCAAGCTATTCCAGCACCCTCTAACTGTCCATCTTTAACCTGAACGGAGGCGTCAGGCTATTCTGGCACCACACTTGAACTATGATTGTTAAGCTGTATCATGTAGCATGTCGGAACTCAGTGAGTGAGCTTTATCAGTTCTCCACATTTGACGATGGAAACTAAGGAGATGTTACTTTGCAACATGAGATTAACTGTACAAGTCATTTTGTTAATTCTGATTTTTGCAGTGTTCCTGTTGCCCGTTTTGTTTGCTTTCTTCGTTTTGTGTACGCTTTCATGATATGGAATATTTTTTACCCTAGAGCACTAGGGGAGAACAGAAACTGGCACGTGAATGTTGTAATTCATTTGAGGGCTTAACCTCTTCACTCCCAGTGGATTCAGGTTATGGTCTCGAAATAATTGTACATTCAGTGCCAGAGAGCCCCAGCCGTCCAAGAAACATGAATACAGCAAGAGGCATAGATCCTCATGAGCCCCCGCAACTGCGGGGGCTCATGAGGAACTATGTTTCTTGCAGTTGGATTGTTGTCACTTTTTCTCAGCAGTGAAGGGGTTAGCAGAATTGGCTGCGGAAGTCTCAGTACTGACTGGACTAAAACATTCCCTGATGGTTAGTATAGAGTTGGGAGCTTGCTGGGTGTAGACTGTTAAAAAAAAGTATGTTATTGCTGTTGTTTTGATGATACATGTTACTATCAGTGTGGTTGTAAATTTTTATTTTATATTTATGTACCCATCTTGAGTCTGATCATCAAAGTGTTAGTTGTTATTTTAATATTCCTTGTGTACCTTTGTTGTGGATATATACAATAGTATCTTGTGTACAGTTTGACACAGACTAATGTTAGCCAGATGACGATTTTTAGATGTGGTCCTTTATTATGGTAAATTCCTTTTACAAATAAATGAGATTATTTAATTATGGGTTATGCTTGTGTTGTGAATAAATACGCCAGAATCTGTTTTGAGCCATCACCCATATGAGAGAAGAGATCGCCTGTCATTAAAGACCATCATTTAAGTGGCTGAAGCCACCTAAATGATCGTCTTTAAAGACCGAAGATACTTTGTCCTTTAAAATTTTCCTAGAGGGCACGTATCTTTCAAGACTATTTCTTTCTTACAAGATGGGATGAACCATAACCCACGAAGTCCCTTCTATATGAGAACTGTCCTCGCCGTCAATAGTCTCTACCTTTTGTTTTTGACCTGATTCTGATGTTGAATTATCTCCTATTGAATAAGTCTCACATATCTGCCAATGCGTCGGTGAGTTCTATAAGGGGCGCAGGACTGTAACGCACGCAGACTCGCCCCAGTCGCACGTACAGACTCTCGCACACCAGACGCATACACCGCCACCGACTCAGACGGGCGCACTCACGCGGTAAAACTCAACACACGGGCTTCCTTTATAACCAAATAATAAAAGAACGCTCAAACGATTATCACAACTATGTAACCACACCTTCCCCACTACAAACACCTCAACACCACATACACACGCACAATGTAAATGCTAGGCTAGGTAGTTGTCTCTCACAATCCAACCTGTTTTGGTGTTCTCGCTGTTTACGAATCTCTAACTCTTTCTCGTCTTTAACTCTCTGAACCTCTAATTCTTCTTTCTTAAGGACTCTTTCCTTCTCTTCCCTCTCTCTCTGAGCTTCTAACTCCTCCTTTCTAAGGACTCTTTCCCTCTCCCTGTCCTCCCTATCCATACATTTCTCAACATAGTCAAAAAGCTTGTCCTCTTTAAGACCTCGCCTCTCACCTTGCTTAATATACACCTCTACCTGGTCCGACTCCATATTTACAACAACTTCCAAAAAAATTGAAAAACGTGATACAAAAAGACACAACAAATCAACGGCAACAACTTAAAACGAAAACCCACAAAATCAGAAGTAAGTCAAATTTGAACCTGTTTCGACGCAAATCATTGTAGATACAAGAAGCCCGGACAAACATGCGATGTCGAATGTTTGTCCGGGCTTTTAATCCACCGTTTGTGTCACAGTTTTTAATCTGAAAACCTCGTCACTTCCTGAATAACCGTTTGTTCATAATGCCAGTATCCCAGGCTCCCGTCCCCGCAGGATACCTCATGCATTTGGGTGGTGATCAAGTATTCTTGGCAGTCAAGGGGTATACGACTGACTCGCCTGGACAGGCAAATATACAGAGAGAGGCGGTGGTGGGGTGGGCATGAAAAATAAAGATAGTGTGAAAGGTGGTGTGGAGGTGTTGCTATGCCCTAAACGTCGCCCGATCATGCAATACAGACTACGTTATTTTAACCCGTTTAGCCCTAACGCCATACAGCAGGAGATGGATCGACCATGATAATTCAAGGGTAGTGCCAGATTAGCTTGGTGCCGGATTGCGCAAAGCTAATCTGACACTACCCTTGAATTATCATGGTCGATCTATCTCCTGCAATTGGTACATTTGTTGAATGACACCTCCAAAAATATTAAGGACATTCGGCCGTCAGGCTAATGGGTTGAGACGAAATAAACAAGGACAAACTGCTACAGAAGTAACCTGGCTTGTCACAAATCTTGTTTGCACACAGTTTTCAAGAGAAGTATACTTTTTTTTTTTTAATTTAAAAAAAAAAAAGGGTTTGTGCGCGCGCATGTGTAGCGAAAGTTGATGCATGAAGTGCTTGTGTTTCAATGAAGTTTGTATGCCGCGCCACGCAACACTTCTCATTAGCCAATCGTTTCTCGTGGAAAATTCTGAAAAACCACGTGCAGCTGATCTAGACGGCTCTCAGTCGAATACTCGTGTAGCTAAACTATTGGTTGTCTGGTCCTAAAAGAATCACGACGTCAGATATTACTGTTTGTCCTTTGCTGGTATTTCGCCGGAAGGTCTGGCACGTCATGGTGATCTCGTAAAGACCTTGACGTGAAGGTCGCTAGCGAATTTGATTGGTCCTTATCTGTCAGTGCATGGAAATTTCCGCCATAAGGAACGATCGGCAGACGGCAGACGCATCAAGTTAGACATTTTAATCCATTGGCTGTCGGTAGCGGTTTTTGTCGCGATGACTGATTCTAGCAAAAATCATCACGACAAAATCCATTACCGACAGCCAAAGGGTTAACTTTTTCATTTCTAGGGATCAAGTTTAGTCACTGGAGGAGTTGCTGTTCTGCCGTTACGTGGCAAAAACCAGCATATCGAGTTTTGAGAATCGCGGGATTTTCATTGTACTGCAATGAAAATCTTGCTTTTCTAAAAAATGAACACACTCTTTTGTCATAAAACTGAAGAATTATTGTCATGACTTCGCTGTGCTGGAGATGAGTAGCGCCCTTTTGTAGGCCTATTAGGAGAGTCGCCAGTCTGAACAGTTATTTGGCTAAAACCAGTATGTTCAGTTTTGAGAAAAGCGAGATTTTTTTATCGTTCACACTTTTACTAGTTTTAGCCCCGGGACCCTGCAGCAGGAGATGGATTGACCATGATAATTCAAGGATATTGCTAGACTCTTGGCGCCTTCATGATCAATCCATCTCAACTGGTACATAGTTGTTGGGCAACACCTCCAACATTTGAGAAATGCGACCTTGGGGCTAAAAGGGTTAAACAATAAAAATCCCGCTTTTCTAAAAAAAAAAAAAAAAAAGGGACATACTGGCTTTTGTCAAATAATTTGCAGTACTCTTGCTTTCTCCCACTGTTTCTAGAAGATTCACGTCATACAAGTTTTTTTTTTAATGGACATAGCCGACCCCACGTAAACACACTGATCAGCTTTCCCCTTGGATGGCAAAGTTTTCCTGAAAAGCGAGACATTCATTGTGTTACAATGAAAATCTCGCTTTTCACGTGAGAGACGGACTTCCCACCTCGTGCCTTCACAAAGTCGACGTACCTTAGTGGAAAATTCCATCGGGGCCCGACGATGGTGCTTCGACTAAATGCAAATCCGCTGCGGCACCGCGTGCAAAATTACCGCAACTAGTTCAAGTCAGAATACATTGAGCTAGATGCGGTAGCGCGCGCGAGGTGGCGCAGCGGATTTGCGTTTAGTCAAAGCACCATCGTCAGGCACCTATGGAAAATTCCATGTGTGTGTTGGTGGGTCATTTT